>JADLSH010000212.1:280000-1007772 GCA_016169945.1 Trachythela sp. YZ-2020 | reverse complement strand
TTTACTTTTGATATTTAATTGGTAAAAAGATATAGGCACAATTTGGCTATAGGGGGACTAGGTGGTATGTAATATTTATATGTGGTGTGTAAATATTGCTGTTTACTGCAACCTTTATTCCCAAGTATAATCTGAAGGTTTCACATTTGTTTTAAAAATTTCTCCCATGGCCCTCATCCCTCTATGCACAATTGTTTAGGAGCAATATTAAAGTTGATAGACTAATAGACCTCTTGTATTAATTGACCCATGGAAAAGAAGTTACAACTCTTTAATTACTTTATTAAATTATACAAGTACGTATGAGCATTTTTATTTCCTTGCATATACACTTTAAAACTCACATTTGAAACTGCAGATTTGATTTTGCAGGAATTTCTAATCTCAAAAACCAAACATTTTTTAGTCTGAAATAATACCTCTAAAATCGAAAACATGAGCCTTTTTTCAACGCATTTACACGTCAGCAAATTTCTACATGACGTCACCATTTTCGCGGACACCGAGCTCCAGTCAAAATATATTGAGCGCTCAGTCCATTTAGTACAGGCCAGTGGTTGACACTGCATGGACGTATGGATCCGGACGAATTCCCGTGCGAACAAATGGAATCGGACGTATTTGCACATGGTTCCGAAATTCACCCGGTTTCGTGTAAATGTACAGTATAAATTACTTACGCCATTTTTCTGTTGATGCATGCCCCACAGAAACGATGTCCACATTGCGTTTGTACAGGATCACGCAATACCAGCATACATATAGGACATTCATAATCTGCACTCACTGATCGATCAAATACCTCATCATGACCATCAACCCTCTCTACGTTCTCAGCATTGTTGGGATTTGCCTGATTATTCGCCTGATTATTGGCTTGATTATTCAGCTGATTATTTTCTTGATTATTTTCTTGATTAACACGTTCGCTACTATTGTTTGCCTGAGATGATGAATTTCCTGGCAGAGGACTTGGGCTCTCTACATGAGCTTCATTTTGTTCGTTCAATATTTCATACACGTCGTTTGCGAGGTTCCGGTAATGGCGATTTGCCATGATAGTCACTGATCAGAAAACTAAACTGAATTATAATAGAGTACATAAGATTACAACATGTGGTTTTCAATAGAAGCCAGTCAAAAAAGAACGAAAAATGCAAATAATAAAATATTTACGACAGTCTAGCCTGCGTAGCTGGCGGTTTTAAGAGGTTGGGGTTGAGGCGCGGCTGGAATTAAAAAGATAAATCACTGTTGGAAAGCTGAATGGCTAACCCTCAAACTAAATTTAACATTAAATACAGCTTTAATCATTTGTCATTGATTGCTTACGCGCTATTTGCACACGCCAGCTTAGTTTAAATGCTAACGTTTTCTATTGTTAACGCCATATCTTATTTTAACTCACTGCTGAAGATGAATCAAATCTATATTCGAAATATACAGTTATAAAAATTGTGCGTTGTTATTATGCACTCTTTATTCGAAATAACATTTATTTTATAAATACAGCTTTACTTTTTAATTATTTGCGAAAATCAGATTCAAATATAGGATGCATAGATCGTTTTTTTTACGAGGGTGTATTACTCAGGAAAATGCGTACGAGGATTTTTGGGATTTCAAAATCCCTGCGATGTATCGATCCAGGGATTTTGGGATTTTTTGTAAAATTTTCTGTGGCTTTTAAAGCAGATTTTGGGATTTTTTTAATATGGCAAATTTAGGGATTTTACAGGAATTTTCCGACAAATTTTGATAAGATTTCAGAATTTAATACACCCCTCGGTATTTTATACAACCTTTATACCTTAATAACCGTTTCACGCTCTGGATGAACGTCCTTCGTCTGTAGGTAAGTATATAAGGTGGGTCTGGATAACACATGCATAATTATTACCCACGCTATATAGGAGAACTTGGCGAATACAGCGGCAATGAAGACGTGTTTATTAGCAATAACATTCACTGCATGTAAAAACTTTTTATTGGTTGCAACCAATTTTTAATGGTCATGTTAACCATTTGTACAATACAGTCAGGGATGACCAATAAAAATTGGTTACTTCGACCAATTAATTGTTGGTTGTATTTTCAACCAATTTAGGCTGATGGTTAATTCAACCAATTCAAAAATGGTCACATCTATAACCAACTCTAAATTAGTCATATCTAAATTAATTGTATATATTAAATTTGTCACTTCTATAAAGAATTCTACAAATTCGGTCACGTGTCTAATTATATATGTTGAAGTTTTGGTCACGTGACAAATGTGATTTCGTAGTAGAACTCCCAAATCTATAATTTTTCAACGCGATGCTGAACTTTTGAAAACCACAGTATTTGTTCCTTCATTAGGTATGTAAAAAGCATGGTTCGATCTGCTTAAACATACTATATCGCGACGGGGCGTGAGCTATCATGTTCAACTAAGAATCAAGGATAAGAAGCAAAATATCCCTCATCTGGAATCTCTCAGAGTATTGCGAATTCATTTTGAGTCAATATATTATTAAACATACTGAAAAGCTTCCATGGTTTTAAATCGCTAGATTTCACAACAGGTCGAGGTCACTGTTGGTACTCGCATGAGATCGGCAGTCTGCTCAAATAACTCATGTAAGTTGAGATTCTCTCCTGTGCTTCGAGGGTTTTCCCCGGGTACTCCGGTTTCCTCCCTCTAATACTAACCTTTAGGTAACAATGGGGCCACAGTATGTTGACGACTCCCTGCCATTGTGAGAAGTTGAATAAAAATAAAAAATAAAAAAAAATAAATAAAAAAAAATAAATAAATAAGGGCGAAGTTGAATAAAAATAAAAATAAAATAAAATAAATAAATAAAAATAAATAAATAAAATAAATAAATAAAAAAATAAACTTATTAAACTTGGACCGAAGTCCAGGATAATAGCAAGTTGGATCTTATAGATAACGTATATTAAATAAATCATTGTTCTAGCTTTGAAAGTGAAATAGTTTCTCGTAATTTACAGAAAAGAGTATTGAAGATTGTATGCAGGACTAGTGACTGGCAGGGGCGCACATTAGGGGGAGTGTGGGAGTGTGACACCACCCCAACATTTTAGATTCGGTCCAAAAAGTCGGTCCCAAATTTTCTATTTGACTACAAAGTCCGTCCCGATCGTCCGGCATAAATATTGAGTAAAATGATCGTTTTCGTGTCCAAGAAATTTCAAAATTGGTTACATGATTGCTAATTGCTAGTACGTATACACTGTCCGAATCAGTTTACTGTCCGTGGTCCATAGGCAGTTGATAACCAGAAAGGCGCAGAGCGCACTAATTGCCATTTGTCATGCCATGAGTACTCTCGACACCTTGAGCAGATCGAATTACCGCATTGACTCCAAATAACAGGGAAAAATTTAGACTGTTCAGATAGCGGCGAGATAGCGAGAACACAGTCACAGAGAGAAACTATTGGAAGTTGCACCCATCACGACATTAGCGACAGTTTCGTGCCACTTTCACGCGACGTTGAAGCGAGACAGTTCTGCGCTCTGTAATGAGACAGGACAGATGGCCTTCATGACACTTGGATGCGAAAAAGATCTAACGGACTCGATTGATCTGGATAAACTTTTTGATCGTTGGGCAGAGCTTCCAAAAACCCGACGCATTATCACATTGTATATATATGGAAGTGATTATGTATTGTATGATTAAAGATATACCACGGACATAAATATTTATTGCAAATGGTGCGTGGGATACACTGCTAAAATTGTGATTTAATATTTTTATATTTGGCTCAAAGTTCCCTCAAAATGCAGGAAATGGCGTTTCAAAGACTCAAAGTTCAAACATTTTCCGGGGGAGCATGCCCCCGCCCGGACCCTCCTAGATTGTTCGGCCTTCGGCCTCATTTTCAAATGTTAACATCTAAAAAGCCGGTCCCGAAACTTGTTACACCCCCGAAAATAGTTTGGAATGTGCGCCCCTGGTGACTGGCAATGCTCTGCTCGTAGATAATATGTCATATAAATTTGAGCCATATTTATTATGAGCACATGCTGTATCTACTAGTCTACAACAACTGCAAGGTTTCAATACTGTAATACAGTAGCTGCGCCAAACACTTGTTTGAGCTTTATGCCGGTGTTCGACGAAAAATCTCATATAAATGCTGCATAAGTTACTTGACTTGTGTGCTTTTTGTCTATCAGAACTTACTTACTATAATTCTGGAGTTGGGATTACTAATAATTTCGTGCAAAGGGAAAGAACAACATGTTGATCAGACATTTTCAAATACTATATATCCGAGCTCTACTTGAAAACTTTTCAGCATATTACATATTAAATCGAAGCGAATTCGCAATAGTAGTGTTTTATTTATTTATACAATTTATTTAAAAACGGTAGCCCTTCAGCTTTTGTATAGCTTTTTAGTATGTGTAGAACTACCATCATTCCACACATTTGAGCAGTATGTGAAATGAGGTAAAACTAATGAGTTATACATACTAATCAGTGCCTCATGAGTTACGAAACTTTTCGCCCGTTTCAATAGAGCGATAGATTTAGAAAGCATCATTGTGTTCTTTCCATTTTAATTCTTAATGTATAAGAATTCCTATAGTTCTTTCTTCTTTGTAACCTGTCTATAATACTATGCCATTTCTATAAATGCTGCATAAGTTACTTGACTTGTGTGCTTTTTGTCTATCAGAACTTACTTACTATAATTCTGGAGTTGGGATTACTAATAATTTCGTGCAAAGGGAAAGAACAACATGTTGATCAGACATTTTCAAATACTATATATCCGAGCTCTACTTGAAAACTTTTCAGCATATTACATATTCAATCGAAGCGAATTCGCAATAGTAGTGTTTTATTTATTTATACAATTTATTTAAAAACGGTAGCCCTTCAGCTTTTGTATAGCTTTTTAGTATGTGTAGAACTACCTTCATTCCACACATTTGAGCAGTATGTGAAATGAGGTAAAACTAATGAGTTATACATACTAATCAGTGCCTCATGAGTTACGAAACTTTTCGCCCGTTTCAATAGAGCGATAGATTTAGAAAGCATCATTGTGTTCTTTCCATTTTAATTCTTAATGTATAAGAATTCCTATAGTTCTTTCTTCTTTGTAACCTGTCTATAATACTATGCCAACCAATAAGTATGTCAACCTGTTTCCCAGGATCTCACCTTCGCACACCCCCTCGAGACCCTGGTACTGTCTGGTCACGTGAGTCAAAGTCCTCTGCTATACTCAGTAGGGGTAGGCGATCCAGTCTGTTGACATCGCGTTGATAAACAAAACAATTATCCCATATATGGTAATGAAACTGTTCGTCTAATTATAGAATTTCTCTTATTGTTCTGAGCACAGAATAGAGATGAGCAGAAAGCTCACTCAGGGGTGCAAAGTGTGCCAAATTATCAGCCGACTTCCGGTTTGGCCGCCATGTTGAAAGAAAGCCCCCTGAGTGAATTTTACTGGAGTTAATATGGCGGAAAACGAAATAAAACCACAAAAACCGCTGAAACTTTGAAACCATTTAAAGAGAAGGTAGGCAATTGATTTAATTGTTGCTGGAAGGCAAACCAACAACTTTTACCGTGGAATTTCGCCAACGTATAAGGCGATGAATTGCCAATAAAGCTATAAAAGTAATCTTATTCTACACTATGAATTTTTCAAATGTAAACTTTTCTTGTTTAGTTTTGTTGGTGACTTTCACCCACACCTCTTGAAAGTAGGAAACTTGCTGTCCATGAAAGAATTCCAATTCAGTGTAAATTCACTGAACAATTAAAGGGCATATGAAGCGTAAATTTTGTTATCCAGTTTTCAACTATTCTAGGACTATAAAACGCGCTCTTTTCAGTGAATCACTTATTTTTTCATTTCAACTTCATTAAAGCGTTGAAATTTGCCCTCAAACTTCGCTTTTTAACAGCTTCGAACCCAACTCGCAATTTGGGCCTGGGTCCAAGCGATGACGTAGGAAGTTGTACCCGATTAGCATAGCTTCGACTTCGAAAGAGAAATTATTGTAATTTACAAGTTGTGCGATATAGTTAATTTACCCGTTTCCTATATCCGTAATCCGTATTCAGTGTTTAAGTCAGTGAACTAAATCTTTTTTTGGAGTATTGGTTCTCTGAGTTTGCGAAGAAATGGCAAGCGAATACACCGACGATTCGGAAAACGAAAGCATGTCATGTTCATCTTCGAGCATGTTGGATACTTCAGACCAAGAAAACAGTGAAATCATTGAAGACGTATTAGCCGGGTCGTACCAGCCTTATGCTCACGAACCATTAGCAGAAAGTTCTGACGAGAATGAACAAGAAGAGGTCGATGTTGATGGGATTCTTTTACAGGAAATTGAAGACCGATACGAAGGAATACAAACGATTGAGAATTGGTGTTGTTGTGGCCATTGCGACGCGCGTTTGCTATGTGGTCCAAGAGAATATAGATGCTGTCACGAGATAAATGCTGCAAATGCTTTTAAGTCCGAGCCAACACTGAAAGAACCTGTTAAATGCGTTACTGAGCATCCTGATTTTGAGGCTGTTGTATTGCATCCTCGGGTCCTGAGAGTTGCAGCGAATGGGTTGAGAACGAGGCAGGGTAAAAGATATACACAACTTGGCAGCGATGAAAATAGCTACTTGAGAGCAATCGCTTACAGACTTTTCATTTCTATGGTGTTTGGATTCATGGGATTTGACAATTCAAGACCGCTCCCTGCATGCGTGTACACAACAATTCGAACAAGGTTTCCAAAGGAGAAAAACACAGAATATACTGGATATAAGTCAGCAGAAGAGAGGTAGACTTATAACTATTGGACAATAAAGGACCTTGACCGCTCAAGGCGTATACCGTACTCTTTTTACCTACAATTACATCTTTTATATCTCAACTAGATTGAACTTTGTCTTTGATAGGTTTATTGATTAGTTTTATTACATTTTGTTATTTTACAGTGGTAGATACTTCTTTATATCATGCATGAGTCAATGTAAACCCCAACCCAACACCCCAAAACAGGGTGGGGATTAATATTCCCGAAGTGGGTAAGGGGTTTGAAGCTTTTCGTATTTATTTCTCCTTGTAGTACATTAATTGCAGAACCCTACCCAATGTCTGTATTGTTGTAAGGTAAGCTGCGAAGACTCGGCCTTTATTTGATTATAGTACTTCTCAAGCTATCCGTCTTGAGAACAGTTAGCAGTCTAGCTATTCGTACTTCAAAAGGTAGTGAGCCTTAGCTTGAAAGGTAAAGGGTCTGAACAATTGGAGGCATTCAGTATCTCCAGGATGTGAGGCATTTTTAAATATTTGAACAAGGTGTCTGTTAAATTCCCACCCTGTCAGGGTAGGAGGGGTTGGGGGTTTACATTTACTCATGCATATAAACATAAAGTAGTGACCGTATAAATATCAATAACACAAAATCACATCTATGCAATAGTTCATTAGATACTTTTTAAAATTATTAGCATTGTCCACGCTTGTGACCTTTCATGCTTTTTTTGCACTTTCTACAGCAACGCGTCTTTGGTACATTGGTAGGTTCTGGTCCCGAGGCTGTCAGCTGAAGCTGAAATTAAGCCACTTATAGACGATTTTACTTATCAAGGGGAAAGTATTGGGCGTTATTTAACCATTAGTGCCAAAGACTCTCCCCTATGTGAGTGAAATAATCTGTATGCATACCTGACATACCTGTACTATGCAATCAATGGCTTACAATAGTATAGTAGCAACTATACTTACAACTGGGGTATAACTGGACAGTCATTTCTTGTCTTTTTCTATAATTATCAATGGCAGTAAGGCGGTCCACTTTATCACTAAATTGTGAGCTGAGTGGAGCAGGAACATCCTTCAAAAACTCAGGCATTTTAAGTTTCATAGATGCCTTAGTATCTTTAAATAAGGTATTCTTTAAATCGTCCACATAGTTGTAGGTGGGGGGGACTGGAACAGTCCGAACCAATTCATCGCCATTTTTATATTTCGGATAGTGAATGCTGTGGTAGGTTTTCCCATCTTTGGTCTTTTTCACTTCCCTTTGGAGGTTCTCATTAAAGTGAGCAATGGCCAATGCATGTCTAAAGATGGAGAAAATAGAAATTGAGTACCAGGTAACAGATATGAAATAGCAGATAAGTTACATGAAGGTGACATGTATTATAATATATTATACCTGCAATATGTCCCTGTGTACGAGTAGGCTGTCATCTTGGGGTGGAACTGGTTAAGTGTGGAGTGGAATGCTTCCAAGTGGCTGGTTTGAACTTCTGGAGATAACTTTTTCACATCATTTAGCATTTGGGTTCTTCCACATATGGCCACAACTTTATCATAAACATCAGTACCTATAATGCAAAAGTATAAACAGCCTCAAAGCATCATTCCAGAAAACATGAAACATACACCTCCCAT
Organism: Trachythela sp. YZ-2020; assembly: GCA_016169945.1. Lineage (NCBI taxonomy): Eukaryota > Metazoa > Cnidaria > Anthozoa > Malacalcyonacea > Clavulariidae > Trachythela > Trachythela sp. YZ-2020. The sequence goes on along the minus strand of JADLSH010000212.1, from coordinate 999,322 downwards.
CCTCCCCCACAGAGGAAATGGGAAGTTGACCCCTCCCCCTTTGACAGTCTTATATATATTCTCACCCATTCTTATCCATTTTCTGTTTGGAAGTTCTTCATGAACACATTTCTGAAACAATGGATCCGGATGGTTTGTGTGGAGATTTGCAATGTGCCTTGAATATGATTTCCACTTTGCCAAGATGAGCTGCTCATAGCCACACTTTGTGGAGCAAGCACACCAGTATAAGTGGTTTTTGATTGGCTTTATCCACTGCAGAACTGCTTCACAACCTTTCTCTTTAGCCAACTTTGCCAACTTTTTTGTTATGCTTTTTGAAACATGCCAGATATCATAGAAATGATGTGCCAATGGGTATGCTGCCCTCAACCACTTTGCTATACCTCTGTGTCTGTCAGATATGAAGGTTTGTACTTTCACTCCTGAATCGGTTAGGAACTTAAAGGAACGTTTTGCACCTTCCAGTTCCATGGCTTGGCTTGAACCAGTTTCATTAGCCTGAAATTAAGTAATAATAGGTTTTGAGATGGATTAGGATTAGCTCTTTTTCTGTCCCCTGCTAATCATTCAATTTTCTAATCTCTGTTAGACAGAGTATTAAGAGACTAAAATATTGTGAACTGCAACATAATGAGACATTAGCAGATAGTTTTGTTAAAAATTAACCCATTGATGTGCAAGACTCTCCCCTTGTTGAGTAAAATTGTCTGGGGTTATAATATAAGGTATAATATATTATAACAAGGCACATTGGGGTGTATTGCAGCTTAATGGGTTAATTTGAAAATTGTTTTAAACATGCAGAAAGCCAGAAACTGAACAATGCTGATTACCTGTAACAATTCAAAGTGCATAAGTTTTCCTAGTGAGGCGTTCATCATAGTGTATGCACCATACTTTGCCGAATGCCCCATTGAGTCGAATCGACCATCACCAGCCCAAACACTTTCTTTTGCCAAACGAGCTTTTTCAATCAGTCCCAAGCGTGTTGATTCCCAAAAGTTAATTATTGTTGGGAACAGCAACCACCTTTGATGGGCAAAGAATGACCGGGCCGAGTACACACAAAGGCCCAAATGGGAGAACACCAGCAGTGTTTGCTGACACTTGCACCAGCACATAGAATGGCAAAGCTCAACAGTAGATTACCAGCAGCGTATCGACCAAATACAAATGGCTGGCTGTGCCATTTGAAAGGCTGTACTCCATCTTTCTCGCATTCTTTGCAACATTGCTCTATGGTGACCATCATGCCAGATTTTGAGACTCGAAGCTCAGGTTTCTCTGACTTGCAATTGAAACAGAACATTGAGAAGACAGAGACCAAGCAAGAAAGAAAACCAGGAATTTTGGTTCATCTTGAGGCAAAGCAGTAGGATCAATCCTATAAAATACAAGGTATTCAATTAGACCACACATTAGTATATATATATATATATGGCAAATAAAATAAAATATCTACAGTTTTTAAAGTACTGTACCTAACTTGATTCTTTTCATTGAACTCTGCGGTATCTTCTCCATCATCTGGGTCCAACTCATCTTCAATTTCCCAGTCAGGATCATTCTTCAGACTGCTCATGTCATCTGCTTCTGCCAGGTAGTCATCAAGCTCATTCGGATCAACAGTAAGGTTTCCATCATATTCATCAGGCAAACACTCCATCTCATTCTGCTCATTCAAAGGATCAACCATTGCAGTTGGTGAGGCAGAGTGTGGAGAGGATAACTTTGATTTTACCTGCAGTTGAAGGCGCCTTATAGTCCTCCAATAATTTGAGCACCTCTGCTGGGCAGTTTTTAACTTTCGTTTACAAGTAAACATTTCCTCTGACTCTTCAGGCTCAGCACGTTTATCTTGCTCGTCATGAAGAAAGGTTTGGTCTTGAGAAAGGGTTAACCCGCTTTGATCGCCACAGGAATCTTCAACTCCAAGAACTTGGTTTTCTGTCATGGCCATGCTTTCGTCAACAATCTTTGACCGCTTGACTCTCGACTGAGATAACTCTCGGAGAAGCTGCCTTTTTGCACGTTGAACTTTGGCGGCAGGAATTTGCGGTGTAGTGGGGTTAAGTGCAGCAGTCGTTTCGGGAAAGGATTTCGAAGCAATATCGTAGTCGTCGACTGTCGGAATTGTCCCATGCTTGAGATATCTCTTGCAGGATATACTGCTTGGTGAGCGGTCAGGCGCGGTTGGTACGTCAATATCCATCCTTTGCGTAAAATCATTGCCATGAAAGTGTGCAGAACATAACGCAGAAGAAGTTGTTGGATTCCAACCCGGTCTATGCCTTCTAACAAACTTCGTCCATGCAGCACGTTGCTTATCACCACGAGGAAACATATGCATCGAAATATTTCCTTTCGAATAGCTTGAATTTCTGCATGATCTTGCGTTAGCAAAACCAGCAACGCAATACTTTCCTCCCTTTCCAGGCATGTTCGTATAGAGTATCCAAAACCAAAAATAATTTATGAAAACCCAGCGAAAATATATAAATATAGCTTGAAGAGAGTTTGTTTTCTTTATCGCGGTAAATGGCGATTGGCGGTACAACTTCCTACGTCATCACTCCGACCCAGGCTCCTTGTGTATGTTGGGTTCAAACATTTTAATATAGCGGACTTTGAGGGCAAATTTCAACGCTTTAACGAAGTTGAAATGAAAAAATAAGTGTTTCACTGAAAAGAGCACGTTTTATAGTCCTTGAGTAGTTGAAGACTGAATAACCAAAATTTACGCTTCATATGCCCTTTAATCAAACAAGGTTATTTGTTAGCTTAAAATCATACGCAGGCCTATATTATACAGCGCAACACATTTACGTCTCCCTCTTAGAGCCTCCACTTGTTCATATAGCATTTCCTAAAAAAAATTAGTTCATAGCTTGATTACATTGTGCTTTTCTCGCTTACAGGTCGAGGGTTGACTTTGAAAGAACAATCTAAACTTCGTTAGCCGTATTTACAATTGTGCTGGGGTCGATTGTACAGTACGAAATCCGGATAGCGAGCGCTATATCCGTGGGGTAATAATAATTTAATGATCCATATTAAGTTTAAGAAAAAAATTACAATGGATTTACAACAACAATTATGTTAAAAAGTATTGTATTAAAAACTTGAATTTAAGTATAAAATTGGACTAATACTAGTATTTCAACCTTCGTAAAAATACCTGGAAATCTGTCAAACTACGCATTTGACCAACAATAAACATATTTGAAATAGGAGTGGAATAGAGTTGGGGAGAAATTGTAATTTAATGTAACTGCTTATTTTATATGCTTTGTGGGTAATCATAATTACCGAGCTTTATTACTGGGTTATAGAGGTTCTAAAATCGTTCATATGCTCAAATGGACAAGAATGCAATCAATACTTAAAAAGCGAGAATTATAGTGATGACTTTCAAAGCACTTAAGGGTATGGCTCCAGAATATTTAACACAGATGTTTAATATCTCTGTCAACCAAACTTACCAACTACGACATAACCATCAAAAGCTTTATCTACCAAAACCTAAGACAAATTTCTTAAAACGAAGCTTCTCCTATAGAGGAGCTGTTTCATGGAACCAAATTTTAATGGAAAAACTTCCAATAACAAAAATACCTGAAACTTCTATCAATTATTTCAGGAGACTAATCGATGGCTTGCGTATTTGAACTGGGAGGTCATCATGCCTAACCATACGTCCATGTAAATATAGTGTATATGTTTATATTTATAGCTAATAATTTTGATGTTTTTATAATAATTTATAGTAAATGTGCACGGCTCTTTGAAAAACAGACATCTGAAAGACTACCGTGTGTAAATAAGCTTAAATAATAATAATAAAATAATAATAAAAATAGTTTACTGCTGACGTCAGCACTTCATTGCTTGCGTTCTCTCATTGGAAAGTTGTAGAAGTTCTTTATCATGAAAAATGTAAACAAAATAAAAAATTGTAAACATTTTAATCGAACGACGTGCGAGCGCTAACAAAGCACAAACAAACGAAGATACAGGCGAGATAATACAACATTTCCGTGCTTTTCTGATTATCCACGCTATTATATTGTTTGTGAGGAACAAAACAAAAGAAAGCGTAAATAATTGTTCCTAGCAAAATGAATTATAGAGTGTGCTCTAGTTATGCCGTGATTACATTTTAGTGCCTTAGTGTTATAATTGCATAATATATCAACGCTATATTAAAATTGCATATTTAAGAGGTGGTGCGCAGACAGCGCGGTACATATAATTGTTACAAAAAGAACTGTAAATTTTAGTTAGACTGTCAGATATTGGTAAGCAATAGGTCTCAATATTTATATAAGACAGACAGGACGGCCCAACAAGCAGCAAATACAACAGCTGTTATATGTGTCCTGTAGTCCAACGTCAACGATCAAAATAGAATACACGTACGTGCACTATTTAGTGAACTATCTAGAACAGGCGGTATGTTTGTTTTGTAATACGCAGAAATATTCTGCATAATTATAGATTAGCCAATCACAAGTTTCCAGAGATTCTCGGGGAAATCCACGTGACCTGCACAAACTTCTGTTTGCCGATTCGCAGTCAATACAGGAAATGAATTTATGTAGAGAGTGTTCGCAGGCTATACTTCTAGTATACTTTGTCTTCATCCTAATAGAATGGCCATTTTATGTTCTTGTACGTCCACGTTCTAATAATATTATCTTAGTGCTACAATCGCAGCAGACGCATGTACGCCATGGCTTGCCTATTTTTTTTCTTTTACTTTACACATATATAAAAGGACCTTATTATTACCTTGCTGCATTCTTTCATCAACATTCCATCTCCATAAGCAATCCATTTATCTCCACGGACGTTAGTAACACGTAGACCAAACTTGTTATCTTCATCATGCATGTATTTACAAAGAAGATGTCCAATGTTGCTAGGAGTGACGTTCATCGCTAGCTCCACTCTCGGTGTTCTGAAATTTTGGAAATTTATGTATAGGATACTTTACCGTCTACCTTTAAGCCAGTCAGAAGATCAGTACCCTGCGTGGCAGGCGTTCTATTTTTTGGGAGGGAGTTTTGTTTAGTGAGCGAGTTTTGTTTAGAGCGCACGCTTTTGTTGAGAGTTCATTTCGCCTCTCCCTTCGCATCCCCCCCCTATTTTCTCACCTCGCGCGCTCTCAACAAAAGTGCGCGCTTCAAGCAAAAATCAATCCCTCCCTTTCCCGCAATAGAACGCCTGCCACGCAGGCTATAAGATAAGTGGAGCATTTATTAACAGCGAATCCTTAGGAGCTGTCCATCATCGCTAAAATTAAGATTTTTTTGTTCTTTAATATGCATATATTTGCAGAGAAGATGTCCAATGTTGCTTAAAGTTGTATTCATAATGGCTAATTATTGTCGTCGTCGTTTGTTGTTGTTTGCTAATTTGTTTCAGTAATTTTGTCGTTGAAGCAATAAAATCGTACCTTGTATGCCCACTGGAAAATGCATCAGTGAGAAAATGACAGGCAAACGCATCAATTGAGTACGCCATATCAAGTAGCCTATTCTGGTCTTTTCCATTACTTCGACCTGATGAAAAATATGCCTTAGTAGAGATAGCATCACTAACATGCAACACTTTTTTCCTGACAAGTAAGATCGCCAGGCATTAATGGGTTAATCCTAATAACGGGGATTGATCCTATATACTAGCCCTGAAGCGAAATCAATAAAGCAGTAGTTTATCAACCTGTCAAGTTAAATATAACCTAGGTTAACTTTGATGTGACACTATTATTTTAGCATCGTTTGCTATTAGATATAACAATATGTTTGTGCCGGGAATTATTTTATCTAATGTGATGTCTTTATGCCCAAAAATAGACGAAATAGCTCCATTTGTGTTGAACTCTGGTGCTGACGTTGCCGCTTTTACAGAAACGTGGTTGAAAGCTTCGATTTTGGACTCGGTGATTCACATTCCTGGTTTTAAGTTGATTCGAAAAGATCGTGTTGATAGAATCCATGGAGGAGTCTGCATTTATATTCGCAATTGTATCAATGTTACTATTCTACACGATTTACATAATCCATCCTTTGAAGTCCTTTGGACTAAACTAAAGCCGAACAGACTCCCTCGTGGATTATCTAGTATAATTATAGCAACAATATACCATCCACCTGGTTCAGATAACCACCTAATGATCGAATATCTCATTAACACACTAACTATTATCGAAGCAACACATCCAAACAGCGGAATTGTCCTAATGGGTGATCTAAATAGACTAAATACCTCCCGTATCAATCGTCAATTTAAGCCAAACAACTGGTAAAATTCGCCACCAGAGGTCAAAGAACACTTGATGTTATTTTGACCAACATTAGCCAGTTTTATGACAGTCCATTAAGATTTGCACCCTTTGGTCTCTCAGATCACTTCACAATAAAAATGCTTCCGAAGGCTAGAATCGTGAACACCAACAACTTTAAAGTCATAACGACACGAGATGTGAGACAAAGCAACAAAGCCGCTTTAGGTAGAGTCCTCTCCACCTTAAATTGGTCTTGTATAAACAATCTCAACACATGCGAGGAAATGGTAACAGTTTTCAATGACGTTTTGATAAATATACTAGATACCATAATGCCAATAAAGAAAAAAAAGATCCATGTAAACGAGGCTCCTTGGATGACGAACAAACTTAAATCTTTAATCAAAAACCGGCAAAAGCACTGAACAATGGAAATGAAACAACCTTTAAATTCTATCGTAATCAAGTAAATTTGGAACGGAAGACATGTAGACAAGGCTACTTCCATGGTAAAATCAAACATCTCAAACATACCAAACCAAAAGATTGGTGGAGCGCGGTACGCAAGATTAGCGGAATGGATCCTCTCTCGAAATCCGACTTATTCTCTGATTTACAAGTAGACGAATTTCAGCAATTGAATAAAACCGAGATAGCGAATAAAATTAACGACAAATTCCTAGAACCGTTACAAACTTTTCAACCACTAGATGCCTCCAATTTTATATGCACCTCGGATGACACAAACAACTCCAGGTTAGATGTTCTGACGGTGTCAGAGGAAGATGTCTACAAGTGCCTAAAATCACTTAATCCTTCGAAGTCATCAGGCCCAGACAATATTCCATCTTGGTTCCTTAAAGAGTTTGCAGAATCACTCTCGTTCCCAGTTAGTAAGATTATGAATTGCTCCTACGAAGAACAACGTTTACCTTCGATATGGAAAATATCCAACACGGTACCAATCCCAAAGACTACACCCGTACAAATTATCAATAAACATCTTCGCCCAATCTCCCTAACTCCTATTCTAGCAAAAGTAGCTGAAGAATTTGTGGTCAATGAACACCTAAAACCTGCGGTTCTGGAGGTTTTAGATCCCAACCAATTTGGTGTCATTCCTGGCTCATCAACAAGTCAAGCACTGATAAAAATGATGCACAAATGGACTGAAGCCACAGATGGAAATGGGGCGTCTGTTCGAGTTGTCTTGTTTGACTATCAAAAAGCATTTGACTTTGTTGACCATTGTATTCTGCTATCAAAACTTAAACTCTTGCGTCTCCCAACTACCACCCTAAACTGGATTATAGATTTTCTCAGTAATAGGAAACAACGGGTTAAATTGGGCAACGATTGTTTCTCTGAGTGGGGAAACGTACCTGCTGGAGTACCTCAGGGTACAAAGCTTGGACCATGGCTGTTTATCGTAATGATTAATGACCTAAGTCTGACAGGAAGTGACCAGGCAAAATTTGTTGACGATCTTACGATATCGGAGACAATACCTAAATTTAGTCAAAGCTCGATTCAAGAAACTGTAACGAATATTGAAAGTTGGTCTGATATCAATTCATTTCGGCTTCATGACGAGAAATGCAAGGAGCTTAGAATTGATTTTAAGAAGACGAAGAGTATCTTCGCTCCCATCCTCGTAAATGGGAAACCATTAGAAGTCGTACAAGAAGCAAAATTACTTGGTCTTACTTTTACATCCGATCTTAAATGGAACAATCACGTGGATAACATTGTCTCTAAATGCTCGAAACGATTATATCTCTTGGTGCAGTTAAAACGAGCTAAAGTTCCAAAAAGTGACATAATACAATTTTACCAAACATGTATAAGACCAGTTCTGGAATATGCCTCCATTGTATATCACTATTCTCTACCAAAATATCTCAGCGACGACATTGAACGTATTCAAAAACGTGCTCATTCTATTGTGTATCCCGGATACAAATACGAAGACTCTCTCGTTGAAAGTGGACTTTCGACTCTCCACGAGAGGAGGGATCAGGCATCTGAGAAGTTTTTTAATCAAATTTTAGAAAATGATAATCATAAATTAGCGAACCTTATTTCGAAAGTGGATTCCATGTCTTGTCACATTCTGAGAAAAGTCAAGGAAGTGGAAATACCGAAGTTTAAAACAGAACGGTTTAAAAAATCATTTTTAATCGCCAGTAGTATTAATACGAACAAGTAGTCTTAAACATTTTAATAACAACAAGTAGTGAGTAGTTTTTTTATAATCAACCTGAATTGTAATTATATTTATATGTATATAAACATTGTAATCACCATGTAATTCAGTAATTTTACTGCAAAATGTGTGAAATTAAACTATCTATATATCTATCATAAACAAACATTATACGTCAAATTCAAATTGTCAAATCAGAAAGTTAGGTTGTACCATATGATCATATGATTTTTAATTATATTTCACCCTATCCAATGAAGTCGTAACAATATTTCACGGTCAAGCGTTCCGCATGGAAACCATGCGCTTGGGATAGTTTATTTTATTTTATTCTATTTTATTTTAAATATTAACAAAAAAATTGAATGAGAGCGATCGGCCACCATAGATGTATGTTACGCTCAATGATCCAAAGATATACAGTACTCAAAGGAAATTAGCTGAAATCAAACATTGTATTCACATAGTTATTTTGGCAAGTCCATAGTGAGTTGCTTCACTTTTGGTATAATATATTATTTATAGCCCCTTCGTCTTCGAGGGATTCGGCGAAATATGACCCTCAGTGACGATATTTCCATCGCGGCTTCGCTCTCGGAAAACATAAGCACTTCGGGTAATGTTTTGCCGAATCCCTCTCGTTCTTGGTTCAAATTCTACAATTCTCAACATTAATATACATATACAACCGCAATTCCCAATTACAGTCTAATCCTAACGCTACAATTGTAACACTAATCCAAAAATATTTGCGGCTCCATTTCGCAATGGGCAGTTTCCAATCACTTTCCAACGTCAGACTCCCCACCAGTTAAAAGCGATGTAACAGACCTTACCTGCCTCGCGGGCTTTGTCAATGGCATATTCATGTCCAACAACGTACGCTTTTTTAGCATGAGGTAAAAAATGATCATAATTTTTTTTAGCAAGTTCTATCATATAACCACCAATGATTGGTAATCCAGCTAACCACGCTCCGCCAGCCGCCTCATCCCACTCCATATCATTGTGGTGACATTCTCCTGGTTCCCCTGTGGCTAGTTTCTTGCAATCTTCAGCTATCATTTTCAACAGCTTATCAAGTCGCTCCTAGGACAAAATTTAAATATTTCAAGTTTGTTAGTTGCGGCAACTAGGCAAATATGGAACATGTTTTCTGCTCTCTCCCCTAGCTGAAGAACAAAAGCTGTGATTGAATTACATTGACGATCCAGCCTTTCGACAGGTCATCCAGTGTCTCCGTCGGGGATGGTGTAATGCCGCAGTGTAGCTCGTTATATAATCGATATATGACGTCATAAGCCAGAGACGAATGCCATATAAATATGAACAATGTTATCAAGCTTTCAATAAGAATGACGACAGGTATGTCTCACAAAGGCAACGTTATCTTGTTCAACGATGACGATGGATGACGTCAAGTCGCTCCATCAAATACTTCAAATAATGGTAATGGTAAGATTAAACAAAAACTTTGAAAATAGAAAGTACAAATGCAATAACATTCCATGGCAAACAAACTTGCATTACAACAAACTCGCATTGAAAGTAATAGACTTTTATTAAGTAAATTACTAAATATTTATGTAATACCATAGATGGATGCATGGCAGACGTGTTTAGCGCGCTGCCTCGTAGCTTAGGCCTAAATTGAGCGCACCATTGCAGGTAGAGACTAGGGTATTACTTGGAAGGACAAGTAGATGTGCTTCAAGCTCATGTAAGTAGACTTGTGGTTGGTTTGCTCCAGGTGTCACGACCTGCCTCTGCCATCAAATATTAAACCTTCCACTTTAGCGTGTGCTTTTTGATCAGATGTTAATCATGTTGCGGCAACCAGAAGCGCCCTAGTAAGCGTTTCATGAGAGAAAGTTTGACTTGTGTCCCTTGTAATTCAAGTAGTAGACTAGTTCTAATTCAAGAAGGTAATTGGCACATGCTAACTTCACTAAATTTCAATGTGACTCGACTCAAACCTTGTGTTTTCCTTCATAAGGTGTGACAGCCAATGTGTAGTAAGCATCCTTGAACCTCTGAGGAGCGCCGTAATCAACCTGATCGGAGCCTAACAAAGGATCCGCAATGGGAGCATCTGGTATGCCATAGAAGTCTCCTGCTAGGGCGATGACCTCACCAAATTCCAGACGTACTCCATTTGGAAGAGTAATGAGGTTCTTTCGACCTGAATCTATATGAAGAAAGAAATTCATCTATTAAAGAAGACACGAAAATATTTACATTCCGGAATCCGTGAATGCTCCCAGCCTTAGTCTCTCTATTTTTCATTGATGGTGAAAGGTAAGGGAGATTAAGGCTGGGAGCAAGTCTTATAATGAGAACAAAATAAGAACTACTGATTTTGTTTCAAATAGACATCTTATTTCTGATTGTGCTCGAGCAATTCAATTCTAGTGAGAAATACTGCAATGTAAAAATGTTACTCAGTGCCAAAAATGAACGTAATTTGGTTAATTTTTTACTTCCTTTTTCGTTTTTGCAATAATATAATTTAATACAGTATTTTTTGTTAATTATTTCAAATCATGCTTGTTAATCAGAACATATTGGCAAAGTTTGTATTTATCATTTGATAATTTGATCATTTATTAAGAACACCACTTTGCAGCCTTAGAAAAGAAAACTGAATTGCGTGAGTTTTACAAGATATATATCAGAAAATATAGATACACTAATTAAGTTGTTAAGACCTATGTTACACAAACAAATCTTGACAAGTTTTAATAATTAAGTTGCTAAAATTTGTTCACGAATGTACTGTTGTTATTAAAATTTACTTATAATATGAATATCATGAAAACATACGTTATTTATTAATCTAAGAGTTATTTGCATCTTTGATAGATGATATTAAAAATAGGTACGCTAAGCGTACATGTATCTGCTCATGCGTATTTGCATAATTGCATAATTTATAATATTATAAGTAGTATCTAACGTGCAATTTTATTGGCTAATTGCGCGTGCTTTATGACGCATTAAAGCACTGTTTTGATTTTTCTCCTTTCGTCCCGGCTGCATGGTTAAATTTTCCTCGGAATTGTCAATACAATATGAACAAAATTATAATAGTTTTAAATCCAAAGTCTATCAGAAAGCAAGAAAAAGTAGACCTAAACGAGATGGAAAAAGCCAGCCAACAAGTTACAACGGAACATAAACGACGAATAAAGATTCGTAGCTGTTTCTGAGTTTGAAATATCCTTTTTTGCTTGAAAGTTCGCATTCAACGGCGACAAGAAACGCGAAAATCTGTGCTATCTGGTACAAAAACTCTTGGCTTTGATTTAGATAACACTATGTCTATAGCTAGTTTTTAAGCCGTCAAGATGCAACAACAAAAACCTACACAAATACGACACCTTTATGGATTTCTTGACAGTTTGTCTGAGAAAATGTTTTACCACCAACCGTTGAACAACAAAAAAACACAACAAACAGTACCTTCAAACAAAAATTGCCTGATATATTTGGTTCAAGATGAAAAATCCAACTTGACAGCCAATGTCGTCAAAGCAGGTTGACAAAAACCTTCGCTTTTATACGGAATCCAGGACAAAAGGAAACCGAACAACGAAAAACCAATCTGTCTTTTGGAAAATATTTCAACAGTTCTTGTGCTTTTTTAATCCGTAATTTGTGTTGAGTTGCACATTTTTCGCTCCTCTGCCGGCCAGAATTCATGCTTGTAGTTGTTTTCAAGCAGTGAAAACATTGAAAAGCTTGCGAGTGACGTCAGAGATTACATGTTAGGAGAATATTAATATTGATCTTTGAACAAAATTGTTTGCTGTGCTTATATACCACAAAATTGTTTACTGTGCTTAAAAGAAATAGAAAAACTCGTCTTGTGCCTTTATGGTATGATAAAGCACTCGGGGAACGTTGGGAGAACACTCGAGATGCGTATAAAACACTCGGCTACGCCTCGTGTTTTACACGCTCCTCTCGTATTCTCCCAACATTCCCCTCATGCTTTATTACCCCACAAAGCACGCAGACTCGTTTTCTATTCCTTAAATAAGGTAATTAAAGATTTGTAACTTCTTTTCCACGGGTCAATTAATACAAGAGGTCTATTAGTGTATGAACTTTAATATTGCTCCTAAACAATTGTGCATAGCGGATTGAGGGCCTATTCATTTCCACCGTTTAAATTAAAATGTTATGAAAACACTTCCAATGCTCACTAAAAATACTCCCTCGACTTTTGCACTTCTCAAAGGAGTACAGAAAAGAAAACTATCGTTGGTTTGATGTATAATTTTCTGCGTAAAATTAAAATATTTACTCATGTTTACAATTCTCGCCCTTCTGTAGTCCGCCATCTTGAGATATTCAATATCAATCCAGTTATAAATAGAGATCAAAGAGCAACTTTATAATTACTATAAATCATTTTACTCTAGGCTGTCGCTGATTGGCTACAAGTTAACACTAATATTACTTTACATTACATTACATTACATTACATTACACAGGCGATAGCATTATATCTGCGTAGCAATATATTCTGAGTGGCAATCCCTGGAAAGTTTGACCGTCTGTTCTCTATTTGTCAAAAAGTTAATAATCCAGTTCTTTACTGCAAGAGGAATACCAAGATGAAATACTTTTTCCGCCAATATCCGATGTTTGATCAAGTCGAAAGCCTTTCGAAATTCTAAAAGAACCACCCGACTGCATCACCAGTACCATCTATGGATCATACTGATGAGAGCTTGTGTTGCTGATGAACGATGTATACCTCCAAACTGAGCTGAATCAATATCACTTAAGATGGCAGGAGCAACATACTTTTCAACCACAAAATCTTGAGCGAGTTTAGACAACGACTCGGTGGGAGAAATCGATCTGAGATGCTTGTGTATGTCAGTAATGGATTTCTCTAACGAGAATGGTGCTATATTTGCGCACTTCCAATGGTAACTTCTGTTCGACAAAAGACGAGTTTAGAAGCTCGGAAATGGGTGAAGATAGAATTTCCGCATATTCTTTCAATATCAGGTTATCTATACCGTCGGTGCCGGGTGCTTTTGTGGGGTTCAACGATTTTAACTTACTACAAACATTCAGTGGAGAGGTCATGTTCATGTCAGCAAGTAAGGTTTCTTCATGGTTCTCTATATTTAAAGTCTGCAAGTCTTGATCGCTTAAGGGATCGTATTGGCTCATTGGCTCTAAAAACTTGTCATTGATCATGTTAGCAAAGTCTAAAGGTGGAAGCAGATCAGTATTTTCTATTTTATTTGCGGTAGTAGACGATCTGATCCTGAGAGCGTGCTCGTCCCACATATACGTTTGACCTCTCCCCGCCATTGCTTTGGTCTGGACTGTTTTAGCTGGCTACTAACTTAGCAATTATAATACTTTTTACGATAGTTTTTCTCATTCGGTTGACCTTGTTGCGATAAAATTTGAATCCAATGATATTTTTACACGAAAGTGCCTGTTGCCGTTTCTTAACAGCTTTAATAAAATCGAAGGTAACCCATGGGGGGGTCATTATAATGAAGCTACATTTGCGTCTCGGGCATAAGAAGATTTGCGTCTCGGATTTCGGCTGGTAAAATTCACGAAGGTTGGTTATTACTAGGTCAAGGGTATTTGCACCTCGAGTGAGTACATGTACAAGTTGATTAAGCCCGAATTGACGGCAAAAGGACTTGATTTCTAATTTGTAAAATCGCCGGATATAATAATTCCACATGCGGGATATTTTCCTTCTAGTTTCGTTAATGATTCAGTGAGGTATTGCAGCATTTCGTTGTCATTAGCACTCCGAGGATGATGAACTGTGGCAACAATAAGTGATTGATAACCTCGAGGGAAGCGGAGAGGTCTCAACATAGCCCATAGTACTCAGGGCCGTGCCGATGGATAATTGATTGGGGGGGGGGTGTTAACAATATTTGGGCCCCCCTCAAATATTGGGCCCCCTCATCAGTCATAAATTACTTAATAAACTTTCAGCAAATCTTTTACAATTACAAACAATTAAAATCAAACTTTGCAAGCATACCTTTGCCCAAAGAAAGGACTGTACAGTTATGTCAATTTAATGCGCCTGTGTTTAATTCCAGACCACACTTTCGCAAGGTTTTGGAGATCAATCTTCTCAGCCAGGTCTTTCTCGCACGCCAGAAGCATAAGAGAATCAAGTCTCTTATTTCCCATTGAATTTCTACAGCGTGACTTGACAAACTTGAGCTTACTGAAGCTTATCTCGTCTTTGCATACTGTAGGAGCTGCGGTAAGCAAAAGCCTGTATGCTTTCGCTAGCAAGGGAAATAGACCAATGTGACTCTGGCGAAGTGCTAGATCAGCAGCATATCTGTAAGTAATATTTGAGTCTGAGATGCTGTCGCGGTTCGCATGTTCGTGAAGGTATGGAATGAACATTTCAGATTCGGCAAACAACAAGAGTGGGTGTGGGAGGTCTATTGGATACATCTGGCAAAGTTTTTCAATTTGTTCAAAAGTTGGCGGTTGTGTTGGGCAAATAGCGTCCAGCAGAGGTTTAAATGCAGACTTTATGTTCTCAGTTTTTTCTCGTATCTGTAAAAGAAGGGTGTCCAGAACAAGTGCAAACTATTTGCGATAAAATTCGGGCATTTCCATTTCCGCCGTGGTGTTTTGTCTTTCGTCAAGGCGTCTAGGTAATCTCTAGTTCGGTGATATCTCTGGTAATCGGAAACTGCATCTACTTCAAACTTGGAAGCAAATGACACAGACGCATCTACGAGATCGTCTACCTCCGTATCTGATTCTCTGATCCTCTGAATATTTTCTCCAGTCATTTTTAAAGCTTCCACAGCACCAGTTATGTCAAGGGTTTCTTTTTCTAGCACTTTCGTCATCATCTTAGTCTTGATGAAAACGTTTTTAGCGAACATTAGTGAAACGATAAAATCAAATCTTAGCATTCGACCCAATAAACCAGATGCTTTGGTTTTGGTTTCTGGGTCAGCATTTTCACTGCAATTTAATGCTCTGAGCGCTTCAACAACAGTCTGAAAGCTTCTCCATAAGGCTTCGACTGACTCGGGACGAACTGTCCATCGTGTTTTTGACAGATTCCTTAACTGTAGTGCATTTTCAACTTCTTTCAGTAAATCAACCAGTACCTTTGAGCGCTTTGTGCTTGCGTTGAAAAACACGTATATTGCTTCAAGAACTTCATACATGCTTTTTATGAGGGCACTAGAATTACTGCTGTGTTCACTGACTAAATTTGCCCCATGAGCGATACATGGTACATAGATTATCTCTCTTTCAATCTTTTCGGAAAGCTTTTTTTGGGCACCATTGTATATACCCGTATATATTTTCATATGTCTGAAAACGCAACATTGAATTGTCGATCTTACACTCCGCTAATGATGATAAAATTTCGTTTGCCATTCCTTCCCCAGTTTTATCTGTCGCCTCTTTTACTTGAACAAGACGTTCTACAGGATGGTCATTTGTATCCAAATAACGAACAGCAACTGCCAACTGATCCTTATTTGAGACATCCGGTGTAGTATCAGCCATGACACCAAACATGCCAGCAATGGACACTTCATGCACTATATCCTCACGGACAGCATCAGCTAACAACTGAATAAATTCATTCTGAGACTTTCCGGACATATATGTCGTCTGAAATTGCTTCATATCTTTGCTTTCCAGCCAATGCTTCAAAGATGGGTTGTGCCTGCTTAAAAGACGAGTGATTTGATGGAAATTTCCTTCCGTATCATCTCCATCGCCTCGGAATGCCAAACCCTGCCGAGCCAATGTACGTGCAACATCCAGTAGAATAGTAATCACTTCAGTATTTTGTAGTCGAAGTTTTTCCTCGGCTAATAGGCATGCACGCATTTCCTTGCTTAGTTGTACATCCACATGTGAATTGGTCCTCGTAAAACTCAGAAAGTCCATTAATGCTGCCTTGTGTGATTCGCTGGTAAAATGGGCAAGAAGCTTCCCTTCCTTGTTTCGTCCCAAACTTCCTTTCATTTTGGACCAAGTACGGATTCCTGTAATCCAGGATTGATCAGCTTTGCTCCGACCTGGCCCATGAGGAAAAAGTGAGCATATGAAACAAAATGCTGCGTCTCTTGATACGCTGTACTCTAAGTGGGGAAATTCACTGTACCAAGAAGAAGATAATTTGCACTGCTTCGAATTGATTTCCAATTCTTTCGTTTTTGGAAAAACAGTTAGTCGTGGCTGACAGGGGCCTTTTTCCGGATCATGGTCAACTAGGTCATTGTCTTCGTTCGAGACACACTCAAAGTGAGTTACTTGCTGGTACTCTGTTAAGAGTTTCTGTGCCTCCTTAAATAAATCTGAAGCAATATTTTGTGTGCGGTCAGAAAGCTCCACAACTTGCACAAGAAATTCTGACGGGTTAAAAGCCTCATTCTGTACCGTTGAAGAAGCTAGTGTTTGCATTGCAATTGCAAGGTCTCCCAAGCATTGACGCTTTAGCAGCACATGACGCCCAACTTGGTTTCTCACCTTCACAACTAAGCGAAATGTCATTACTATCTGCAAACGAAATGTCATTACTATCTGCAAACGAAATGTCAGTACTATCTGCAAACGAAATGTCATTACTATATTCAACGCCATCACGTGTTGTTACAGCTTCATTATCTGTACGCGATAGTTCAACTTCGACTGATCTAGATGTGGCTGTACTATTTTGGCTTTCAGGTTTGTTTACGACAATGAATTTATGCATTGAGCCTTCTCCTTTACGTTTTTTAGCTCTTCTTTTAGCTGCACCAGAGGTGCTTGAAAACCGTTGTTCAGACATCTAAGAATTTAATTAAAAGTATCAAACATGCATATGATCGAAATATATATGTGATCGAAAATGAATCTTTCAATACCTCTATAGCTTTCCTATTTTTATTTATTAAATTTGTGATGGAAATATTTTGCCTTTATTTAGCCTAGGTATTGACAGTAGCCATATTACTGATTATTGAAAATGTAGTGACCAATTTATACATCTTGTCAATAGTTAGAAATTGGGATAGTTCACTCTGAAAAGATCAAACATATTTTTCTTTTTTTTGCATTTATTAGACGTCTAAAACAACACAATTATACTGTCTATACATTAATACATACTATACAATTTGACCATACTATACAATTTAACCTAACAATGTTAAGCCCCAGAGTGGGGGGGGGGGGTCGGGCATTTGTGAGGGGTTGATTTTTTAGCAAATGTTTGATCAAATGCCCCATCATCGGGCAATAAATACTGGTCAAATGCCAATCATTTTGCAATAAACACTTTATTAATAACAGTCATTTGGTTCATATCCCCCTACCTCTTGGCCCAAAATGCTGATCAAAATCCCAAGGGTGGGGATGCAATTGATGATCAAATTCCCCACACATGCCCAATCCCCCCCCCTCTGAGGCTTAACATTGATAGGTGCATTACAATGCATATTATAAACCATGCCCATGGGTAAACTTTATTTTTGGTATAATATCGTATTATACAGGGTGTATAAAAAAAACGCAACCTCAGAATTTCCCATGGAATCGACATTGTTTTAAGGACAAAAGATTTTAGGTGCCTGAGGATTTAAAATAGCACAACTGTCAAAATTACTGCACACGCGAGTGCATAAAGCAAAATTTATGCATTTATTTAATGACACTTAAATAAGCTTTTATTTTACAAGTACAGTACAACAACAGTAATATGATCTATTAGCAATTCGATTTCAATTCCCAGGTGCCTAAAATCTTGTATGCTTAAGAATTGCAAAGTGGATTTCTTAGGAAATTCTGAGGTTGCGTTTTTTTTATACACCCTGTAGTTAATAATCATTACTTAAAGGCTTAACGCTCTCCTACAAATACAAATACACGAACTTATGCTGTTATGCAGTATAATGGTAAATATTAAATATGGAATAATAATGGTTATGAATAAATGAATAAATACCTGGGTTTATTATGATGAAAATTGTGAAAGGTTGAGGATCGAAGACAAAGAGAATTAGAGTTTCAACTATTGCGCCCGCGGTTTATGTGGTCAAAAACAGGCGCGAATAACTTCATGTAAGTCGTGCTTTGAAGGGCCCCTGCACTGCAGCCACGAGTGAGCCCTGTGAGAAGTAAAAATGGGAGTTCGAAAAGACAAAAGAAAGAAAACGGCTGCAAACTAGAAAATTTTTGTTATTTTCTTTATAGAAAAAAGAGTTATTTAGCTTCGTCAGTTAGTTGCCCCCAAACTCCGGGCCCCCTCTTGCATTTTTTATGGACGTATGTTGTTTTATAATAAAGCATTGCTGCATGTTTGTGTTCTTGATTTGTTCCATTCCGTTTTGCACCCTTGTTTATGTTGTTATCCTCACTGACAGGCGTTTTTCTTTGACATGCAATGACAATCTGGGCGAAAGACATAGATAGATAGATAGATAGATAGATAGATAGATAGATAGATAGATAGACAGATAGTTGGTTTAATAACATTTTACATGGCAGCCTACAAAGGCTGAATTGCGTAAAATACATTGTTAAATTTATAGACAAACACACACATTTACATACGCACACAAACACATACACCCACATCTATTATGCATAGTACATAAAAAGTTACAAAACGGATTCATGTTAGACCCTCACTACCACCATTGCCACAATATAAGGTGACCACAAACTAAACAGAGACATGTAATAAAAATTAGGTCAGCGCGTAAGGCAGCGGCAATGGTGAAAGTGAAATCAGAACCTCACTAGCTAGTATCAATAATTTAAACTACTCGATCTTTGACATCGACAAAATATAAGTGTCTCTGAACCGATTTGTCCGTGTGGTTGGACAGTAAAAATGACGCTGTCTTCTTAAGTTATATACAGAAGTGTTTTTGGTGGTAGAAGATGGTAAAGCTTGTGATCAGCATCAGATATAACTGTTTGGAAAAGTTTCTGACAAAGTTTCTGGCGCCTGTCGTTCAAAGTACAACGCCCGCTTTTGAATGCGTCCAAGATCTTTACATAAATATCCTGGGAGAGCATGATGGAATACATGCAGGAGCACAATACTCAAGTGCAGGTCTGATGCAAGTGAAGTAGAAGCTGATGATATCACGAGTAGGAACGTTTGCACGCTTTAGTAAAATCAAGAAATACAAACGTTTATTCGCTTTCTTTATGACATCGTTCACATGGTTTATCCATTGCAGGGAGTTGGATATCGTAACACCTAGTAATTTGGCACTGCTGACTAGCTCGAGTTCTTGGGAGTTCACGAGATTGCTTGAAGAGTAATCAAAGCAATCTACTCTCTGTGTAATTTGGAAAATAAAGTATCATTGAACAACTAGGTTGCGGGGGTTATACGACTGGCTATTCGACCCTACTAGGTAACCCCCCCCCCATCCAGCGAGGTAAGTGACGTCATTATTTATTCCACCCCATATAGCGAGGGAAGTAATTAGTATTCAAGCGAATGAATGTATGTATGACGTCACATTTATTTCCAGCCATATGGCATCAACAGGGGTGTGCGTGCAAGAGAGTTTGGGTTTTGGTCGAGGGTCGAGGTCGAGGGTGGAAGGTCGAGGTCGAGGGTCGAAAGTCGAGGCCGAAGGTCGAGGTCGAGGGTCGAATGTCGAGGTCGAGGGTCGAAAGTCGAGGTCGAAAAATTGATTTCATTGGTACTGTTGAATTTGAGTAGAATGCTGAATGGTGTAAAAACTTTTAAAAATTATACTTTTGTCAATTTACAGAACTTATTCTCGTAAATATTGACACGAAATATTGATTAGTAAGTTACTAATGATACTAAATTAAGACAGCGGTCATAACCATTTTTGAACTATTTTCATAACTATTTTTAGTTATGACCGCGGCCTTTATTTTAACAAGAATTATCAAATCTAAATTTAGTATCATCAATTTAACTTACTAATCAATAATATTTCGTGTTAATATTTACATATGAGTCGCGATTTAGGAACAGTTACTATTTTTAGACTTTTACAACCTCGAACCCAGGGTCTTTCGAGAGGGAGGGGAAAGGCCCTGGCGTCGGCCGGTCACGTGACATAAAAACACCCAGATATAGTGGGTGTTTTAAAATTTTAATTATGCTTGAATTTCCTAATTTGCATAATTATACTTAAATTTTGCATAATATTGTTTTTAGTTCGTTCAGATTTCTTGAAGTCGAAGTCTTGTAAGCTCTCATAATCTTTTCCAAATAAAACTGATCCTTGTGAACGCCTGCATAATTTCCTTATAATATTTACAGATCAGCTTTTTAATTGAATTGACGACAGTCGGACAGTGTTCTCCAAGAATACCTGCCAGTACAGTAGCATATCTAGTGTTAGACGCTCGTGTTATGAGTTGTTGTTGCCTTTCGCTTAAAAGAGATTGAGCCGCTTCCAGCGTATTATTAAACGAACACCCAGCTTCTGAAGATTGTTTAGGCAAAATATTAACAGCTTGCCTATTTCCACTTTGAATTTGTGTGTTTGAGGATGCTTCAGTTTCGACGGTCACGTCAGCCTCGGTTGTTGTTATTGCGCGCTTCGAAGGCTGTTGTGTTGGCGACTGTAACGTGCATCTTTTAACAGAGAATTCATTGGGAGGTTTTTCCTGCAAAGATTGAGCTTTAACAATGAAATCTTCCATCTTATTTATGAACGCGACGCACTGCCTACATAGCACTTTCGAGTAGCCATCGTCTTCAGAAACTTCTACACCGCACAGTTTCTTTATCTGTACACAAAGATTTATTGATGTATCAGCTTTGCTAAATAAGCGTACCATATGACGCGTGTCTTGACAACCACCACAGAGTCTACAAACTGGGTTTCTAGTTGTAATTTTAGTCGGTGTGACTTTGTCACCCCTGTGTCCGCCATCATGAATATGCATATTAAATAAAATTCAAATTTGGATAAATTATTCTCAAAGTTGCATAAATTTTCAAAATTCACAAGCCAATCATAAGACAGAATTCACCAGCCGACGCCAGGGCCTTTTCCCCTCCACCCTCCTCGAAAAGCCCTGGAATCGAGGTTGAGACTTTTAGGGTTAGGGTTAGGATTAGGGTTAGGATTAGGGTTAGGATTAAGGTTAGGGTTGGGATTATGGTTAGGATTAGGGTTAGGGTTAAAATACAAAATACAAAATTACAAGTCTAAAAATAGTAACTCTTCCTAAAACGTGACAGGTATAAATATTTACGAAAACTCGAAAAGAAGCTCTGTAAATTGATAAAAGTATAGTTTTTAAACGTTTTTACACCATTCAGCATTCTACTCAAATTCAACAGTACCAATGAAATCAATTTTTCGACCTCGACATTCGACCCTCGATTTTCCACCCTCGACCGCGACTTTGAACCCTCGACCTCGACCTTCCACCCTCGACCTCGACCTTCCACCCTCGACCCTCGACCTCTGACCCTCGACCAAAACCCAAACTGCGTGCAAGAGTTCGTACTTAGTGTACGTCCAAGAGTTCGTACTTAGCGTGCGTACAAAGCGTTATGTCATGCCTATATTTTTTGCGTAACTGGTTGAATGCGAGTATACAAGCTAAATGAATAGGGATATGTAACGTTTATTTTAAAATGCTTTTTTTCCCAACCAAATATGCGTTCTTCAAGGGCAAATAATGTTGACGAATTTTTCGCATGTGAAATTTCGGAAGCTGTGCAATTTATTAGAGACAATATTTGCACAAACTGTTTCTTGCGAGGTTTACGAGCTTTTCGAAGAGAGGTGTTGTGGTTGTAAACTAGTTGTAAACGTTTTAGTCAGAGTGAGTGTCTTATGTTATCGTATGAGGAGAGAAGGCAGATGTATGATTTGAAAGCCATAGAGCGAGTTAACAATAAAGACATGGTATAGAATAAGTTTGTTGAACTGACGAAAGTTTTAGAGCTTCAGTGGGATAAATACGTGTTTGAATATTGGAATCTAAAGGGCAAAAAAGGGGGTAACGCCAACGCGAAATCGTACTGATTTTAAAAGTAAATTATTGTTGCTCGCTTTGCTTGGCTGGATGCATATATTAACGAACAGATTAACGTTTGTAACTGGTTCAGCAGCGTAATACGCACGTGATTAGCATGAAGCGGAGGAACCGCATCAGACACGGATTCTAAGCGATTTAACGTTAAAATATAGGGGGAAATGTGCATGTTTTTGTTGTAATTTACGGCTAACCTGGACGATCTAGTTCCTAAGGAATCTCGCCACAGAAGTAAGCATTTCGAACAGTTTATTGACTTTTATAGCGTAGTTTATTGTGTTTATTTGGCGATAATTTATATGCAGTACGTTTGAACTAGGATAAGTGTTTATGCATGTTTACTGTTATATTCTATGTATTATTCTACTTTATTTTACTTTATTTAGATCGAATTATAATATTGGTATATTGGTTTAATAGTTGTTTGACTATATTATGACCTGTTATCCATAAATATGATTTGCGAGGCTTCTTAGTTGCTTTCATCGAGTTTACATGAAGTAATTGCTAACCGGTCGTCTCGGTTCTGGCGAAACAGTAACAAATTTATTTCTTAAGTATAACAATTAATCACACAAATGCATATAATTCTTAAACATGTTGTCTTGCTTTATTGCTCGTTAGCCATGGTTTCTTTAACAAAGGCTCGGACCGTAGGCTCATCTTCGTGCAAATTCACTCACTTCATTGCATGTTTTTCGCCATTTTCATTTGTACCCGGCCCACCCATGTAAAAATGACAACTAAAGACAGGTAATTGAAAACCATTTTATTAAATGACTCGAAGTTACATGCTGTGTTTATATTGGTATGTTTTTACATGCTAATATTGTATGAATTGATGACTTCAGTCCTATATTCGACCTATTAAAAACCGAGTTTAACTTCTAATCATCATCATCATTATTCTCTTCATCGTTTTCTCCAGTAAAAGCATAACCCTTCAAAAGCCTTCTTATAAGAAACTTTCTCTTATCAACAGCTGCTTGCAAAGCTTCTTCTGGATCAAAGTCATCGTTTTCGACAAGTGTTTCCTTTGTCTGCATTATTTTCTTACGTACTGGATCTTTATTTAGTTGTTTCATCCACGTCAGGTTATCCATGTAGACATCGGCCAATTCCTTTTGCAAAAGGGGTAGAATTTTGGCAAAGGCTTTCTGTTTCGCTTCACTTTCCTCATGACCCCCTATGAGAAGTGTTTGTAAGATGTCTTCGTACTGTGCCCGAACCTTGGATGCTGCGTCGTCGATCAAAGTAGCGCTGGGATCGATTTCCTCTTCGGAACTGTCTTCATCACACTCTCCAGTCGTGATGCTACTCTCATCTTCGGTATGGCTTTCATCTTCGGTATGGCTTGCCATAGGACTTTCCTCATGTTCACTGGTGTCGTCGTCATGCCCTACAAGGCTATAACTTCCGTAGTACTGACTGTTAATTTTAGTGTTCGTCTTACGAATGTTAATGTAAAATAAGCAAATTCTTTGCTATTCACGACTATTTATACACAAAACAAATCCTAACGATAGTTCCCTCCGCAAGTCCCTTGATCCATAAATCCCTCCGCAAGTTCTTGGAGACCTATTTGGCGACCGCCATGTTTATCCCTTCACCACCCAAACTAAAGTGACTACACCCACACCGGTCTCTGGCGTCGAAACCAAGCCTGGAAGAAAACAACCAAAACATCATCGGTATATTACTTGGTCAGATCCAACTATCCCCGAGTGGCGTTCATGTCATTCCCGAAGGATATGCTATCATAGAGATGTATAAGTCATTGCGCAATAGTTTTTATCCTAGCCATCCGGGTGTCTTAATCAACAACGAAAATCATTGGCCTATCAAAATAAGGCGCCTAGCTACAGGTCGTATGAAGTGGGTGAATTTGCACGAAGATGAGCCTACGGTCCGAGCCTTTGTTAAATAAACCATGGCTAACGAGCAATAAAGCAAGACAATATGTTTAAGAATTATATGCATTTGTGTGATTAATTGTTATACTTAAGAAATAAATTTGTTACAAACGTTAATCTGTGCGTTACTATATGCATCCAGCCAAGCAAAGCGAGCAACAATAATTTACTTTTAAAATCAGTACGATTTCACGTTGGCGTTACCCCCTTTTTCGCACTTTAGATTCCAATATTCAAACACGTATTTATCCTACTGAAGCTCTAAAACTTTCGTCACTTGAACAAACTTATTCCATACCATGTCTTTATTGTTAACTTGCTCTATGGCTTCCAAATCATACATCTGCCACCTCTCCTCAATCCTCATACGATAACATAAGACACTCACTCTGACTATAACGATTTAGTTTACAACCACAACACCTCTCTTTGAAAAGCTCGTAAACCTCGCAAGAAACAGTTTGTGCAAATATTGTCTCTTATAAATTGCACAGCTTCCGAAATTTCACTGGCGAAAATTCGTCAACATTATTTGCCCTTGAAGAACGCATATTTCGTTGGGAAACAAAGCATTTTAAAATAAACGTTACATACCCCTATTCATTTAGCTTGTATACTCGCATTCAACCAATTACGCAAAAAATATAGGCATGACGTAACGCTTTGTACGCACGCTAAGTACGAACTCTTGCACGTACACTAAGTACGAACTCTCGCACGCACACCCTGTTGATGCCATAGGGCTGGATATAAATGTGACGTCATACATACATTACTTCGTTTGAATACTAATCACTTCCCTCGCTATATGGGGGGAAATAAATAATGACGTCACTTCCCTCACTGGATGGGGGGGGGTTACCTACTCAGGGGCGTCCAGGGTGGATTCCATGCAAGGGGAACACAGCAGAATGCTATTTGTCTTGTTTCTTACCTGATCTTGACCTTTGTAGTCTTCATATTTGCATATTTACAGTTAATATTATAATAAATCGCCATCTTTGAAAATTAATACGAATCTCCGCTGTCCTACATCAATGTCGTCACCGGCATGTGCGAAAGAATTCCGATTGAACGCCGAGCGCTAGCGAGCTTGCCGAAAACAAAATGGCGAAGTGTTTGATGGAGAAAGTCAAAAGACGCCAAGGAGTTGTCAAATTTCTTCTCCCATAATTGTTTTCAATGGCCAAAGGACATACTGTAAACATAGTTGGTATTTTGCAGTTTCTCAGAGCGTTTTTGAACTGGTCAAACAACAAAAATAGCCACTTATTCGGTTATTTTACAAGTCGAGAATGAATATAACATGTAAACAACTTATACAGATTTATACCCGAGTCAAGCCTAAATTTGCCGACTCCGTGATTAATGGGGGGGTGTTCCACCCCCCCCACACACCCCCCCTCTAGCGACGCCCCTGTACCTACTGACCGTACATGTCAATATGTCGTCATTACTTCCCGGTAAGCATGCATTAGCTTTTTATCTCAAAAATATATCTTATAATTGAATGTAACATATGACACGTTTCCTTGTGGTGTGAAGCTGTGTAAAACCTGTAAGTATATAGATTTTTCCACTACTATTTCGGCACCAAAATCTAAGTACATGCACCATTAAGCACCATTTCACGTGCACCTCCTCTCATCTCATCTACTGTATTTCATGCAATAAATGTGGGATGGTCTACATTGGTGAAACTGGTAGATATTTAAGGATAAGGTTTGGTGAGCATCGTCGTGCTGTCGTAAACAATAATACTAAACAACCTGTTGCCAGACATTTCAACACTGGCAATCACAGTGTTTCAGATATGAAAATTCGAGCTCTGTGTTCCATTTCTGGTATAGTAATGATAGCTGCAAAAGCCAAGAAATGCGTCTCATTTCCCAACGTGGCACCATTCGTCCTCTCGGCATTAATGAGCGCCTCTCTTACATTTAACTCCTATCTGTTTATGCCTGCCATCAGCAGATGCTCTACGTCTCACCTCCTCTAATATTTCGTTCCTTATTTTCTGTCTTTCTTGCTTTGTTATCTTTGTTCGCTGCTCCTTATATGCTAATATATTTTGCGATGTGATTTCCATATTTTGTTTATAGTTTGTTTTGATTAAATCCATCAGATTGGTTTATTTTTTATCACGCGATCGCTTTTGTAATCACTATAAAAGCACATGTTTTCCCCCCGACCCATTCTACTTACTTCGCCAGACGAATGACCTTCGCTTGAAACGTCGACTAGTTCTTATTGTATTTTTCAGGTAGTTTTACACAACAATCAACCTCCGTAACATTTGTCACTTGAGAGAGTGTACATTGTGGCATGTATATTTCTCATTAAATTACGACAATAGTCAAAAGTCGGTTCTGTGGCTTTAATTTATCCTACGCGAATTAGGGTGATTTAAATAGTTGATACATACTTCGTTTGGGTTCAGCTGTTGATTATCAATTGGGCACGTTCCCGCGTTTGTTCTGCAAGGAATAAAAATATATACTGTATGAGAAGACTGGATGCTCAGTAGCTTTGTTTTTGATGTTTTAGAAGCCAAAAGTACAGTAAAGACTACAGAGTTTGTTCAACAGACTTAACTATTTTATTCAGCCCATCGACAAACAAACAAACAAACAAACAAACAAACAAACAAACAAACAAACAAACAAACAAACAAACAAACAAACAAACAAACAAACAAACAAACAAACAAACAAACAAACAAACAAACTAACAAACAAACAAACAAACAAACGAACGAACAAACGAACAAACGAACAAACGAACAAACGAACAAACGAACAAACGAACAAACGAACAAAACAAACAAACGAACAAACAAACAAACAAACAAACAAACAAACAAACAAACAAACAAACAAACAAACAAACAAACGAACAAACAAACGAACAAACGAACAAACGAACAAACGAACAAACGAACAAACGAACAAACAAACAAACAAACAAACAAACGAACAAACAAACGAACAAACGAACAAACGAACGAACGAACAAACGAACAAACGAACAAACGAACAAACGAACAAACGAACAAACGAACAAACGAACAAACGAACAAACGAACAAACGAACAAACGAACAAACAAACAAACAAACGAACAAACAAACGAACAAACAAACGAACAAACGAACAAACGAACAAACGAACAAACGAACAAACGAACAAACAAACAAACAAACAAACAAACAAACCAACAAACGAACAAACAAACGAACAAACGAACAAACGAACGAACAAACGAACAAACGAACAAACGAACAAACGAACAAAACAAACAAACGAACAAACAAACAAACAAACAAACAAACAAACAAACAAACAAACAAACAAACAAACAAACAACAAACAAACAAACAAACAAACAAACAAACAAACAAACAAACAAACAAACAAACAAACAAACAAACAAACAAACAAACAAACAAACAAACAAACAAACAAACAAACAAACAAACAAACAAACAAACAAACAAACAAACAAACAAACAAACAAACAAACAAACAAACAAAACAAACAAACAAACCAAACAAACAAACAAACAAACAAACAAACAAACAAACAAACAAACAAACAAACAAACAAACAAACCAAACAAACAAACAAACGAACAAACGAACAAACGCACAAACGAACAAACAAACAAACAAACAAACAAACAAACAAACAAACAAACAAACGAACAAACGAACAAACGAACAAACGAACAAACGAACAAACGAACAAACGAACAAAACAAACAAACGAACAAACAAACAAACAAACAAACAAACAAACAAACAAACAAACAAACAAACAAACAAACGAACAAACGAACAAACAAACGAACAAACGAACAAACGAACAAACAAACAAACAAACAAACAAACAAACAAACAAACAAACGAACAAACAAACGAACAAACGAACAAACGAACAAACGAACAAACGAACAAACGAACAAACGAACAAACGAACAAACGAACAAACGAACAATGATCGACGGTTTACTGCGCAAAATTCGCACGATTTTGCCTAATCGGTTTACACCATGCACTGACCTATACTATATATCTGGACTGAGTGAACAAACGAACAAACGAACAAACGAACAGCGAACAAACGAACAAACGAACTAACGTGATATATCCTCGCGTTCTGATTTTCAATGATATGATGGCTTTTGTATGTTTTTAAACGCGACCACAAGAACAGGTTCGGGCCATTGATGATTGCTCGTAGTTATGCTACTTTTTTATAAAATGTGATGTGTTATATAAAAGCCCTGAGACTGAGTGTGTTTTTGTGAAGTTTTCTACGGCTTTTTGCGAGTTTTTCTAAACAGGTACGGCTCTAATTGAAATTGAAATTTGGAAGAGAAGCAATTTCTGGCAATGAAAATCTCGATATCGGGATTCTTGCATTATCTGAAATTTCATCTTCTCCGATCATTTCAGTACCAACCATGTTAAACAATTCCAACTAGAAGTTTGTATGAAACGATATATAAAATGGCGAAATTTGATCATGCGGGCAAAAGAGTGTGATAACGTATACAACACTGCGAAACAGTGCGCTCTTCCGATCTGTAAATACTATAAACATTGTAGTTAATTCGACTTATGACTTATGACTTACGACTTACGACTTACGACTTACGACTTACGACTTACGACTTACGACTTACGACTTACGACTTACGACTTACGACTTACGACTTACGACTTACGACTTACGACTTACGACTTACGACTTACGACTTACGACTTACGACTTACGACTTACGACTTACGACTTACGACTTACGACTTACGACTTACGACTTACGACTTACGACTTACGACTTACGACTTACGACTAATGACTTATGAGTTATGACTATGGTCCATGAGCAAGTAAATATATAGGAATATAATCTATCCATACAATATTCATTACGTTGTTGACCTTCGACCAGATATGACTAACCTTCCCAAGCACAGATCGTTTATAGAACTCCTATGTACTTCTTATCCAACTCAACAACAAGCTCTGTTGAGATCTACATCTCATGAACAGATTCGGTTTCTATGCAATTTTGTGAAAAGTTTTATGAACCTCGCACTTCCTAAACACACAATGGACAAACTTAGACCTTTTGAACACGATATTATTGATCTGACTAACAAAAATAAAAGTGTTAAAAGAAAAAGGAAGATACTTGTTCAGCATGGAAATGGTTTTCTATGATTGGTACTGACTCCAATCTTAGAAGGACTTGCAGAATTGGTATAAAATTATCAACATTAAATTCATATCCATCATTCCAACCATGGATAGCACCAAAAGACCATCTCCTGAACAGTGGCGACTTCAAGACATTCTTCAATATCTTGACAATGAAAATAGTTATGCCGCTGAAGAAATCCTTCACTCCATTCTCACATCTACGGACATTTTGACGTGGAATACAAAAGGAGAAATCGTCTACAGAGGACAGGATATACGTGGAACTGATATTGTAAACATTCTAAAATATTGCACGAGGCCTTTTCATCCATATATTCCAGAGCCTTATGGATTGAGAAAATATCTCAAAGGTCTTGCGGCATTGGAAATTGATAAATGTCTTATCACCAACGGGCGGGTCCTCGCAATGTTAGCACGGATGGAGTCACGGCAAGATGAAGATACTGAGGATTCGTCTGAAGATACAAAATGTAACATTTGTGAAAATTGTTTATAGATATGTCAATTGGGTACATGCCCTATCTGTACATGGACAGATTTTTATTCGAGTTTTACCGGATGTCACTGTATGATTTGTGATTGTACACTTTACAAAGATGATTTCACACATACGATTGCGTGTTGTTCACATTGTTATTGTGATGAAATATTAGATGTCCGTACAAATAGAAGTCACTTTTATGATTCAAATAAAATACACAAGTGAAGTATTCTCCCATCAGTTGAACATTGGAAGCCGACCAAGACACATAAAAAGATGAAGGGCGTACTTATTCCCGACGTAAGACTACTAACTGACAGTAGTATTGAAGGATTTCATGGAGGAAGAATGCAGAGGGGATATGGGATCGGGGGTATTTTCAGAAGCCTTGCTAGATTTGCAATACCTTTATTCAAACAAGGCGCACAAGTAGTAGGAAAGAGAGCGTTACAAGCAGCAACGGAAGTTGGTCAAGATGTACTCAATGGGAAAAATGTATCAAAATCAATAAAATCTCGTGGACGGGAAGTTGTCAAAGACTTTGCTGAACAGGGAGCAAAGACGCTACAACGACAATCAGGCCGAGGAAATAAGAGACGAAAAAATTCACGCTGTAATATACCATCCACCAAAAGGAAAAGACTGTTTCAATATAGACGATGAGGATAGAAAACCAACAAGGTAGATAAGGAATGATGAATGTAGTGACGAAAATGACTCGGACAGTGAATATTTCCAAGATGACATTTAAGACACTCTGTAAAGGAAATTTTAAGCAATAAATATGTTTTAAAATGAATTCTGTGTGTGTACATTGTACAATATTTTCCCGTCCTATGATGATATATTCTAAATTTATTCAAATCGCTGTTAACGATTTGCAAATGACTTACAAACCGCATAGAATTGTGTTTACATACAATGTTTGTATATGCTCGTAAATCTCGCTTAAAAATCACTGCTCCTCTGCTACATCTAAAGCGCTTGAAACTTTGTAAGGTTTAAATACCTTTAACATTCGCTTGGTAAACATATATTTGTATTTCTCCATAAAACCTTAGCTATGGCGATTAAACTTTAAGATCTTCTCGTTTTAGAACGCTATATTTCTGCTTGTTATTATTTCGCATAAGGCAATAATATTTTACTAGGTTAAGCGTCGCTATATTAGTTGTCTAAGCCGTTTCGTATAAGGTGATATTAGATACGAGAATATATTTACTCGTTGTCGAAACGGACTGTGTTTGGAACACAACGCTTGGCAAAATATATAGAAACGTCTAGCTATTGTGATAAAAAGCGTCAGGATTAACTCGAGATCGTTTTGTGACGAAAATGCCGAGCTCGGCTTAATGACTATTTTGCCCAAACGCGCCTTGCATATCATTATGACGTCAATATATAATTAATGAATGTTAATGAATTTTTAATGACGTTCTCCCCCCTGTTAATGACGCTGCCCCCCCTCCCCCTGTATGTTAATGTACCATATACTAATGATGTTTGAATTTTTAATGATGTGCTCCCCCCTTGCCCCCCCTGCTCTACCCTGCTCCACCCAACCCCACCCTGCTCCACCCTGCTCCACCCTGCTCTACCCTGCTCCACCCAATAAGGCAAGAACGGCCCCTATTTTACTACTCACTGACCTTAAAGTGCTTATGAACGCAAAATGGGGTTTTATCGATTCGGATAAGGCGTGAAAAGTTAGTTAGTAAGTTCTAGATTAGTTTTTGGCTTAGGCTTTTAGTTTCGGAGATATAAAGGCTCAAACAGGCCAATTTTGCCATTTTCTGAAAAAAAGTAGCGCGACCAAAATATCACCAAGGGGCCTGGATCCCAGGAACCCAACTTTGATAAACAACTAAGAAATATATGGAGAAGATATCGATATCTTGTGTTTTTTTGCATACTTTGTCTAAACGATGTTTCGTTTGTGCGTGATCTTACACAGAAAGTACCAACAGTAATATATCTAGCTATCTGACACCTTTTTTGGATGATAAATCACCTATTGCGGCTTTAAACCGATAGAAAAGAGGACACCGAAACTCATCGATCTGAGACATTTGGTGGCAAATACAGGCCATAGTTATCGACCTATAAACAAAGACAAATGTACCCAGTTGTCCCAACATAGGACAGGAATCAAAATACAGGTAAGCTGTGATTTTAACAAATGCAATGATGTCTATTCGCGCGTATGAACTTTGGATATTTAACGTTGAATCATGTCACCTAAATGTGCATATTATTTGCTTAGTATACAATGTCATTGAAGAAATGTGGAAATTATCACAACTTTAATGCCTTTATGGTATTTAACTAATATAAATTAATAGGCCATTCTACTTTTAGACTTCAACCTACTTTATATGTGGACTTTCAGTGTCTTGTATTATCCTACACATGTGGTCAATGTCAAATGTTTTATATGACAGTGAGATACTGATGCTATATGTTTAATTGATACATGTATTTGGCACAAAGTTGATCACCAAGTGCTGCACTGTCCCACTAGTGGATTTCTGCGGTTAGCCCTTGGTCCCTAAGCCACCTATGTTGAAGAACCTTAAGGAGACTAAGAGAAAATTCCCTAAATAGAGAGATACACTTCAAGATTGTATAGTCCATTAAACTATTTGTTTGTGATTTCATCTAGATTATCAGTGAAGTAAACTGGAACCATCAGTGAAAGATGAATTAACATTTTTAATTAAATATTTATTAAACATATTTATCAATATATGTTGCAGTGTGATTCTATTATCTCTTGGGGGCAAGTTCACTTTTAATAGCTCAGCCCCTTGATTGGATTGGCTTAACCCATTAATTGGCAAATTTTACTCATCAGTGGTAGAGTACTGCCAATTAATGGGTTAACTGTGCTTGATTGGATCAGCTAAACTTTAGCTGCTTTTTGGGTAATGGGTTACCTAGAAAAGAGCCAGACTCCCACTATGGAGGAACTTTACCATCTGGAAGGAGAGATTCCACTTCTAAAATGTGCAAGGACATCTGGTAGGGGAGTGGGTCAACATCCATTTTCCTCCATAGGGAGGAAGTCGTTTTACCTGCACAGAGAAGCACCTTTCCGAGTCACTTAAATCAGCTATGTGGGCATGCCAAGAAAGTTGGATGTGTGTACACTATGAGTAAAGTAAACATCACTCTCACATCTGACATCTAATGTGAAAGTTGAAGAATGTTTGCTCTGCCCACACAGGCAAAGCTACTGTAATAGAAAGTATGAAGTTTTACAGAATACATACTGGCCTTATGGCTTATTAAATTAGATATGTTTCCCCCACTAAAACATTCTCAAAAGATGAATATTATTCTAAGCCTATTTATGTGGCAATGTTGTCACAATAATTCCATATATATATTGGGCAAATTTGAATGTAAAATTTGTAGGGAAACAAGCTTGCTTGCTAAAGTGAGAACCAACTTTAAAGCAGGTTTAGAAATGAAATGCAACTGATTCAGTGATTCCCATGTCCATGAAGGCATGAAGACTATAAAATGCAGTAAAAGGTTTAAGTTCCATTCCAACAAACTTTTAACCCTTGCATTCGTTCATTTATTTCTTCTTTCGAAATAATTTTATAAGCAATTGGTTCGCCAGAAGAGGCATCTATGTCCCATTTATAGACATATTAAGTTACTGTCATCAAGTGTCATGGTCGTCTCCACGATCGACTTTGAAATCGCATTTAAATCCATTCCGTCTATATTCCACAATTGACGATGCAAACCACTAGAAGGGTTACTTTACACAGTCAAAAATGTGTTTGAGTTCAAAAATGTGTTTTTTTTTCCTCAAGAAACAGCCGACTTTTGAAGATGATCTATCCAAATGTAATTGTTTTTATAGTAAAATTAAATACACACGTTCCTGGGACCCAGTCCCCAGGAAGACGCTACTTTTTTTCCAAAATAGCGACTTTGAGCCTTTATATCTCCGAAACTAAAAGTCTAAGCCAAAAACAAAACTAGAACTTATTAACTATCTTCTTTGTATGTTCTATCATCAGTAAAAAAACATTTTGCGTTCAAAAGCACTTTAAATTAGGCTGGATAGTGCATCTATTGTTTAGAACTCTGTTTAGAATTGAAGCCAGAAGTAAGTCTGCGGCTGCCATGTTGTATCACAGGAGGCCCAGGCTCTGTTGCCCGCGCCCGCCTGTGACTTCCTTTATAACGAGGAAGGAAGGAAACATTGAGCCCAAAATAGCCCAGACTTGGCATATGTTACACGAAACTATCCTCGATTTTAAATGCATTTCTTTCGAGATTAACCGATACCCCTGCAAAGTGATACCGTACAACTCAAACAACGATGATTTAATCAAAAGCTTAAATTCGCTCTAAAATCCGTGAGGAATGACAAAATTTGGCAAAAATATATCCGCGTGCCTGGTTTGCTGAAAACCGAAGTCGTTGAACAACTCAAAACTCAAATACACTCAAACCTGATTGGACGACGAATATCAACAAAAATTTCAAATTTCAAAGTTGTTGAGTGGGTATTTTTTATTCAACGACTTTTCAATTTGTTAACAATTTGACAGGCACGATAGCATATGTTTATATTTGTTTTTCCCTGCCGGATTTTTATTTTATTTAAGCTTTTTTTTTAAATTTTCGTTGTTTGAGAGTTGAGTGTTGTTTTTGTCATACTGCGGAATATTCGAGGATCGTCGAAAGAAAAGAAAGCAAAGCGAGAAAATTAGAGATGTTTCGTGTAACATATACCAAGTCTGGGCTATTTATTTTGGCTCAATCTCTTCCTTCTTCCTCATATAAGAGTCACGAGCCAGGCGGCGGCAAAATAGAGCCTGGGCCTCTGTGGTTGTATGGCCTCACTTGGCCGCAGATTTCTATATATTTCTATTACAGAATCTGTTTTCGTTTTAAGACGCTTGTTTCTTTTCTTGGACCGGAACAAACCTTGTCTCAGGAAAAGAATATATAAAATAAATGCTTCGATAAGTAAATTTGAAGACTTTTAACACTGAATCGCGGAGAAAACGAATGTTTTGCGTCGTGTTAACGAGTGCCAGGAGTGAAGATATTAACCAGACTCGTCCATGGAGGCCAACATGGCAAGGATTAGGTGACATGTAAACGTTGGACCATTTAGTTAAGAATACGGACTGAGATCACAAACGTCCAGCGACAAATCTGAACATCTATTTCGCCAACTTTTCGATCACACCGATCAGTTGCTGTGGTAAGCTTTTAATTATCTCATTTGTTGGGATGATGTTATATTTGAATCATATCACACTTTGATTAATCTGTTCAGTATACATTGATGATAAGGAATTGTATCTTATCATTGTTTTTTTTTGTTAGCAGTTTCATGCTTTTGTTGCATATTTAGCGCACTGTCTGAAGAGCTCAATGATCAGTCAGAATATCAGATATTATACCTGTATTGCTGGTTGAAAAGAACCAACTTGTTTAACTTGTCTCGGATTATTTATAATGGTAATTGAACTGAGTGGAGTGCAATTTGGTCTGAAACCAAACGCGTGATTACAAAATCACACGATCGCGAAGCGAGTGCGATTTGTAATCGCAAGTTTGATTTCAGACCAAAATTACAAGACACGAAGTTCAATTTCCACTATTATATTCATTTTGAAATCACACAAAAATAAACACACTGCAAATTCATTTTTAATTGAATTGTAAAACCGGAAATTATAATTACATCATAATTATTTGCATATTTAATTCAAAGCCATGTGACTAAAATGTCATATGACACATTCTCAACGAACAATATAAAGTTCAAATAGTTTTCAAGTAGACAAGTTCAGTTCGTATTTTATATATAATAGTTATTTAAAGTCCAACAACAAACTCAACGTTCAATTTTCGTCGTCTGAATCTAATATAAAACCTCTTCGACTTCGTTTCTTGTGTGGAGATATCGATGGGGACTTGCTAAAATAGTTGTTGATCGTGCAGCCTGTGTAGTTGGTCAAAGGAACGGTCGAAGAAGCCCCGTGGCTAAACGCTGCCATTTGATACTGAGGTGGAAATTATGTGAATCCATTCGGCTGAATGTTGGTGTTAAATTAAAGCACATCGGCTGATGACCGTCTAATGCAGTGGAACTCGAAGATGGCTTATTCGCGAGAGTGTTCGTACACGATTTGGATGGCTGTTGCACGCTTATTGACGCTGACATTTCGGCTTTATTACCCATGGACCCTTGATATCCGCTGATAATATGTGATAAATTTCGCCTTTGGTTTTCATCAATTTGGTCATAGTCGTCCAAGGATGACTCTCGTGCATGACCGGTTATTTCGCAGATCACATTACGCGCTTGCCCAGCCTTCTTTAGTTTGGAGAGGAGGGTTTTCGCATGCTGTGGTTTGTCAACTTTTTATTGGCGTTCAAGCAGGATGACATGGATTTCACGATATTGCCAATGGTATTTTGGCCCATCCTAATTTTAGTGTACCACATATCGGATGATTTGGGGCGAACGATGATGGATAGATAAAGCGGGCCATTATCTTTCATTCCTTCGGGTCGTTTAGACAACCACAGCTTGAAGAGGCGTACAGGATCTCTTTCTCCGCCGTCTGTGCTGAACATAAGCTGAGGTGTTGATCGTCGTTTTATACGTAGGCCGCCACTTCGAGTTTTTGTTGGACCTTCAAGAAATTCAACGACTTCACTCCCATCTTGTTGTGGTCTAACGATGAAATCCTCTACGTATGAATCATAGTGCTCCAGTGTTTTTATTTACAGCTAAAGACCGCAATTCCTCGATATCCTCAGTGGGAACTTCAGGAAATCTAGATACATCTACGGCTTCGCTATTTTCAACTTCATTCGTTATTGTTTCCTGCTCATTTCGGTCATTTTCTCTGCTTTCATTGGACTCCAGAGGATGCAAAACTTCGCTGTTGAAAGGGAAATTTCCTTCTGGGACAATATCAAACAAGGGTTAGTTTCTGTATACAAATTCGCAGCTTCAAGCAGCTCATTGTCATCGTCAAGAAATTTTAAGTAGTTAAATTCATCCATTTTGTAAAATATTTAAGTGGGGCATTTAAAAATTTTAAAAATATAAAATTTTGTGCCATTTTTCTCTGTAATTTTATTGGTTAGTTATACTCAAATATTGAAGGTGATTGGTTGTTGTGGTGCAGAACTTCAATCTGATTGGTATAAAAATATTAATGATGCGATTAATACCTGAGATGATGCGATTTGGGAATTAATCGCACTATTTTTGACCAATCAGATTGCAAGAAACACCATTGATTTCAAAATGAATATTATTAATTGGATAACTTTGCTGTAGTTTCCTTGCAATGATGATGGTACAGGAGCATTTTGCAAAGCAATTGGCAATTTCTTTAATCAGGCCATAAACAAAGTCATTAATGATGACACATCAAGAGCACCCAAACAATGTCTTTACAGAGCTGATAAGGAAGCTTTTCAGCAGTTGTTGCCAGCATTCTTTGAAAGCATTTTTCACTTTTCTCACAAACATTAAGGATGCTGTGGGAAGCGGCCCTATATAAATTATCCCTATTTTTCAATTACATGCATTGGGAAGACAGAACCTGAGCCAAGAACATTGCAGCACTCATGGCAGGGGAGTTTCATCTTGACTCTTCTAATTAGTTACTTCTAAATTTGAGAAATAAATTGTCTTGTAAATATTGATACTGATCAAACTAAAGCTGCAAGACTTCATAATCGCTACAATTGGTGTTTATTTTTTTGAATATTATAACTACTTACTTAACAAATGACGCTTGTGTTCTCAATCTATCTATGGTTTGCCCCCCCAAAGTCAACACCCTGGCTACGCCGCTGCCTTGCAGCCTTATCTCCCAATTTTCTTCGTTTTGCGCAGCCATAGTATAGCATCCAGCCCCTGGAATTGACATGTGGTGAAACATTCTTAAATGTAACACACAAATAAACCTCAAGGATTGAGATCCTCAACATTAGGCTTGATTGGTATTTACTGTAATACAGTGTGGTTGATCAACTATGGTTTGATGTATAATCAAAATACACATGACAACGACATTTGAGTTGTTAATGATCTTTAATGGAATGATTTAACAGAACAACTGTATAATTTTTTGTGTAAAGAGCAATGTCTAAACTTGCATATTGATTATTGACTATTGTCCTCTTGATGATCAATGTGTGAGGCTTCAAAATATCAAAACTTCTTTCCAATTTGTATTGTCTTTAATACGATCTAAATCTGTCTAATGTCAATGACATGGCTCCCTTTTTTAGTTTTATTCTTTAGCTGTTCTAAGCACAACTCAGCTAACCAAAGAACCGAAATACTTTCAAGCTAACTTATAAACCCAACCCAAGCACATCCCAAGTTTAAAATCTGTATTCCGTATTTACTTACGATTTAGAACAAATAAGGGTTGCTTCGCGTGTGCCTAAAAGATATAAACAAAATCTCGACGTTTCGAGCTAAAGCCCTTCGTCAGGAGAAATTAGTACACAGATAAACACATTACATCAGCTTTTATAGCAACGCTATAAAAGCTGTCACGTGAACAAAATATTAACCAGTGAAAATAAAGTAGTCATAACAATCATAACAAAATAGAATTAATATGTAAAGATATAGACTGCGTGCAGGCTTCGGCCCGATTGTAGGGTCGAAAGCCTGCGCACAGGCGTTACACTTATCAAAGCGCTATAAATGTCGTACAAGGGAAGGGAAGAGGGGATATAGAGGAAAGCATATAAGGAGTATTTAAGAGAAAAGAATGAGCTAGATGAAGGAGAGGCGCTCATTGATACCATCAGGCTGAATGGTGCCAAGTTTAAAAATGAGACGCTTTTCTTGCTTCCGACGGCTATCATTGCCACCAATAATGGGATGAATGGCGCATATTTTCATATCAGAAAAGGAGTGGTTGGCACTGTTGAAGTGCCTAGCAACCGGTTTGTTGTGCACATTGTTCTTAACATCACGCAAGTGCTCAGCAAACCTATCGCCTAAACGTCTTCCAGTCTCTCCGATGTAGAGCAAGCCACTTTTACTGCAAGAGATGCAGTAAACGAGGTTGGAGGAGATGCACGTGAAACTGTGCTTGATGACAAACTGAGATTTTGGAGCCGAAATACAGGTGGCGAGGTTTAAATGCTTACAAGTGTAGCACTTAGCACGACCACAGGAAACAGTGCCAGCTGGTGACACAGAGTCCTGTCGCAGTGAGCTGTGCACTAGGGTTTCCCGGATGTTTTTACTGTGTCGAAAAGAGACTAGTGGGGTCTCGGAGAAAATGGAAGACGTTGCAGGGTCATTTTTAAGTAGATTAAAATTCCGGCAAATGATGTCCCTTACTTTAAAATTGAAGGGATGAAAGGTTAAAACTAAAGGTACTTTTTGATTAGAAATTGCAACCGAAAGCTACCGAAGGTTTTCTTAAGGTGTCTGAACGGGGTATAAGGGAGGCCTTGTTAAGGGCAGTATCTAAAAGGTGGGAAGGATAACCACGATTCACAAAAAAGCTTCTCATTTCTGAACATTTGGCATCGAAGTCGTCGTCTTCACTGCAGAGGCGACGAAGACGTAAGAATTGAGAGTAAGGGATAGCAGTTTTAGTGTGCTTAGGATGACAGGATGAGAAGAGAAGATAGCTGTGGGAGTAAGTAGGCTTGTAAAAGACAGATGTGCTCAGCCTATTACCATTGATAGAAATGAGAATGTCTAGAAATGATACACTGGTCTCACTGACCTCCCATGTGAACTGAAGTGCTGGATGGAAATCATTAACAAAGTTAATGAAGAAATTCAGATCAGCACGCAAGCATGATGCAGTGCCTAAGCAATCATCAATGAACCGGCGATAGAAGTCAGGTGAGGGACCAGTGTATTGTTCGAAGATTTGTTTTTCCACATAACCAACAAACAAATTGGCATAGTTGGGTCCCATTTTGGTACCCATGGCCCAGGGTCGGATCTAGGGGTAGTCAAACTAGTCACGCGACTAAGGTAAAAATTGCGCAGATATAAAAATACATAGTCCAGATGTAATAGTTCATACAGCGGCAGCCGACAGCGAAGTACTTAATATTCAAAAATACTCCAGTTATCAATTTCGTGCAGCGGCCGAACCTGCAGTAAAAAAGTCAAAATAGCGGTTATCTGCGTGAGTTTTGACTAATCTGAAGCGGATTCTAGCCATTTGATTGGTCCATTTGAATTTTGACTAAAGTTTGCGGGGGTCTGACTCATTTGGGCAATATTCGAGCTTTCTGATTGGCTGGTTAAGGAAATATTCTCCTTTCTCATTGGCTCGATTTGTTTGACTAATTCGCTCCTTGGGGTATTCAGCAGCGCTCCTTGGGGTATTTAGCAGCGCTCCTTGGGGTATTCAGCAGCGCTCCTTGGGGTATTCAGCAGGCTTCAGTCAATACGAAATGAAAATAAAGGCTTTCTGATTGCTACTTGACCGCAAAGGTTCATGTTTGTTCTGTCGAGAGATTTTGGCGCAGAAATTTTCATACCCAGAGTTGCTCGTCAACAAAATAAGAAGTGTACAGCGATAAGGTATTAAAAGAGATTCTATTTATAGCTTTATATTGGTTTATAGTCTGATACTCATACTATTACTGAGTATTACTAAGTTCAAAGTGTGTCTATTTCACGCCGGTAAAAGCCGCTTGGCTGAATTAGCATATATTTGCGGTTGGTCAAAAGGTCATTTATA
The DNA here is from genome assembly GCA_016169945.1 of Trachythela sp. YZ-2020. Classification (NCBI taxonomy): domain Eukaryota; kingdom Metazoa; phylum Cnidaria; class Anthozoa; order Malacalcyonacea; family Clavulariidae; genus Trachythela; species Trachythela sp. YZ-2020. The sequence goes on along the minus strand of JADLSH010000212.1, from coordinate 958,426 downwards.
TTATTATATAGTGATTATAGTCGTTATATTGGCATTTGTTGTAATATTTGTATCAGCCAAGGTATTGCGGATGTATTTTTATCGACGGAACCAAATATTAATACTACACAAATTGTTATGTCGAAATTTTGAGTCTTTGATCGCATGGTTTGGTGTTACGCTGTTTGTAATACGATATCTATAAGCATAATATATGGCAAATTGTGTTTCCTATGCATGCGGAAACAGTCGTTGTATTGCCTAGCTAAAAACAATGGCGCCTCCCCCCCCATTCCCACCAAAAAAATATGCACCCCCTGGGGTAGTGGAACTAAAAATTTTTGACTAACGTACGAAAATTCCTAGATCCGCCCTGCCATGGCCACACCACTTATTTGTTGGTAATGCTCACCATCAAACGAGAAATTGTTCAAGGTGAGCACTAACTCTGCCAAGCGTACCAAGGTAGTGGTAGATGGATCCTGAACAAGCTGACAAGAGTGTCAGCTTCTGGTTCCACTGAACTCCTCTCTAGCTACCTCGATCACATCAAGGCGCCCTTGGTTAAGAATTTGCATTCTTATATCAAGGACACCAAGCATGCCCTAAAAAGTATTGACAACATCAATTTTCACGGTCCACACAAATTCATTTTCACCATGGATGTCAAATCACTTTACACTGTCATCCCGTATCAAGACGGCCTTCAAGCACTAAAATAATTTTTAGACCAAAGGGTAATTCAGGATCCATCAATCACCACCTTGGTACGCTTGGCAGAGTTAGTGCTCACCTTGAACAATTTCTCGTTTGATGGTGAGCATTACCAACAAATAAGTGGTGTGGCCATGGGTACCAAAATGGGACCCAACTATGCCAATTTGTTTGTTGGTTATGTGGAAAACAAATCTTCGAACAATACACTGGTCCCTCACCTGACTTCTATCGCCGGTTCATTGATCATTGCTTAGGCACTGCATCATGCTCGCGTGCTGATCTGAATTGCTTCATTAACTTTGTTAATGATTTCCATCGAGCACTTCAGTTCACATGGGAGATCAGTGAGACCAGTGTATCATTCCTAGACATTCTCATTTCTATCAATGGTAATAGGCTGAGCACATCTGTCTTTTACAAGCCTACTGACTCCCACAGCTATCTTCTCTTCTCATCCTGTCATCCTAAGCACACTAAAACTGCTATCCCTTACTCTCAATTCTTACGTCTTCGTCGCCTCTGCAGTGAAGACGACGACTTCGATGCCAAATGTTCAGAAATGAGAAGCTTTTTTGTGAATCGTGGTTATCCTTCCCACCTTTTAGATACTGCCCTTAACAAGGCCTCCCTTATACCCCGTTCAGACACCTTAACAGAACCTTCGGTTGCAATTTCTAATCAAAAGTACCTTTAGTTTTAACCTTTCATCCCTTCAATTTTAAAGTAAGGGACATCATTTGCCGGAATTTTAATCTACTTAAAAATGACCCTGCAACGTCTTCCATTTTCTCCGAGACCCCACTAGTCTCTTTTCGACACAGTAAAACATCCGGGAAACCCTAGTGCACAGCTCACTGCGACAGGACTCTGTGTCACCAGCTAGCACTGTTTCCTGTGGTCGTGCTAAGTGCTACACTTGTAAGCATTTAAACCTCGCCACCTGTATTTCGGCTCCAAAATCTCAGTTTGTCATCAAGCACAGTTTCACGTGCATCTCCTCCAACCTCGTTTACTGCATCTCTTGCAGTAAATGTGGCTTGTTCTACATCGGAGAGACTGGAAGACGTTTAGGCGATAGGTTTGCTGAGCACTTGCGTGATGTTAAGAACAATGTGCACAACAAACCGGTTGCTAGGCACTTCAACAGTGCCAACCACTCCTTTTCTGATATGAAAATATGCGCCATTCATCCCATTATTGGTGGCAATGATACCCGTGGGAAGCAAGAAAAGCGTCTCATTTTTAAACTTGGCACCATTCAGCCTGATGGTATCAATGAGCGCCTCTCCTTCATCTAGCTCATTCTTTTCTCTTAAATACTTCTTATATGCTTTCCTCTATATCCCCTCTTCCCTTCCCTTGTACGACATTTATAGCGCTTTGATAAGTGTAACGCCTGTGCGCAGGCCTTCAACCCTATAATCGGGCCGAAGCCTGCACGCAGTCTATATCTTTACATATTAATTCTATTTTGTTATGATTGTTATGACTACTTTATTTTCATTGGTTAATATTTTGTTCACGTGACAGCTTTTATAGCGTTGCTATAAAAGCTGATGTAATGTGTTTATCTGTCTACTAATTTCTCCTGACGAAGGGCTTTAGCTCGAAACGTCGAGATTTTGTTTATATCTTTTAGGCACACGCAAAGCAACCCTTATTTGTTCTATATGTCCGTGGCCGACGCTGAATTAAAGTCTACGATATACTTACGATTTAGTTTCTTTCAACATTCAAATGTTTTTCATACTTCTCTGATGTGTGCTTGTTCTTAAAATACCAGATTTGATTGATTTCTTCGCATACTGTACTTCGCCAGTATCAGGCAAAAACCCGGAAAAATGTCAATTTCACAATAGAAAACTATAGTATTTACTCCTCAAATGAGGCCATACAATATGGCCGTCGGTCTGAAGACACGTCTCACTTCCGGCTTCAATTCTAATTAGCCCTCTGTATTACGATGCTCTATAGTCTAGCACCTGTATATATGTTTGTATGCATTTCATTTAGGAAAGATAATCTCAACTGTTTTAGGGTAAAATGACCAGGACGAACAACATGGCATATGTGCCAAAACCCGAATCCGGGACGAAACATCCGAAAATGACCACACCCAGAAACGGCATTATGGTACGGCTCTAACTTCTAAACCATAGAAGATACAGGTTTTCTGGAGTGCTCATGGTGTTTAGAATGGTTACTTTTAGGTGTGGTCATTGGGAAGCGAAAAATGTCTGGGTCTAATATTTTAAAAGAAAATGTTATTCGAAAAGTTATTCGAACTTCTATTTCGATAAAGTTCGCTCATAAAAGTGTTAAAATATTATTATATGTCTCAACACTATTTGGGTTAAATCGAACCATGTTCTTTGCCATTTCCATAGTCAACATCACCTCACACTTAGTTTACCTTTGATATTTGATTGGTAAAAAGATATAGGCACAATTTGGCTATAGGGGGACTAGGTGGGTATGTAATATTTATATGTGGTGTGTAAATACTGCTGTTTACTGCAACCTTTATTCCCAAGTATAGAAGATTAAAATCTGAAGGTTTCACAATTGTTTTAAAAAATGCTCCCATGGCCCTCATCCCTGTATGCACAATTGTTTAGGAGCAATATTAAAGTTCATACACTAATAGAGCTCTTCTATTAATATATTGACACATGGAAAAGAAGTTACAACTTTTTAATTACTTTATTAAATTATACAAGTACGTATGAGCATTTTTATTTTTCCTTGCATATACACTTTAAAACTCACATTTTAAACTGCAGACTTGATTTTGCAGGAATTTCTAATCTAAAAAACCAAACATTTTTTAGTCTGAAATATACCTCTAAAATCGAAAACATGAGCCCTTTTTCAATGCATTTACACGTGAGCAAATTTCTACATGACGTCACCATTTTTGCGGACACCGAGCTCCAGTCAAATTTAGTCTCAGTCCATTTAGCGCTCAGTCCATTTAGTACAGGCCAGTGGTTGACACTGCATGAACGCATGGATCCGGACCAATTCCCGTGCGAACAAATGGAATCGGACGAATTTGCACATGGTTCCGAAATGTACAGTATAAATTAATTACTTACGCCATTTGTCTGTTTATGCATGCTCCACAGAAACGATGTCCACATTGCGTTTGTACAGGATCACGCAATACCAGCATACATATAGGACATTCATAATCTGCACTCACTGATTGATCAAATACCTCATCATGACCATCAACCCTCTCTACGTTCTCAGCATTGTTGGGATTTGCCTGATTATTCGCCTGATTATTGGCTTGATTATTCAGCTGATTATTTTCTTGATTACCACGTTCGATACTATTGTTTGCCTGAGATGATGAATTTCCTGGGAGGTTCCAGTAATTGCGATTTGCCATGATAGTCACTGATCAGAAAACTAAACTGAATTATAATAGAGTACATAAGATTTGAATATGTGGTTTTCAATAGAGGCCAGTCAAAAAAGAACGAAAAATACAAATAATAAAATATATACGACAGTCTAGCCTGCGTAGCTGGCGGTTTTAAGAGGTTGGGGTTGAGGCGCGGCTGGAATTAAAAAGATAAATCACTGTTGGAAAGCTGAATGGCTAACCCTCAAAATGAATTTAAGTACTATTTAAAACACGAGCAGGAGTGCTTTATCAGATATAAAACACGAGTGCGCAGCACGAGTGTTTTATATCTGATAAAGCACGAACTGCGAGTGTTTTAAATGGCTTAAAAAACGACCCATCTTATGAGTTCATTGGCGAAGTAATTTTAAAAATAAACATTGTCTAAGCCGAGAAAATCAAAGCTAAAGTTTATGTAAATTAACATGATTTTTATCACATATAAAACCACTGACACGGTAGTGATTTCCTTTGTCTTTTCCTCATGAACTATTAATGAGTTTTTTAACATTAAATACAGCTTTAATCATTTGTCATTGATTGCTTACGCGCTATTTGCACACGCCAGCTTAGTTTAAATGCTAACGCTTTGTATTGTTAACGCCATATCTTATTGTAACTCACTGCTGAAGATGAATCAAATTTATATTCGAAATATACAGTTATTAAAATTGTGCGTTGTTATTATGCACTCTTTATTCGAAATAACATTTATTTTATAAATACAGCTATACTTTTTAATTATTTGCGAAATTCAGATTCAAATATAGGATGCATAGATCGTTTTTTACTAGGGTGTATTACTCAGAAAAATGATTACGAGGATTTTGGGGATTTCAAAATCCCTGCGATGTATCGATCCAGGGATTTTGGGATTTTTTGTAAAATTTTCTGTGGCTTTTAAAGCAGATTTTGGGATTTTTTTTATAATATGGCAAATTTAGGGATTTTACAGGAATTTTCCGACAAATTTTTATAAGATTTCAGAATTTAATACACCCCTCGGTATTTTATACAACCTTTATACCTTAATAACCGTTTCACGCTCCGGATGAACGTCCTTCGTCTGTAGGTAAGTATATAGGGTGGGTCTGGATAACACATGCATCATTATTACCCACGCTATATAGGAGAACTTGGCGAATACAGCGGCAATGAAGAGGTGTTTATTAGCAATAACATTCACTGCATGTAAAAACTTTTTATTGGTTGCAACCAATTTATAAAAAATGGTCATGTTACCCATTTGTACAATAGGTCAGTCAGGAATGACCAATAAAAATTGGTTACTTCGACCAATTAATTGTTGGTTGTATTTTCAACCAATTTAGGCTGATGGTTAATTCAAAATTGGTCACATCTATAACCAACTCTAATTAGTCATATCTAAATTAATTTTTTTTATTAAATTTGTCATTTCTATAAAGAATTCTACAAATTAGGTCACGTGTGTAATTATATATGTTGAAGTTTTGGTCACGTGACGAATGTGTGATTTCGTAGTAGAAATCCCAAATCTATAATTTTTCAACGCGATGCTGAACTTTTGAAAACCACAGTATTTGTTCATTCATTAGGTATGTAAAAAGCATGGTTCGATCTGCTTAATCATACAATATCGCGACGGGGCATGAGCTATCATGTTCAACTAAGAATCAAGGATAAGAAGCAAAATATCCCTCACCTGGAATCTCTCAGAGTATAGCGAATTCGTCTTGAGTCAATATATTATTAAACATACTGAAAAGCTTTCATGGTTTTAAATCGCTAGAATTGGTGGGGAATGAAAGAAACATTTTGAGTTATTTGCCTTTGCCCTTGGTTTTCGAGACAGATATTTATTGGGTAAAATTATGTCAACAAACGTATGTTGTCCTTTGACTTTGCTTGAAATGATTCATAAACTTATTAAACTTGGACCGAAGTCCAGGATAATAGCAAGTTGGATCTTATAGATAACGTAAGTAGTTATAAGGGGGACTATAGCTCACTTTTAAACGAATATTGAATAGGCCCACCCACGCAAGTTGAATAAATTAACCCCAACACGTGACACTTCCACATGCACACCACATGCACACCACATGTACAACTTTTGTCGCTCCGCTCCGCTTCGCTGCGCAACCCCGCGCAACAAATGTTACACAAATGTTACGAAACATTTTTTAAAATATTGTGTCGCTCCGCTCCGCTCCGCTTTGCACAAGGTATTATAAAATATTTTTTAAAATATTGTTGCACAAGGTATTATAAAATATTGTTCACGACCAAACATTTCGTTATATACAAGTATAACGAAACTAAATAAATATGGACCCAACCCAAGTTAAAATATGTTTAAATATTATGGAAGATATGGTTTACACTAACAAAATTCTTAAACCCAAAAGTTTTATAACAAAGATTAAAAAAAGTACATCTTGTACTTTTAGATTACACCACAACCCATTAGAAAAAATATTAGCCATGTTACAAGCTATTTGTACCCACAAAGACTCTGTTGGTTTATTACATGGATTAAAAACACTATGGGTAATATTATTACAGAAGGCAGTAAGTAAAAATAGGGAGAATGAAACCTGGCGTTGTATAATAGAGCTAAGAAAAATAAATGAACCTATTTTTACAAAAATTGGTAATATAATAGGTCGCACATGGCCATGGATAGAAGAAAGTATTGAAGGCAATTATAGTTACAATGAATGTAAATTTTTATTGAGACAGTATACAACAACATATTACGAAAGTTATTGGGTGGGTAGTAAAAGAAAAATGTGTAGTAAGTATACATTTGAAAAGTGGAATCAAACAATGAGAGATATTAACGTTAAGAAAAATTTATACTTAATAAAATGAACCCAGTAGATAATATTGGAATATCAAGAAATGAGATAAAGAAAATGTTTGCATCATCATTAACAAAAATAGTAAAGGAGGAAGAAACAGTAGCGAAAATGTTTGCAAGAATTCGTAGAAAAATAGCTCGTAATATAAAATTTAACAATAATAATTTGTAACCTTTATAGGTTACAAATACAAATACAAATAAAACTTATGGACCCAACACAGATTAACAAATGTTTATATATAATAGATGATATGGTAACCAAAACCAAAATTCTTAGTTGTCGTAACTTTATTGGACGCCTCAAAAGAAATACAGATACTAAGTTTAAATTTCATCACAACATAGTAGAAAGATTATTAGCTATGATACAAGTTGTCACCGAACATAAAGTTTCCATAGGATTAACACATGGGCTAAGATCGTTATGGATTAACTTATTACACCAAGCATGTTTTGTGTACAAACCAAAAGGGTTATGGACTTGTATTATAAATCCTATCCAAAAACCCAAATTTTGTCTTAACAATAAAAAACATACCGAGGAGATTATTAATTATTTTGAAAAATATGGGCTAGGAGATCGTATTAAATATGTGAATTTATGTATGACAGGGGCTATTTTTAGTTGTTATTCCAGACAACTAACACCTAATACCACTTACACTGCATGGAGAAACTATTGGAGAATATATGACTGGACCACACTATAAATAAATGGCATTAAGATTTGGATATTCGAATGATGAACCAAACTATATTCACAACCTAAAACCTCTTAGGGCAGAACCATTGTACTTTCTAACGACTAGCGATTTCAGGTCTTCATATGATGGATTGGCTAAAGATAGATGGCTCCATCCTCTCGGCAGAAAACCAAACAATGCAGCAATGTACATCTGGTGTAACAATTTTTCAGAAAACTCGGGGATAGCTCTTAGAGCTCATCTCATGGACGGTGACGCTGATATTACAACACCAATGAGAATATTATATTCTTTATACTGCACAATGTCGGATGGTACAAAAATAACGAGGGATCTAAAAGAAATAAATTTAGCAACTAAACAGATTCCTGGGACAAACTACTTCATATTAGATGAAAATTTTATTATTTCAAAAGTTGTTCCAGAGTACAAAACCATGAAACTTATGCTTGTAAAATTTAAACAACTTTCTGATGAAACAGGTGGTAACGAGTCAACTCTTCATGTAACAACTTACACTACTGAGTCAAACAATCTTTAACTATAAATAAAATAATGGCATTAGCATTTGGTTTTACAAAAGATAACCGTTACACATCAATAGGTGGTCAACAAGGTCCACAGGGATCAACTGGTCCACAGGGGCCTGACGGAATACAAGGCGAACAGGGTAATCCCGGACCGAGAGGTCTTAAAGGTTTTAAGGGTGACACCGGTTTAAAAGGTAACACAGGTAACACAGGTATCCAAGGCCTCCAAGGTGTCACAGGATCAAAAGGTCTTACAGGTAACACAGGTACACAAGGTCAACAAGGACTTATTGGAAATACTGGTCCACAAGGTGCAAAAGGATTAAAAGGAGATCTTGGCGACACAGGTGCTAATGGTGACACAGGTACACAAGGCTTACAAGGTGTCACAGGTCAAAAAGGTCTTACAGGTAACACAGGTACACAAGGTCAACAAGGACTTATTGGAAATACTGGTCCACAAGGTCCACAAGGTCCTGCAGGATCTGGATCTGGCGGGGGTGCGCAAGGTCAAAAGGGAGACACCGGTGCGACAGGTCCGCAAGGTTTACAAGGTGTCACAGGTCAAAAAGGTCTTACAGGTAACACAGGTACACAAGGTCAACAAGGACTTATTGGAAATACTGGTCCAAAAGGCTTAAAAGGACAAAAAGGAAATCAAGGCTCATTAGGACATCAAGGAAATATTGGTCCACAAGGTTTACAAGGTGTCACAGGTCAAAAAGGACTTACAGGTAACACAGGTACACAAGGTCAACAAGGATTAAAAGGTAACACAGGCCCACAAGGTCCACAAGGATCTGCAGGATCTGGATCTGGCGGTGGTGGAACACAAGGTCCAAGAGGTCCAAAAGGTGATACAGGTCCACAAGGACAACATGGGATTACTGGACCAAAAGGCTTAACAGGTAACACAGGACCTACAGGACCACAAGGTGCAAAAGGAAGTGATACTGGGATAAAAGGAAATACTGGTGCAAAAGGTCCAAAAGGCGATCAGGGTGATAAAGGTGACACAGGATCCACCGGTCCACAAGGAAGTCAAGGCCCACACGGGCTTACTGGTAACACAGGTTTACAAGGGGTTACTGGATTAGAAGGTCCACGAGGTTATCAGGGTTTACATGGTATTAAAGGCGATACAGGTATACAAGGTCCGCCAGCCATTAGAGGGACTGATGGTTCAAAAGGCGATCAGGGTGATAAAGGCGACAAAGGTGACATTGGTCCACGAGGGTTTACAGGTATGGTTGGTTCAAAAGGCGATCGTGGAAGCATAGGTGGTCAAGGTAATTCTGGATCCACAGGGCAAAGAGGTGCAACCGGGGCAAAGGGTGACAAAGGTGATAAAGGCGACAAAGGTGACACTGGATCCACCGGTCCACAAGGAGCCATTAATAATTTTTTGGTTGCTTTTCACTCTAAACCAGGAAAACACCCGCTCATATCTGCAAAAGATAATCTTTTTTGTACTAGAAATAACAACCTAATCATGAAGACCATAATTACAACCCAAGGAGATTATATCGTTAAATACAAACTAACCTTGATACCAACTTATTTTGAATCAGGTAGCCCAAATATTACTAAAACCGCCGGTTGGTTTTCTTCAGATGATGCTGACTATGCAGACCTTGACACATGTGTCTATATAGAAGATGTCATTAAACCTCAGTTTAAAGTTGTAACAGATGGTAAAATATACACCCCTAGTTTTATACACCAAATTTACATGGAAGGTCTTATCACCATTGCAAAAGGATCGACAGTGGAACTAAAATCTTATACAAATTATTTCGGTGATGATTATAGTTATCTTCTTTACGATGCCTTAGACCCAGTCATGGTTTTCACAAAGGTTGGTTAAATAAAATGAATACACCATTTAATATGCTTATAGTTGGCGCAACAGAATGTGGTAAAACATATTATCTATTAAACCTACTAACCAGTGAGTATAACAAACATTTTCAATACATATTTCTAATCTGTCCAACATTTGAGTACAACAAAACATATCAAGATTGGAAACATAAAGACTCTCCCGGTTTTTATACAATACAATGCGAACAAGACGAAGTGGATACATTTTTAAAATACATCACCGATAATTTTAAAGGTACTAACTCGTTAATAATATTAGATGATTGTGCAAGTTCAAAATCTGTTAAAACTAGAACATCTGAGCTTGTAAACTTAGCTTTCTCAGCCCGGCATTACAACCTAAGTACAATAGTAATTACACAAAAGTTAACTGCCATCACACCATCTTATCGTGAGAACATAGCCAAGTTAGTAGTTTTTGATTCGCCAAGTGCTCTTGCATGGAAAACAATATCAGATGAGTTCTTAGACATCTCAAAACAAGAACAAGAAGCACTGCGAAAAGCCCTTAAAGAAAACAAATATGCAAGGTTAGAGATTAACTTAAGATTCCCACGATCACACAAAATAATATTTTAGTCGCTAAAACATAATTTACATGTTCTAATAAATGGACAATACAGAAGAGACCGAAGCATTACGCAGCGAGTTAATAAATCTTTCTGAGAAAGGTTTTATTGACCAAACTAAGTCATATTTAAGGGACAAAAGAAGGGTGACACTTTCTATACTAAAAAATATAAAAAGCGAGTACATTAAACATAGGGATGACAACAATCGTCAAAAGATGGCAGTTAAATTTGTGGTGCTTGCTGTATCCATTTCTGATAACTTTTGTGGAGATTACTTTACAATTAAGGACAGTGGTAAGTTTACAGCAAAAATATTAGAAGATGAAAACATAATGTTTGTTATTAGGGATCTAATGCCAAGTTTCACACCAGATGATTATTATAGTAAATACCTTTTCGCACTTACAGGGTTAGGTGTATTATGTTACAACCACATAAACATAACGGGTCAAAAACAAAGTGACCCATTATGTTACAACCACATAAACATAACGGGTCAAAAACAAAGTGACCCTCCAAGCGAAGAAGCAAAACCGAGCGAAGAAGCACCACAAGAATAAGATTATACAATTAATTTTTTAAAGTACTTTAAAAAATATAACCACTAATTACTCTCAGAAGTCATCGTCAGATGTTAGTGTATATTCACTTTCAGATCCAAGACTCATACTCATAATTTCATCCAATACCAAACTAGTTTCATTTTGTTTTTTTAATATTTTAATTTGTTCTTTAAACATTACAACATCTTCTTTTAATATATTGATGTCTTCTTTTAATATTTTAATGACCTGTTCCATTTTATTGAGCGCGCAAAAAATTTGTAATTAAGACATATTACAAATTTAAATTTTATATTTTTATTTTTTGTTAAACTAATCTTCTGCAATACCTTCTGGTATATGATCACTTTCAAACCTAAGCATTTTTACTTTAAAGTTTAAATATTTTTCACCTGTGGAATGTTTTTCATACACAGAATTACATACAAACTTAACACTAACATTTACTCTGCCAACATTTAAAAGTTCTGTTTTTTGGTTATTTGTTAGACCAGGTACCGATAAGTATAATGTGTTACCTTTACTACCTTTCATAATTTTTTTAGTTTTGTGTTTGTCTGACAAATTTGTAAGTCTTTGTATCATCTTTTCGTCATCAATGACAATTGGAATATTATAACCACTATTTTTAAACTTAGACTTTTCAACACCCCATGTTAAACAACTTGGGATTTCAAATACTTCGGGCGTTTCAAGTTTTACTGTACTTCCGTTCATCCTTACTTTATTACTATTATATTTTTGTCCTATTTCTTATAAGACCCCGTCCTAGTTTTAATTTCATTATATGCAAAGTAACCTAATGCTATTGCGAGAACCCACATGTTGTTACCTAACCACATTAACCCTTTTGCACCCATACTTAAAACAGTTGAGATAATACTACCGATGGCAGCAAATACAGGTCCAAACTTCTTAAGTATTTTAGCAACTGCTTTTCCAAAAGTTGAGACACCACGAGCACCAGCCGCGAGAGCACCTCTTGTTGATGTTACAATTCCTGTTATTAAACCCGCAATACCAATACTTATTGCAGCTGTGACACCTAAGTTCTTTTTAGCCCACCTTTTAAACTTTTCAAACTTTGTTAGTGGGTTGTTATCTGTCTCATTTTTTAAAATTTCTATAACTTCTGTAAGTACTGGTCTTATATTATTTTGTAATCTTATGTTATCTTGTTCTAACTCTGCAACCTTTGCAATAGACTCGTACAAAGTTTTTACCACAGGGTCTTGTTCTGCCACGCTTCGGTCCCGCCAAGTTTTTACCTCGTCGCCTATGAACTTTATTTGTTCCTTGTAACTAATATTTTGTTTACGAATTCCAGATTGTATAATTGCTTGTATTTCTCGTTCCCACTCACCGTCCAAATTAACCATCTCAATGTTTTCATGTTGTGATCTAACATCTTCATAACTATCGCTAATTCTACTATTTAATATGGTCCTAGAATTATTAATTATATCATTATTTAACTTTTCGTTACCCACAACACCTGCTTGGTTCTCAATCATACCGGTTGGGGTGTTAGCATGTTCTAATGTGACTTCAATTAACTCATCATCGTATAGTTTTTTAGCTCTTGTCATTGCAGGGTTTTTACTAACTGAGATTGAAATTTCATCATCAACATTAATTTTATAAATTCCAAGTCCATCTTTGCCAACACCATAATCTATTCCTATAACACGGCCCGCGGTATTTCTTCTTACCGATAATTTTGTGAGAAATAACTGTGTGTGTGGGCCATCGCTTTCGTCTAAGTGTATATTAAAATATTTTAAAAATGCATCTTTTACTAACTCAACCCTTACATTCTCAGGGTTTCCTGTTACAATAGCTATGCTTTCATCTAAAATATTACCAGGTGTAGTTTGAGGGCCAAGTGTTGTCCCTTCTTGTTCGTTGGTTGAACCGTCAAGAGGGTCATCAAGATTAGTTTCTTGGACATCATCATCATTATCATCATCATCATCTGGTCCAAGATCTTCCGCTTCAGGATTTTGGTTTTTCATTTCTATAATATCTATATCTGGATCAGCCATTTATTTATTTAACTTCGCTAAGTTCTCTTTCGTAAAACCTACCATGTATTTCTTCCCCTGTTGCAATGTCTTGTATATTGTACATAACAGGGTCACCTTGATGAACTTTTGTTATTTTAAATGTTTCTTCCGTAAAATTAATTGTGTAACCTTTACAAACCTAGTACCTGTGTGATATTTTTCAACCCTAACGGTATCACCTACTTTAAATCTAGGTTTTTTTAGTGCGTTAGTTTTACCATACAAAGTTTCCCAAACTACATACTTATTTTTTTCGTTAACATCTGTGGGTTTCATCTTAATACCTCTGTGTATACTATGGTTGTAATTAAATGTAACATCGCCTAAAATATGTAACCACTTTTTTGTGTTGTGTTCCGTAAAATATTTCCACATTGTTGTTTTTAAAGTCCTATTTAATCTTTCCACAAGAGCTGCTTTTCGGTTAAAAAAGGCCTTACCATCTTTTTTAATTAAAGTTGTAAAATGTTTTATTCCAAGTTTGGCAAGTAGCCCATTGACATTTTTGTTTTTAAACTCATTACCATCGTCGTATTGTACAACATCTGGGTACTTACCAAACCTGGTTTTAAATTCACCTAGTATTTTTTCCATTGCGTGGGATACATCGAGACCTGTTTTTGTTTTGGTTGGTTCTGTGAAAGCAAACCGTGATAATATTTCTATACTTGTTAGGATCCATTTGTACCCATCGTTAGCGCTTGCACGATCTTTTGTCATATCAACCATATCAAGTTGTAATTGGTTCCCAAGATCACTAACGATAGTTTTACGATACACATGTTTGCCAATTTTTTGTTTCGTTGTCGTGTAAGTTTTTTGTGTTAGTAACCAATTTTTAACTTGTTTACGAGTGACATCTAATCCCTCTTCTATTGCTTTTTGGTATAACCTTTCAATACTTTGGTAACCTGTTCCCGGAGAGTGATACAGCTCCCTAAGACCTTGTTCTATTTTAAAACTCATTTATTTCAAGTTATTTCTAATTCTAACAAGGCACTCATGTTTACATGGAAGTCAATGTTAGTTGTAAGTTTAAACGATAAGGAATTAAATCTTTGAATTATTGGAGTCTTTGATTTAATGTTGTCGTAAAATGAGGTGGTATCTAACAGCCCTTGTGTTGTGGTAACAGGTAACGATGCTATTACCTTACTTTGCTTACCATCTGACCCAAAGTTTTGGAATGAGTCTACAACGCTACATTCTATGTTTACAAATTTTAACCCATGATTAACATCGACATGGTTCGTACTTGTGTGCCAGATTTTTTTTAACAATGCAGTGTCAGGTGGGAAGCCTAACATAGGACCTATGTTGTTACCCAAGTTTAAAGCTTTTTCAGATTTTATAGAACATGTAGAATTTCGATGGTTTGCAACAAGGGTGATGTCTTCATCTTTAAGTTTACTTTGGATATCGGTAAATGCCCAATACCCTTTGTCGAACACAAGATTATCGCTCCCATGTGTAATTTTGTACTGTCCTGGAATATTATGGAACTCCCAAAATATAGTCGCTGACCTGAGGTACAGTTTGGATTTGTTAGTTTGAAATATATTCAAATTCACATTTTTGATGTTGTTTGGTACGAATACAGTTAACTTTGACATTTTATTTAGTGTGTACAAATAAAATGGAAGCATTCAAAGAAAAATATCCATATGCAGATGTAACTAAGTTTATGTTTCAACCCGTAAAAGACTATGCGGGTAAGACTTTGTTTGTTAGAATAATGTATGTACACAACGGTAGAGCTTACGATATAAATGCCAAAAGTTTTTCTTTTGGTTGGGCATTAGATTGGCGACCAAGAATTTGGAACACAAAGGGGGTTGAACAAGGTTTTACAAAAGGTCTCTTTGCGGGAAACCCTAGTAATTTAAGTATTTTTGTAAATAACACACTAAGTTTTAACCCAAAACTTCCAAACCTTGTAATTACCAAAAACATGTCAAAGTTTAACGACTACGCTGAGAACCCATACCTCGCTGCTTGTTTGGCCGCTTACATTGCAACTTATGTTTGTGGTATTAGTACCAGACATTTTCAGTCTGAAAATACATTTGTAGGTAACTTAGCAAGGTTCCATTTGTACTACCACATGAGAAGATTTCTTAGGAGTCCTAATAAGATGAGTAGATTTTTAAACCAAAGAATTAAAAATATAATTAATAATAATATACCTGTTGTGTACGAGTGGACAAAAGAATTTCACCAAGGCCAAGAACAA
The DNA here is from genome assembly GCA_016169945.1 of Trachythela sp. YZ-2020. Taxonomy (NCBI): domain Eukaryota; kingdom Metazoa; phylum Cnidaria; class Anthozoa; order Malacalcyonacea; family Clavulariidae; genus Trachythela; species Trachythela sp. YZ-2020. Next base: position 942,915 of record JADLSH010000212.1, on the reverse strand, counting down.
ATTGGTACTTGGCTAACAAAACAAGTACCACACAACAGCGTTAGAAATTATAAACCTGAGGTTGGTAAATTTGGTCAAACTGGTATTAGATATGAAAAACGCGGTGACAGAACTATTAGAAGTTTAGATGACTACAAAATGTTTATTGCGACAGAGTCAACTGGTTTAACTCAAACTGGTCAGTTGTTATTCCAACAAAGTTTAGAAGCTTATGTGTACTGTGTACTCGGTGCGCAAGCTAGTACCAGATGGGCTATCGTTGGTAAAGGTGCGAAGTCTTTACAAACACAAGAGGTTTTCAAAAAACTTGTGGAAGATACAATTATACAAGATGACCAAACTGTAACTATTTCTAATATGAGAAATGCCATAAAAAGTACTAATGTAATTTTAAACTTTGCAATTAGTCCTGGTGTAATTCTTATACCTAGTGATATGATAATTTTAAAACAAAAAATACCAGGTTACAACAACATTTTAATGGTAGTTGGTGGCGATATGGTGTTTGGTCACAATGCACATATTAACAAAGATCTTGAAACAATAGAAGAAGAAGAAGAAGAACCAGTTGTGCCACCTAACACGCCTGTGACAGTAGCAACAAAACCAGATTTAAATTTAGTTTATCCAAGAGAAATACCAAGTACAAGTAGAACAGAAACACAAGTGTTATTAGCATTAACTGTGGTAACCGGTTATATTATAAAGTTTTTCTTATTATCTTAAATAAACAATGTCAGACATAGAAAAAATTGAAGTAACAGACACAGAAAAAAGCGAAGCAACAGAATTATTAAAATTATTAAAAAAATTAGACGAGTTAAACAAATTAAAAGAGTTAGAAGAATTAAGGGCAATAAACAAATTAAGTAGCCTAACAAAATTATTAATAATATCATTAGGCGCAGGTATTATTTTGGGAATCTTATTCGATATGATAAATAAAGTATGAGTGAGAACACAATAACTGACAGTACCAAAGAAACAAGTGCCGAGAGAAAAGAGGCTTGTGAAAAACTAAGTGAGTTGTCTAAAAGTGCAAAGAAAAGAAGGTTACCAAAACCAAAACCAGACGCTTGCGAGTCTTACGCTGATTTGCCTTATTTTTTGTTGTTTAAAATACTAGGTATTGTTTTAGGCATCGGTGCGTTATGGAATTATTGCACAGCTAAAAAATGTGACAGTGTAAAAGACACACCAAAAGTAGCACCACCTGTAATGAAAAACCCACCGCTTGTAAATTTGGACGACTAAAATAAAATGGGGTGTAAACCTAGTAAATTACAAATTCAACATAATGGTGATCTTTTTAACGAAGACACCGAAGTTCGTAAAAAATTTCTTACAGGTTTTCAAATGGCAATGCGCGGTAAAGAAGGTATAGAAGCTAACATACAGATTGCATTTGTTAAGTCTAGACTTAAGAAATATGAAAAAGTTACAAACATACCACCACGCCCACAAATTGAAGAACCAAATAATAATATAGTAGAGTAATGATTAACATAATAATTAATGTTTTTGGAAATGACAAATGTATATGTGGTGGTTGTATGTATATTTGTGACATGGTTAGTGTTATCGAACATATCCTAGATCAACATCCAAATGTAAATGGTGAAATTATGTATAAATGCATGAATTGTGACCTTAAAACTTTAAATGATAACGAGTTTGAGGATCATGTATGTGCCGAGTACTACTGTGAAAGTGAAGAGGATTGTGAGTGTTCAGACTGTGACTAAAAAATATATTTTTCTAATCCTGTAACAAGGATTAGAAAACTTTTTTCGTTATTTTACTGCTCACTTAGTAAACTTTTTTCGTTATTTTATTTTATTTTTTTACACCTAGCTTAAAACTCAATACTTTGTAGTTGTTTACCCACAATGTTTATAACACCATCGGAGACTATGTACACATAACATGTCAAGTCCTTTGTGGTAACTCTTTTCTTAACTTCCAAGAGTACACCATCTTGTGTGTTGAGAATCTTTCGCCCTGTGCCAGCTGCTGTTTTGTCACAAACAGTTCTCATGTCAACTACCAGTGCAAACTTGTTATTTGTGTAAAAGTTTTTTATGTTTAATGTATCTGTGGGATAGTCCAAGAAGAAGTTCTCAGCAGATTTAAAAAGTTGATGTTCTTCGAGACCTTGAGAATACAACGAGTTTGGAACTCCTTCGATGGTCACTTTTACAGATTTTATGTTTGGAAACACAAAGTGTTCGGAGTCCTCAGTGTCATCGCGAAACAAAAGTACAATACCTCTCATTGACTTTCTTGGTACATTAATGTTTAAATTCATTAATGTTGAACCTTTGGCCCATGTTTCCTTTTTCATCAACATCACCTGTTCGTAAATTAGTGATCTTCCAACATTGTAAGAATTTAGTGCCTGTTGGTACATCACAGGAGATGTAATTGTTTCGTACTCAAAATGAAGATCTTCGATAGTGTAACCTGCAACTGCTTCACCAGATTGAGCTTTCATAATTTCTGTTGCCGGTGGTAATGTAATCTTGTACCTTATGTTAGATTTCATACCGTACGAGGCATATAACCCTTGGTCTTTCAAGATTTTACCAATTGGAATATGGACTTTGGTTTTGAAAAGCTCACCAAAATACTTATCAGCAACTACAGCTTTGTCACCAGAGTCGTCACCACTCATTATTTTACGAGTGTTCTCGTTGGCAACTCCTTGCGAGATCATACAATCTCTTTTCTTTTCAGTTTCCCAAAGAGCCTTGTAAATCTCATAGTGGGACTCTCCTGTGTTGTCATATGCAACTTGTCCATCGATAGTTATTTCTAAACTTTTTTGTAAATTACTTGCGAGGTTGTTCAAAAACCAGGACTTGTCGTTCTTGCTTTTAAACGAACCTACAAGGTATAGGGATCCAGGAACCAAACAAACATTCTCGTATAGTTTTGGAATGTTAATGTAAAGTTCTTGGCTTTCCCCGATCTCTGTTGGTGTTAGCGTAAACACATTTTGTTTTTTAGGGCCGCGAACTTGCGAGTAAGTTATCTTCTCATAAGTTGGTAAAAGTTCATTAACTTTGTACATAGTGTTATTTATTATATAGTATAATAAACAATGGCTGGTGTATTTAAAGATTTACCAAAAGAGTTATATGACTCACTATTAATTGTGTTAGGGGCTGTTGCAGTCTCTTTCGTAAGTAAAAAATTAATGAAGGACGGTTTAAGTGTCCCAAGTACAATGGAAGGCCTGTTGAAACTGGCAGCTGCGTTCGGTATCAGTACAAGTGTTATCAAGGTATTGGAGGCAAAGAAGATACTACCGACGAACCCATTCAAGGGTGATTAAATAAATTATGGCAACAACAATTGCATTATCTGGATTATTTAATGCAATAGCATTTACAGGAACCGGTTACCTGTTTAGACTTTTAGATCACAAAGGGTACCAAACCGAGATTAAAAGACACAACATCGCGATGGAACAATTAACAGCCTCGAAGAACAAGTGGTACGAGAAACAAGCTGCTAACAAAGAAAAAATTACAGCAATGCGTCGACAACTTTTAGATGCAAATAGCGATATGAATTCAGTAAACAAGTCCTTGGATGAGCTACAAAAGATTACACATAACAACATGGTGTTTACGACAAGACCTCCTGTGTTAGAAGATTTTTATAAACCATCCCAGAAGATGGAAGAGTACAAACATGTTACGGTTGGATTAACTGGGTTAGGTATTGGTTGGTTGTTAGCTGTTGTGTTGTAAAATGTAAAATGTTTTATTTCCTTGTGGGAAATAAAATATAATATAAAAATTTAGGTTTTTCTTAAAGTTCTTAAAAATCTTATTTTTTTACCCAAAACTATATGTAAATCTAAAATTTTTAATTCTAATGTTTTACATATTTTAAAAGATTCTATAACTTCGAACTGCAAACACTCGGTTCTCAACCTTTTTACTAAATTTGGATTTGGACAGTCATCTATAAGATCCCAAAAACCTAATGCATTAATAAGAATAGTATTTTTGGAAGTGGGGTGATCACACTTGTCATTATCGCCAATATCTTTAAAGCTGGATGCATATGGTTTATATCCAAGACTTACAGCTGCCGATGACCCACAAAATAAAAACTCATCATTTGGTAGCGTTAACATTTTGAAAGTAACATTTAATTCCTTATTATACACTGTTATACAGTCCATTTGTTTTTAGTTCCTTTACGGAAAATAAAATATGATTTAAAATTACATACCTAAATATACACCTTTGTACATCTCTCTATTTTTTTCTTTTTGATCATCTAACTCTAATCTTAATTTTTTAGTTTCTAATTCTAATTTTAATTTTAAATCTTTTATATTTAATTTCATATCCCAGTAATTTTTCCAAAAAACACTTGCACCAAGTTTACCCCTTTTAACAGCTTTTTCATCTTTTACAAGTTCAGATTTTTCAACCAGTACAACTCTTGTTTCTTTTTTTTCTTTTTTACATTGTAAATTAAGAAGATCTGAGTTTGGTGCCGCTATTTCTATTTTTTCAACAAGTGTGTTAACAGTGTAAGTTCCAGTTTTTCTGATAGATGGTAACACATCAGAAGTTACCCATTTTCTAAACTTTACTGCCGCAGGCATTTTTGATCCAAAAGCAAGTGCGTAAAACCCAGACTCATTAATTAAAATTTTATTTGGACGAACACCCGACTCAGGGGGTGATTCACCCCCCCTGCGGGGGGTCTTTATTTGTTCATTCCATTTAAAAACAGTACGCCAAAAAAATTTATCGTCATCGTCAACATGCATTTGAATAGCCTTTTTTGTGTCTTTATAACCTAAAGCATCTGCTACTTCTTTTCCTGAAAATAAAATCTTGTTGTCTCTGTCCATAAAAACCTCAACACCTAAGTTTAATTTTTCACTGTAAAACTGTTCAATACTCATATTTGTTTTATTTTTTTGTTAGATGGATTTTTTAAAACTTTCAATTTAAAATAGCGAAGCTGAGCGTAGCGAAAACGCAAAAAAATTTCATTTTCCAAATGAGGAAAATGAAATGAGCCGCAAAACTAAAATGTTATTTAAAACCCGAATGCTATGATGAGAAAAATAATGAAAAAACGATATCATAATGAAGAAGATGTTACCAAATGAGGAAGATGTTACCCCTTTATATATATATATATATAACGTAAAAAATTTCATTTTCTTTTTGGAAAATGAAATAGTCCGAAAGCCGAAAGCTATTATGAAACTACCAAACGAAAGCCGAAAGCTATTATGAAGCGAAGATTAAAAACACATTTGAAAGATAATGAGGAAGATGTTACCCCTTTATATAATGCAAAAAATTTCATTTTCTATAAGAGAAAATGAACTAGTAAAAAAGGATGTGTTTTAAAAACTTAACAGGGAAGATGTTATGTACCCCTTTATTTAGTTGGTATATAGCACACACACATATATATAGCTCACACACATAATAAATGGCTAGTAATGATGAAAACCAAAATGGTTCATTTGAACTTATTAGAGTTCGAAGAAATGAAAGTAGAAAGTTTCAAACTTGTTATATTGTTTACACAATTGTAACAACTGGTCCTGTTGACCCTGTTGATGTCTTTACTTCTGCGTTAACAAAAACCATCGTCGAGTGTGAACTTAAAACCGATGACAGGATAAGCCTGATGATTAGTCACCCTGAATGGCCCAACCCAATAAGTACACAACTAGTTAAAGTTCCAAAAGGCGGGTTTAATCTTGATTTTATGGAAGATGTCTTAGACACTGTGGAGTACAGAGAAGTTCCTTTGGACGAGTTACAAATTGATGTACAAGCTGTAAAAATACCTCGTGGGTCTGGTGGTAGTAGATTAAAATTTAACAAAAATAATGTAAAACTAAAAAAAAGCGTGATAACGATAAAAAATAATGATACAATGTGCATGGCAAGAGCCATTATGACTGCACTGGCAAATATTAACAAGAGTAAATGGACTAAATCTCAACTTAAAAATGGTTTTAATGCCGGTAGAAAATTACAAAAGGACCAGGCTATTAAACTACACGAAGAGTCTGGTGTGGAAATTAAGGAAGATGGTAATACATTTGAAGATTTGGTTGTTTTTGCAAAATATTTAAACATAGAAATTATTATTATAGATGATAGTTTTGGTAAAATAAAATTTAGTACTAAACCAACAGGTTCTGACCAAGAAATATATTTGTTCCAAACGGAAGACCATTTTCATGTAATAACAAGTATGCCAGCTTTCTTGTGTAAAGATTATTACTGTCACACATGTAAAATCTCATACAGTCACCGCGACATTCACAAATGTGCAGATAAGTGTTTGTCATGTTTTAAGTCTCATAAATGTAAATATGATAATTATGGTAAGTTGGTGTGGTGTGATTTTTGTAACAGATGTTTTTATGGTCTTGCCTGTTTTGAAGAACATGTGCGACATCGAAATAAAAAAGGCTCAAAACTTGACAGAGTTTGTGACAAAGTAAAAGTGTGTTTGGATTGTGGTATAAATGTACCTGGTGGTTATTTAATGGACCACACTTGTGGTTTTGACGACTGTAAAAACTGTGAAAAATATGTAGAAACAAGTACCCACAAATGTTACATGGTAAGACAAGAAACAAAAGGTGGGTTTTGTACTAAGGTTAAGGGTGAGGGTAAGGAGGCGTGTGATATAGAAGATGTAAAAACCCGATTTTCCTGGTGTAAATGTTGTAAGACAAGAACTGAAAATTACAAATTTTTTGACTTTGAGACAACAGACGAGACAGGTATGCATGTTGTTAATGGTGCTAGTTTACATGATTATTCTGGAAATAAGCTTTGGTTTACTATCATAGATGAGTTTTGTAAGGAGGTTTTTAAGAAAGAAAACACTAACCACACCTTAATTTCTCATAACGGTAAAGGTTTTGACATACATTTTATATTAAAATGGCTTGTACAAAATGGTCGCAAACCACACAATATTATTTACAATGGTACAAAAATCATGTATATGCAAGTTGGTACACAAAAAGGAAATTTATTTAAATTTATTGATAGTTTAAACTTTGTACACCTTCCTCTGTATAAATTTCCAAAAACATTTGGTTTAACAGAACTTAAAAAAGGGTTCTTTCCACACAAATTTAACAAAACATGTAACCAAAATTATATAGGTCCTATGCCTTGTGAAGAAATGTATGGACCTAACCAAATGGTTGCAGAAAAACGAAAGGAGTTCAAAGAATGGTACAAAACCGTAAAAGATAATATATTCGACTTCAAAAAAGAATTTAGAGAATATTGCGAATCCGATGTTGATATCCTTAGAAAGTCAATGATAATTTTAAGAGAAAATTTTATAAAATCTTCTAACATAGATCCATTACAATATGTAACCATTGCCAGTGTGTGCATGACAATATTTAGAAGTATATCTTTAATTCCTTATACAATGGCTGTAATTAAGAGTACTAAAAAGTCTGAAAATTATAGCGATGTTAGTATTAAGTGGTTAGAGTATATATGTGAGACTGAAAAACTGTATATACAACACGCATTAAATGGTGGTGAGTTTAAGATTGAAGATGTTGGTAAGGTAGATGGTTATTGTAAAGAAAATAACACAGTGTACGAGTTCCAAGGTTGTTACTTCCATAAATGTATAAAGTGTTACCCAAATGGCGATAGTAGTGTACAAAAGTTAACAGCTAGTAAAAACAAAAAAATATTGGACGCAGGGTACAATCTTGTAGAAATATACGAGTGTGAACTTTCAAAGGAGTTCAAAGAGTGGGAATATAATATAGAAAATATGAAACCGATAGATGATAGGGATGCATTTTATGGTGGTCGTACAGATGTAACAAAACTAAAATATGATTTTAAAAATGGTGAAGTTGGTCATAATGATGATATTGTAAGTATGTACCCAACAGTCCAATATTATGATCCTTTTCCTATCGGTCACCCTGATAAAAATAATGACAAAACACAAAAGTATGATCCAGAATTATTTGGACTTATTAAATGTAAAGTGTACCCACCAAGAGGTTTATACAACCCTGTATTACCTGTAAGAACAAAACTTGGTAACGCCACCAAACTATTAACTCCTTTGTGTCGTACATGTGCAAGTACACAACAACAAGAAAAGTGTCAACATAATGACGAAGAAAGGTCATTCGTAGGAACTTGGTGTACTCCAGAATTAAAACTTGCCGTAATGGAAGGTTATAAAGTTGGTTGTGTTTACGAAACATGGAGTTATAAGTACAATGTATGTAACTTATTCAAAGAATATGTAAGAAAATTTATGAAATTAAAAATAGAATCTTCCGAATTAGAAGTTGGTCCTGGTACACCTTATCGTGACGAGGCTCATTTTAAAGATGAAGTTTATAAAAGTATAGGTGTAAAACTTGGCGAGATAAAATATAACCCAGGAATGAGGGCGATAGGTAAATCATGTTTAGTTAATCTTTGGGGTAAGTTTGGTCAAAGAATACACTATACAGAAACTAAGTTCATAACAGAACCGGAAGTGTATCACAAAACTATATTAGACGATACAATATACAACATAAAAATAGATTGTTTAACCGATGATGTAATGTTGGTAAATTACACTATAAAAAACAAATTTAAAGATAACTGTAATAATGTCAATGTTGTGGTTGCTGCGTTTACAACAAGTAACGCAAGAATAAGATTGTACAACCAATATTTAAAACCATTAGGCGATAGGGTTTTAGGTTTTGACACCGATAGCGTTATGTATATTACAAGACCTGGTGAGACTAAGTTACCAAATGGTAACATGTTGGGCGAGTCAACAGACGAGTTAAATGGTGATTACATGGAAATGTGGTTGGCTACAGGTCCAAAATCATATTATGAAAAATTAAAAAGTGGTGAGGAAAAGTGCAAAATTAAAGGTGTCACTTTAAGTCACGAAAACAGTGAAAAACTTAACGGTGAAACTATGTCTAAAATTATAGATGGAAGACTAAACAATATAATTACTACCAACACTGTATTTACTAGAAATAAGGTAACACAGAATATTACAACCAGTCGTGTGGAAAAGAAATTTTCGTTATGTTACAACAAGCGAGTTGTACAACCAGATTTCGATACATTACCTTATGGTTATTAAGTAATTTTAATTTTCTAATCCTTGTTTGGGATTAGAAAAATTATTTAAATGTAATGCTTAGGTTGAAAATTTAAAAATAGTGGTTTTTGTCTTTTGCGTGTTTAAACATCTCTTTTTGTGTTTTAAATACTTCCCTACAAACATAACAAAGAACATTTTTTACAGCACCACAGTCAACACCATGTCTCATTTTCATATGTAATCTTAAGCCTGTTGGTGATCCTGTAAGTAAAATCACAATTAAGACACTCCATTATATTTGCTTTAGAATCGGTATTCATACGAAGTTTTACTCTTGGCATATCTTTTATTCTTTTTTATGTTTAGTCCATTTCGTTAAACAATTTAAAAGTTTAACGAAATGTTTGGAAAGTAATTCTTATTCTCGTAACAATATTTTATATGCAACAATGTTTTATAATACCTTGTGTAACAATGTTTTATAAAATGTTTTATAATACCTTGTGTAAAGCGGAGCGGAGCGGAGCGACACAATATTTTATAAAATGTTTCGTAACATTTGTGTAACATTTGTTGCGCGGGGTTGCGCAGCGAAGCGGAGCGGAGCGACAAAAGTTGTACATGTGGTGTGCATGTGGTGTGCATGTGGAAGTGTCACGTGTTGGGGTTAATTTATTCAACTTGCGTGGGTGGGCCTATTCAATATTCGTTTAAAAGTGAGCTATAGTCCCCCTTATAACTACTAACGTATATTAAATAAATCATTGTTCTAGCTTTGAAAGTGAAATAGTTTCTCGTGCGCGATATCAGTGATACATAATTTACAGAAAAGAGTATTGAAGATTGTATGCAGGACTAGTGACTGGCAGGGGCGCACGTTAGGGGGAGTGTGGGGGTGTGACACCACCCCAGCATTTTAGATTCGGTCAAAAAAGTCGGTCCCAAATTTTCTATTTGACTACAAAGTCCGTCCCGATCGTCCGGTATAAATATTGCGTAAAATGATCGTTTTCGTGTCCAATAAATTTCAAATTTGGTTACATGATTGCTAATTGCTAGTACGTATACACGGTCCATAGGCAGCTGATAACCAGAAAGGCGCAGAGCGCACTAATTGGGTACTCTCGACACCTTGAGCAGATCGAATTACCGCATCGACTCCGAATAACAGGGGAAAATTTAGACTGTTCAGATAGCGGCGAGATTGCGAGAACACAGTCACAGAGAGAAACTATTAAAATTGGAAATTGCACCCATCACGACATCAGCGACAGTTTCGTGCCACTTTCACGCGACGTTGAAGCGAGACAGTTCTGCGCTCTGTAATGAGGCAGGACAGACTATTATAATGGCCTTCATGGCACTTGGATGCGAAAAAGATCTAACGGACTCGATTGATCTGGATAAACTTGTTGATCGTTGGGCAGAGCTTCCAAAAACCCGACGCATTATCACATTGTATATATACGGAAGTAATTATGGATTGTATGATTAAAGATATACCACGGACATAAATATTTATTGCCAAATGGTGCGTGCGATACACTGCTAAAATTGTGATTAAATATTTTTATATTTTACTCAAAGTTCCCTCAAAATGCAGGAAATGGCATTTCAAAGACTCAAAGTTCCGAAAATTTTCCGGGGGAGCATGCCCCTGCCGGACCCTCCTAGATTGTTCGGCCATTTTCAAATGTTAACACCTAAAAAGTCGGTCCCGAAACTTGTTACACCCCCGAAAAAAGTTTGGAATGTGCGCCACTGGTGACTGGCAATGATCTGCTCGTAGATAATATGTCATATAAATTTGAGCCATATTCACATTATGAGCACATGCTGTATCTACTAGTCTACAACAACTGCAAGGTTTCAATACTGTAATACAGTAGCTGCGCCAAACACTTAATTTCGATCAGCTTTATACCGGTGTTCGACGAAAATGCTGCATAAGTTACTTGACTTGTGTGCTTTTTGTCTATAAGAACTTACTTACTATAATTTTGGAGTTGGGATTACTAATAATTTCGTGCAAAGGGAAAGAACAACATGTTGATCAGACATTTTCAAATACTATATATCCGAGCTCTACTTGAAAACTTTTCAGCATATTAACATATTCACTCCAAGCGAATTCGCAATAGTGTTTTATTTATTTATACAATTTATTTAAAAACGGTAGCCCTTCAGCTTTTGTATAGCTTTTTAGTATGTGTACAACTACCATCACTCCACACATTTGAGCAGTTTGTGAAATGAGGTAAAACTAATGAGTTATACATACTAATCAGTGCCTCATGAGTTACGAAACTTTTCGCCCGTTTCAATAGAGTGATATAGATTTAGAAAGCTTTTCCCACTGAGCATCATTGTGTTCTTTCCACTTTAATTCTTCATGTATAAGAATTCCTAGTACTTTCTTCTTTGTAACCTGTCTATAATACTATGACAACCAATAAGTACGTCAACCTGTTTCCCAGGGTCTCACCTTCGCACACCCCCTGCTGCGGAGAGACTCTGGTACTGTCTGGTCACGTGAGTCAAAGTCCTCTGCTATACTCAGTAGGGGTAGGCGATCCAGTCTGTTGACATCGCGTTGATAAACAAAACAATTATATCCCATATATGGTAATGAAACTTTTCGTCTAATTATAGAATTTCTCTTATTGTTCTGAGTTTGTTTAACAATTTATACTAAAATTCAATTTACTGACGATTTTCCTGAAATTATAGAGTTCTAAATATATTTTTGCGCAAAGTCGAATGCTGCTAGCTTTTAACCGAACGGAGATGTCGGGCAGCAGAGCCTAAGATTTGTAAACAATACAATTACAAGTTTCAAATTAAATCCTTCAAACGAGGATATTAAGTAAGAGTTAATTACCGAGAACCGAGGCATTTAGTCAAATACAGGCCGAGGCGCGCAGCGCCAAGGCCTGTATTTGACTAAATGCCGAGGCCAAACTTTGCTAAATTACAGCAAACATTGAGGCCTCAGTTTGTTCAAGGCAATTTGGAAGATCATTAATGTATAACGAGAACAACAATGGACCTAGGTTAGATCCCTGTTGAACTCCACATGTTATATAGCTCAGCTGTGATTCACTTCCTTGCACTGTGCACATTTGCATTCTATTGCTTAAATACGATTTAAACAGATTCAGAGCTTCTCCTTGAACTCCGTATAGCTGTAATTTTGATATTAGGATTTGGTGATAAACCGTATCAAAGGCTTTTTTGAGGTCAAGAAACAATACACCATTTATTATGCCTTTATCCATATTCAATAAATACTGGTCTGTTATTTGCAAGAGATAGATTTGTTTCTGTAGAGTGGCGTTTTCGAAAGTCCGATTGTTGATTGGTGATAATTTTGTTGTCATTCAAATAAGTGGCTAAATGATCAGAAATAAACTTTTTTCCGATATTACAGAAATATATAGTTTCCACATTCACTTTTATCACCTACTTTTATAAACTGGAGTTACTTTGGCCAGTTTTAAGTCATCTGGAAAGGTACCAGTCACTAGATTTTTATATTGGCAAATATTTTCACGAAACGTTTGTTCGCGAATATTTGCGTATTTTTGCTGTATTTTCTAGATTCCTTTCAAATCCGAGGGACTTTTGCACCGTTATTTCAAGGGTATTCTATACAGATATGTACGTTTCAGCTCTCAGATCTCAGTTTCTTTACTCTTAGGCCGTGAGCTAGTGCACCAAAAGATGGCTAGAAAACGAATTTCATTGGACACCTCGCTAAGCTAAAAGAACTTTACATATTCTTATAGATTAAAACACGCTGAATCCAAATCTAAAAAGTTCTTGGCGATATACCCTGCAGTTTTTTTGTATTTTTCGATTGAAATCTTAAAAATTCACTATCGCGTGATTATGTTTATTAGCAGTTTCGCGAAAACACATCTTTCAAAAATCATACTTCCTGTACGAACATGCACCGATTATCTGCCGGTTTCTATTCGACTTACAGGCGACAGCTGTTTGAGGCATGTGTTTTTTATTTTCTTATGGATTTGTCAATGTGCGAGAAAGATCATATTGCATATCTTCGGTTATTCTGCCTGTTTCACCTAAACTTCGAATTTCAGATGTGTTCCTAGCCTCCTCCGCAGGCAACTCTTGGGGGGAAAAACTTGTAATGTAGCGAATATTATCGAACATTATCTTGTAATGTAGCGAATATTATCGAATATTGTCGAATTTACTATTTTGACCGAGCATTAATTTAATAGAAGAATGAGTTCTAAAGTTAGGTGACAATTAGGGATAACTGGGGACGAAGCGAGGGGAGGAAAAAAAGCGAGGAGAGTTGCCAGCCAAATCTCGACATGCGTGGACTGTAGTCTGTACTTTGACAGACATTACTCTGTACCCCATCCCCGCTAAGTAAAGGTTTTGCTCCATGATGGCGGACAGTGAAGCAAGGAGAGAAGTTCCAACTAAAACCCCTCGTTATAAACCGCTTAATTCTAAGATACCAGTTTTAAGTAAAAGCTATATAAGCCAACTTAAACATATTACACGGAACAAAGAAGATATTGAAAGACGAAGGGCAGAAATTCAAGTTTTAAAGACGGATTTGAGTGCAACAATCAGAACGATAAATAAGCGTACTGATGCTAGCAAAGGACAAAATGTTGAAGCAGAACCAACAATGGAACAGCAACCGACAATCTCTACTTATTTCAAGAGCGAAATAAGGACGACAATTGTGACACCAAAAGGCACGAAGAGGAAAGGTTAGTGAATTCTGTGAATAGTGTATTTATAAACCATGAAATGATTTTAATAATACGACCTAGTACGACCCTCGCACATGCGATTTGAGAAGAAGCTCGACGACGCTCTAAAAGCTAACATCACCAGTAAAGAAGGTGGATCAGTGCTAGTTGATGACCTATTGGATCATTTTCATTTCTAAAAGCACTTGGCAGGAAAGAAATCCTGAAAGAAATCTCCAAACACATTGAAACCCACGTCGAGTATAGAGGGAAGGGCGCATCTTGGAAGTGAGTTAAAAGCATATTTTAAACATACAGTAACAGTGCTCAGTGCTGACATTACTTAATATTTGAATTAAACTATTGCTGTAGCTGTATTGAACTTGCTGTCTGTTTTTTACTATGGTCTGATGTAATGATGTCTTTGTATATACTGATATAATTAATAGTGAAATGTTTATACCACACATTTTATATTGAAAGGCTAAACTATATGGTCGTTTCTTCCTGTACAAGGGTTATTATGATGGGATTGTTTTATCGAGAAAATTACAATCACCAGTCGATCTATCTAAAACATCAGGTAGTGTTATTGGCTATGCAATAATTTATGTTAAATGTGCTGAATTGAACTGAATTTATACTGTATTCTCCTAATCAGCTCTTTCTTACTCACATCAATTTGATATGTATTCCTATTAAATACTGTATTTTTACATTATTCATTAGAGAAAGCCATGGACGAGGAACACCCAAACGAACTTGCATCTCCAAAACGAAAACAAAAGAAAGGTGCATGTGACATACATTTTGGTCAGCATTCATGATGAAATCTTTGCCCAAGCATACTTGTCTCCTTAGCTATTAATTGAATCACTACTGTATGAGATATTTTGTAATAGATGCTCGACTTCTCAAAGCTGAATGAGTGGGTTAAGTTTGATTTGATGTTTGTGTTGCAACTTCACCCATTAACTGGCAGTACTGACTGCCACTGACAAGTGAAATATTTAATCTGGCATTAAACAGAGTAAAATACTAAAGTAGGGTGCATCTAGGCACATTGCCAGCTAATGGGTTAATGAATATTACAATGTAATTTTTGTTTTATAGATAATTCAAGTGGTTGTATCCCTGCTTGTAAAATGCAACTAACTTACCAAGGTATGCTTGCTAATTGCAATGACACTTTTATATCCTGTGTATACATAAAAAAAACAAATGAATTCATGTTACTTTTTATTGTAGGTGATGTTGAAACTGGCGAACCATCTAACACGAGCACAGAGGGTGAGGATAATATTTGCTTATTTAAATAACATCTGTATCCCTATTGTACATATAGGGAGTGCCACAACATGTTTTATGGGAGTAATGAGAACTGTTGTCAGAGATATTCTGCCGTATTAACTGGCCTTAACTGTACATATATCAGCATTCAGTAATTATTTCCTATGTTATATTACAGGTGGAATCTTGTCAAGCGTTGACAATTTAGTTGACCAATTCAAGGAGATTGAGTTTTCAAATGATGATATTGTACATGAAGGTATTATTATTTATAAAGTTTTGTTGTTCTTGGATTATTTGATGATATTTCAACTTGCAATCTTGCAATCTAACTACCAGGGATTTATACAAGCACTTTAGGCTATGTACAGCTGTTTTTTAGGGAAAGATTACTTTTTACCATCAGTAGAAAAGTGTTTGTAGAAATCCCAATGATGACAAGAATATGACATCTTGTAAATATGTTGTTCTCAGCACATGTTTACTGTCTTTCTTAATATACAAACAGTAATTACTATTACTTTGTTTATGCTTTTAGTTCCTGGACCACCCCACTACAATTCCAGATCCTCTTTAATTTTCCATTCTATTATTATTACTATCATCATTATTATACACACAGTTATTTTTGCACTTTAGGTATCAAAAACCATTCTTATTGCAGTATTTTAATTACAGTAGCTGCAATCCCAGTAAACATTCCTCAGACGTTCCTAAATTCATTCCTGATCTTTTGTACATGACACACAAATTATGACTGGAATATTATAATAGTTACCTCTGTATTTCAGATCTTGGTACTTTTTGTTTAGTTGTTAATAATTTATGTTTATTATGTAGGTGAAGAATTAATGTGGGATGTGAGTGCGACTAAGATCTCAAGCATGGAAAAATAAATACAAGAACTAAAGTCCGATAATAAGAAACTATCAGACAATTTAGCTCAAATACAAGCATCGTTTGACCAGTATGTTCTACTGTCAACTGAAATAATGAGCAAACACGAAGCTATGATCGATTTATACAAGGAGATTGTTGAAAGTGACCAAATGCTTGGAGGGTTGCTTTCTATATCAGAGAAAAGCGTTATCAAGAGTGAGATAAATTTGGCAAAACAAGTGTTCAACCTTGGACTCAGAGACTGTGATGTTAAAGACCTTACAACCATCCTTAGCCCACTATTGTTTGAAAACACAATGGAAAAGCTTCGTACCAATTGTCCTACCATCATTTCTGTGTTAGAGCAACTTGTTTTATCCCCAAATGCTTCCAGAAATACCATCAAGACACCTAACATGAAAATGAAAGCTGCCGTTCATCTTTTGGCATCACTTATTGATGTAAGAGACCAGAATGCCAGCAACGATATTCCAATCCTGTTTGGCCTTCTCTGTCTTTGTTTTGGCGCCGGGCCATCCATGATTGGATTGCTACAACGCTTGGGATTGTCAGAATGTTACCCTGTCTTGTAAGTTAACTACACTGCGTATTTCTATTTTAATGCGTTTTATTTAGTGATTATTATCAGATTCATAGATATTGTATTTCACAGCTATCCTAGCTTAAAGACCATGTAAAGTCCATTCTGCGCATGTGCTATGGGGGGTCCCGCGATGTAAACAATGCCCAAATTTCGCGTTGTTTCGACTAAAATTCGACATCTTCTAAATCAGAAACTCGAATCTGTATTTATTTAAAGCATGGCGAACCAGAACACAACATAATTTTTTAAATATAGCGTATTTAAATGTAAACAAACGGACTTTCCCGGTTTGTTTACATCGGGACTTTACATCAACTTTAATGATGGAAATAGGGTGTGGCCAAATTTTTATTCCAGCTAAATACCACATATCGATTTAGGCCATGAGAAAAGTCTTGGATTTTCGCTCTAACGTCACAGGTTGGCACCCTTTGCCCACACCCCAATGACCATATCATGTTGTTTCACATAGGCAAATGTGAAACATTATGGCATTCCATTAACAAAGGTTGTCTCTGTGACAAATGAACAAAATGGTATTGAGATATCGAATGGTAAAGTGTTTCTCTTGTATATTTAAACACATACAGAACAAGCCCACAATGGGTGAAACGGTAAAGTGTGGGAAGAAACATATTTATTCAATTGGTCCTTATTTTGCAGAATCAAGATATTGAAAGTTCAAATGGAGAATTATGTATCGTTGATCGAGATGCGAGTGGAAAATGATAACCCTGTTGTGACATTTCAGGATAACATGCAGCTCATGCGGACATCATTGAGGCACCTCCGACTTTCGAAGTTGCACAAAGAGAAAGCCAAACAGAATAAAGTATGGGATTTCACTGTACGTGGTTGGCGTGTGGCTGATATAAGTGGGATAGAAGATTTATTTCACGATCATCGGTTGAACAGCAACGAGTCGTCAAAGACTTGAAATACGAAGATTTTCTTATAAGTATGATTTGTATTATGTGAAATATCGTTTACCATAAAGACAGTCTCCTCCCCCCCCCTACTTTCCTTTCATACCCATTTTTCTCGGATTAAACGTGACTAAACTCTATCGATTCGAAATAGATTCTATATTTATGAACATCCACGAATTTATATTATATATCTATTTTACAGAAAATAACCAAAATCATGAAGAAAAGTGGAAAGAATTTCGGGAGCGAAATACGCTGAGAAAAATGGATATTGCTCTAAATGGTATCCATGCATCTAACGACCAACTGAGAGACATGACCAGCGAAGATTTACAGCGCGAGTCATCTGCAGCACTAGAATCTGAAAGACCAACACAATTCAAGATAATTGTTCCTAGCATCCAATGCGAATTTCCAGATATGGCAGCAAAAGAAGCGAAAATGTACTCGTTACCAATTTCGCACGAGAACCAGTGTACCACCCTTGGAGTCGCCAGCAATTTGGATCTGTTTCAAAAAGAATTTGGTTTTGTTTCTGAAAAACAACAGAAATTTCTACCTCTTCAAAGCTCTGGAAAGGATTTCGACCTTCATAGAGCGTATAAACGATTTGCTTTCTTAAAAAGCCTAGAACATCACAAGAAAACTCAACGTGATTATGAGCAAATTTTGCGCGGTGTGAATAGTACAAACGAGGAAGTAACCGAAGGCGAAGATTAAGAACTCATTTTGGTTGTTGATCAGGATGACGAAGACGATCCAATGAGTGATTGAACAATAGTAAAGGTTTTGTAGAGTGAAAATTATATACATTTATTAGACCTAACCAGGAACAGCTACGAAAAATGAAACTATAGGTCCCTGGCAGGAATCGAACCTGCGGCCCTGCGATTCCGGTGCAGCGCTCTAACCAACTGAGCTACAGAGTCCAGTTGTCGAGCTCTAACCACAAGTTCATGTATATATACTGGGATACTGCCAAGTTAAGTTGTTGGTAAATATCAAGATTTTGGTGGCATCTCACTCGATTGAATAATAATTGAAAGGTTTTGTAGATGGAAAATTATTGTGTGAAAATTATATACATTTATTAGACCTAACCAGGAACAGCTACGAAAAATGCAACTAACAGTAGTATGAAAGGCTTAAAGCATGATATTCAAAACTTGTCAATAATATGTTGTCTTTGTTCTCCTTTCGTTTTGCTTTGTTCTAATTGTTTTCATCTTTTGTTCTTGTTCTCCAATATATTGGATGAGACACTATAAAATTAGCCTCCTCCTCAGGCAACTCTTGGGCAAAAAACTTGTAATAAACTTGTAGCGAATATTATCGAATGTCACCTAACTTTAGAACTCATTCTTCTATTAAATTGATGCTCGATCAAAACAATTTATTCGATACATTCTGCGGAGGAGGCTAGTATAAAATAAGCCCGTTCTCAACTAGGCGAATTTGTTTGCAAGAAGCGGCTTTTTGCTTTATCGTCACTCGACGCGAAACTCAGTTAGTGTGGAAGAGGCTGTTGTCATTGACAGTTAGAGCGGCATAGCCTCCTCAGCAGGCAACTATTGGGCAATAAACTTGTAATGTAGCGAATATTATCGATTATCGAATTTGTCATCTAACTTGAGAACTCGTTCTTCTATTAAATTAATACTCCGTCAAAACAGTAAATTCGATAATATTCGGAGGAGGCTAATAGCGGCGCTATCTTCGAAAAGTGATTACTACACTGCGGAGGTTTGTGGCTAATCGCTTCTTCCTTTTTGCTTTTGAACTCCAGTGGCATGCATGCAGTCTTTTTTATGAGCTTAAATGCCGACAAACGCGGAAACCTCTACGGACTACGACTACACACAATTTGCTTAAAGCGAATTGAAAAATTTCATTGAATTTGAAGGAAACTTTATGGCGAAGAAGTCTGAAAACATCTGGCTTATATTTGTGTGATATTGTAGCGAACTTAACCATTTATGCCAAATTGTCAGCTATAACTTGAACTTGACGTAGAATGACGTAGCGGCAATTTGGCAGATGGAAGTTGGCACGACCACATGGTTCTCGAATTACACATTCCGCCTTTAGCGTCCCTATAGATCTCTCACATGCAGTAATTTAACTGAACTCTTGGTAAGGATTTACGAAATGTATGTGGCAATTGCTAATTCAAGCGAATGGGCAGAGCTTATCCCAAAAATCGGAATCAACGAAGCTAACGAAGAGCTTGATCGTCGAACAAAGCAACTGTTTGACGGGTTACGCCAGTTGGCTTCAGTTTGCACGGCCGATGAAAACCTGCTATCAAGAATAGAGGCCCAATATGATGTGTGGGCGCCTGCCCGTGACCAGTATCTCCGATCTGTGCTGCATCTCGCTGCTTTTGAAGGAAATACTAGACTCGTAAAATGTCTGGTTTTAGCAGGAGCTGAAATCAACCTTCAGGACGGAATAGGACTGCAGACGCCCCTGACTCTATCGCTTCACAAGTCGCACGACGCCGCAGCTCATTTTCTCATCGAGATTGGATCGGTATTGCAGCAAAACACCGTTTGCCCACTTGACATCGCGAAGACGAAAGACAATGTTACAATGGCAGAACACATCGAAAGAAAGTTAGTCGAAGCAGAAACGATGAATAAACGCATTTCGTCATGTATTAGAGAGCTAGTAGACCTGAACCCAACAATGGAACTAGACTCTACTACGATTGATCAAGGTGACGACTTTCCACGGCCCTAAATATTAACGTTGGAGACCAAAAGAACACTGTGACGATACAAGGTTGTTCCAATTCTTGTCCAGATATTTATGGATGCCATACCCCAGGTGCCGGTGATTTTCACAACCGCGGATACGTGAACGAGTCTGTTGCGCGAATTGCCGGCCAGGGTGGGTTCTGGCACGTTGTTGAAAGGGTGATGAAAAGGCCCACTGTCAACCCAGCCTCTTTTAAAATGAAGTTTAAAGACAATAATTACAATAACAATGAAGAGGCCCTTCGTGATTATGAAGATGGTCTTAGCTTAGCAATGATGAAATCCTTCCAATACAGCGAGTTCTTCCCTAGTAAGAAATAATTAGAGGAATGCCTTCGAGACAATGGTTGCCACAATAGTATTTTATTGACGAAATATGACAAGTGGCTTGAGGGAATCACTAAAAGTCCTGAAGCACAGTATCAGGCAGAAATTGTCAACGAATTGATTCCCATCAGTAGATGGTACATGGAGTCCGTCAGAAATGGAAACGGAGAATATATAAGAGACGGAGAGCTATCGAAGCTATATGTTGTAGCCAAATGGCCTTTGGCTTACAGAAAAATGTACCAGCGAAATCGTACAATTAACCTTGACGCTCGACAAGGAAAACAACTCGCAGACGATGATCATTTGGTAGCTCCTGTAAAAAGATACGCCAATGCACAGACATCTCTTTCCGTTCTGGAAATAATGTCGTGCAGTTCCAACATACTTGAAATGAAGTGGCGCAATTTGCGATCCGAGAAATGTGGTTTGAGAAAACCAGTTCACCGGAAGTGGTGAAAAAATACCCATGGGGAGATAAAGTATTGAAAGAAGTGAAACAGTTGCAGTTGGTGTTATATCTCTGCAAATACCCATAAAAATTTCAAATGACGAAACGCACGAAATTGAGTTTATCGTAACAACAGATATAGCTTTTCATTCATGGTGACGTCACAGATTGCTTCGTTTGTATATTAAATACGTTAGTTAGATACGTTACTTTCATGACTCATGTGCCTAGTAAAATAGTCGTGATTCGTCCTAGAGATAAACCGTGGATGAATTCCGAAGTAAGACGGGCTGTTAGGAAAAGAAATCGTTTGCTAAAAAAGTTTTGTGCAAATAAGAATCCAGAGAATTGGGAATTATATAGGCGACAAAGGAATAATACAACGACTTTAATACGTAAAAGCAAAATATCGTTCTATAACAAATTAAACAATAAATTAAATGATGTATTTCTTGGTCCTAAGAAATGGTGGGGAATAGTTAAACAATTGTATGGGAGTAAAATTCAACCGAGCGTGCCTGCATTGATTGAGAGTAATTGTATAATTACTGATGCCAAAGAAAAAGCTACTTTACTGAATGAATATTTTTCCAGCCAATGTAAAATACCAGATTTAGATGCCCCCATACCAAATACTGGGGTATTTCAAAGCTCAAAATCACTGGGCATGATTACCACATGTGAAATTGAAGTCACTAATTTACTGAAAAACTTGAATATTGCAAAGGCATGCGGAGTGGATGGTATAGGAAATTCCCTATTAAAAATATGCGCAAATGCCATAGCACCGTCGTTATCCAGATTTTTGAATATTTCACTCAATGCAGGGCATTTTCCATCCGCGTGGAAATTTGCTAATGTCATACCAATTTTCAAAAAGAATGATCGACAATCAAAAGCTAATTATCGCCCAGTTTCTCTTTTGATATGTTTATCCAAAATTCTTGAAAAAATTGTATTTATTCGATTATATAATTTTTTGTTGGAAATCTCAACGGTCAACCAACTTGTTCTTATTGTTCATAAGATCCATGAAGCTTTCGAACAAGGCAAAGAAGTGCAAGCTGTTTTTTTGGACATGACTAAAGCTTTTGATAAGGTTTGGCACAAAGGTCTCTTGTTTAAGCTTAAATCCTTAGGAATCACAGACCCTCTGTTAGCTTGGATAAAAAGTTATTTAACTGATAGAAAACAGCGTGTTGTTATTGATGGCCAAGCATCAGAGTGGAAAGATATAGAGGCCGGAGTACCTCAAGGTTCAGTGCTGGGGCCTTTATTGTTTTTGGTTTACATTAATGATATTACCACCGATCTTGAAACTGATTGTTTTCTTTATGCCGATGATACTTCCTTGATTGATGTGGTTGACAATATTAACTCTTCGTCTGTCAAACTTAATAGTGATTTAGATAAAATAGGAAAATGGACAAAGGATTGGTTTGTCACTATCAATCCAAGTAAGACAGAATCGATGATTTTTTCGACTAAACGTAATAAGCCACAGCATCCCGACATATATTTTGATAATAAAGTGATTAAACTTGTCCCAAATCATCAACACCTTGGTGTTACACTTTCTTCTAATTTGTCTTGGGAGAACATGTTATGACAATTCATGGAAAAGCTTCAAAAACATTAAATTTACTGAAAGGACTAAAATTTAAAATTAATAGGGATACATTGGTAGTGCTCTATAAATGTCTAATTCGACCTAAAATGGAATATGCCGATGTTGTTTGGGATGGTTGTTCAGATGGTCTTAATGACTTATTAGAATCAGTTCAGTATGAAGCTGCTAAATTGGTCACTGGTGCTATGAAAGGCACAAGTCAAAGGAAATTATTGGATGAGCTTGCATGGGAGGAATTAAAAACAAGGCGGTCCTTGCATAAACTTGTATTGTTTTTTAAAATAGTAAATAACTTGGTACCTAGTTATTTAACTGATTTACTTCCTGCAACTTCACAGCAAAGATCTGGATTATTGCTAAGATCTGCTGATAACTTGACACTTTATCCCTGTAGAACCGAAAGGTTTAAAAGATCGTTTTTTCCTGATTCTACTAGGTTATGGAATGCTCTTGACAACGTTATAAGGGACTCAGACTTATTAAACACTTACAAGAAACATCTAAAGGATTTTTTTGATATTTCAAATTATAAAAAACGTTTTAGTTTTACTCTTGATCGATACAGCTCAATTTTACATATTCGTCTCCGTCTAAACTGCTGTGCTCTTAATTATCATTTATTTAAAATAGGCTGCATTCCGTCACCAGTTTGTAAATGCGGTTTTCATTGTGAATCGGTAATTCATTATTTTCTGTATTGTCCAAGATATGCTGCTCCTAGATTTATTCTGCTCTCAGTTGCACTAGAAATTTTAGGAGACAGCTGGTATAGGAAATCAGATTCAATGAAAATACGAATACTTCTAAGTGGTGAAGATGAATTGTCATTAGTCCAAAATAGATACATTTTCTCCAGTGTGCAACAGTTTATTAGGCAATCTAGACGTTTTGTTGGCTATGTTTATGTAGATGAATGTGATGAAATAATACAGCTGTCTCCTGACTGATGTTATAGTTATAAAATACACAACTAATATGTAAGAATGTAAATAGGCGTAAGCCCCCTAGATGAGCTTAGCAGCTCTTGGGGCAAACGTTTTTCAAATATGTTTAAATAAATAGTAACAGAAATACTGTTTCTCCTAAATACGACAGTTTCATTTAAGACATCATGATAAATTAACAAATTAAAAAATTTTTGGAGTAACATTACTGGAATGAACTGATTTCTTAAAGAACCAAATGTAGATAAAGTGTCCAAACTTTTATCTTTAATTGACTTCTGATTGCTTCCAGCCAAGAACAACTTTAACACATTCAAAGTTATTTCTTTCCCTGTTAACTCCATAACAGCTTGTACAACCCTCAGGGCATCAGAAGAACCATCAGTTGCAGCAAAACGTGCACGATTCTTACAGTTATCACAACTTGTGCCACACGTGAAGCCATCACGCTCTTCACCATAATATGTCATTATATTCTTGTGTCTACATTGCACAAGATCTTCTAACAAAATTATGAGATCATTGAGGTACTTTGTTTGCGTTTCAAACAGATTTTGCTGATGAAACATCCGCAACAAGGCTGTCTTATCTGCAAGGCTATAAAACAAACAACAGACTGACGCTTGCCCATCACGGCCTGCCCTACCACACTGTTGGTAGTATTCGATGGTTGGTGGAACCTTTGCATGAATGACATATCTAAAAAATTTTTTATAAAATCTATGAGTAAAATATTCAATACATTGACTATTTTGACTGATTTTACATTTTCGTCTCCTCAGTCTGCACACTATATAGTGCAAGTCCCCCTCCTAGGTACAAAAGTCTAATAAGCCACCTTTCCAATCAATCAGCTACTGTCCAAAAGGCAAAAACACAGATAATTTGGAATGTTGTTCATGTGAAAACTTTCATACCAAACATAGAACTTTTCATGGCATCCATTTGCTCTCAATTAAAATGCTCTCAGTGCCAATTGTATTTGAATTACAACAATACTCTTCTAACTAATCATTTGACTATAATTTGAAACCATATTAGTCATTGACTCATTAACTGGCAGTACCCTACCACTGGACGCATTGCCAGTTTTAAAATTTGAAAAATGCTCAACAATTTACACAATGTGGTTAAATGGGAATAGATTCTATGTTATACATTCCAGTTATGTATCAATGACAACATAAATTTTTGCAATTTTACTGCAGGCACATTTTGCTGAAAACTTAACTTTCCACTAACCTGACATTGGCTTTGTCAATTCCTAGCCCAAAAGCAGCATTTGCAATCATAACATCTGCTTCCCCAGTGTTCCACTTGCTAAAGTTGACCAGTTTAACATCATCAGATAGCTGACCATGATTCATGGCACAGTTTGTGTCCCTCTTTATCATTTCTGCAAATATCTTTGTCACATCTGATGTAAAAAGACAATACACTATTCCACAACCTTCATGATCCTTTACAAATACAGTTAGCCGATCGTAAAACTTAGGACCACTTGGTCTGTCTTCAACTTCAAGAAACAAATTATCCCTGAAAACAGTGTTTCTGATAGTCACAAAGGTGCCAAATATATTAGCTAACTCTTGCTGGCAATTTGCTGGTACAGTTGCGCTTAGAAGTAATTTCGGTATGGGCAATTTACTGAGTTGTTCACATGTAGTTTTATAAACTGGACGGAAAGTGTTTCCCCATGTCGTTATAGTGTGAGCCTCATCAAACACTATTCTTTCTAATTTGGAAGACTTTACTTTATCCTGAAGGTCTCCTTCAACCATTTCTGGTGTAGCCAAAATAATTTTAAAATTTTCAAAATTTTCCAGCTGAGATGTCTGTTGTTCTTTTGGTGTAGACCCAGTAAATTTGCATGATGTAATGTTAAGGTCTTGACAACGTACTAACAAGTCATCAATCAGGGCTTTAGTTGGTACAACAACAAAAGTTGGTGAGCTTGACAGGACTGCTGGGGGAAGAAAAGTGAGAGATTTCCCACTACCAGTACTTAATATTCCAAGCACATTTTTCCTACTCAGTGTTGCCTTGATAAGGTCTCTTTGAAGAGGTCTAAAATTCGAATAGCCAAAGATGTAAAGTTCCTTCGATTATCTCATCCACATTTGTGCCAATACCTTCATGAATACCATCATCATAATCTCCATGTTCCAATGTATGCACATTTATAAAACTACTCTCACCTTCTTCGTCCCTCCGACTCGATAAATCACACGCAACTCTCGTTAAAATTCTCTTCGTTACAATCAAAGGCTTCTTCTCTGTACCACTGACAGTTACATAACCTAGGTACTCTACTCTCTCGCCACTTTCAAGGTTTTCACACTGGAAAGTTAAAGGATTCTCTTTCGTAGCATCAAGATGATTAAGGGCAAATAAGCAATGCCCAAATTTTGTAGGAGCTTCTTGCTGTGAACAGACAGTGAACTAGCATCTATCGATATTTCGAAGCCAGGATAATTCAACTTAAAATTCGAAGAGTTACTTGGCTCTAACGGCCCCGCAGAAACTAAAGTTTCGCAAATCTTTTTCTTTTCTTCCTCAGTCAAACACACCTCGTACGACGCCATTTGCAAAATTTTGAAGCTAGAAATCTACTCGCACTACCCCGATAAGATGACTTTGTCATGCGCGAAGTGATATGCGCAGACCGTCGCAACTACGTTGGGATTTGGCAGGCAACTCCCCTCGTCTTTCCCCACCCCCTAGGCCCTTCCCCCCTAGGCCCTTCCCCCCTAGGCTCTCTCCCTACTCAGTCTTCACATTCGACATTCGATAATATTCGCTACATTACAAGTTTATTACAAGTTTTTTGCCCAAGAGTTGCCTGCGGAGGAGGCTAATGTGTTTCATTGTATTCCTACATTTAAGCGATAGTTTTAAGTTATGACAGGACAAAAGAATGCTTTTATGGCTGCTCAACAAGTAGACAACGCGAAGGAAGTTAGCGTTCAAGATACCAGCGCAAACGAAAAGCTTTTAACTAAAGAATGGTTCTGCTGCTCTTGAGGTCAAGAATAATGACAATATCTCGCTGTTCTACCTTCATTTAAAGCCATTGTGTACATTTGGCGCAAGTTTTTATCTTTATAATATTATACACTTGCGCTTTGTCTAAACACTATGTTTATATATATTATTTATAAATTTATATTCCTAGTTCTAAATTATAGAGCATATTTGTTTTATGTATTTTTAAGATCCCAAAAGTCTTGCTACTATGTAGATTCATATTTGTATGTAGCTTAATTAAGATTGTACTGTACAGTAAACACTCCTGGAGAAAAATATAAATGAAAGGAGATGCATTTGAGCATTGGATGTCAGCCCACTATTACTCAAAGCACATTTAGTACATCTGTTCTGTCCAGACTGCAGAATTTGCACCTGAGATTTCTCAATGTAAAAGTTTTAGCGCACCTGGGATGTGCTTTGATATAAACAATTTTTATACTCCTAATCTATCCCCTAAATTTCATTGTTTTTAATATCTATTTGGTCAATTTTGTGACCCTGACTGCTTTTTGATATGCCCTTGGAAACAGTTTTGCAGCCTTGCCCTTAGATTTGTATAGCTTCTGCACCACCAAGACCTCATCAGGAACAGCCCTTGAACTCTCTAGCTGCAGGTGTCTTGTACCCAGGTGTCTTGTACCCAGGTGTCTTGTACCATCAGTTACTACATTGTTGTGTGACTGGGGCATATAATGATTGCTGTATTCAGAATTTTGAGGTGGCATAGCAAACCAAAGTGCCTAATTGTGAGGCAGATTTATAATATAATTTTATAATGGGTAGACTACCCCATCTATTATGCCTTAAGCAGCAATAGAAAAGCAAACCTTAATTTTGGCAAGGCACCAACACCTTGCACAAATCCCCTCTGTATTCAAAAGAGGAGTTTGACTAATAGTCGAGGGTTGAGGGTAATAGGTCGAGGGCGAAGGTTAATAGGTCGAGGGCGAGGGTAATAGGTCGAGGGCGAGGGTATAGAATGTCGAGGGTTGAAAACCATACGAAAAATGCATGTCGAGGGTCGAAATGCATGTTACGGCAGTAAACGTTTTCGCACGGTCTGCGTGAATTCTAATACTGCGCGACATTTTAAATACAAATAACTATATTTTAGCTAATTTATCTATCTGCATTCTATAGAGGGCTGGGTAATACTGATAAACCTAGTTCAAACCTTTATCCAGACATTTTGCCGACAAGTATGTGTGATACTCAATGTGCTCGCAAGATTTGAGTTTATAACAACAAGAAACACGATAAACGGTAATATTCTATTAAGTATTCAAATTTTGAAATTATTGATAGCTCAAATCTTGAGCGCACAAGATGCTTTTAATCTCATTAATCATTATATTCAAATATATTGGCCTAAAGTCTTCGGCTAGCACTGGGAACAGATTTTGACACTCACGTTATCATTCTAGTGACAGATGTGACGTTGTTAGGCTAAATGCGCGTCAACCTATTCGACAATTATAAAAACTGGCATGCTTTGAGACTATCGGATCTCTGAAGCGAAAACAATACGATGAAAAATAGGCCCTTGGCATTGTAAATAGGTGGTTTTTATTCTCAGCCAGAAAATTCGGGAAGTTCCTCATTAATCATTGAGATACAACATCTTGACAGGATGACCAAAAAATTGTACAATATAAGTATATATTTAATATTTATAATTATATCTAAAATAAGAGGGTTTAACTAATGAATTATTTACATAATACTGGCACCGATCGATAACAACGTATAAACTTATCTAGTTCACTTATGAACTCAACAAATTCCCGTCTATATTTATCTATAGAATAAATTTATTTAATTATACACTATACAGGGTGTTAAATATATAGTATATATAACAGAACGTATCCCTCTAAATTTCTCTATAACAAAACAAATTCTCTTTAGGACGCACGCGTTTTCCCGTAGGATTAGCCGGCTTAGGTTTAGCGTGGTATATGTACGTAGTACAGCATTTTAGCGATAACTCGCAATGCTAATCGCTACAGAACCAATCAAATTTCGCATGACCTCATTTGCATTACGAGTTGTCGCTAAAATGTTGTCCCGTGTAACATCGCCTTTTTTATGACCAATGTCTTCATCGCAAATAAAATCCATTCGATCATTCCCATCTTTCTGCGAGAGAAGCCAAATTAAATTAAATTTGATGGTGACTATGTAATTACTATTACTATTATTTCACACTATTAATAGAATATTTTAGATAGATTTGATGTTGTAACAGGTATCCATATTTATGGTGTAAAGCCAACCCTGCGGCTACGTTGACAATGCGAACACGAATGATACAGTTTGAACATGATTTACGCTTGTAAATCAAGGATGAAAATACAAATCTCTCTGGAATACAATTTATTAGAGGGACACGGCAAGCTTATATACTTTCATGCATGCTACTCATGCTTCATGCAGGCTTTCCTAAAGCCCCGGTCAAACGAGGATGAGAGTTGATGAGAGTTGCAAACAACTATTGTCAGCTCTAGTGTTTTGCACTTTCTTAGAGCTAGCTTAACAAAATATCGCGTTATATATAACAAGAGTTTATAACAAGAAAAACTAAGAAGGAAATTAAAACTATACGTATCAGAATATTAAGATAAATTAAATTCTTAGGGCTCCGTTTCGTGCGCCATAGGCGTAGGAAGCAAATATAAAATAAAAAAATACTACACTTACATCATAACGATTACTTTCCAAGTGCTCGAACACCATATTCTGCACGGTCATAGGCGACAATCCGAACTGAAAACCAGCAGCCGAATAAAAACATAGCCCATCGAGGGGAGGATTATAGACCATTATACGAAATTCTAAGACCAGCCTCTTCTATTCTGCTTTGAAGTACTTCCATTTTTGCTAGTTTTAATAACTAGAAGGATGCGGCAACTGAATATTTTTAAAGAAACTTTGTGCGTACTCCCTGTATACTGCGTCAACCAGAACTCGATCGCAAGTAAGGCTCGAATTAAAATTTTTGCAAGTTTTAATCCTGGACTAAATATGCAAATCCCGACATCCGGCCGACACTTCAGTGTTACGGGTATATCGTTTTTCTGCGATTGTGTTGTATTGATTATCATCATCATCATACTCTTTATTTAAAAAACACGGTATCGCTTCATTTACATCAATGGTCTTCCAGGGAGCCGTGTTACATAATTATTATAAAATAGGTATAAAGTACAAAAAAACTAAACTATAACTTAACTAACAATAAATTTAAAGTGAAGAATATTTATAGATTATT
The DNA here is from genome assembly GCA_016169945.1 of Trachythela sp. YZ-2020. NCBI lineage: Eukaryota > Metazoa > Cnidaria > Anthozoa > Malacalcyonacea > Clavulariidae > Trachythela > Trachythela sp. YZ-2020. The sequence goes on along the minus strand of JADLSH010000212.1, from coordinate 912,936 downwards.
TACAATATTTGACAAACCCAGTTTAAATGAGCTTAGGTTTGTCTGATCTCTAACCTCAACAGGGATTTTATTCCAAAGGACGGAGCCCCTATAATGAATGCTACATTTTCCTTTTTCAGATTTATATCTAGGAACGTGTAGGTTTTTTTCTGAATTTCTCACATTGTAAGAATGAACATTTGACGTTTTTGTAAAAATCTTTCTCAAGTACAATGGAGAAAGGTTGTTGTAGATTTTAAACAATAGCACAGAAAGTTGCATATTTCTTCTGTGTTCTAGTTTTTCCCAACCCAGATCATCCAGTAATTCACTAGAGTGCTTATTCATCTCATAACTTGAGAGTGTCACTATCCTTGCAGCCCTATTTTGTAATTTTTGGAGTCTTTCAGATAGACCTTTCCCAATGTTTCCATACAGGGCTGCAATAATCAAAATATGGCAAGATCAGTGCCTTGTACATATTTACTCGTGTTTGAAAAGGTATTGTTGGGCTTACACGTTTCAAAACTGCAAGTCCAGCAGAAATTTTCTTGGAAACTATGTCAATATGTTTGTTCCAGGTTAGATTTTCATCAATATGGACCCCAAGAGATTTATATGTTGTTTCTCTGATAAGGGATACATTGTTAACCTGTATTTTAAAGTCTTTTGGTACTTGGGAAATCATAAACTGACTCCCTATTATCATGTATTTTGTTTTCCTAACATTTAAGGTTAATTTATTAGCTTTTAACCATTCATGAATAACATTGATATCATGATTCATTTGAGCATTAAGGATATTTGCATCCGCATTTGCTGAAGTCATGGTGGTATCATCAGCATACATTCTTGGTTTAGAAAACAAATTACATGAAGGGAGATCATTTATATACAGAATAAATAGTAGTGGTCCTAAAATAGAGCCTTGTGGTATTCCACAATTTAATGAACAAACATCTGACAGCACTCCATTAACCAAGGTTTTTTGCTTTCTTGCAGTAAGATAAGATTTAAACCAATCAAGAGATTTAAATTTTACTCCATAAAGTTCTAGCTTTTTTATCATAATAGAGTGGTCCATGGTGTCAAAAGCTTTTTTAAGGTCCAGAAATATCACACCATTTAGAAGGTTTTCATCAATATTTCTGTACCACTCATTGGTAATTTCAAGTAATGTTGTTTCAGTGGAAAACATAGGCCTGAAACCTGATTGAGATTCAGTTAAAAGATTATTTTCATTTAAATAGGCATAAAGCTGATTGAATACAATCTTTTCAATCAGTTTACTTACAATAGGAAGAACAGAGATTGGTCTATAGTTGTATTAGACAGCCCGGTTGTCTTCTTTGAAAATTGGCAAGACTCTTGCAAGCTTCCATTTATTGGGGAAAATTCCAGTGGTGATTGATAGATTAATTATATATGTTAATGACTGTAAGACTACTGGTGCTGCTTCCTTTAATAAGCGAGTAGATATATTATCAAGCCCAGTAGCTTTATTGTTGGACAATTTGTTGATTAAATGTAATATCACTTCACAAGAAGTTTGTTCTAAAGTAAATGTATGATTTGAAGGAGTGATATAATCTCTAAAATGAGAAGACGTATCAGGTATCTTTGAAGCTAGAGAAGGTCCAACTTCAGAGAAATGTTTGTTTAAACTTGCACTAATGCTACTAGGGGTATTATATGTAACATTTTCTATCTCAAGTTTATTTATGTTGCTGGTCTTGGATTCATTTCCTATTATTTTGTTAATTCCCTTCCACGTTTTCCTGATATCACCATAGTTTTCTTTAAAATAATTGTCATAATAGTCAGTTTTTGCTGTTTTAATATCATAGTTTACTTTGTTTTTCAGGAACTTGTAGTTTTCCCAATTTGTATCAGAAGAAAATTTCAAAGCTATTTTTTTAGATTTGTCTCTTTCAAACATTTGTTTTTTTAGTTCTGGCGTGATCCATGGTGAGGGTTTTCCCCGAATTCTCTTTTTCTTGCATGGTGCATGTTTATCAGCAGTGTCCAAAAACATCTGCTGCCATATGTTCCATGCTTTATCTGGATCATTTTCAATCTCTACAAGGTGCCAGGGGGCTATAGCGAGATCATTTCTGAATTTCAAAGGATCAAATCTTTTAAAACATCTAGCTTTTACTAGTTTAGGACTTGATTTTGGAATACAAATATTTCTTATTGCATATATAAGACTATGATCACTCAATCCAATATTTGACACCCCAATATGAGAGTATTTCAGGGGATCATTCTTTAAAAACAAGTCAATTATGGAAGAAGTGTCCTTAGTAACACGAGTAGGTTGTTCAATTAATTGGCTATATTGATACATATCACAAATATCCAATAATCTTTTTGTTTTATGATCTGGTGGTGAGGTTCTACATTACAATTTAGATCACCAATAATATTTACTTCCATATTATAAACTTCTAAATTTTCTAGAATCGTTTCAAAATTATTTATAGTATCAATTGTTGAACCTGGTGGTCTATACCAAGTCCCAACAATGAAGGGTTTGGTTTTAGGTTTTGTTACCTGAATAAAAACCATCTCAAGATTATTTTCTTTGAGATTTGTCAGACGTTTGTAGTTTATGGAACTTCTAATATAGAGTCCTACACCACCACCAAATCTGTTACGATCTTTTCTCTCAAAGTCATAGCCAGAAATATTAATTTCACCATTTGAAATAGTTTGGTCAAGACGTGTCTCATTTATAGTTAAAATATCAATAGATTTGTCCAGCATATAAATTCTAAGTTGATCAATATGCTTATACAGACTAACCAGGTTAATGGAGGCTATTTTAAAGCCTCTGGTATTAGGAATACCAAAGGTTGGTGTTGACGTATGATGTGATTCATACGTGGTAGGGGTGGGAGTATCAGTAATCACTGGATGATCATGGTTAGTATTATTTCCCACCCTGTTGAGGTTGACATGAGATCAAGCAAACATACCTAAACAGTTAACAAAATTATTACAAATAATATTATTACCTGTCTCGTTTAAGTGTAATCCACTCTTATTTAGATTGTTACCTCTAATGTTTTTGTGTTCGATTAAATTCCAACCATTTTCTTTGCAGGATTTCTTTAGCCTCTTGTTGACCTCTTTCACAGCCTCGTTTAGGTTGTCCCTGTCAGATCTTGTAATTAGTTCCGAGATTATGACATTGGTGTTGGTCTTGTTCTCAATTTGTCTTGCAAGATCCACAATGTTGTCCGCAACCTTGGCTGGTTCAGTATTTCGAAGGTCATTTGTTCCGATATGGAGAACCACTTGTTCTGGTGCTCTCTCTATAGTTGGTTTCAGGTAGTGCTTCATATCAGATGTATTGGCACCTGAAAATGATTTTACCACAACCTTACCTTTAACTCTTTTGCCAATGTTCCAGCCTTGAACTTTTTTAATCATGGAGTCTCCAATGATAACAGTTGTTGGTACTTGGGTGGTAGATCCAGAAGGACTGGTTTGGTTTTGCTTCTTCGCAAATTCAGTAGGACTGGATCACACATACTTGTCGTCAAAATGTCTAGATAAAGGTTTAAACTGGGTTTACATTACCCAGCCCGGCAGCCCTCTATAGAATGCAGATAGATAAATTAGCTAAAATATAGTTACTTGTATTTAAAACGTCGCGCCGTACCGTGCGAAAACGTTTACTGCCGTAACATGCGCGAAAGATAAAACGTTTACATTGATAGTTAGAAATCTAATTAGAAATTATTCTATAGGACATGCATGTATAATATTTATTTCGCATTGTCCATGTCCATTGTCCAAATTGAAACTGCGCGAAAATATCGCATCAGTATTGTTATATGTATATATACTGAAGAAAAGTATCTAAAATTTGCCCCCTCTTTCATAAAGATCTAGAAAGATATAGAAATTTTGCCCCCTCTTTCAATTTTGCCCCCCCTTCTCTTGAACTTCTCTCGCCATATTTTTTTATTTTCGACCCTCGACATATTATTTTCGACCCTCGACATATGGTTTTCAACCCTCGACAATCTATACCCTCGCCTTCGACCTATTACCCTCGCCCTCGACCTATCACCCTCGACCCTCGACTATTAGTCAAACTCTCAAAAGAGGAGATATATGTATATATATGTGACACGATTCACGCCTGTATTCTCACGTCCATATTCTAATAATAATAATAATACTCTGTTTATTAATCAATTGATTTGCAGTAAAAACTGAATTGTTCCTAAGTTATCAGCTAATTTACATATTAACATTTTAACATATATATATATATATATAGACGTTCTCCACTATATATAGATATATAAAATTATATTTACATAATTCCAACATACAGAGGACTAAACTAGGACAATTACGTATATTTAATGGTAATAAAGTTATCGAAACGTTCAGTAAAGGTTCTCACAGTTCGACAACTATTTGGTCTACGTAAAAAATAATCATGTTCATTAGAGGACCAGGAGGGTCTGATTATATTATAGACTGGATTGTTTTTACATGCTCTCTTCCGGGTTGAGTTGATAAATCTCCTACATAACTCATCTCTTCGACATTCCAAGGTTTTGAGCTTTGAGGTCTGCAATGCTTCATAATAAGATATGTCGGGGTATATAATCTTAAGTGCTCTCTTTTGGACCGACTCGAGATGAGAGGATAGGTAATCAGGAAGAGCTGCCCATACTGGGGATGCATACTCAAGTATGGAGCGAATAACTGAGCAGTAGATGGTTATAAGATCAGTGAGACTCAAGCCTGCTTTCTTCAATAGTCGGAGGGCAAAGAGTCGGGAGTTAGCTTTCTTCAAGATATGGTCAACGTGGGCATTCCAGGTAAGATCTTCTGATAGGTAGACACCTAAGAGCTTAAAGCTGTGTACTCTTTCAACGCATTGTCCATTAATGAACATAGATTGATCACATGGAATTCGGTATTGAAGAAAGTTTATAATCATTTCTTTACATTTTTTGGGATTAAGCTCCATTCCACGAGCGGATGAGAATTTGGAGATTTCTTCAACAACTAAAGGCAATACACTAGGAGAACACCTTGGGACTACTTCCAATGCTGTTGTATCATCGACAAATTTTAGACGACCATTCCAGTCTTTTAATAATGGGTTAACCAATATAGCAAATAGAAGAGGACCCAAACATGTTCCTTGGGGTAAACCTCCATTAGCACTTCTCCACGAGGACTGATGGCAATCAATTTTAACACATTGTTGACGGTTGGTCAAGAACGCTGTAATCCAGCGAGTGAGAACAGGGTGGACATTAAGATTTCCAAGTTCGTTTATAATTACGTTATGGTCCACTAAATCAAAGCCTTTCCTGAAATCACCGAAAAATAATCTGATGGAGTTATGACCACTGTCTAAGGCAGCAAAAATTTGATGGAGAAGATATACTGTACCAGGGCATGGGTAGTAGATTTGTTCGGTAGTGCGAATTGCTTATGGTCTAGTTGATCTATTACTTGAGGCATCATCGAGTTGATTGTGAATCTTTCCATAGTTTTTGAAATTTGCGAGGTCAGGGAGATCGGTCTCAAATCGTTGTCAATAGAAGTAGGAGGAAGCTCTTTAGGAATGGGCCGGACAATAGATAGCTTTAGCTGGGAGGGAACCACGCCTTGTGAGAGGGATGAGTTGTAAACATCGGCAATTACAGGAGCAAGTTCAAAGGCAAACATTTGAAGGATTTTGTTAGGAATTGAGTCAGGGCCAGGAGATTTATTAGTTTTGATCTTACGTAAGGCTTAATAAACCTGGTCTGTGTCCACCAGGAAGGAAGCAGGGACATCTAATTGCGTCACGGTACTATCGGGCTCGAGTGGGCTGAAATGGTAAAATTAGTAAAAAACTTGTTTATGGATTCAACAAGATGTTGACTGGTAGGGTTATCGGATGACAACAGTTGGTGGTGCCAAGAGTTTCGAGAGGATAGACCACCAATATACTTAACCTCTTTCCACCATTTCGATGAATTGCCTTGTTTTAATTTACTGACTGATGTAACGTAGTGTTTGGTTCGAGCAGACTTGACGTCCCTGATAACTTTATTGCGCCAGTACTTAAACATTGTCAGGATTTACCGTGTTTAAAAAGTGCTTTTTGGCGATTACTAATGGAACTTTTGAGTGATGGAGTCATCCATGGCTTGTCGGATTGTCTTACTTTCGTACGTGTAATAGGTAAGAACCTTTCCAGCATGTTTGCTATGATGTCATGAAATTTTTGGAATTTCAGTTCACAGTCATGAATGTGAAAAATAGGTGACCAATCATAAGCGGAAATCCATTGGCCAAATCTTCGTAGGCTACTATATCTAAGGTCTCTTTTCGAAATAGGACTGTTATCTGGCTTCTGTGGTCTGGGGATACGCGTCTGGATAATAATGGTATTATGATCGCTAGTTCCAAGTTGAGGGAGTTGTAGCTGTTCAAAGAAGGATTTCTTCACGTTAGATAGGCACCAATCCAATATAGCATTGCCTCTTGTCTTAACATTGATTATTTGGGTCAAACCGGTGATTCTGTTGGGCTATTCTGCCCTGTTGACATGCTTTCAACTGATGTTTCACTGGTGATATAAAACCTTGTCAAACGCCGTGGCAGATGGCAGATATCGAGTCTTCAGATTATTTATAGTATTCTTGTGCTTTGCCAAAACACGATTGCATCGTTTATTGAAGCAATGATATTTATTAAACTAGAAGATATATGAGCCAAGCTTTAGTCAATTCGTTATGTATTTTGTCAGACCTTGTTGACCTTGTTATAGGCCGTCCTTCGCAGACTTCTCTCGAAACATGGAAATAACTTCTCTCCGTCAATTTTTTTAGCGCATCAGAAAATTGGGCAATAGCCATAGATACCTGAAAGTTAAACGGATCTTCGTATTCGAAGTAGGGCAAACGCTAATGTCAGGAAAGTATCCTCGTGTAGGCCTTCGTTTCCCCGTCGAAAACTACATTATCCATTGTCAATATGCATATGCCTTACAAAGTCCTCGATATCTTCACGAAGCTCTACTGTTTCTATATTACGCTTCATCGCTGTCAAAAAAAAACATTCAAAACGATCAGAAAATTTTTATCGGAAACCTGATATGAATTAACTACGTAAGATTTTGTTTACAAATGTTTTGTACATCACTATTTTGTATATCTTAAAATGACCCGAGATATGCCCGAGATGTAGGCGCTATGCAGGCTATTGGTCCGATTCTTACGAAACGCTTTTTGAACGATGAGGGTTGCATGGAATTGCTAATAAACGTAGTTCAAAACAGTGAATTTTTTAAGATTTCAATCGAGAAATACAAAACACTGCAGGGTATCTCGACAAGAACTTTTTAGATTTGGATTCAGCGTGTTTTAATCTATAAGAATATGTAAAGTTCTTTTAGCTCAGCGAGGTGTCCAATGAAACTAAACGTTTTGGTGCACTAGCTGACGGCCTTTGTCTCGGACATTGAAAATCTGATTGGTAATAAAATACTATTCTTACTGGGAGTCCTGCAATACAATGCCTAAAGAGCGCGATTTTTCAGCCGGAAGTTAATTAATATGGATATAGAAACACGTGTGGCAATAGCAACGTTATAAAAACCCAAGGGAAATGTGAGTTTTCTGTCATTTGCCACGAAGACACACGCACAGCGGGATTGGCAACAGATTTTTTACAAGCAAGACTTTCTGTGTCGCAGCCGAGCGAAAGGAGTTATGGAAGAAGCTGTTCAACCACAACCTATTGAGATTGATGATCTAAATAATGCTCAGCAACTACCCCATGTACCGCAACCAGCTGCGGTGGAACAACAAGTACAGCCCGATCGGGATTTGCAAAATGCAGCGATCGCCCAACGACCACTAGTCGAGCCTCCGCCTCAGATTAGTTTCTTCCTTGCCTTATGGAGACGACCTTAAAAGCCTTTTATGCATCCATACATCTACGCTTACGCCATGGGCCCTTTTGCTGGGTTTGCAGTACATTTGCTCGTATCTGACTATATGCCTTCGCATGGTTGCTTCCGTGACGACCTCGTTATGTTTTCATATAATTGTTTAAGATTCTTCATGCAGCACATTTCCTCATCTATAATTGTCGTACTTGCCGATATCGCCTGCTTGTACTGTTTTTCGAGAGGGGCAAACTTAGTAAGCCTTATACACTGTCTTCGACGGCGTTCTCGTTTGTCAGTTACTTGTAGTGGGATGGTTTAGTGCGCTTAACACGTCTCTAGTATTCGTACTTGCCGATATCGCCTGCTTGTACTGTTTCTCGAGAGGGGCAAACTTAGTAAGCCTTATTCACTGTCCACGACGGCGTTCTCGTTTATCAGTTACTTGTAGTGGATGGTTTAGTGTGCGTACCACTTCTCTAGTATCTTTACATTCACAACATATTGTCTCAACATAAGGCCTTTACACACAATCACAGAGGCCATCACGACGGGTTTTTTACTCTCGACTCTCGTTACTTACCTACCCAATTGTCTTAATCAATTTGCACAGCTTTAAGCGACCTAACGAGGCACCCCTTGCCGCTTTGGCATCGAGCATACTTTTTCTTAAGTTATTTTCTTAGTATATTTATACTGCCGGTCACTTATAAATAGTGAGATGTATGTCTAATGACTAATATTTATTTTTCGCGCTTCAGTGCCGGCATAATTTTCCGATTCATCTATGCTATACAAACAGCTAGTGAATATACTTTGGTGCACGAGGTAGTTTCGAGTCGAAGGTATAAATGAATATACGATATTATACGCCTTTGGTGCATGAGGCCGCGTGCTTGAACTTGAGTATAAACGAACTCGCTGTAGGGGCAGCGGATCTTATTGATTTCAAGGCCAATGGTGCATGAGGTCACCCGGAAATATGCACGAACTCACTGTAGGCGCAGTGAGCTATATTCATTTTAATATGCCTTTGGTGCATGAGGCTATGTGGAAATATATACGAACTCGCTGTACGTGCAGTTAACTTTACAAAGTATAGTACGCCTTTGGTGCATGAGGCGGTGTTTGCCGAATTTGAAAGTATAAACGAATTCGCTGTTGGTGCAGCAAAACTTTATTAATCTCCATATGCCTGTGGTGCATGAGGCGAATTGGAAATATATACGAACTCGCTGGAGGCACAGTGAACTTTATTAACTTTAATACGCCTTGGTGCATGAGGCCAGTTGAACATAAAAGCTAGAACTCGCTGCGGGTGTAGTGAATTGTATAAATTTTAATACGCCTTTGGGCATGAGGCCGTTTGAAAGTATAAACGCACTCGCTAGGAGCAGTGGCTTTTATTCTTTATAATAATATGCCATTGGGACATGAGGCGGCATGCTTGAGGGTATTAACGGACTCACTGTAGGTGCAGTGAACTTGATTAATAATATATACGCCTTCGGTATATGAAGCTATTCGTCTTTATAAGGGCTTTTCCTTAGCTTTTCCTTAACTTAGTTTTCTGAGAATTGGAGAGATAATCCTTATTTATCTGTATAACCTTTAAAGTACTTAATATGGACACGAGACCTTAGCATGCCGGTAGTCACGGGGGACTGAGCTGAAAAATTTTACTCCCCATACTTAGCTATAATCGGCTCAGGGCATTGTGTGGCGGGGCGACCAGTGAAAATATATTACTATTCTTACTGGGAGTCATGCAATACAATGCCTAAAGAGCGCGATTTTTCAGCCGGAAGTTAATTAATATGGATATAGAAACACGTGTGGCAGTAGCAACGTTATAAAAACCCAGGGAAATGTGAGTTTTCTGTCATTTGCCACGAAGACACACGCACAGCGGGATTGGCAACAGATTTTTTCATCCGCCCACCTCCCCTCGGCTGCGACACGGCGGTTGCTCCGCCACGTCTTGCCTTGGGCTGAAAAATTTTACTCCCCATACCTAGCTATAATCGGCTCAGGGCATTGTGTGGCGGGGCGACCAGTGAAAATATATTACTAAATTAATTGCAAGTCAAAATATTATTTTGACAGATGTCAAAATACTGTTTCACTTACCACTGTACAGTTCCAACAATATCAAATCAGCCTGACAATCTCACCAGCGCTAATTCTTGGAGATGCCGATAACGTATATTTTTACATCTGTCAAAAGGAATCTAGAAAATACAGCAAAAATACGCAAATATTTATTGTTTTAATCAGAAATCATAAAATACAATAAATATAATATATAGGTTGCTGTGGTGGTGAACAAACCTTTCGTGAAAATGTAGCCCCCCCGCCCTGTCAAGTAGCCCACGAGGAGTTTTCGCGAAGATTGCTCGTGACTTTCAAATTAGTTTTAAACTCAAGTGCAACTAATGTTTTCAATTTTTCGATTGGGACTATTCTACAATGAAGTACTCTTGGATACTGTAATCTAAATACATATGAAGACGAAGAAGTGGCATTTATCGGGAAGACAAGCGGCGAGGCATTGCAATGGCCGCTATTTGACGAAATATCGAAGGACACAATATCGAAGATAAAATACACTGCACTGCTTCAAAACTTGACGAAACTTGGTTGAAATCTTCTTTAGCCATCTAACTTGCGAGACTCGGCGATAAAAAGCAAACAAGACGGCAAAATATGGCTGAAATCGTGTTTTGGTGGGGGGTAACTGAAATAAAATGTATTATATTTAAACAAAACAATGTCAATCCTTATGAAATCTACAATAATTATATGAAATTAAGCATAGTTTTTCATCCCATGATAAATTTATTTAGGAAATAAGAAAATTTAATCTCTGGCAGGTATATTAGTTATTTCATGCATAATTAGCATGGTCATTTTCTTGTAAAATATTATACTTAGACAAATTTTTCCTTCCAATATCCACCCCTAAAAGCAACCTTCTAAACACCATAAGCACTTCAGAAAGGCTGTCGCTTCTGCTTTTCGGAAGTTAGAGCTATGTCGGCACTGCCGTTTCAGGACGGGGTCATTTTCAGGACTTTCGTCCCGGATTCAGGTTTTGGCACATATGCCATGTTGACCGCCATGGTAATTTTACCCTAAAACAGTTGAGATTGCCTGTGCTAAATGAAACGCATACAAACTCCTATACAGGTCCTAGACTAGGCGGACAAGGCGGACTATAAATGTTGACTAGGATAATGCTGTGGTTTATCAATATATGTAAGTTTCAACAGTGTTGATATAAAATATTAAATGTTGTGCACTACTGCAATTCGGCACTTGTATATATAGGAAAGGAATTACAATTCTGACTTTTTTCTGTTTGAATATAAGGGTTCCTATGTCATATTATATACCTATGCTCGATAGTATGTAACTTATGCACCAGTCAGTGGAAAGCCCGGACCCCCCTACCCGGGACATGCCGGGAAATAGCGGGGATTTCTTTGGAGATTAGTCTATCTGTACGGCCGGGGCATTAGACAGCGTTAGCTATAATAATATCAGGGGCGCCGGAAGGTAGCCGAAGGGGCCGGGGGCAGCCCCATGAAAAGGGCACGAGCGCCGAAGGCGCGAGAAATTTGTATGGGGGTCCGGGGGTATCCTCCCCGGAAAATCCTTAAATCTACACTTTCTGAAATGCCATTTCCTGCATTTTGAGTGGAGATTTTACATAATGCTGAATATTATAAAACGCGATATAAAATACACAAAAGGATGAAAGTCTACACATTTTTAAGACTATACACATATAATCATACATCCAGATTTCCAGTTCGTATATGTAATAAAATTAATCTCCTTTACATAATTATGTAATACTGTATATACTGTAATCTGAGATGCGCTAAAATCACGATAACACACAGAAATCAGCTAAGGGAAGTGCGTTATTGCGGAGCTTAACTGCGCTAATCGACCACGGAAAACTGGGCGTGTGAGGAACCAGAAAAATCTAGATAACTTATCAAGAAGATAACTAGTCAATTAACGTAATCTAGTTAAACTGCACGGTCATAATCCTTATTAAACCTATGAAGGCTAGTCCGGTCACAATAATAATAATTTATTCATTACAATGCACTTTATTGTTAAGAAAAAGGGCAACCGGTTGCCCCCGCATGCCCCCGTACTACAAGGGCAGCGGGAGCAGTTGCCCCCGCTGCCCCCGTGGCTCCGGCGCCCGTGGCTATGATTGTGTCATGATGGGCAGGGATTATGGGCCGTGAATCAACGGGAATTCGTCTGTTCGAGATGTATTATTAAAAGCCTTGTTCATGGACATTTACCCTATACTCTATAGACATTGTTTTACTAAAAGTAGCTTTTACAGGATAATGTATTGACTTTGTACACATTGCAAGATACAACTAACAGACAAAATGCAAAATATTTACCTACTTTGGCAACAGGGGCGGATGTTCGTTACCAGAAAACTTTTATTCCTACGATGTGTAATCTTTTTAATAATTCTTAGATACACTTTAGTTTTTATAGCATACATTTTTTAACTATTATATTGTTATTAAATTATATTCATATTGTAGATTAATTACGCAATTCAGCCCCAGGGCTGCTATGTAATTATGTTTAATAAACTATCTATCTATCTATCTATCTATCTACTATCTATCTATCTATCTAGGGGTGATCAGAGCGACCACGCGACTAAGGTAAAATTGTCCAGAAGTTGTTAAATTAAAATAGCAGTCCAGTTATCAAACTTCGCGCAGTGTATTGTATTGAAAGTTTAACAGTCCAGTTCTGAAATATCATCCAGTAGCAAGGCCTTCGAACATGAACGCGCAGAAAAGCGGTCTTACGCATGAGTTTTGCACGTTCTGAGTCAGATTCCAGCCATGATGATGATGATGATAACTTTATTTAACCACGCTAACATTGTCAGCTAAAGCTGGTTTCCACAATGGGCGTGTAAATATTAACAAATAGTTACAAGTAAATAAAAAATAAAAAAGTATCATGCAGTTACAAATATACAAATATTAAGTATCTATTTACATTAAGAATCATGTGATTTTATAAGCTAAGAGTAGCGATTTTTCTTTTAAAACTTGAGATTGATTTAATTTCTCTTATATTTTCTGGTAGGGAGTTCCATATGGAAGCTCCATCGTACATGAAACTTTTCTTCATGTTGTTCGTATTTGGCTTTGGCAAGCGTATTGAACTTGAGCTGTCACGAAGACTGTGATCTAATATTTCCGTTTTGAAAGTAAATAATTCTTTTAGTGAGTTTGGCCCCATGTTATTGAGCGTTTTAAACATTATTTTTGCCTTGGCATTCACTCTTTGTTCTTTGAGTGGTTCCCATCCTAATATATTCAGTACAGTTTGTTGACCTACCTCATTTGGCACATGTGCTATAATACGAGCAGCTCTGTTGTGAATTTTTGATTGAGTTTCACCAAATACATTCCAAACTTCACAACAGTAGCTGAAATAGGGTTGAAATATAGCATTGTACACAGAAATGAGTGTTTTTTTATCAACATACTCTTTAATGCGTTTGAGAGCATAAATTCCAGATGAAATCTTTTTACAAATAGTATTACATAACTTTTCCAACACAGATTTTCATCAAGAGTCACACCTAGCGTTTTGCATTGAAAACTTGCTTTATTGGTTTGTTTTGAATATGAATTCTAAGCTGTTGAGCAGAAGCGTTTTTTAGCATTGGTTTAGTACCAATAATTTGATATTCAGTTTTCGCTACGTTCAAGATCAGTTTGTTTGCCATCAGCCATTTCCGAAGGTTTTCTAAATCCAAATTTACTGCATCTTTAATATCACTTAAACACCCACCAGCTGCTGTGATATTTGTATCATCAGCAAACAGCTGGGGTTTTGTTTATTCAGGCATGCAGGTAAATCATTAATATACAGTAAAAAGAACAGTGATCCTAATATAGACCCTTGGGGCACACCACATTTTACACCATTTTCACTTGAAATAGAGCCATTGACTTCACATCTTTGGGTACGGCCAGTTAAATACGATTTGAGCAGTAGAAATGCATTTCCTGTGATTCCAACTTGCATTAGTTTTTGCAATAAGATTTCATGGTTAACAGTATCAAAGGCTTTTTTTAAGTCTATAAATACAACCAAATTGAACAATTTCCTGTCCATGTTTATGTACCAATCATTCGTACAATCAAGTAAAGATTGAAAAACCCGCAAATTGATGCTCAGAAAGTATGTTGTTTAAGGACAAATATTCATAAAGTTGAGTATATAAGATACGTTCCATAACTTTACTAATGGCAGGCAAGACAGAATTGGTCGATAATTTCCTGGCAAGTTGCGTTTGCCATTCTTAAAAAGGGGAATTACTCTTGCAACCTTCCACTCATGTGGAAAAGTACATAGGGTAATTGCTTGATTAAAAATCTGATTTGCTATCTCGATTTTTGCGCGATCTGTAGGGAGTTATGATCGCTAAAGCGATCAGGGGCTCGAATACAGGTTATCCGATTGGCTAATTAAAAAAAATCCTGAATTCCCATTGGCTGGATTTTTTTGATCGATCATACCGTTCAGGCTTTAATTAGTATGCACGGAAAGGTCCATGACGTTTCGGGTGCTTTCTGATCGCTACTTGACCTCTGAACTAATACTAGCCATGTCTGTCAGTATTTACGAAACCATATTAAAGACTGCTTTAGAGAGACGATCGACAATATTGAAGCTGATCTAAAGAAGCGAATAGACGGTGTACCAAAGCGTTCTATTGAAGACTTATTGAGCGCTGTGAAAAATACAAGCTTCTTCCTCGCACAAAATTTTGGTGCGGAGTACATCCCGAAGTACGTTCGAGGGAAAACAAAAAGGTTTTGTACAGTCTTAAGGTAAATATATTCTATTTTAACTAGACATAGGATTATAGCTGTTGTAGACTGTAGTGGATTGTGCGTCTGTACCATGGTCTATACGCACATGCTATAAAATCGGCGGGTACGCGTATAATAATAAGAGACGAAATTTACATAATATTTCAGTCAATTTACATGAATACTGCGGCTTAATACAGGCAGTTTCAGTTTGTTTATACTTTGTTTATGCCTCTTGTCGAATGTGGACTTTATATATTAATCAGATACTTAATAATACTGTATTATTTATACCTAGTATAAACTACAAGCACATGACAATGTGGGATGGCTTTGTGTAATGCGATCTCTACAACATGTATACAACAAGTAAAATGGATCATGTTGCCATTGTGAATACTTATTCATGGCACATGTTTCTGCTATGATTAAAACTCGATAAGCAACTATATTTTGTTATTCAATGCTATAGATTACAGATACTAGAAAGCTGGGTTAATATTTTACTTACACAATAATCAATACTTTGTAACCCAGTTTGTTTAATCTTCGCTTGGCGACTCTTTACTAATACACTCTTTAAACGAAGACACAAGAAAAGATGGATGAAATGTTATATTAACTCGAGACACTGAGTGACTAAGACAGGTTCAAGCTTAAAATGTTACTGAGAAGGAAATCTAGTGCAGAATTGCCTATATGTGCTTGTATTGTTTTGACGGGAAATATCTGTAATTTTTCTGACAAAATGTTCTTAGAACGCGTTAAATGCGATATACCTTATATTGTTATATTTGCGGAACCCTACAAATGACGTCACAAAATGTATTCATGCATAAATTAGCATATCAGAATTTTTTCAAAATGGCGGACAACTGGCAAACATCTTCATAATTTTCTCAAAAACTAAATGTAGTAGACAAGCGAAAATACGAAATTAAGTATTCCGTAGGTAAGCCTGAAAGATATAGACAATAAAAATTTTCGTTCCCAATGTCCTTTAAACCAAAATGTGTCCGAATATCTCAATAATACCGGTACCACAATAATACCTATATATAAAATGTTGTGTCAGGAAGTCACACGCGAGTTGTTGGGCACGGGACACTCTTAACAAGAGTGCCGTAAATATAGCCTGGCGAAGTTCGTTTACTACTCTAGTACTATACGCTGTATTACTCTATAAGTGAAATTTTGATCTAATATTTAATTCATAATCAATAGATTGCAAATTTATTACAAATCTACTGAGCAATAAAGCATTTGATCCATATATATTTATTTATTTAATATTAAACACTCACCAAATAGTGAGCTTCCAAACCAAGCCCTCCATTAGGCCTCCAATGGTTGAATTGTCTGATATTGAATTGAATGATATTGTATTATATTTTAAAAACATAAAATTCAGCACGATACAAGATTGCTAGACAAATGAAATAAAAACATGACACATACGTTGTGTTTAACGAGGGGTGGACTTCGACGAAGTAGAGGGGCCAGAGTCGCCAGACCAGTGAGCTCCATATATAACTAGAGTTATCACCTAAATCTAAATAGCTGAGATACGCATATAAATACTGGACATGTGACATCTGCAAGCAGGACAAAAAATTTAAAACCGTTTTATCTTAGCGATTAGTGTGGTATAGTCCTAGTAAAGTATTACTGAATTAGGACGCCAGAGCTTGTCTGAGTACTTGATTCTGATTGGTCTCCTCTGATCGGCTGCATGCGCTCAAAGGCTGTGATTTTTCGTATGGGAAAACAACAAAGTGGCTATATTTGCGAGATCGTAAACGGATTTCGCCAGGCTATATTTAATGCACTCTTGTTACTAGTGTCTCGTGCGCTACAGCTCGTGTGAAACTTCCTCACACTGATATACTGGTATTAATGTGGTACTGGTATTAATGTGGTACCGGTATTATTGAGATATTCGTACACATTTTTGTTTAAGATGAAAATCACGCTGTTATTCCGCGCTATTATTTACGCCGTGGTTATAGTTCTACGGTTACAGATCCGACATTTCACTGACTTGCTTACATACTTACTGTCCGTTAGTGAAAATTGAAATTTACAAATGCCTTCCCTATTATTTTCGATGTCTTTGCAATGAGGGACTGATGTTTTGTGATTAGGTTTGAGTTGTGCATGTGTTAAGGATGGCATTCCTAAATGTTAATTTTCACTAAGAGACAGTTGCGTTGCGAATTGTCGCTAAAAATTATCCTCTGAGACAGCCCATTAATTAAGTGTTTATCCACGCCTGGACGGCCTGGCAAACAGTTAATCAAAATCGCCAAAGGTCGCCATTCAGTCGTATATCGTTAAGATTACATTAATTATCCAAGATGGCTCTCGCTCAATCAGTGAAAATTTAATGTTTTCAGTAATATATTGTGGAAAAAACACAATTTAGTGGAAAAAAATTTGGGAGTGACGGCAAGCCAGGAGTTTTCCGTGAAAATTGTGGATATATGTGTCAGTATTTTAAGTTTCTGGGGCAAAACATTGATGATAGCTAGCACTGAAGCTACATTATAGATTTTGTATTTGACTATTAAATGACTTGGTCGTGGTCCTGTCCGATTTCAGATATCTGTATTACTCATGAAAATAAGATGGTCTGCCGAGGATTGTATGGGAAAAATTTAAGAAGATCAAATGCCACTGCAAAGATATATATTTTACCTGAAGTTCTTCAACTAAAGTCAACAATGTACATTTTAATAAAGCAGTGCACACTGAACAGTGTACACATTTAGCAATATTAGGAAGACTGTATGATCCTTCCAAGGCATTAGTCACTATTTAAGGACACATAGAAAGCTTTGTTAAAAGAAGATGACTAAACCAATAAGTATTTTCGCCATGCTGAACCACTTCTACTATTACATTAGTGGTAATTATAATATGACCTGGTCAATACTATTACAGAAACTGTCAGAAAGTTGATTAATTGTTTGTTAAAGTTCCCTAAAAAACTACTGTTGCTTTAAGTTGTTATTCCTTTATTAAAAGACATTGGCAACGAAAATTTTTATTGGCTTATTTAATCTTACTGGACCACCTAACTATGAGAATGTTACTATTTTTTTCTGTAACATTTTTGTTTGCGAGTAAAGTGCAAGTAAAATGTGATATATTTGCTCATCGGCCGCCATCTTGGATCAAATCCTCAAAAAATTATCTTTGGGGTCAATGACCTTTGTGACGTCATTAGATGGGTTCGCTTCAAAACAACATAGGGATCTATATTGCGTGAAGGTTTTGGTAACTAAAAATATGTCGTTTTTGCGCGTTATAATGAACAAAAATTCTCACAACCAGGCAGGAGAACTAAGAAAATGCTACACTATCGGGTAAAGCCATATTAAGCGTGTGAGAAGGAAAGGAATTGCGAATTTTACAACTTGAGTGGTTTAATTGTGTCACGCGTTTGTGAATGATTGGGGTATTATTGAAGCTATAGTATTTACTATTATACTATAGTATTTTGTGTCATTTGAAATTTAACGAGAAAGGTAAATGGTCATACACTCTGGAAAAGGTTTCAGGAACCATCTGTTGTTGTAGGATACATTATTTAAACGAAGACACGAGAAGAGGTGTTTGAAATGTTATATTATATAATTATGAACTCGAGACACCGAGAAAGGTTGAACGAATTGTCAACCAGCGATTTTGAGCACCTTGACCTTATCTGGAGCTAAGCTAAAGCCTTGAATGTTACATACAAATAATATTCTTTTAGTGAAAACAATCTGTATTCAAGTTCTAATGATTATTAAAGAATAAGTTATTCACGCGATTCATATGATTATGAAGTTTTGAGCTTCTATTGTTTTGACGGGAAATATGAAGCTGTCAATATAGTACATTATTTAGTATATCTAGCTAGTTATAGAAAAAAGCCAGACTATAGCTATTCTCTGGCTTAAATTCAGTTTCATATGTGTGGCTAAATAGTTTGGTGAATTATACATGATGAAGCTGGTAAAAATATTGCCGAAAATGTAGCGATTCCCATTACAGTAATTCAGTAACTATAGTTCTTAATTGTGTCAATACACAATATCAATTATAGAAGTGAGAACTCTAATATTTTTAGATCTTTTAGTTCTTTTGTTATACTCTTTTTTACGAAAAGTCAAGACGCGCATTTTTTTCAATTTTAAAGAAATATTGGGCAGGGAATAACTGATCATTAAAATAGAAATTAATAATTTAATGCGTTGCCGCACTGAAGACTTGACATATCGGTATTCTCTTCGCTTTTCAAAATGACTGTAGTTGTATTAATCTTGTTTGTTTTATTTCAATAATCGATTCAACAATCAATAATATACCTTGAATACGAATACAGCGTGCTATTTGGAGTTTGTTTTATGTAATAGCGCTTCTTTATACTACACTGTCCAACTGCATTGAAAGTATAAAAGGAGTAGTTCAAATCTCAATGATGAACTATCCAAATTTTTAGGCCTTTATTCTTGTGTATTTTGAATGTATATATAATTGCGCCAGCTACTTAGGTTTAATAGTTAGTATTAGTACAGACTACATTGTGACAATTTTATTTACTGTTGTATTTTCAATAATAATTGGAACTGGTAACTGAACGTGCTGATAGAGAAATTTAAGCACATAGAATCCGATTTGATTGTTTTACAATTTGAGCAATTTTTATGCATTTATCCAGCGAGACATTCAGGGGATATAGACAATAATAACATAACATTGCATAAGGATTTCCTATGTGATATTCGAATTTATGCATCTATTTCACACGGAATTGGAAGAAATAGTGTCAAAAGTAGTGGTACAAACATGTTACACACTTGTTAAAACCTTTCTGCCGTCTATTTTGCCGCAACGTTTACCGCGTGTGGTAATACACTGTAGAGTTTATATTAGAGAAATTGTGTCAACCCATCTAATGACGTCATTTAATGTATTCATGCATAAATTAGCATACGCCGTTTTTTTTAAAATGGCGGACGACTGTTGAACTTTGTCACAAATTTTCTCAACAACTAAATGCGATGGACAAGGGAAACTATGAAATTAAGTATTCCGTAGGCATGCTCTATAAATATAAGGAATAAAAATTTTCGTTGCCAATGTCCTTTAAGGACTGAGTTGGAATCTAATTACCAAGGACAGGGGATTTGTATTTTACATCCATAAAGAAAAAAAGCATTTGACTGATCATAGCCAAGAGAGGCATCGAATGCCAATTGTTTTGTCAAATCATTTTTAATTTGGCGCATTAATATACAATAACTTACAATACAGATGTGTGCAATACAAATAATTAAACTCATGCTTATCTCTGCATATCTTATCTCCGTTTGACGTCATTATGAAAAGGTCTATACATGTGACCAATATAAAATCGGTTATCCATATGACCATAGTTGCCCCCGCAGGCTTTTGACCCTAGAGGGTTAAAACCCGAGGAGGCATATATTGAAGTGCCCGCACGTAATATGATATCGTGTGTATATTGTGTATATACCCAGAGGAGGTTGGACACGGTCCGCAAAGGCGCACGGGAGCAAATATCAACCAATCAAAAACCTGATCGCTCGAAGAGTAAATAGAAGCGTTCACAAGAAATTCTGGAGAAATTGTTAGTTATTCTAGGTGATTTTATCTGCAATACACTTGACAAAAGAACATATAGACCACTCCCACATACAGTCGAACCTCCCGTAAGCGGACACCCTCGGGACCACGACCTGGTGTCCGCTTACGGGAGGTGTCCGCTTATGAGAGGTTGGTTAATATTTAACTGATTACGTAATTGTTGAAACATGATTCTTTTAATAATGATGTTAATATGACTATTGAATTAATAGTTTCCGTATCAATTCTGTCATCAGCTCATTCTAATAACACAATATATCAAACACATATGTTTCTATTCTAATACTGTATTAACTCAACTAGGCGGCATAATTATTAATTTAACAGAAAATAAATCAAGTGTGTCCGCTTACAAGAGGTTATAATGTTGTTTGGGAAGGTTGTTTTGGTGTCCGCGTCCGCTTACGGGAGGTGTCCGCCTAGGAGAGGTTGTAAATATAGTAATATAATAGCGTACTGGCCGGGACCCAAAAACAGTGTCCGCGTACAAGAGGTGTCCGCTTCCGGGAGGTGTCCGTAAGTAGAGGTTCGACTGTATCCGTATCACAATTTCAGCTCAAACAAATTATTACTTGTGTTACTCGCCCATCTTCAGGTACTGTTATCGATCATATTTACACCTCTTGTACTGAATCCGTTCTTAAATCAGGCGTTATAGAACTTGGAATCAGTGACCACTTGCCAATTTTTATAACCCACAAAATTAATCCTCGTTTACTCACTAGAAGAAGCCGCTTTGATGAGGGCAAGTTTTGTAACGATCTAAATAATTACCTCCCTACTTTCTTGATCACTTACGATGATCCCAATGACGTACTTGATGCGTTCTGTGATAATTTTTTGAGTATTTTAAATAAACATGCCCCATTAAAAAAAGCGTGTGAAAACAACTCAATTACCTGCCTGGCTTGCAGGGGATATTTGCCACGCAAGGAATAAGCGTGACTATTTCCTTAAAAAAACTAGGAAGAGTACTGACCAATCGATATCCTATTATTGGTCACAGTATAAAGTGTGGCGTAACAAGGTGGTCCACCTAATAAGAACAACCAAAAATTCCCATATAAAACAAGTTCTCGATAACAACTCTAATAATTCTAAGATCATCTGGAAAACCATTAATAAGGCATGTCACCGAAATGTGGATCGTCCGATTGTTTCCTTAATTGTTGATGGGGTAAGATACTCAAAATCAAACTATGTTGCTGAGCTTTTTAATTCCTATTTCACCACCATTGCTGATAACGTTGACCTGGGTTGACTTGGGATCCATCTTCCATCACGCAACATGCAACTAAATTTGAGATCCCCTTAATGACTTTAGATTACGTTTCTTCTTTTCTTAAGCAACTTGATTTAAGTAAAGCAACCGGGTTAGATGGCATCTCATCTTTTTTTTGAGATTATCTAATCGAATAATAGCTGAAATTATTCTTTCCATTTGCAATTTAAGCATCAGCCGCGGAATATTCCCTGAAAAGTGGAAAAAGGCTAAGCTAATTCCCATTCACAAGTCAGAGGAAACAACCAATAGAGCAAATTACCGGCCTATTTCTATTCTTGCTATTCTTTCTAAAGTCAGAGACTCATGTTTGTAAGGCATACTTAAGTTATCTAACGGCCAATTCCATTTTATCACCAGTCCAATTTGGTTTTCGACCAGAGTATTCATGTCTTTCCTCCTTTACAATAATCCATGAATACCTTATAAACAATATTGAGAAAGGAGAAATTAATGGATTATTAATGCTTGATTTCTCCAAAGCGTTTGATTTGGTTGATCACAATATTTTACTACAAAAAATTGGTTTATATGGAATTACTGAAACTAGTGGCAAGTGGTTTGCCTAGTGGCAACTGGCTTGATATTATGTCTTTCAAGTAGTGTTATCACATTCAGGAAATATTTCATGTATCTACAGTTTAAGAACGAGTAAAGTCAAACCAATATGTGAATATTGCATTCCTCGTCATCATTCGATCATAGTAGACTCGACAATGATAATGATGATCATGATGACAGGGATGTTACTAAGACTAACGATGATGAAAATGTGAACCCTCTAGACCCAATTACTCCAACCACGGACCAATATGAAAAGGTTTACCCAAAACTCAAGGGATTCAAAATAGGGCATTTAAATATTGCAAGTTTGGTAAAGCATAAAAACGAATTATTGGTTTTTCTGGCTAAACTCCCTTTTGATATAATTTGTATCAACGAAACTCGACTTGACGACTCCATAGACAACTCTGAGGTTAAAATACCAGGTTACGATTTGATAAGAAAGGATAGAAACCGCAATGGAGGAGGAGTGGCTATCTACCTAAGGGATGTTATTCCCTATACTAATAGAGCTGACTTAATTCCAGTTAATGCAGAGGCAATTTGTCTTGAATTTAAAAAACCGAAAGCTAAGCCAGTTCTAATTAGTACTTGGTATCGTCCACCAGACTCTAATATGGAATTCTTTAATGATTTTGAAAATTTCATAAAAGTGATTGACAATGAAAACAAAGAAATAATCATAACAGGTGATTTTAACTGTGACATGCTGGACAGCAACTATAGGAATAACAACTCCAAACGATTGGATGACCTATTAGATATCTACCAACTACAGCAACACATTGATAAGCCAACCTGAACAACTGACTCGACAAAAACACTAATAGACATTATAATTACAAAAGTGACGACACCAAAACATCTGATTCAGGAGTGATTGCTTTGGGAATAAGTGACCATGATCTGGTGTATATTTGTAGGAAAATAGAGTACCCAGAGAAATGCCGAAAATAGTAGAAACAAGGCAATTTAAACATTTTAACGAAAACGAATTCCAACAAGATTTAGCACAAGCGTTTAACTACTTTACATACAATTCTGATCCAAATCTTGCCTGGCAGGAGTGGAAGGACATATTTTGTCTATTTCTGACAACCATGCTCCCTATCGTACTAGAAAAGTTAGAAACGAGTATTGCCCATGGTTGAATAATGAAATTAAAAACTTAGCTATCATCGAGATTTCCTTAAAAAAAGGCAGTGCGATTAAATTCTACTGCTTATACTGAGGCTTATAAAAGATGCAAAAACCAAGTTACCAAACTTATTAGGATGCAAAAGCACACTATTATAAAACAAATCTGGAACAATGCAAAAATAGTAAAGATAGCTGGAGATTTATCAATCATTTACTCAACAGGAGAACGACTACAACAACAATCAACCAGATCACAGTTAATGGACAAACAATTACTGGTAACGATAATATAGCAAACGAGTTTAATAATTATTTTTGTGAAATAGGCCTAAGCTTGCACAAACTATACCAGCAAGTAATGTAGACCCACTTCAATATATTACTGCTAATTCTAACAAGTTTACATTTAGACAAATTTCACCAATAGAATTATGCAGAAGACTAGATGGTATAAAATTAGGAAAGCTGCAGGACTCGACAAAATCACAAACAAACTGTTAAAGGCTGCAGGCTATACCATATGTGAAACCTTGCTTTATATTTTTAACCTGATCCTAGACGTTGGTATACTTCCAGACGACTTAAAACAGGCTAAGGTTACGCCTATCTATAAGGAAGGTGACAAAAATGAATGCGGAAATTACAGACCTATATCCGTCATATCGGCAATTTCAAAAATGCTAGAGAAAATAGTTTATAACCAACTTCTCAATTTTCTGAATGACAACAAAATAATTACAAAACGCCAATCTGGCTTCCGTAAATATCACTCTACTGAAACTGCTCTTTGCAAACAACCAATGAATATTTAATGAATATGGATAAAGGCTTAATAAATGGTGTCTTGTTTCTTGATCTCAAAAGGCATTCGATACAGTCGACCACAAAATCCTTCTTGTTAAACTTGAACTATACGGAGTTAAAGGTGTAGCCCTTAACTTCTTCAAATCGTACTTAACCAATAGGAGTCAATTATGTACAGTCCAAGGTACAAATTCCCAACTGAAAAAGATAAGTTGCGGAGTCCCACAGGGATCAAACTTAGGACCGTTATTATTCTCATTGTACATAAACGATCTTCCTAACTGTCTCGAACAAACAGAGGCATCTATGTTTGCAGATGACACAAATATATCAAGCATTGGTAATTCACCTGCGGACATAGAAGTGAAACTAAACAATGATTTGCACAACGTCAATAACTGGTTAATAGCAAACAAGCTTACTTTAAACGTTAAATATGCCGTTATGCTAATAGCCTCTAAACGAAAATTGAAACAATTCTCACATGACCCATGTATACTGATTGGTAATCATAACATCAAACAGGTAACCAATAAAAAGTACTGGGAATTACTTTAGACGATGAATTGAGATGGCATAAACACAATGATCTTCAATGCAAAAACTATCCAAGAGCATTGCCTTATTAAGACGAGCCAAACGATTTGTTAGCCAAAACGTGTTAATTAACATGTACAACTCACTAGTCTTACCTCACTTTACCTATTGCTCCAATGTGTGGAATGACGGCAGTCGTACACATACTGACAAGCTTTTAAAAATGCAAAACGAGCGGCTAGAATTATCACAGGGTCAACTTACGAAGTAAGATCGAAAGATATATTTAATATTTTACACTGGGAACCAATTGAAACCACTCTTAAGAAAAGAGAAATGATAATGACATTTAAGGCCTTACAAGGCCAACTGCCAGAATGTATGACTAACATCTTTAAAATTTGCCAAAATGATATGTACCCGTTAAGAAGTAATGACTGTAAACTTTACTTGGAAAAACCTAAAACAGACTTCTTGAAGAAATCGTTTTCATATCGAGGTGCTGCATCATGGAACAATCTTCCAAATGATGTTGCCAAAAACTACAAAGAGCTCTCCATAAGTAACTTCAAAACTTTAATCCACAACTATTTCACCAATTTGGAGAGAAATAGTGTATGACAACCACCTGTGGGGCGGATTCTGATCCGAAGGAGTAATTTTGGGTCTGGGAGGGTTAACATAACATACTATTTCTAGTTATATACGTGATTCATTCTAAGTTTTATATATAGTATTCACTGCATGGGCTTTCTTTTTTTATATAGTCAGTATGTATAATAGATTTTTCATATTTGTAAATATCCTAACGGCCCCTTGAAAAGCAGTTTAATCTGAAGGGCTACCGTTTTTAAATAAGATGAATAATAATAATAATAATAATAGTATCAGGAAACAAGCATGGAGGACACAATATTATAATGTTACAATGATTATGTGTCTGCGAGCACAAATATCACTGCACTTTAATCGAATAATTTAGTATCCAAGACAAGTACAGCCTATTTATGAAGCTATAAATATTAATGAAGCGCACACAAGGCAAAATCTTGTATTTGCATGTGATACTCGTTTGTTGGTAATCCAAGAGCCAGTTCTTCGGCACAAGAGTATGCGCCCTTGTATATAAAACACGCTACATCGATTCCAAGTGATTTTCCATGGTATTCCGCAGACCGCAATTAAAGAGTCCTCCGTCACAGAACGGAAGAATCCCAAAAGGCCTTTGATCAATTAAATTCTTTGAACAAAGCAAGCTATTTAAATAAGCAAAGAGATCTTCGCACCGCGACAGTCAAATGAGCCCGCATTTGTGAAAATATCGAAATATCCCATGCGCCTTTGCTTTGGTGTCCAACCTCCTCTGGAATATACCAGAAAAAATCTCAGTTTTTCAGCTTAAGCTCGCAAAGCATTCGTGGGTAATACCGCAAAGCATTGCTGGGTAATAGCACCTTTTGGTATCGTGAATGGTCTCAGTTTTTTGTCAAGCGCGGGTTGTGCTTTTAATAGTCATCGAAGCCTGATTTTTAAGGGATGTCAAGTAGATCAGACTTTGAAGACTCAATCCGACAATAACCGAGAAACTGTTAAAGGTTAAACAGTAACAGTCGCAGGATATTGATAGACTTAGTCCAGCAACTACGATTTGTCAGCCACAAATCATAATATTCGCACTGTTAAGCCCCGTACAGACGAGGAAGTTTCCTTCTCGAGTTCATTTGTTCGTGTGTACGGCAAACAAGTTTTTTTCGATCAATTTTTCATTGACAAGTTTTACGAGCCCGTGTATTAACGACATGAGTGAATACTTCATGTTTATAGTCACGATGGTCGCCCGACTAGATCGAAGATGAGTGCAGTGGCGTACTGCGCACTTCCTTGTCAAGTATTCCTTGTCGGCCGTACACACGAACAATTTCCCTTGTTGGAAAGCAAACATTTTTTTGTCATACACACGAGCAAATACAACTTGTTAAGGAAAACCTGCTCGCCTGTACGGAGCTTTATTCATGTGCAATTGATTGCTTTTTGGACGGGTCGAGAATCTATATTTCTACCAGCATTGTTGAACCTGTCAGTTATAACTGAGTTCACATCAGTATTCACTAAAAACAATCATTTGCCACAAATTTATAGAATTATAGTATTTATACGAGAACGATTTTGACATATATTTAGTTAAATATATGAGGAGCAAACCTTTGATCCAGATAATATTTGAATCTCATTGCCACACATGTCAAGAAACTATGTCTATCACATAGACATAGTCTATGATTTTGAAATGTTTAATTGGTAATGCTAAAATATGATAAAAGCATGTGAATTCTTGCTCCGTATATTTACCAGTCACTGAGCACATAGTA
The DNA here is from genome assembly GCA_016169945.1 of Trachythela sp. YZ-2020. Taxonomy (NCBI): domain Eukaryota; kingdom Metazoa; phylum Cnidaria; class Anthozoa; order Malacalcyonacea; family Clavulariidae; genus Trachythela; species Trachythela sp. YZ-2020. The sequence goes on along the minus strand of JADLSH010000212.1, from coordinate 885,789 downwards.
CTCGCGATACCAGTATTATCTCCACTGCTATAGCAGTATATCCATAATTAGCCGGGGGCAGTTTTAGTGTAAACTATTCCTAGATTCGGCGGTTGACTGTTCTGTAAAAACTAACTGAAAACTGAATACCATAAGAACTTCGACGTTTCGAGCGAAGGCCCTTCGACCGTCTGGAAGTTAGTTCGTCCTACACACGTAAAAACGGAGTTTATCTAAAAGTCGAGGGTCGAGAGTCGAGAGTCGAGAGTAAAAGGTCGAGAGTCGAGAGTAAAAAGTCGAGAGTCGAGAGTAAAAAGTCGAGAGTCGAAAAATTCACTAGATAAGGCCATATTATAAGATGTAATAGCTAGATGCATACCCTAGCATCGTTTGCAGGATGAGACACGCTAAATATATCACGAAACATGAAAGACGTCAATTGAAAGTTTTGTAACATCTATTTCAAAATATCAATATTTTTATACTATACTTTATATAATAATAACTTTTAACGTATAACAGAGCGTAACTACGCGATAGCTTGTCCGTTTTGGGACATCCTGTACTGTACTGTAGAACGTACTATAATTGTTTTTTCTGTATCTGGGTAATTGATTTATTATACTTCTGGGATTATATGTAATATGTAAACTTTAATATTTATTCCGCCTACTTAAATAATAATTCTCGCATAATATTTTGTAAAAAAATACAGGAATAGGGCTCGTTCAAGCGGTTTACATGTGCGTGAAAGCCAGGATATCGCCGAATATAACCGTTTCGCCATATTCAAAACAGATGTAAAACACTAAAACCAATATATCGCAACTTTAAGAGCTGTGAAGTCGACTCGAAAGAGCGTGTGTTTGAGGTGAAATGTAACTTGAACCAACTCAACGCTTTGTGAGAACAGGCGCTACACTCGTGCTTTTTTTCACATGGGTTGAGTGATTGGCAAACTGACAATTTTCGGAGCGCATGCATCTAATTCTATTGCATGAAATAGTATCACTATTGCGTATAACCAAACGCAGCCAAGAAGAAGTTTTTTTCAGAAAACTAGAAGTTTTTTCCATCAAAAACGAAGTGCTTCGAGTTGCACTAGGGGACGAAATATACTCCGTTTAAATGGCCATTTGCGTGAAAGCCAGGCTGTCAGACTTTCTACATCGATCGGCTTCAAACTCATTGCCTGGCAAATGCCTGCCAAAAGTACACTTATATATTAAAGCATGCTTATACTTATTTAAAACACTTGTCTTGATTTCAGAGCTAATTGGTAATTGCTGCGGTAGCGAGCGAGCCTGAAGCGAGCGAGCGGACGCAGCAGATCTAATTTGTGTATATAGGGGATTTGTGAATGAATAGTATTGTCATGCATATTATTGTCATGATATAATCTCGAATGGCAGTGAGTTGAAATGAGTTGTGCTTTACATGTAGGTGACTCACATATCCAGCAAAGTAAAAAAGAATGATGGAACAACACTTTCGTTTTATAGCTTTGCAAATGCAAAATTATTTCGCGCACATGTATACACTACCAAAATATGCAAATTTGCTTGCGTAACATTGTCATATTACTCATCGCAGTAAACATGGGTTTCATGTGGGAATTCCATGTGGAAAAACAATACAATACATGGAAAATATTGATATTTTGAAATAGATGTTACAAAACTTTCAATTGACGTCTTTCATGTTTCGTGATATATTTAGCGTGTCTCATCCTGCAAACTATGCTAGGGTATGCATCTAAGTATTACATCTTATAATATGGCCTTATCTAGTGAATTTTTCGACTCTCGACGTTTTACTCTCGACTCTCGACTTTTTACTCTCGACTTTTACTCTCGACTTTTACTCTCGACTCTCGACCCTCGACTTTTTGATAAACTCCAACTTTACTATACCGCACAGGAAATTCGTTTTTATCGATACTGTCGTTGACACTGTGCCCAAGAGGATAAGATAGATCTAAGATAAGGCGCCACGCATTAACTTTGTTTTTCTTGGGAATCACGCCAAAACGACTAATTTGCAGATTAGGAAACGGTGCGGTTTTTAATGGGCCAAAACTCTACCAGCGTGGATTTCAGTGGTTAAATACTCATCAATAACTGTAGAATGCTCGTAGACGGAAGGACAATTAATGGGTGCTGATTTTAGTTTTATTTTAGAGTGAAAACCAATATGGAATCCCTCCCGAAAACCAGATATAACATACTGCACTTTAAGTCTGTCCGGTTCGGATCGTCACGCATTCGGAAATGGTCGGAAGAAGTGACGTCATGTAACTATACGTGCCCCCAGTACGTACCCCTAGTACGTACCCCCTGTAAGTACCCCCTGTACGTACCCCTTTTACGTGAAGCTATAAATTAAATCTGGTCAACATATATTTATTAAAACTAGCCATTAATAAAAACTTGTTTAAAAGGGGATGTAGATAATAACATTAGGTAACGTAACCCTAGGTGACGCAACCCTAGTAAGAGGTGGCTCAATTTGTTAAAAATCTTTCTAAAATATTGTTAAATCGTTCAAATATTTGTACTAAATGTGTGTGCGCGCGCTATGTTATGTATGTTACGAGACACATATATCGATCATAACTTATATTCTTTTTATTATGTGGTGGCTCTTAAAAGAGCCGGTTTATTTTGACTTCTTTTATAGTCCAATCCAAAGACAACCACACCAGGTAGCTTGTCCGCACTCTAAGGTGAATTCAGAGGATAGTATTAATGAGAGCACGATTCGTAGGTTTTCTAAGCAGGTTACGTGTACTGTAGAACGGCAACAGTTCGTTTCCATAAGATGTTCGTTATCCGTCTTTTTCTTTAAACATAGAAAGCATAACTCTTTATATGGATACACCGTTCAACAGTAGGCACAACGCACCGTTTCGTCGTCAACGTTAATAGATGTCGTCGCCCATGTTTTGAGACACTCACAATGAACGAAGTGATCACAGCATGGTGTCTTTGTGCTAAGAGGCTCCTTATCCTTCACAACCGCTAAACAAAAGTGACAATCTTCTTCCTCGACGGTACGTTCTTCCTCGTCCCACTCACGAATTGTAGAGAGTATTCCGAACAGAGATATTATTTTCGTTGAAAGTGAACGAGCCGGTTCCGGTAGAACTCCGATAGATTCCATCGTGTATTTAGTATTCAGACGAGTGAATGTTGTATATTTATAAGGTTAGGGTTACGTACCCTTTGAATAATAATTAGGTTACGTACCCTTTGAATAATTAAAACTCGTTGTAGATATTTTGTATTCTTTCAATGAAGACAAAATAAAAACAATCTTCCAGACCGGTGACCTAAGAATATCAAGCGCAACATTCCCCTAAATGATATTCATTCATCATGGATAAGAGACAGTGTGCAGCGAAAAAGTCAAGGAATTTTAGAAGAAAGAGGAGAGGTGAATTTGACGAATACAAAGCACTCTACGAATACGTATCAACAAAAAAGTTCATCAAAAAAGTTCATCAAAAAAGTTCACTTCAAAAAAGTTCACTTCAAGTCATACCAACACCGCAAGACAATCGTTCTCCTCCTCAGTCAACGTTCCCAGACAACTTTTCTCCCCCAAATCAGCCAACGTTCCAAGACAACCGTTCACCTTCTGCTCAAAGGGAGGAAAAAGAGGGTTTAACGAATACGAAAATGTATACATATTTAGAGCAAAATAATGTTGCTAGGACACCGCTTTGCTTGGATGCATGCATAGATAAACACCATAGATATAATAAACCTAGATTGCTGACTCATACCTAGCGGAGACGTGACCTGCATGATAAATCCAAGATGGCCGCCATTCAGGGCAAAAAGATTATAAACTCTACGGGAAATCCATATTTTTTGCATTTTGCGTCGTCCCAGTGTTTCGAATCCACTTCGATCAAACTTTTTTGGCAATAACTACTTATCGTGAAGGTTTTAGACGCAAACTGGACAGCTGGGGATGAATTAATGTAAAAATATCGCTCGCCGAAATTTGTACGAAAACGTCACTTGGTCAGTTCGAGTGAATTACTCTGGTTTAGAGTATTTTATAAAGGAAATTTGTGGTTTTCAAGGCCAAAGACGTATACCCTGAAGCCTTTGGATGCAGAGTGGACCGTTTGGGATGAATTATATTAAAATATCGCTCGCCGAAGCTTGACATGAAAATGTCACTTGCTCAGCTCGAGTCATTTACTGCAGACAAGTACTTTAAATGTACTTGGTTTAATACATTTAGTCATTAGATATTTTTAGGAATATTCGGAACATTACTTAGAGGATAAAAGTAATGTCTGGATTACAAAAAAGCAATAAAAATAGCAATTAAAATTTGGAATTGAAAATGAGATTATGGTCCCTCCCCCACCTCTTACAACCCTCTGACTTCTTTCCCAGTTTTTGTTTCCTTTTATAGTATTTTTGGGGCTCACTTAAATCTGGGGCCCATCGAGCGATTCCCTCCTGGGCAGCCTTGGAAAATATAGCTTACTAAATGTGTTAAAAAGAACCATAAATAGAGAACACTAACATATTGTTAATCTGGACATACATTCTCACTAGATGACATGTCAAGAAATTTAGTTTTGGACACGCAAGAAAACTTCATGTTAGTTTTATTGAGGTTCAACAAAGTAGGAAAATTTGGCATTAATTACTTGAAGGATTAATATATTTTTACTATAGAAATGATAATTAAAAGTAGTATAACAATGTTCGGTAAGTTTAGTGAACATAATTTACTTTATAGAGGTTTATATTTCACGACCACCATGGAAAGTCTGGCCGATGCATACTTGATATTTTTCAGTACATGAACAGGTTGCACACTGTTACTGTATTGTTAAATGTTAAGTTAAATGTTTTAAAACAATACTGAAAATCAGAAACAACACTCAAATTTGCAGTGCATTTGCGACAATTTTGCACACTACACACTTGAATTTTTCCCTGCTGCATAAATGTTTCCTTGTCGAAATCTGCCATATATTACCCAGTCTCGTCTCATGATCTCCCTGGGAAAAGCCTAATCAATATAATGTTCAGAATTCTTCCTTTCATGAGTAATGCTGTCTGCCATTTCATTCAGTGAGGCTGCATTGCATCTTCATAAATACCATGTTTGTGTGTCAAATTTCACCTCTAGCTAGGTGATTCACTTAACTGTGGAATTAGCTTTTAAATACTGCTTTTATCCTCTAAGTAATGTTCCGAATATTCCTCAAAATATCTAATGACTAAATGTATTAAACCAAGTACATTTAAAGTACTTGTCTGTAGTAAATGACTCGAGCTGAGCAAGTGACATTTTCATGTCAAGATTCGGCGAGCGATATTTTAATATAATTCATCCCAAACGGTCCATTCTGCATCCAAAGCCTTCAAGGTATACGTCTTTGGCCTTGAAAACCACAAATTTCCTTTATAAAACACTCTAAACCAGAGTAATTCACTCGAACTGACCAAGTGACGATTTCGTACAAATTTATTTTTACATCAATTCATCCCCAGCTGTCCAGTTTGCATCTAAAACCTTCACGATAAGTAGTTATTGCCAAAAAAGTTTGATCGAAGTGGATTCGAAACACTGGGACGACGCAAAATGCAAAAAATATGGATTTCCCCGTAGAGTTTATAGTCCTTTTGCCCTGAATGGCGGCCATCTTGGATTTATCATGCAGGTCACGCGTCCGCTAGGTATATGTCAGCAATCTAGGTTTATTATATCTATGATAAACACAGACGAGGATTAACGTTTTAAACAATATATTTCCAAAGTATAACAATTTTACACAAATAAACAGTAATTAAACATATTGTCCGAGTTTTACACAAATAAACAGTCCTTAGACATATTATCACGGTGTGCGCACGGTTATGCGCACTAAGATATGACGTCACGCTGTGCACACTAAGATATGACGTCATATTACAGTATAAATACTTACGGGACATATTTAGCGAGTCCCGTAGAAGTACTCATTTACGGGACCTTGTTGCGGGACATATTTAACAAGCCCCGCTCGAAGGGACGTCTTGCGGGACATATTTAGGGCATCCCGGGGTCCCGTTCGAAGGATTGTATAGGTATCGCCATGGAACAGTCTTACGGGACGTCGGGACGCGTTAAAATGCGTCCCGTACCGACGTTCAGGGGTCCTGTTTGACAAAATGTGTAGGTCTTGCCATGGAACAGTCTTACGGGACGTCGGGACGCGTTAAGATGCGTCGCATAGCGACGTCCCGGGGTCCCGTTCGACAAAATGTGTAGGTCTTGCCATGGGACAGTCTTACGGGACGTCGGGACGCGTTAAAATGCGTCCCGTAGCGACGTCCCGGGGTCCTGTTTGACAAATGTATAGGTATCGCCATGGAACAGTCTTACGGGACGTATGGACACGTCTACAGGCTTTTTCAAGGACGTGTTTGTTCGACATACTCATTAAAAACTGTGTGCCCTGAAAAGAGAAGTCATTTCGCTCCATGCGTCGAACGCGTAAAGACTGTCCTCTGTGCAGAAAGAAAAACCTTTGCAAACTATCCAATCATTTGGCAGACATTCACCGGTTATCAAGTGAACAAAGACGTGTTTATCTGAATAACGTCAAGTCATCTTGCCCAGATGAAGAAGACCACGACATTATGCCCAGAGCAAAAAGAGCTAGAATGGATCATTTCGATGAAGGGGCATCTACCTCTTCCGAATATCACAGCGGCGATATTTTCGATAGTGATGATGATAACGAGGAGGAATACAATAGCGAAGAAAAAGAGAGCAGCAGCGAAGAAAATGAGAACAGCGAGGAAAATGACAGCAAAGAGGAAAGCGAAGACGGGGATCACCAAACCAGCGAAGATGGAGAAGACTATGACCCCTGGCAGACGTTGATACATTAAGCAAAACTGCAACTTTTGGATGAATTTCAAGAAAACGTTGCGTGTATTGAAAATGAAGGTTTTAGTGAGGTTGAAGCTAAGAGGCAATCGTTTTCAGCACTTCTTCCAAAACTGACAAAAGAAATAGAAGATGTTTATGTAGACCGGCTGCTGTGGATGTCACACATGAAAAAAGGTCCAACTCACCAGAAGATTATGCAGACAAGAGATAATTTGATAGACGTAGATTTCCTCGACCGCGACGAAGCTTTATATTCCGCAGTAGAAAAGAGAAAATATCAGTTCAAGCGTCTGCTAGAAGGCAGGCAACATTTCTATGATGATGATGATGGTGATGATGATGAAGATGCTACTGACTCATAAATTAAAAATTAAAAATGTAATAGCTAATTGTGTGAAAATAAAGCATTTGCACCATTCAAGTTGTTTGATCAGTTACTTTTTTTTCTTAAACGGGCTCACTACCCGTATTATACACAGGAATAACTACACTTCCTTAAAAACAGTCCCGCACGAAATAATTTCACTACACAACTGAAATTACGCCCGCAGAAAGATGGCTGGCAATTCCTTCGAACGGGACTCCGGAACGCCCTAAATATGTCCCGCAAGACGTCCCCAACGCGTCCCTTCAAGCGGGACTTGTTAAATATGTCCCGCAACAAGGTCCCGTAAATGAGTACTTCTACGGGACTCGCTAAATATGTCCCGTAAGTATTTATACTGTAATATGACGTCATATCTTAGTGTGCACAGCGCGACGTCATATCTTAGTGCGCACACCGTGCGCACACCGTGACAATATGTCTAAGGACTGTTTATTTGTGTAAAACTCGGACAATATGTTTAATTACTGTTTATTTAATTGTGTAAAATTGTTATACTTTGGAAATATATTGTTTAAAACGTTAATCCTTGTCTGTGTTTACGAGTTTGAAGTGGTTTTCGATGGTTCGCTATCATCTTATATCGACTATCGTTTTCAATTTTGGCTTTGGCAACAACAAGGGCTCTGGCCAAACAAAGTTCATCTTTGTTTTGTATGCGTACAATAGATCTTTTGTTTATCAGATGCTTCTCCAAGTTGATCTCACTTCGCTTCGTACCTTTACCTCCGTGGGGCATTTCCACATGGATCAAATTCACGCTAACGGAATCATTCAATCGAAATTCATGATTGGATTGAATCACGCGCTCGATCTCAGCTAGCACACGTTCGGTGGTGAGACGTTGATGAGGCATAAACGATAGCGATATAGGTTTGTCAAGCACAGGTGAACGTAACACAAAACGGACTTGATCATGGGGAGGAATATCTCGTGTGCTCTATCAAGCAGACGTTGAAATATTTCATGGAGACGATCATGGAATTGGGAAAGCTCCAAATGCGCAAACGTGTCCGTAAATTGAATAGCATAGTCCGTACCGGTAGTCTTTAACTTCTTCACATTCACTTGTTTAACGTTGGTCACCGTAAAAAAGTTATCGCTAACCTCATTAGATGTCCCAGCGCCATCATCCATCTCTTCATGAGATATTTTCTGCCCACGACCATTTTGTACGAAAGGCTCGTCCGATGTCCCTCCGTCATCATTCATTTCATCATAAGATTTTTCTGCCCACGGTCCGTTTGAAGCAAGGGTTCGTCATTCTGCCAATCACACATAAACTCTTCGCGCTGTTCGGATGTCCAGGTATCCGTAAAATCAGGCACAAGCTCCAACAGCTCATTTTCCATTCGCCACTCCCTTATACGCTGAAAAATCTCCATTTTTTTTTCGAACACTAACCGTTGTTCGGTTTCACTCAACGTATACATCCTCTCCATGGACTTTAACTCCGCTATAGTTTGACAATCGCTTATTCTTGTATCCATATCTATGCAATACTATGTTCAACAGTGTTATCTCTATGAAAGCTAAATGCACTATACGCCGAGCAATATCTACATCCCCTTTTAAACAAACCAATTTTTTATTAATGGCTTGTTTTAATAAATATATGTAGACCAGATTTAATTTATAGCTTCACGTAAAAGGGGTACGTAGTATTAGTATGAGTGTTTAGCTCTAGAGGTTGCTCGATTGCGCGCCCGTTCAGGCGAGTATCGGCGCTTGTCCCGACCTTCGAAGGAGCCATGGTCGATGCGGCGATGAGATTTGCCGCAACCACGGATGTTACATGCGTGGCGAAATCTACATACAGCTCTTGGGGAAATGCACGACCTCTGATTCCATGATAAACAAAACCGGGGACTATTTGGAGTCCCAGAAGCTTCAGCGCCAGACAGATCATTTGTAGCAGTGAACATAGCGCGACGAGGATTGTGACACTGCGCATTAGGCACGCAATTTATCGCACAGGTGTGAAAACTATACAAATCTGGTCGCATAACGCTCCCTCTCTCCTTCGCAGAGGCTTGGATAAAAAAAATATAAAAGGATACGCTAATATCGGACAATAAATAAAGAATGCGCTAGATGGTAATAAATGATTTACCACAATGCTTAAATGAAACTAGGTCCCGATTATTTGCTGATGACACAAATTTAACAGCCACGGGTGATACTATAGATTATTATTATTATTCATCTTATTTAAAAACGGTAGCCCTTCAGATTAAACTGCTTTTCAAGGGGCCGTTAGGATATTTACAAATATGAAAAATCTATTATACATACAGATGATGTTGAAGTTGCTATGAACACAGACTTAGAGAACCTTAGAAAATGGTTAATAGCAAACAAGCTTAGTCTCAATGTTGCAAAAACTGAATTCATGCTAATTGGATCAAAACCAATGATAAATAGTGTCTCGAATCATCAGATTAAAGTTAATATAGACAAAACACCAATTAAACAAGTTTTTGAATGCAAGACATTAGGAGTAACTGTTGATCAACATCTCTCCTAGAAAAAAATACTGAAAATGTATGTAAGAAAATAGATTCAGGACTCGGTGCCCTTCGTCGTTTGAGGGAATTTGTTGACAGAGACTCGCTTCTCTCTGTTTACAATGCAATAGTGCAATCATACTTCAATTATTGTTGTGAAGTATGGAATGTGTTTGGTGAAACCCAGTCAACAAGACTACAAAAACTGCATAATAGAGCAGCTCGTATAATTACATATTCGAGCAATGAAGTTCAGGGGCGCCGGAGCCACGGGGGCAGCGGGGGCAGCTGACCCCGCTGCCCTTATAGTACGGGGGCACGCGGGGGCAACCGGTTGCCCTTTTTCTTAACAATAAAGTGCATTGTATTGAATAAATTATTATTATTGTGACCGGACTAGCCCTCATAGGTTTAATAAGGATTATGACCGTGCAGTTTAACTAGATTACGTTATCTGGATGTATGATTTATATGTGTATAGTCTTAAAAATGTGTAGACTTTCATCCTTTTGTGTATTTTATATTGCGTTTTAATATATTCAGAATTATGTAAAATCTCCACTCAAAATGCAGGAAATGGCATTTCAGAGAGTACTGTAGATTTAAAAATTTTCCGGGGGAGGATACCCCCGGACCCCCTACAAATTTCTCGCGCCTTCGGCGCTCGTGCCCTTTTCATGGGGCTGCCCCCGCCGCTTCGGCTACCTTCCGGCGCCCCTGATGAAGTTCATCATGATATCGTGTTAAACGAATTAGGATGGCAACCACTTAAGACGCAACGAATAAAAGCAAAGGCTAAGGTTATGTTTAAAATTTTAAATAACATGGGACCAAAGAGTCTCACAAACCTTTTTACTAACAAAAACGAAACGACAAGTTACAAACTTCGGAACGTTTCATCGGCCGTTTGTTTGCCACAACCTCGTACAAACAACATGAAAAAGAGTTTCATGTTTGATGGGGCATTCATATGGAACTCTTTACCAAAGGAAATAAGAGAAAGCAAATCACTGCAAATCTTTGAACACAAAATCGCTACTCACAACTGCTGATAACCAGTTGTAAATAATTTGTAAAATACCGTAACTTTATTCTTATTGGATTATTGGTATATTAATACCTTAGTTAATACTTTATACTTTTTTAGACGGCTTGAACGATTATTTCTACTTGTACTAGTTTATATTTAATACTTCTCTTTATTGATGTACACGCCTTTCATGGAAACCAGCTTTTGTTGATGTTATTAGCGTGTATAAATAAAATCTATCTATCTATCTAAACAAAACGCGCTATCGAGTATAACCGCGGGCGGCGAAGGGTGAGGCGAGAAAATAAATAAAGCCTCTGCCAGATTTCACACCCAACATGGCGTCAAAACGGGGGGGCGGCATATTATATTACACATTGACCTAATAGACCTAATAGTAAATACAAAACAACATAGGCACCACGTTTTGATCGACTATCTTGCAGTCATCATCTTGCAGCCAATAGTGTGCCTTAACTTTGTGTTGTATGCGGCTTGCGTTCTCAAAGAGAATATTTGATAGCGTTTCAGAATGGCAATATATGTTGGCTACAGTGTTGCCCTCATTGCGACCGTAACAATCTCGCTTGTTTTTTCTCGAGGACTACTACAGCACTGTAGAACTGTGCACAAGCAAGTTAAATTTAATGATAAAATTGTGAAGGAAGGCGCTTTGTTGTTGCGCACACGTATACCGCATCAAGAGCGAAGAAAAATCACTTGCCAAACTGGCCTCTATATTTATATTTTCCAACGAAATCACGACCAGCAGATAATAAATATAAAACAAACACCTCTTCTTATGTAAATTTAAAGTCATGCACTAGAAGTATCATAAGTGAATAAAACTTTCGGATTGCCAAGATATTTTGGGATGTACACTTTTACGAAGATTTGAGCGAGAAAGCGTAGCAAATCTGGCAGAGGCTTTCCCACTTTTCCCTCCCTCTTAATTTCCTTCCTCCGCCCGCGCTCCGATTTTCAGCGGTTTCCTCATTATATTACCATTTAGCGCGTTTTGTTTATTACCATCTAGCACATTCTTTTATTTATTATCCAATATTAGCGTACCTTATATATTTTTTTTTATCCAAGCCTCTGCGAAGGAGAGAGTAACGCTCCAATCCTGCAGATCAATCACTTCAGCTTCACGACGAAAAGGGCGGTCATAATGAGACCAAGCTCTGCCACCGAAACGCTTGGCTGTCCGTATAATAAGCGTCATATAAGCGAGTAAATCGCGTGCCCTATGCGGCCGAAAGGTAGCTACGACTGAAACATAACTATTGAAGCATTCAACCCACGATAGAATGTCTAAGTTAGATTTGGGACACCGGGATGATGGTTGAACCCTCAATAGTAAAACTGGTAGTGGCCGAGGCAGGTTCGTCCAAATTCTCGGGGAGAAGCTCCGCTAATTCAATGAATTTGGTTGCGAGGATTTTCGAGACTAACTTAGGTGGAATTGGGACACGACCGGGGCCCAGACTGAAGGCTTTCTCGGGACCAAGGTTGGGGTTGGGGGCGGTGGTAGTGGAAGAGGTAAAGGTGGGAATGAGAGGAGCGATACCGGAGTGAAATGCAGTGGAATGAGAGGAGCGAGGATTGGGGTGGGAGAGATGATGAACTTGCCGCGGGAACACTACCACTTATGGCATTAACAAAAGAAGGAGCGTTTAACGTACCTTGAGCCAGAGACAAGTTACCTGGTACTGCGGCGATCGATGTCGTTGGCTGTGAGGGAATCGCATCATCCAACTGCTCCAGATGTGTAGTATTCGAACTTGGCGTATGATTGCCCATCCCAGCGAACGCTGTCTGGAGACCCGAGAGAAACTCCGGGGATTGGAACGCTGTGGTCCAGTCGATGTTTGGACTCAGCGCAGAACTTGTAATAGGTTCAGATTCGCCCATGTCATTCGTGTTAGTAGCCATTTGATAACCGTTTTACGAGCCAAACAAAAAAAATTTCCTTTCCGATCGTTACACTTTGCGTGCCAAACAACTAATGAACATATGTTGCGCGAGCGCACACAAGGCACACCTCAGTCGAGGCACCCAACTTCCGGAACACGCATGGTTCTCTAGCTATTAACTTTGGTTAATATGTAACCTCATATAAATAGTAAAGACTGGATATTTGAAATCATTCTGTGTATCAGGTTTCATGAAAAGGTCAAAGTGGTCGACCTTTGAGTAATAAATCTGGATATGTTCACTAATAAATAGTAAAGACTGGATATTTGTAACCAGAATATAATCTTGAAATTTAGCGCAAATTTATAAACCTTGAAACCAAACCATTTAAACTCAGCATTGAAATCGATGCGTAACAAGCGATCAGCGATGATTTTATTCATTTTTATGAATATAATACATTATCGTTGGAGCAGTTCTGTCTAAAATCACTTTATATTTGAAGTTAGCTAATACGCATGCAATCATTAAACACAAGCCAAGACGTCAAACAGCTGAGGTACAATCGCTATCATATCAACGAGACTCTGGTCATAGCTTGTATTAATATAAGCTAGCCGTTTACATATGCGAGATCCTCTAAGTTATAGTATATGGAGGCACACTGGCCATAGCCTGCGTGGTTTAAGGCTTCTGCGGCAGCACTTCCTTGCGGGAGGAACTCCTAGTATTATGAGTAATATCGTGGCTGAAAATCGCAGTTGCATTTTAAGACTTTCTCCGAACATCATGGCTTAGTGAGTTAATTAGTTCTGAGTTAGTCTCGAAGCTGCCACGCAGGTTATTAGAAAATAATTTAATATGGTTTTTCTCAATCAGCTGCGTCCTTATGTAACAAAGGCTCACTTATTGAGATCACAAAAAATGCTCCCAGCGTTCCTTTCAGGTTCAGTGCTTTATTAGGACTTTTATGTTCCCCAAAAACTGCATGTCAAAGTGATTTGTTTTTCACAGCTTGCATTTTGGGAGTCTATTTGTGCTTTTTTCGTTTTGGGTCGTGCCTTTTCCAAAACCCAACACTTTTTATAAAATAAAATATACTGCACAATAATAAGAGAGCACGGATGCTCCCACAGCGCGAGACCCGTGAGGTTTATGCATGCCGCTTATAAAAACTGATATGATTAATCTGGAACCGTTAGCGGTAGCGTTTATACATATAACGTTAAGGTGTCTTCCACCCTGACTTTATTTATCTATACTAGAAATACATGCTTGCAGTAACCCCTCGCCCCAGCTGAACATTGCCAGACATTACATTCCAAAACATTACTATTGCTAATCTTTTTTATCAAAAAATCTGCCATGCAAAGGTTGTAGGCGAGTCGGATATCTGCGTTCAAAACAAATTTTTGGCATAGAAAACAGAATTGGATCCTTGGCTCACACCCCTCTTCACGACGCAATCAAAGGCTATCGCCAAATGAAATGTTTTACCTGACGTAATCACTGTGGCTTCCTTCATTTTAAATTTGCCATTAAAATTTTGATAATTACTCTAATAGTTTGGAAAGAAGAGTGGAAGGAAACAATATTATTTTGGGAAATTTATTTTGAAAGAATAAAAAATGGAAATTTTGTTTCAAGAAGAGGAAGCACAGTAGCCATGGCAACACGATAAAATAAACTTCTTTTCTGGAGTACAAAACAACAGGCACAGAATACTACAAAAATAATTAAAATATTAGTTGTTTTAGCCATACAAATCTGAGATATATGGTGTCGGTATGTTCTTATGCATTCTATAAGCTTCAAATTAATGTTTAAATGCAACCTTCCGTTTACTAAAACGTTGCCAAAAGTTTATAAAACTAAACTGCTTTTTACTTATAAATTAGTTTTTGAAATGAAATCAGTTGAAAATATACAAATTCTCTCGTGAAACGATTTCGCTTTCCTTTTAAGTTGGAACTTTTGATAGCATAAAATATAGGATATTTTAATTGTAAAAAAATGAAAATCTATGTAAATAAAACAACATTCTTACGGCTATATCAACAATTTAATATAAGAAACTTGCCATATTTTTTCGACCATCTATCTCTATTTATCCTTTTTTATAAAGTATAAGCGATAAATTTGTTCCGCAGCTTTTCCTGAAGTCCCAAAAAGCTATTTATAAGTTATAATTCAGACTTACTGATATGAGTATATGACTTACTCATGTTTTTTTATAATTCGCTCATTCCACTCCTAACAAAGATTGGTGAGATGACCACCCATCACACCCATGAAACATAGCCATGCGCCCGCAAAACTTGATGAACTTTGGATTCCCATTGCTTTCCTTTTTTTCCGGGTGTAAATATCCGCGCGGAATTAGTACCCTCGCACGGCGCTTCGCGCCGGCTCGGGGAAAACAGCTTTAACTCAATTAACTACTTGTACTTTTACCAAAGAGGTAAAGAGAGCACAACAACATGTTGTTGAACCATGTGTTGCCATGGCAACCAAGATAATGACCCCCAACGGTGATTTTAGTCACCATTTTTCAAAAAGGATAGAGTGCCAGAGTCAATATAAGTACTTTTAAGTCAAAATGCACCAGATGCATAGTTTTCTCCTTCTTTGGCTTTTAATTTGTCCCCTTTCTTCTTCCTTTCCCCCCGAAGAATCTTCCGCCGCTTCTTGTTCTTGTCACAACATTTATAATTTGCCTTCCCTACTCGCAGTGTAGAACTTGCCAGGTGTAAGACCCATATCCTTTAGGACTTGAATTGCTTGCAGCAGATGCACCAATGTTGAAATGGGCAGCAGCATCATAGACACCCAAAGAAAGAACATCCGATCCAACGAAAACTTATTTTGGTACACGAGTCCAAATCATGGCATTAAAAGACTCATTTTGATTTTGAGTTTTTCCATCAAGGCATCGTTCCAGCAGACTAGGCTCACTTAATCTCTCAAATGTTGGCTTAACATGGCCAATAATGGATTTGGGGAGCCCAGCCCAATGTTTATATTCTTTTTTACCATTGGCTTTATCCCGCATGAATCCGCACTAGCTTTCTTTACCTTCTGGGCAATGGGTATGGTAATTATCTTTATCAGATGAAGCACAATAACAAAGAGCAGCATATATTGCTTTCTTCATAGAATCTATGTCTTTAGAATTTGTACGAATAGCTATTCCGTAATAATTCTGAAGCTTGTCAATCATGGCATCCGTCAAACGACCTTTTCCTCCCAAACCTTTGTTCTCCTTCTTCAAGTTTCGAAGTGCTGTTCCAACTCTTTTTTTACGTGTCCCACACATTCCTTTTTAACAACAGTTACATTGTCATCCTCATACACATCCTTTACTGCAGCATAACTCTTACCATCTCAGCTCCATCACCGTAAAACTCAGAATACCGAATGTTGCCGTGCTGGCAACCGAACGATTAAAAATTCTCAAAGCACCCTCTGGTTCCATTGCAGGCGATGATCCTTTGTAATTTTGCCTTATGATCAGCCTTTAAAGCAGCTGTTTCTGATGTTTGTGGTTTCTTGTTGAGTTTCTTGCATGTATGACAAATTTTGCTAAGCTGTTCCACATCCAAAATTTTCCCTGTATCCATAGAAACTGCTGCGACGCAACCATTTAGGGATGAAAACCCTCTCCTTTGCCAAGTTCCATCACACGACACTGCACAATCCGCAACTTCATTTGACGGCATTTGCTTCAGATCATGAATTTCTTTGACAGAATCTTTTATTGTTCTTCCGCACACAGTTTTAGCACTTTGGAGCAAAGCTTTGTTGTGCAAAGAATATGGAGTAGGTCGTGGTGGTGGTGGCATGTTCATAAGTCCACAGAATCGTTTAGCTCCAGCATGTCCACAACCAATGGATCTCATGGCATAAGCCATCCTTCTGTTTACTTCATGAAAGTTTTTGGTAAGTTTTGAGGTATAGAATTCCTTTTTCCAATTACAGGAAGAACACTTTAAGTAAAGATAGCTTGCACATCCCAAACGCTTGTCACTATCCTCAAGAAATTCGAGGTTAAATTCCTGACAATTTGAACGCGGCAAAAGCTCAAATGTGTCTTTTTAAATTTCGAGATCGACTAAACGAAACCCAGAAATACTCTCCTTTATCGTCTCTGTATCTGCGGTCGAAATCCTTGCAGAAATTTTTCGAGCGGAAGTTGAAGTACTCGCTTTGGTCGTCTCGCTTCGATCAGGAGTTTTGGTTTTTTAGCGGTAGTTTGAAACTGGTTGCCAGAATATTTACGCTTTTTCGCATACACAGATGACTTCTTATTCCCCATCGTCACAAAATGAGAATAACTTCAACAAAGAACAACTTTCTATATTGTTCTTGGTCGCTTGTATTTGTGAATTGCAAAGTTTGTTAGTCTTCTCGCAGATAACTCGTGGTTTATATGGCCTATATTTGATGTAAATAGCATATAATCGGACAACAAATATACTAACTAACTGGGGGAGGAGTAAGCAAGTTAATAAATGCAAATATATCGCTTGAGAGCAATCGAATCAGGATTTTTTAAGAAAACAACGCGTTGCTAAGGCCGTTGTCAATGAGAAAAATGTTACATTACTTAACTAAATCGCTAAAATATTGCACTTCTGCTTAGAATTAGAAGCCAAACAATATATCAAATGAAAGCTTATAATTTGGGGGATTCAAAAATATGGCTTCCAAATATTTCCTGATAGTTCTAATTTTTCCTCAAATTTGGGGTGGAAGACCACCATTTCAAGGGCCCAAAGGGGCCTCACAAGCGGCTTTTGGCCGGTGAGCCCGATTGGCCAGTCCGACCCTGGACAAAGAGCGAATCTGATTAATTCTGATGCTAAAACCCAGAAAATGACTTTCAAACAAGACATTTAAAATAAAATAGTAAAATGTATTTGCTTACGTTTCGCAATCTCTCCCCCAGGGCCATTTGCAGAGGAGGCGCGAATGGCCCTGGCGTTGGCTAGAATTTACACCCCTTATTTTGGGGTGTCATTATAAATTAAAACCAAATTAATTATGCAAATTCCGGTTTCATAATACAAGGAGCGGTAATACACGAACGAGCGTTTTAAAAATTAGTAAGAAATATCTAAAGGTTATAAAAGTGTAAAAATCATTATGTGGAAAGTTGCCGATACATTGCCGTGGCATTTGCTACAAATATTTTTTCCAAGTTTCTATTTGAAACCGAAGCAAGTTCAATATTTTGAATACGTGCTGCGAGGTTTCGATGTCATTACTGTTCTCCCAACTGGCTTCGGAACGTCGCTTTTATTTCAGCCAGTAAAATCATGCCAAGACATCGTCCTTGTGGTTTGTCCTTATCCAGCATAATTGAGGACCAGATTAGTGCTCTGAATTCGATAACTGCTGTGTTTGGAAATTGTCTATGTGTAAAGATGTTGTTGTGCTAGATGCGTCCGTGTCTAAGGTATCTTCATCTGACTCGCGACGAAATGTTGCTTGCTTGCCTTTTCGACGGCTTAGCCTTGGAAGAACGGGATGATTGTCCTGGACATCTTTTCACGGACACATACTTTTTCAGATCATCTTGGGTTTGTTGACATTCTTCTTTAAATAGGTGAAATTTATTTACAAAGTTCATGCATTTTCTACATACCGTAGTGGGAAGACCGTCCGAGCTCTTTATTAAAATTCCACACGATTCGGCAACTATTTTCGCGAGAAACTTATGTTCTGCTGCTGCAGAAATAACGTTTGTCATGCGACGAGTTTCATTCATACACCCACATAGTCTGCAGTATTCCTGGGAGACAAGTTTCTTTTTTAAAGGACATTGGCAAAGAAAATTTTTATTCCTTATATTTATAGAGCATGCCTACGGAATACTTAATTTCATAGTTTCCCTTGTCCATCGCATTTAGTTGTTGAGAAAATTTGTGACAAAGTTCAACAGTCGTCCGCCATTTTGAAAAAAAACGCTTATGCTAATTTATGCATGAATACATTTGCTGACGTCATTAGATGGGTTAGGCCAAATCTTACAATACAAATTATATTGTATTTACTCGTTGTAAGAATATTTTGTTAAAAAAATGATAGATACAGAGCAAATGCAATTAAATAATTGTGCACTAGCTAAGTATCACTGTTCTGCGGATATGTTTTTGACAATATTTGCAATAAACGCGTATATTTGCCTTGATGCGCTTAGATTTTCACCCCGTACTGGACATCTGCCAAATAATTTTATTTAATACACACATTTCATATATTCCAAATTACATGTTCACGTTGTATTGCAGAAATACTTGGTGCACATCAGTCAAAACATTATATAAGATTATATAATTGGAAATATTTCTATAAAAAAACATCGAACACAACTAGCGACAATATGCAATTTATCCGACTTTGTACTGAAATTGTATTACGGAAAAGCGAGCCACCTGTCTTGAAGATGGCCACCCAATTTTTAGCCATAAATGATGTCGGCTAGGGCAACAACAATAGAACATTAGCGCATTAGAAGTATATTATTTATGGCGGCACGGATACACCTTTGTATAAAATTTTTAATGTTGTTTTTTTTTCGGCGAGGCCTGACCAAGAAATCAAAATTACAACTGTTGCCGCGTCAGTGCTGACAGATTCTAATACAGCATTGTTGCGGAATAGCTATAAGGCCCATAAACAAATTTTGCTGCTTCATTATTGCAAGCCGAAGCAAAGGTGAAAACATGTCGTACTGCCCGGTATACAGTTGTAATAGTGACGCAAAAAAAAATCCTAGTGGGATACATTTCTTTGCGTTTCCAAACGGAAAATCGGTATCCCAACAAATTAGAAGAAAGGCATAGGTTGAATTCTGCAAACACAAAGCATTTAAGCCATTGTCTAACAGTAGAATTTGCTCGCTTCATTTTTCTGAAGACGCGTACGAACCTGGACATTCGCCACAGTTCCTGGAACGTATAGAGTGCGGCGAAACGTTTCGAGTACGATTGAAAAGTGATGCCTTGCCAACCTTGAACAAACCGTTACTTGATGCAAGCGCAAGTAAAGCAAGGACTTTTACGGAAAAAAGACAGCGAAAAAAGGTAATTCGAATTCTCGATCAACAAATTGCCAGATTGCCATTGCCCCCCAAAAATTTATTATAAATATTTACCTACAATTATAGGGTCTATCTGAACTTCTAAATCCCGGAGAAATACTAAAGGAAGAAGAATGTTCAACGGAAGAAGAATGTCCAACAGAAGCCGAAACTCGGTCAGACGAAATGCCAGATCAGCCAACCGAACCAACCGAAGAGCCGAGTACGTCAGCGACATTCGAGACCGAATTGTTTCTCCCCAATACTCGAGAAAGATCGACACAAACATACAAAAAACAAGCAAGAAGATCAGTTAAAACGCAGACAATTATGACAACAACTTCCACGTTCTTTCAAACGAAATCCGCGGTACCTGTGGCTGTAGAATATCCGTCCATTTCGGAAGACAACACTCAGGAAAAAGCCCGTAATGTCGAAACAGATCCCACACAAACAACAACAGAAGTTGACGTGGAAAGCAGCACAAGCGAGGAATCAGTGACACCGCACAGTGAGTTTGTTCCAGTCGAGGCGTCATCGACTGAAAGCGACGAAGGCAGCGAGGACTCAGACTCAGACTCAGACAGGCGTACCATTCTAGTGGAGGGGAAACCCCCACAAGACCAGATCAAGTTCATTGTATTCGAAGAAGCAATACTGGATGTGTTTGGTAAATGCGGCCAGTGTGGCTCGAAATGTATTGTGACGATGCAAAACCAAATTGGCTCATCGTGCAAAATTTGCAGCTCGTGTACGACTCAAAACGAACATTACTTTGAGTGGACAACTGGTCCGTCTGTGTCCAAAATGCCAGCATTTCATCTGCTGTTAGCATCTGGTATTCTCGCAACAGGAATGGAATCAGCGAAAGTTCTTCGACTCTTCAATGCGTTGAACATTCCTAATCTGAAGCAACGGGAGCTGTCAAATATTTTGAAGAATTATGTAATTCCCGCAGTTTACAAAGTTTGGCAAGGGGAGCAATCTGCGAGACTGAGAGAATTAGAGGGAGTACCCATTCTGATTGCATCTGATATGCGTGTTGACAGTCCTGGTCACACTGGTCTATTTGGATCGGGAAGCACGCTAGACATGAAAAGAAATCTTATACTGGATACCCAAGTAATCAAGGTAAACGTAATTGCGTTGAATGAAGCATTTTTAAATATAGAATTATAATAGACCTTACAGTTTATTCACTTTGCCTTTGGCCCAATGGCCTCGTTTTCGTGTGGTATTTACTCATGTTTCGTGCACAATCTCTTAAGAATAACTTTGTGTTTGGGCTTATTCAAAGATCAAGGAGAAACAAATTCGTGCAGGAAAAATGGGTATATAACATTCATATGCGTCTGCCATGCCAATTGCCAAAACAGGTACACATGGAAACGAGGCCATTTGGTCAAAAGCGAATAAATAGTAAGGTCTATTGATTATTTTAATAAGAGAAATAATTATATCTTGTTTTAGATGTCCAACCGTTTAATGTACCCGCTATCTATAACCTAAACTATTAAGCTCGTTTCCTCCTGATTCAGATTAACACTGTCTGTACATGAAAAGCTGGACATCTGAAACTGGCTTAGTAAAGTTTAGATTCTAATTGCCTAAACATAATAATTATTGTGTTTTAAAAAAAATATTTTAACAGTCTACTGAGGTAAAAAATTCCAATGCCATGGAGCTTGAATCTCTGAAGAGGCAAATGAAATGCTTGGAGGACAACAAGGTTGATGTTACCAAGTTACCAAGTTGGTGACAGATCGTCACATCCAAGTCTCAGCATTTATGGCAAAGGAGAAGCCAGATATCGAGCATGCTTATGATGTCTGGCATGTAGCAAAAGGTATAACAGGTAACCAAGGGTGGTTGGGTGTTGGTTCCAAAAGGACATCTCTCGGTAAAATCTAACACGGACATCATATTTTACACAGACACCGTGATAGGCCACCCTAGCTAGAGCTCAAAATCCTATGTCCATATGACGTTTACCAACATATTTGGTTGGAATGCTTCCTTTCCATATATCTTGTATATTAAATAATTTTCTTTACAATTAATTCTTTTTGCCATTTTGAAGGTGAGAAAAAGAAATTGACAAAGGTTGCAAAGAAAAAGAAATTTAAGTCAATTAAGCCATGGATTGGGGTAAGTAATACATAATTATATTCATTATAAGCATTAAAAACTAGCATACACAGCAAATTAGTTGGATAATTGTACAGTGTTGCAGATTGTGCCTTACGGCCAATCTCATTCATTTTTTTTTCATTTACTTGACAGTCAATCATTAATCATATCTATTGGGTTGGTGCCTCAAGTGAAGCAGAAGATGAAAGAGAAGAAAAATGGCGCAGCATTCTAAACCATATTGTGAACATTCACGAACATGCTGGTCATAAGATCTTCATTGAATGTCTTCATGGCACACTTGAAAGAGAATGGCTTAAACAAGGTCAAGCAAAATTTAATTAACTATGGGTTTAGGTAGTTAAGGCTGACTAACTAACTCATCCCAAGAACCCCCCACCCCCTCAACTAGTAAAACATCCAGCATTGATGTGCATTGTTGTCTAGTATCATACATTGATCGTTTCTTTATGTACATGTATATTACAGGATCAGCTGCTTACAAAAAGTTAGAGGAAATGCTAACAAGACCTCGACTCATTGCAGCAATTCGCAAGTTATCGCAATACCACCAGACATCCGGTTTGGAGGCCAAACACGCTTTGGACAACACACTTGCTTCAAAGAACACCTACCATTCCTATCATTCATTAAGTGCAAGGTGAGTTTTTCATTGCCTGATAGTGTATAATAATAGCTTTTAATGTCTCATTTTAAAAATGTGTTATGGTTGTAGCCCCTGTTAGATCTAACTGAACTCACATGAGAATCGAGTGTGTTGCACAAACTACAAACGTTGTATACCAGTGCTTATTATTTTTTTGTATTCTTGTAACAGATTGTACTGTTCAAACTTGCACTTCAATGAAAATAGCAACAGGAAGCAAGCAACAACTGCTGATGGAACGCTAAGATGGGCAATTGCTTATCCAAAAGCATTTAAAGGGGAAAAGGCTGTCGCAAAACCGTTGAAGGAAAAGCCCACCTACGGTAAGAATTTAATTTCCCCTTCAATGACAAATTGTGTGACGAATGCTCTTTGAAATACATGTTTATGTCCAATTCACTCTTCCAATACACAGTCTTGAAAAAGTGAATTGGACATAAACATGTATGTCAAAGCAACAAGTTTATCAATTTCCTTGCCTCAATCAAGAGAATTTCATATCTGAATATTTGTTAAAATATGTATTAAACAAGTCCCCCCTAATATATTATTACCCAATCTAGTGTAAGTTCAAAAAGTTCAAAAATCTAATTCTATAGGATATGTACAGTTGATATTGAATCAAGTTATTCAATTGAGAAGTCAGTACCCAACACTGAAGAAGGCCAAAGTTAACGCAAATGACATGCTACCTGCTGAACCACAATCTCTTGTTGAGCAGTACTTGGAAGGAAAGGAGCGACCCTCAAAGGAACAGGTGGTTGTCAGCAGAAAGTCACGGTTTAGTACGCCAGCCCTACCTACAAGTAAAGATAAAAGATCAGAGACTAAGCCGTGTGCTTGCAAAGGAAAATGTGCCACAATAAAGTGCAATTGTAGGGCAATAGAAGTGCTGTGTGACAGCAAATGCAAGTGCAGTGAAGCAAAGTGTAAAAATCGTGAATGAGACAAATTCAGGCACTTTCTACTTCATTGTAAAAATGTAAATTAGGTTTAGGGTTATTGTATATATTGAGGGGAGGTGGGAGTTGTGGATACAAGGTTTAGCACTTTAGGGTTCATGGCAGTGAAGGTTTTATGTAAGCGTGAAGTGTTTTCCCATTTAGGGTAAGGTTAAAGTGGGGAAAAGTCTATAATTTAGTAAAAATTGAAAATTTGGGTTTGTCTATATGGTCGGAGAGAATAGATTTATCACCTTACCCTAATTAGGAAA
This sequence comes from Trachythela sp. YZ-2020, assembly GCA_016169945.1. Taxonomy (NCBI): domain Eukaryota; kingdom Metazoa; phylum Cnidaria; class Anthozoa; order Malacalcyonacea; family Clavulariidae; genus Trachythela; species Trachythela sp. YZ-2020. Next base: position 861,962 of record JADLSH010000212.1, on the reverse strand, counting down.
ACACCTCACTTTTGTCCAGATTTTATAAAGCGTAAATATATGTACCAGTAATATTAAAATATTAATTTAGTAGCAACTGCACAAAGTTATTAAATGTAACATAAAAGATTACCGTTTTGATGTTTTGGCATATTTAAAATGCGTATAAAGGCCATTAGGCGACGCGAAGCGTTCTCGTATTCTCGAGTAACACAAGCAGGAAAAGGTCTTCTTTTCTTTTTCCCCAAAATCTGGAAAACCCAGCGGGAACATCGCTGATATGCCACCAGTCGGTACAGTTTATGTATTTTTTCAAGATCCCCATCGTCAAGAGGCCAGTTTTCCTCAAGATAACGACAAACATGTATCTTCAGTGCACCTTCTGATAGCATGTTGTCTTTAAAGTCCGGATGTGTTGTCAAACATGTTTCGACCAGTGAACTCCATAAATTTTTAATATCTGGAACGATAACATTCAATCATTCAGGCGGAAAAAAGTGAAGCCTAAATCCCAGTCCTTTTACGCGGTCCGTACGTCAGTTTCAGTCCCTCAAAAGTCAATTTCACGCGGTCCGTACGTCAGTTTCAGTCCCCCACAACTTATTTACTGCGCGGTCCGTACGTAAACTCTATTTTTTGTGTTATTTTTTTGTAACTGGCTAAAAAAGATTACAGAAGGAAAACTAGGAGGAAAACATATCTTTGTCACTGAAATAAGTTAGTTTTCTCAGTGTTTTTGTTCAAACAGCGAAAATATTTTGGTTTTTTGTCAGTCGTATAAGGCGTATAAGCTAGTTTGTGCAAAAAGTTTATGAATGCCATAAAAATATGGGATAAGATAAGCTATCGTGCAGGTTTTAACAGCGTTTCAAGTTTTTCTATTTTCGTGAACTTATTTTGAACTTTGGCGGTTGTGAAATCAATCACGTTTGATGGCGTAGGCACTGTTATTTCGGCTTCACTTTTCAACCGCCAGTTATCGTTCCAGGTTAACAAATTGAGTTCACTGGTTTCCACTTGTGCCTCTGTTTGGTCAAGAAGTACTTCATATTCGTCGTATTCTAACGCTTTCTCATGGCAACAAAAACATTCAATAGCCTTTGTTGATAAAGCGCATTGTCCACATTTACACCAACTAAGACTTTCAAGGCGCCAAGCATTTGCTCTTTCAAATTCGTGATCGACGTCCTCGTCAGACGAAGACAAATCACTGCCTTGTTCGGAATCGCTTTCATCGCTTAAATTGCTTATTTTTGACCCCGGTTCTGGTTCATATTGGTAAGGCAACACTTCTCCTACTTGGTTCTCGTGAATATTTTCCATCACAATAATAAAAACCTACAATTTCCTTATCAAAACGCAACAAATCTAGATAAACACACTACAAAATATATTGCTGTTTTGGTTGAACCCATCTAATGACGTCACATCCGGCAATTTGACTCGGAGATAATTTTTTTAAAATTTTGTCCAATATGACGGACGATATATAGATTTTCGGTGAATTCAGATGCACATAACTCATGAACAAAAGACTTTGGTAAGGAATTAGTACGATATCCATTGTTAGGTGGTGCAACACTTTTAAAATAGGCAATAAAAATTTTCGTTGCCAATGTCCTTTAAATATAAATAAATCGCACGTCGCGTCTGCATGGCTAGCTGTATTTAATTTGCAAATTTCACACATAATCATTAAAATTTATGCCATTTCCGAACAAAAGATTAACCAATAGGGGCTTAGAATTGGCTAGCCAAAGCCAGGGCCATTTCCTGCCTCCTCTGCAAATGGCCCTGTGGACAATGCTGTACGTTTCGTTGCTTACTTTACAACATCTTCGAGATAGGTTGGTTCTCTCCTGTGCTTCGAGGGTTTTTCTCCGGGTACTCTGGTTTTCCTTCCTCGCTAAAAACTAACCCTTAGGTACTAACCACTAACTAACCCTCGGAACCTTTGTCAATTGGGTTGCAAAACCTGTTAAGGCTTTCCGTCCATTAAACATATTAAATATTAAATAAATAAAATAAAATATAAAAAAGGGGTTGACCTAATGTTAGCATTTAAGATAATTAATTTTAGATATTAAAAGGCTTTCGCGAATAAGAAAATCTATTTCAGAAGTACCCGAGGAAAGGATTTTAAAATCAGACGCAGAAATCTGATGTTTGGTGAAGTGCGTGTGAGCGAGTACGCTGGATATAACAGAAAGAAACACCCATATGCTCCGAAATACTTGTGTGTATGTGTCGGCGCGTTAGAGTTATAAATCTTGTCAAGAAATGATTTGATATAATTAATTTATTCTTTATCGTCCTGTCCCAATTTTCATAGGACGATATCGTCCTATGACTTTGCTTCTCCTTATCTCTGGTTGCAGGCACCAAACATGGACGAAAATACTACCGTTCGATTCAGCGTTTTACGATCTCTTTAGAGAAGTAAATTTTGTTTGTTTACAACGCTATGCGGCCGATTTAGCCCCTTTTAAACACTCTGAATTTTGTTTTGTTTACAAATTAAAAAAATATAAACTAATTATATATTCATTTCGCTTTCCTACCTTTGGCTTACACGCTACAAAAACAGCTATTTTGTTTAAATTACGAAATAATCTAGCCCTTTCATAGCAATTCTCGTGAAAATTCCTTCTTGTTGCAGCGTCGGCGCACGCTCGGACAATTTCGGAAGCTAAAATCTCCGAGATCTTTGCACCCTGTCGGCTTGAAAGTACCGGCAATTGATTCCTCGTGATGTCATTGCCTAGATGGCGGATTTTCATTGGTGTATAGCAAGCAACACTGACCTTATATGGCATTTTCGTAATTTGTGCGAGAATTAAATTTCAACGATTTCGGTCATTTATATGCGAATTTAAAAAAAATGTTAAAAAAGGTTATATTTCTTCAAAGGCAATGAAACTTTCCAACAGTATTCCTTTTTTCATGGGCTACAACTTTTGTGGAACACTTGCTGGGAAATTCTAAATCCTGTTCTGTTTAGGTTTATATCAACAATATTTGTAAAATTTTTAGATAATTTATGAACATGTATGCAAATTAATTTGGATATGTAATATGAACCGGGATAAACCACATATCATTTTAAACTAGTGGAAGTCATAAGGTATCGAATGACGCAGAGAGAGTAAACACATCTGGAGATACTTACATTTGAAACAACTGATCGTAAATTTAATACAAGCGCGTTCCCATCGGACGATAAAGAGGAAGTCATAAGCTATCGAATGACGCGTGTCCTTTTGCCCGAGAGTAAACACGTCTGGAGATATTTACATTTGAAACAACTGATCTAAATACAGCGCTTTTACGTCGATCGGTATTTGAATTCGTGTATTTGAATTTTGTAACCGTCTCAGTAAATTTGTAATATATATAGCACTCTCTTGTAAATAAGTTTAAACGCTCTGAAGATGCTGTAAAGTAAACAACGAAACGTAAGCAAATAAATTTTATTCTTTTATTTTAAATGTCTTGTTTGAAAGTCATTTGCTGGTCTTTAATATTTATATTTAAATTGCGCTTTCCGCCTGGCGTGTCAATCTCTATAATTCTGATGCTGTTCAAAAAAGTATATTAGTCTCTTACATCATTTTCTTGTAAATTAAAACGGCGGATGAAAATCCCACGCAATTTACTAAGCAAAGAATATTTAATATTTTCATTTCAAACGGGAAGTCTAATTCTATTAATTGGATGCAGGAAGTCATTTCTATGAAACGTCTCCCATCCGTATGAGATTATATGACCAGAAAGCTATCAAAGAGTGTTCGTTCCAGTAAAATAGAAGGAATTTTCATCCTTCCTGCTTTTATTATATTAAACAATTTACTTTTGGGAAGTTTCAATGTTTATGTTTTTTATGTCCTGGGAAGTTTTAGCTTTTTTCCTATATAGTATATGAATTCCTGGTTCTCCAAGAATGATCCCTGCATAAACATTATTGAAACATGTACTTTCCAGGTTCTTTATATTTTATCTGATGGAATAGTGTATGTTTCGATTTACCTCAAAAATTAGTCATATTTCATAGTACACCCCCATTCAATTACTCCTTATAAAATATTAGTATGAATATGCATATCTCTTTCGCTAAAGCTGAATTATGGTTTGAGATGAAAGACATTATGTTCTTCTATAAATGTAAAGCTGGATACTACGACGTAGCTCCTGGCAACTATATTATGCAAAATTCTACTCATCATAACACTCGTTTCAGCTCTACTGATTCATACCGACCAAACCTATGTAGAACTTCTTCTTTCCGAAATCAATTCTTCAACAGAGTTGTGCTTATATGGAACAGTCTATCGGACGAAATTAAATCATCTCCATCTATATGCTGTCATTAAAATATAAACTTCAACAACACTATTTCGACAAACGTACAAAATGTTTTAATGTCGATAGGTCGAGGACGTGGAAAACTTTGTGTGCAAAATGTCGTTCTTGTTCTATGTCATGTTGTTCTTAATTATGAATGTTTGTTTGTAACTTAATCTGTATGTAACCAGGTAGCTGAGACGTTTATGAGACGTGATGTAACTTTGTGAGTCTCGTAGTACTTGTGCATGCAGTGATATCAATTTATGTATTGTGGGACTTAATTTAGGACCTTTTTGGTCCTGTTTTCTGCGCCATCAATCTATTATCTTCGATTGTAAATTTAATAAAAAGAAATAAAAAAAATAGTGTAGACGAGAGCAATTCTATGATGCATTTAGGTCGTTGCAGAGCATCCTATATACGCTTCTAATGTAAAGGTGAATAGAACATAAACCTGTTAGACCAATGTCTGTATTGTTACAGACAGAGTATAAGGACATCAATTTTCAAGACTTCCAGTTAGTTAAAAGTGAAGCCTTCGAAACTATTTTCTTGTTCATTCTCTCATTTTTCGGAACAATAATTTTTCATAGTTTCATTTTAACGTGGGAAGATCTGATCATATTATTTCTGTATATTTTATAAGTACATGTTCACTACAAGATGTCATGTACATGTATCCAAACTGTGCATGCTTCGCACATTGTATTGCATTGACAGTGCATTGTGTAATACTGGATAGACATGACGGTTATATAAACATTTGTTAATGGCCGGTGTACATGGTATGGTCTCAGAATATATCTTCGATGTGCTAAAGCCTAAGAACTATCTTTGTACAGTACATATATGTTGAGCAAAAAGTAATTGTTATAAAAGCCTTCAACTCTAAATTTTATTATAAATTGTTCAAATGCATATACCAAGGCAATTTATCGTATTATATAATATACCGACAGAGTGAGTGAGAACACCAATACTCATTCATACAGTAAAAATTGTAGTCTCAAAATGTTTTTACATTTCAACTTCCCAAAGGCTAATTATTAGGAAATAACATGTCAGAAAATAACAGGAAGGACGAAAATTCCTCAAGTATTACGGCCGAACAAAGTATCTTTAATAAGTTCTTCTTAAAAGGGGAAGTTCTGAACTTGTCATTTCTGTATTTCATATCATTATTTGTTCAATATAGCATAGTCACGCGGCAAACTTGAAAGTTTATAGCCATGTCCGTGAGTTGATGTTGGTGATTGGCTGCTTCCTTCATTATGCTAAGAGAACAATGTGTTTACTGAGCGTGAAGGTGCACAAACATGAACAAAAACATAGAACAAAAGCTTTAGATGCGTTTCCAGACACTGTTATAGGGACTATGAATATAGTCAGCAGGAATTGATCTGCAGCCGATGCTTAAGAGTTAAGTATACAAAGGATCGACGAGCATGAATTAGAAATGTAAATTTTCAGTAGATTTGACACCTAAATTATCACTTTAGACACTTTATTACATGCGAGATAAGTTTCCTGTAATATTAGCGATGTTTCCTGTTCATTTAATCTGTTATGGTCGGTGCAAATCTTTACCGTCTGCATTGTCAGTCGATTTTGGAGGTTACTGTTTCCAGTGGCGTAGCCAGCCCGCCGATTTGGTCCCGCTATGCAAATTTCAAATCATTATCATTATTCATTTCTTTAGAAATTGATTGTTTTCACCGTCAATGAACACGAACAAATTTGCATAGCGGGACTAAACTCGGTGGGTTGGCTACATACGCTACTGACTGTGTCTAAAATAATGGAAAACTCAAAATGTGAAATATCAAGCACAAGACGAATATAATAATTTTGGCCTTATTTTTATGGGATACTAAAGCAGAGTGCGTAATAAGATAATTGAATGTTTCGGAACATTCTACATGTATGCCAATTATTGTGTACTGTGATATTTAAGGATAAAGGATTAGGGACTTCGGTTGAATTGGGGTCATACTTACAAGTTTAAACCTTTCCATATTTAATTTTTTATTTGATTTCTTGAAATGGGTTTTGTATGCTGTTCATAAAGTTCTAGTTTACTCTGTATTTGCGTCAGCACTGTGTGACTGTATTTAGCAACCAACGCACACAGCTTAATTGTGCCAAGATGGAATACAATATACCCCATGTATAAATTGTGAGACCATTATCTGTATATTATTATTGCTGCCGAGCGCCAGCGAGGCAGCACACTAATCTTGCTCGTGCCAGTCCCTTTTGCCGAGTTATGTATAGTCAACGATATCTCAGTTTGAAAATTTATCTGTTAGCAAACCGGGGGGAACGGGGGGGCAGTCATCAGGCAAACGCCTGAGAAGCAGCTGCTCAACTGCGCATGTTTTGCTGGAACGTTGTATTCTCTGACCTTGTCTTCTACCAGGTTGCCTTGTCGTCGAATATTTTATTTAAATTCGAGTCTGTTCAAGCGTTTGGGTGGATCGAAGTATAATAATGAGGAGCTATAGGATCATCTTAAATATTGCAAGATGTAGAGAGAACTAACGTCTTCGGTTTTCTTATAAAAACATGACCTGTTTACAGTGTAATAATTATCAAGAATATGTTGATGCTGACTCTTGAACTCTAATAAATAGAGATCCGCGTTATTGCGCGTTTATGTCTCAATTATATTCAACACTAATATCTAGTTTCCCACAAATAACAATAAATACCCACGCATGGTACGTTCGCTCAAACTATTGTAGAATATAGATGTTTTAGAGCGATGCGCCGAATCAAGTGTTGAAGGCTCAATGTTTGTTGTTGGAAATATAATATCCCTCATATTATTTGTCGCCAGGAATGCATCTCGCTGAATACTGATATGGCGGTCTGTTCAAGCGTTTGGATCAAATCGAAGTAGAATTAATAACGACGAGCTATAGGATCGTCTTAAAATATTGCAAGACGTAGGGAGAACTAAGCTCTTCGGTTTCCTTGTAAAAACTTGACCCGTTTTAATACAGTGTAATAATTATCAAGAATATGTGACAGCTGAGCCTTGAATTCTAATAAATAGAGTTCTTTATAAATTTGCGCGTTTATGTCTGAATTATCATTCAACACTGATTTCTAGTTTCTCTTTAGTTTCCCACAAATATAAATAAATACCCACGTATGGTTCGCTCAAAGTATTGCAGAGTATAGATGTTTTAGAGCGATGCGCTTTACCATCGTCAAGTCTTGAAGGAGCAATGTTTGTTGTTGGAAATATAATACTCTCATATAGACTGAAGTATGTCGAATATTTTACATAGTGCGTGACGAATATCAGCATGATTTGTGCGTTTCTCGTTCGTATTGCATTTATCGTACCGTTTCCATTGGTCTGGTTAAAACACAATTAGTACGTAACTCAAAATGCGCAAGTATTCTATAAAGATGCATACAAGATTAACAAAAAAATTGCATGCGTTTTGTGTGGATGACTTGGGTGACCAGGGGAGTGCAAGTTTGTGACACCCCCCAGCCAGGCGCTTGAAGGAAAAGAAAATGTACACATTCAGCTAATTTATAGAGATCAATGGCTAAGCTGAGCGAGCGCGCGGGGGTGCTTGGGGAGGTCGCGAAACGCGGAGGAAGTGGGGAGGTCGCGAGCTTAGCCACGGATCTCTATAAATTAGCTGAATGCGTAAAAGCGCCTGGGAAGTCTCCCCGGATTTGTTTTCAAGTAAAAAACTGGCTTCCCTTGGCAATAGGCTATGGCGTTGAGGCAGCATTTCACTTGCGATAGTAACTTCTAGTTATAATAATATATAGCTAGAGAAAGAACCTGATTAATTCTGATACCTATACTGTTGAAAACAGAGGTCTAATAGACGAATAGTCTCTTAAACAATTTTCTTGTAAATTAAACTGCCAAAATGGAAATTATTATAGAAGAGTGAACTTGGCTTAGATTCAAGCGCGACCTTGACGACGTCACAAGCAAGCACGATAATCCGTTTCTAATCCACAAGCACAAGCGCAAGTACGTGTGACCGCGACCTAGAACTTCCCGAAATTAATTGTTTATTTATAAAATGATTAAAAGGATGGAAATTCCTCTCATTTTTCGGGATAAAGATTCATTCATAGTTTCATTTTAACGTCATGGGAAGTTCTAAGTTCTGCAGTATATAAGTACATGGTCACTGTATGTAAGTCATTACTTGTGTGATATATATTCAGCAGCAATTGATCTGGAGCTCGTGCTTACGGTTGCACTTCTTTCGAAATGGCAGATACAAAAGATAGACGAGCACTAAAGGTAAATTTTGTTATGAGTAAATGCGGGATTAAATCAGGAAATATTTCCTGTTCATATACCCTGTAGACCTCGGTTTAATATTTTACCGTAAATACCTCATTTTTAGTTCATAAGTAGTTGATATTATTACATATTTAGTCAATTATTTTCTTTTTAGGGATATACATTCGTTTCCCTGAAATTTAATACTGATGAACATGAAAAAATAGGGGAGCAGTTAAATATTGGTAAGGTACAGACAAAATTTGCACTCGGATAATATTTATCCACGTTAGGTTTAACAATTTGCATCAAGGGCGGAGCATGAATAATTTTGGTACAGGTGTAATTTATCAATGCGCAATTCCATCAATAGCAATGCATTCTGGGAAATGTGGTATTCTTCCATTTCTCGACAAATGATTGTCGGAAAATATGGATTTTACACGAAGATATAGCTTTTCTATTTTACTTCTTTATGTTTCGCTCTAAAGACTAGTTTAAAAGTTATATTATTGACAGAGGTTATGAACACTCTTTAACGTACGTTTAGGCAAAAACCATGCAATAATTTGCGAGAAAATTGCATTCAATTCGACACAGCCACAGGAGTGACGTAAAGTTGGCAAAAACCAAGCTTCAAAAACTACTGTGTCGCAAGTTTTGGAGCAAATAAAGTGATCGATATTAATGGGCACAGTAAATAATTTACCGCTTCAAACGGAGCTCTGTAGTCTGTAACGAAGGAATCTTGTTTTATTGCTTTTTATGTATTTCTGACTGCCTGATTTCCACGTACATGCAGTTGATAATTAAAATCACAATTTTAGTCGTCATTTTTCCAACTACTTTGATATATATGGCTTGTCGAGAATTTTTGGTTGTGGCCACATGTGTTTATAAAATAGTTCTAACTCGAAATTTAGTATTTTGGGTCCTGTGCTTATGCAAATTGTTGCATTTTCAAGCAGATGACTATATGCAAAGCACTATACATAATAACCATGTTTACTATGCCCGACGTCAAACACTGTTGTATATTGTTTTCGTAAATACCTTCGGATTGCATAGACATGGCTGGAGCAAGGCGAGATCCCCACATTACTGGGTTCATATCAAATCCTGTGGGGAAAACCAGCAGTGGCTAGTCCTTGAAAGGTGTGGACTCCCTTCCAAAGCTACTATTTTCATCCTTCCAAATCCAAGGGGGAAAATCGAAAAACAAATGCTCCAAAAGAGCAATATTCAACAGCCTTCCAACCAGGGGCGGACTGACAGCTTTCTGCCCCTCGGTCAGGAATAAAATGCGGGCCCATGTGTGAGTGTATAAATATATAGTATATAATGTTATAAAACTAGTAAGTAACAGAAAATTTCTTTACTTTCTTTACTTTTCTTTGGCGCATACAACATACTAGACTCGGATGGGAAAATTCATCCGCGCCCAGTCATTTTCGGCGGTTGAGTAGGATATATAAAACTACCTGAAAAATACAATAAGAACTTCGACGTTTCGAGCGAAGGCCGTTCGTCTTTAAGTTAGTAGCGTGGGTCGGGGAAAACATGTGTTTTATAGTGAATACAAAAGCGATCACGTGATCTCGGCAGTGCAGAGTGCAGTATTTTTTTTTAAAACTACGCTGTTAAACAAGTGACATTATAATTTAAACGGTATAGCACTAAAAAGCGTGCATTATGACGCAATAATGCACTGCCACTCTTCTGATTTTTCAATTCTTCTCGCTTAGTCTCCGCTTGTTGTCAAAATAATGTGAACACAGTGAGTTCAAAAATGCCAAGGTAAAGAAAAAATTGACCTGAACAAAATACAAGAGCCGGCCAGCAAGTCACTACGTTTCAAAAAGGCGAAGAAATGTTCGCAGGTGTTTCTGAATCTGAATTAAATCTTTTTGTTTGAAAGTCGGCATGTAAAGGTGAAAAAACGAAAAAGCGGAACTTTTCGATATTTGAAGTTAAATAGACTATATTTTAATGAGATCAGTAACCTACATGAACAAAACAGATCAATTTCTCTATAGTTCTGGGTGTAAAAAATTGAAAATCGCGAACATGATATCCGTTCTGCATTTGGCTGAGAGATTGTTTTACTCAACTATCCACAAACAACAAAAATACACAAACAAATTCGATTGAGATAGTACCTTCAAACAAAAATTGCTTCATAAATTTCATGGCTAGCTACATGGAAATAATATAGGCACTCGAGGACAAATGACAATTGAGCAGCTTGACAAAAAATCTTCGCCTTTATGTCGAATCCAGAACCCAAAAGTGAAGAAAAAGGTGAACATTTTGAACAGTTTAATCCCCTTTTTAATTGATAATTTTGTTGAGTTGCTCGTTCTTACCCGAATTTTTGCTCCTCAAAATGCGTGTGCACAAAGACCTTAGAAATTTTCATACCCCCCTACAATGCTTGTTACTTACATTGTTAGTACCATCAGGATGATTTTGATTCCCCTCCCAAAAATTGACGCTGCGTGTACCACAGAAAAGTATCTCTTTTTGGCTGTACTTCCTAATTTTGATATGCTTCCGCGGCCTCTGCGAGTGCACGCTTCTCTAGTATTGTTCCAACATTCCCCTGCTCATTGTTGAACAAAGCGGAAATCGTATAATATATTCCACTGGAAATGCTGTATGCGGTGTCATCCCACATTATATATTCACTTACTACATACGCAATGTTTGAAAATATATTATTTTTAAATATAGAGCTTCTATAGAATACAAAAATGAAGCCAATTTCAATCGGCGCAAATCTACTTCCGGTTACCACTTTGCAGTTATATTGTGAAATGAGTCAGCGAGGCTGGTTATTCGCAATTTTGAGGCATTTCCAAGCGCTGGACTAAATCGTTGGTCCTGTAATAAAAAGAACAAGATATTTTCTTTCTTTTGGAGAGATATTTTTGTAGATTTCGTTAAAAAATCGCCGCTAAAGACGTTTGACAAGTTGCATATGGGAACTCTATATTTCGGCCAAAACTCTCTGGCAAGTGGCCTTTCATGATAGCATTTTCATAGGCGTACGGCACGTGGGGGCAGGGGGGGCACCTGCCCCCCAAAAAATTTGAAGATTGAAGTAATTCGGGCAAATGGTTAACGAATATTCGAGCAAAATAGATTTATTTAGTTTGTATTTAAACCAAAAAACAGATTTTTATAATTGAAAGTACTTTTTATTCATATCGTTTACGTGTTTTTGAAAAATTGTGTTTCTCAATCAAGCGGAAAAGTATCGAATAGTCGGTGTTGCTCTTTATGTTATGTTCTGCTATGAACATCAGCAACAAAAGCTTATCTATATTGCATTTTGTGATTCTGATTGGAGTTTTGGTTTTTGTTCTTGACCGAAAATACATTTAAATAATATATAAGTGGGTTATTTTCTAAAACAAGCTTTGTAGCCTATCATTCACATTATAACTGTTTTGAGTGGTTTTAATGCGGAAATCAGTCGAATCTGAGATTAGTATAGACAGTGAATGGTGTTTTTTTAGTGTGAGTGTAAATGTCTAGTTGCCAAATTGAACCTTCTAGTATAAAATTAGTTCTAAAAATAGTAATTGGATAAACTGTCAACTATGAAGAAGTTGGAGTACAGTGCCAGTCATTACCCTGTACCATGCCCATGGTCTTCTCTCACCAGATTAAAGACCCCTGGTGAATGCTGGTGAGCTGCTCTCCTCCCTTGTAATATTCCTATCTCCCATAGTCCAGCATTACTGTCTTCAGGTTTTTTTGCAGAAGGGAGAGAAGACCAAGGGTGAAGTTGGTAGAATGTTGTCTTATGCTATATGCAAGGGCCCACCAACTTTATTGATAAGCAGCATACAGTACTAGCTCTGTTAAAAGGTTAAATTTTATAATTTGAATAAACTTGCCTTGTTCAATCACCAGTAATGGAACTACCCACTGAATGCTACTACCCAATAAGTAGTGTCTTGGAATGCTGTAGAAAGCTTGCTGTAACATAGAAATAAACTATCAACCATGTTTCAAGCGAAAACCCTTCTAAGCCAAACTAACCTCCTGACAGAGAGCCTTTGCTCGAAAGATCGATAGTTTATTTCTATGTTACAGGTAATTTTCTCCAGCACTTCAAGATGCTACGCCTACATGACCTCCACAGCTACAGACCTTACACTGGACACACATGCAGTTGCACCCCTACCCAATAAGTAACAGCACAACACTCGACATTCTCTCCTCGATTTGATAGAATAGCATATGTCCACGATTTGAAAGAAAAACCCGGTTCCTTTAGGAAACAACAATTATTTAAAAGTCTATAAATGAAATTTTAATTGAGCACAAACAATTTTATACGATGCCCTTTTAGTGAATATGGACTCGGGAGAATCATTATACCTTCTGTTGATAAACATTCAAAACAGTTATAATATGAATGATACAAAGCTAGCTTGTTTTAGAAAATAACCCACTTATATATTATTTAAATGTATTTTCGGTCAAGAACAAAAACCAAAACTCCAATCAGAATCACAAAATGCAATATAGATAAGCTTTTGTTGCTAACGTTCATAGCAGAACATAACATGAGAGCAACACCGACTATTCGATACTTTTCCGCTTGATTGAGAAACACAAATACTTAAAATAAATTGCTTACCTTTCGTTTAATCCATTCGATTTAAAATTCTATCCAGCCAAAGTATTTGGTTAGTGAAAATGCTATCATGAAAGGCCACTTGCCAGAGAGTTTTGGCCGAAATATAGAGTTCCCATATGCAACTTGTCAAACGTTGTGAGGTGTCTATTGCTTTTTCTGCATTCTGATTGGTCCAAATTGAGCCTCTAATTAACAATTAGTCGCCGAAGGCGAGGTGATTACAAGCCTATAGTCACTGAGCCGAAGGCGAAGTGACTATAGGCTTGTAATCACCGAGCCTGAGGCGACTAATTGTTTTAATGAAAATTTCAAAGAGAAAAACAAACACAGAAAGTTATGAGGTCAGTTGAAAAGGCTATAGGACAAAATTCAGCGCTTTTCTCAGCGGCCGGTTATTAAAAACATGCCGGCAAAAGACGAGTGTAAAAAATATATCGAAGCGAAACAAAAACAAACAATTTCGTGAGAAAAATACTTTGGAAGGGCTCAAATACAAAGTAGAATGGTTTTAAAAATATATCACAGCTAGGTTTTTGCTGAATATAACGATATAAATGAGGATAAAACGAATAATTTTCAAAATAAACACTTGTGGTTGAGCCACAAGAAAACGCTGCCTTTCATGGAAGAAAAATAGTGTATTTGTTATCGCTTACCTTTAAAAATGTCAAAAATATATCCTCCTTTAATTTAGCTGCAGTTTTTTTTCATTTAAAACTTTGAATCAGGCTCAAAAAACGACTTTTGTTTTAAATTCGGCAGCTTGCGAAGAAGCCATTTTGAAAAAAAGTGATAGTCACTGACCAGTGACTATCACTTTTTAGAGGCTCAATTTGGACCAATTAGAATGCAGGAAAAGCAATAGTCACCTCACAATTTCTACTAAAAAGTGATAGTCACTGGCTGCCCAGTGACTATCACTTTTTTCAAAATGGCTTCTTCGCAAGCTGCCGAATTTAAAACAAAAATCGGTTTTTTGAGCCTGATTCAAAGTTTTAAATGAAAAATACTGCCGCTAAATTCAAGGAGGATATATTTTTGACATTTTTAAAGGTAAGCGATAACAAATACACGAATACACGTTCTTCCATGAAAGGCAGCGTTTTCTCGCTGTTGAAATGTGCATGTATGAAACTTTTCCCGTACGGCTAAACACTCAAGTGTTTATTTTGAAAATATTTATTTATATCGTTATATTCAGCAAAAACCTAGCTGTGATATATTTTCAAAACCATTCTACTTTGTATTTGAGCCCTTCCAAAGTATTTTTCTCACGATATTGTTTGTTTTTGTTTCGCTTCGATATGTTTTTGACACTCGTCGCGAGTGTTGCTTTTGCCGGCATGTTTTTAATAACCGGCCGCTGAGATAAGCGCTGAATTTTGTCCTATAGCCTTTTCAAATGACCTGATAACTTTCTGTGTTTGTTTTTCTCTTTGAAATTTCTACTAAAACAATTTGGCTCGGTGATTACAAGCCTATAGTCACTTCACCTTCGGCTCAGTGACTATAGGCTTGTAATCACCTCGCCTTCGGCGACTAATTGTTAAACATTGTTTCGCTGCAAAGTAGTAACCGGAAGTACATTTGCGCCGATTGAAATTGGCCTCATTTTTGTATTCTATGGAAGCTCTATCCAGTCTACTATTAGATCAGTGGCTATTACTGACTGCAGATAGTCGGTCCGTACAATTGGCGCGTTGCATGTTTGAAAAGTCTGCATCTTTCAGTGGTGGGCAACCGATACCGACATTATGAGTATCCATATTTCGTGTACTCACTAAGTTGATTTGCTTCTTCATCCATATAGGAAAAAAACTTCTTACTCTTCCAAATGGAGTACGTCTGAAATTTGCTGATATCATCGCTCTTGGAGGAGACTATTATGGTATACCGGATGCTCCCATCGCAAATCCCTTGTTAAACCCCGGCCAAGTTGATCCTGGTGCTTTACAGAGATTCAAAAATGCTTACTCAACCTTGGCGGAAACACCAAACGAGGGAAAATATAAGGTTTGAGTTATCTCAAAAGTTAGTAAATGTCGTGCAGCTGATCGCTGAATTGTAACGGATGCAGCCGAAACCCGAT
This sequence comes from Trachythela sp. YZ-2020, assembly GCA_016169945.1. Classification (NCBI taxonomy): domain Eukaryota; kingdom Metazoa; phylum Cnidaria; class Anthozoa; order Malacalcyonacea; family Clavulariidae; genus Trachythela; species Trachythela sp. YZ-2020. The sequence continues at coordinate 846,626 of JADLSH010000212.1, read as the reverse complement.
ATCTTCTTGGGTTTACTATTTACCTATACGATTATAAGAGAAACAAGCATCAATATTATTATTAGGTCAGGCTACTAAAGCTGGTAACTGTGCTTCATAATAATTACATCTGTGATACAGTACCTGTACTCTGCAATCGCACTCGAGTGCACGAGAAATAAAACCTACGAGAATACCAACCACAACAAGTATGAATTACTAAACATATAAAATCTGACCATCGTAGTCACCCAACGCAATTTTAACCCTTCCCTCTGGCTCTACCTACAGTAGAAGGTTTAACGCAAAATTGGCCGAGTCGCCTCTGCGTTCCGCCATACGACCTGTGTCTGATTGGGGACGTTATCCTTGGTCAAGCTATTGGTGTAAGAGCTGTATGCCATGTTTTGTAATCAATGACGTCATTCTTCGCGTATATAATGTGGCCACTGATCTAATAATAGACTGGATAGAGCTTCTATAGAATACAAAAATGAAGCCAATTTCAACGGTGCAAATCTATTTCCGGTTACCAGCAGGTGGGAAAATTGTCCTTACTGACCAAACTATCGCGGGCGCTTTCTTGTCTGGCAACCACTTTTTTCGAAACGATGAAAGCTGTCAAAACTCATATTTCGCTAAACATTTTCTCTTACTGCTGTGGAATTGAAACAAAAAATAGAATGGTAGACTTAAGCGCTGACGAAAAGTCATCCAAGTTCATAATTACTTGTCGTAATCGCGAAAATAACAACGAAGAATTCATCGCTGCAACATGCCATAAAATCTTATGGCAGGACCAGGAACGCAATTTTGACAGAAAATGAGATGAATTGTGTAACACACATGTTTGTTGTCTAGAATAAAGTACAAATGTTTGGGTTTTGAGTGGGATTGTGGCCAAACGATGATCGTCAAATTTCAGTATGTAAGGTATTCAATTAAAATTGCTCTTAGACACAGGTTTTTCTTTTAGATTTTTACCAATGTAATGAAAACTGGCCAAAAAGATTGAGAAAAGGCTTAATTTTCACCGGTTTCATCTGCGAGTGTAATTTATACGATGAAGGCTGCCCAAAAAATGGGCATCAAAATACACTTTTTGCCTTCTATTTGTCTATAAAGGTTTCAAAAAATATATGATATTGAGGTTTTCAAAGTATTCTAAAAACAGATAAACTTAGTAATCAGATTTTTCTACGACATTCATTTCGAAACTTAAACTTTATATAAACACGAATTTCGTAAACACGAATTTTGCTATGTTACAGGTTGTGCCACCAAATTTTTGCATTTTTAAAATATATTTAAAGGTATTTTCGAGCCTGTAGTGGAAGTCCTGGCCTTGTAAAAAGTCGAGAAATGTTGGTATTTTTTATTTGAATTTGACCCTTGGTAGAAGCGAAATCAGACGCCATTTCGAACGCGTTATTCTGCTCTTTTTTGTTTTGTACTGAAATACTGAATAACCGATATCTAACAGTTTACATTATAGATATTGTGAACATTAGAAAGAAATAAAATTATAATACAACTTTGTGTTCAGAAAATCCAAATTTTCTCTTGCTTTGTGGCCCTAAACAGCAGCTGAAAATTTCTCTTCCAGAATCGACCACATTGTTTTGGTTTCGCGTGAAATACACATTTCTTCAGTCCCGCACAAATACACGCGCATTTGGCGGGAAATTTTCGCGCATGCTCAGACAATTTTCCCACCTGTTCCGGTTATCACTTTGCAGCGAAAACAATACCACAGAATAGACTAAATCGTTGGTCCTGTAACAAAAAGAACAAGATATTTCCTTTTTTTGGAGAGATATTTTTGTAGATTTCGTCAAAAAATCGCCGCTAAAGACGTTTAACAAGTTGCATATGGGAATTGAACTCTATATTTCGGCCAAAACTCTCTGGCAAGTGGCCTTTTATGATAGCATTTTCACTAACCAAATACGTTGGCTGAATAGCATTTTCAATCGAATGGATTAAACGAAAGTTAAGCAATTTATTTTAAGTATTTGTGTTTCTCAATCAAGCGGAAAAGTAGCTATAGAATAGTCGGAGTTGCTCTTTATGTTATGTTCTGCTATGAACATTAGCAACAAAAGCTTATCTATATTGTATTTTGTGATTCTGATTGGAGTTTTGGTTTTTGTTCTTGACCGAAAATACATTTAAATAATATATATGTGGGTTATTTTCTAAAACAAGCCTTGTATCCAAAGTATTTGGTTAGTGAAAATGCTATCATGAAAGGCCACTTGCCAGAGAGTTTTGGCCGCAATATTGAGCTCCAATATGCAACTTGTTAATTAAACGTCTTTAGCGGCGATTTTTTAACGAAATCTACAAAAATATCTCTCCAAAAGAAAGGAAATATCTTGTTCTTTTCATTACAGGACCAACGATTTAGTCCAGCGCTTGGAAATGCCTCAAAATTTCAAATAACCAGCCTCGCTGACTCATTTCACAATATAACTGTTTTCGCTGCAAAGTGGTAACCGGAACTAGATTTGCAACTTTGAAATTGGCTTAATTTTTGTATTCTATAGAAGCTCTATCCAGTCTATTATTAGATCAGTGAATGCGGAAAATTGTGACATTAAACAACCTCTGACGTTTCGAAAGGTTAGGTTATGAAATAATTCGAACAAGGAATGAATTAATTTAAATAAGTATAGAAAAACTACATGTCCTGTATTATTCCGAATTAATTTCAAATAATTGAATTATTATTTCAAGGAGCAACTCGATAAACTGCTAGAAATGATCAAAGAAGAAATGAAAAAGCCAGACTCAAGGGAACCGGGAAAATGTCACCACAGTGACCAGGAATGGGATGAGGCGACAGGCGGGAGATGGATATTCGGAATACCATTCTTTCCTGGCAATATGTTAAAACTTGCTGAGAAAAATTTTGATCACTTTCAACCCCATGCTAAAACAGCGTACCTTGTTGGACACGAATATGCAATTCAGAAAGCCCGGGAAGCAGGTGGGTTCATTCATTATTTAAAGACTGATTTCAACCCAAATAATACGAACATTGTCGCTGTTCGGCAACTATGACACTCATATTTATATATTCGCGAGCAATTTTCAATTGTTTCCATTGCAAATTTATATATAACACGTCAAAATAATTCACCTCTCAAGTTCATCGTTGGACAGGCAGATATAGAGTACCTGGCTTCAGGGGCGTCACTAGTTGGGGGGGGGGTGGGGTTAGGGAGTGTGTCGCCCCCTATGGTTAATATTTGCAAATTTTTTTAGCCTTATTGAAAAGGAATGTTTTCAAACGTTTCTTGAAGATTGAAATGTTATGACAGTTCCTCACAATCAGAGGCAGAGAGTTCCACAATTGTGGGAAGCATGTCCGAAGGACCTATCTCCTAAAGTCTTACAGTTTTTTTCGGGATTTGTAACAGACTTTGATTATCCGATCTTAATGTCCAGCAATCGCTTAATGGTTTTGGAGTAAGCAATTCAGAAATGTAGATAGGGGCCATGTTGTTGAGAGCCTTGTAAATTAACAAAGCAATTTTGAATTCCATCCGATATTTTACTGGTAGCCAGTGAAGTGCTGTCAATGCAGGAGTGCATGATATGCGACACTCTCGGACAAAGATAAATTAACCTGGCAGCAGCACTAAGAACTATCTGAATTCGTTGGACTTAATACTGGGGTATACCAGCAAATAGAGCGTTACCATAGTCCGCATGTGATGTCACGAAGGCATGAATCAGAGTTTTCGTTGTATCAACAGATAAAAATTTTCTAATTTGCCGTATTTTATAAAGTCCTCCGAATGCTTTACTATGCATCTTGCCTACATGAACAGACATTGACATATGCTTATCAAACCAGGATCCCAAATTACGAACACTATCAACCGGCTTAATTTGGACTCCATCAACGTTTACGGATCCAATTTCAATTTTCGAAAGTTGTTGATGTGTACCAATTACAAGAAATTCAGTTTTCGAGTATTTGAACATTAGAGTGTGGGACACCAGCATGCACGAACATCAAAGATACATTCTTCCAGTGCAGTCAAAGTACTCTCTATGTTCAGTAAGAACAAAAAACCTTGAAGATTCAGTTCAATTTAAAAATTTGCTAATCTTAATATACAACATTTTCTGACCACCACAATTCTATAAAATCTTCCCCAAAGTACATTTCAAAATTCCCTTATACCCCCTAGTGACCTTTCAGTACTCGATACCTGTTCATCCCGCTTGCAGCATGAGTGCCCCATAAACCTTTTGGATTTTTTGGCCCCTATGTCCTGACCACGCCCTTTCGTCGGGAAAAATTATCCACACCCCCAATGTTTAGACCCAAGTTACGCCCCTGCATGTCATGTATAAAATACCTTATGAACTAGCTAACTTAAAGAAATATGGCCTGAACATCACTTAATATTCGCTAATTATAATGCAAGAAAGGGCAACGAAGACTGTGTATAATTATATTTTAGTCCTTTTAAAAGCTCAATCTATTAAGACTGAACCACCATTGGAAAACGCGATTGGAATTTTATGATTTGATAGTATAGAATTACCGATTTGTTTTACATTAAGTCAACAGGCCAATCAGCTAGAGGTAGTAAAATCCAGAAAAATTGTTAATTTTCATTTGCATTGATATTCTTTGTGGATGTAAGAATGCTAGTTTCTAATAAAACCAAGTTCAAAGCCCTAATTATGAAAGGATCGTAGAATTGTATTTGCTTGTCAAATATTTTCCCCAATTTATGTCTCCGCTTTCTTATTAAAAATTATGAAGATCAATTAGCGTTGCATTATAACCGAGCTACGTTTACTGGCAGACAACAAGAATAGAAGATGTCTGTATGGGAAAATGAATAATTCATAGCCGCTTTATCGAAAATTATTATTTAATCAACAATAACATATTCTTTAGACATCACAATAATACTAGTGTTTAAATTGAGTATATAAGTGCTCAATTGCCAGTAAAGGTGGCTGGAATAGACGCCATTAAAAGTTCATCGATGAAAAATACATACATACATTAATCAGCTCACTCCCCGTTGGGGCTTTTCAGTGACCGATTACATCAAGTATCTCGCTTACCTATGTTATTTACGTAGCCTACATTATCTGTTCTTACAACAATTGTGATTTTACTTTCCTAATCTGTATATCCTAACCCACCCAGTCAACTTTCCCGCTGGGAGGAAACCGGAGTGCCAGGAGAAAACACACCACTTTCGGCAGAGCGTTGACTTACTCTTTTCATATGAGTGTGAGGAGCATAGTCCTCATGATAGCTGGCAGGCCTGCAAGAGGAGGTGTGTAAATTCCAACTTCTTCGCTAAAACACAAAGATTGTACAATTATGAAATAGACATCGTTATTTTTGTTTAAATGTCAATCATCCGACCTTGATCTTGGTCCTGTCACGTAGCTTACGAATCTTAGTCATCCATCAATGCCCCCTTGAAGAAATAATGGTAAATGATATGATAAATTATCAGCTGCAAATACAGTATATAATCAAGTTTGATATCTCAAGATCAGAGGGGTAGAACAGAAAATGTAGGAGATCTGAACCTTAGGAAGATAAGGTGTAAAGATACAATTAACATTCATCAAACTACAATTATCTTCATCAGGTCGAACTTGTGGAAAAGACCAGGAAAAGCTACTTGATATTGCGTACTCAATTGAAGCATTTGCCCTTCATTTTCTTACTGATTAATTTGCCACTGGACATATGAGGTAGGCTGTTATTGCTCCAATCACATAGATTAAATACTAAACTCTACCCAACAACAAGAAAAACAATACGATATTCCTCATATTCATCATCGCGACGACGAAAACAAGAACAACAACATCAAAATGGGAAAAACAACAACAACAACAACAAGAGGTGCAGCAACAATAACAATAACAATAACTGGCTTACAATACCAAATTATATCCTTAACATTTCAGAACACCGAGAGTAGAGTTAGCAATGAACGTCACTACCAGTATTATAGGACATCTTCTGTCCAAGTACATGCATGATGAAGATAACAAGTTTGGCCTACGTGTTACCAACGTCCGTGGAGATAAATGGATTGCTTATGGAGATGGAATGTTGATGAAAGAATGCGACAAGGTAACATCAGGGTCTTGTTAAATATGTGTATAGTTATTGGCTGAGTAGTCTAAGACCTGCTATGAATGGCAATTTTTCCCTATTTCTAAATCATTTTTCTAGGAATTACCTAAATGGGAAAACATTAAATGTGGAAATAACATAATTAATGTTGTTATTTATTGAAGAAAAATTTTAATCTTGTTGTGGAAGCTGCACAGATGTCAGTCAACCAAGTGATCAAAGCTTACAAAGATCCCAATATGAAACTGGATCCATGTGCAGTCACTGATCTCTTGCCATTTGTGGATGGAGAAGAGAAAAACAACACACCGTTGTTTCAAGTCAAAGATGGTAAAATACATCGTAGATCAGACATCAATGATCTTCAAGATACAAAAACCATCACTAACTGGTGGGGAATTACCACTCTTGAAAAATTACGATGGTGGTATAAACCACATAATTCTGCAATAACTGTGTATTAAATCGAAATAATCAGTCTTCAATGTGGACAGTTTCCTATATATCCTATATATCTTGTACTTTCTCTAAATTTATACTCTGTAATACCAATCCTTTCTAGTATGGGGAAAGGAAATTAAATATCATGTTCCCATGACCGCTGTGTGATGATATAGCTTCTGAACATCGTATAACTTCTGTTGGCAGTCTTAATAACATGAATAAGTCTTAGTAACTCTGTATTTACTTATTTAGCATAATGTTTGTGATGAAACGCTTCACGTCACTACCACGCATGACGATCCCGCCCAATACAAGTCTAGATAAATGAATTAGTCAGGATTAACGAGATTTTTGATGGGCCAAAACCCAATAATTCATCGGCAAGCCCTACCACGCACCATCCATAGAGATGCACCTGCAACACTAGGGTTACTCCAGGCAGTTTTCCTTGTGGATCTATTCTCCATGGCCGTATTTTGAGGGGCGGTGTAGGTAAATGCGCATCTGATAATTTTTCATTTTGTTAATAGTGAAATGATGAGTCAAAGTCAAAATTTAATATTGAATAATAACAGAATCATTACGACGAACTTGCCAAGTTTGATTAAACAAATCATAATGCATAAATACATACATTAAATTACATACATAAATCAACATTTTTTACTTCAGTGGGATATGTCTTAATCCCTAAATCCAGGATCCCACCCTTCTAGTGGCCCGGATGCACCTCTCCTAAAAAATTTTCCACCTACCCCAGCAAGTACACCAAAATCCGACCTTGCTATTCTCATTCAGCATCATCTTCTCTCGCCACAAACAAGCAACTACCATCAACCTTTAGTATCAAGTTCATATCAGCGGTAACAGGCGGCGTCCTAACAATATCTACCACACGTGCTTCCTTGAAACATGAGATCTCGATTCAAATGGGCCGGGAGAACTCCAGTGGAGAAGCTCAGATTTCTGATAATGCTACTATCGTGAAATATACAATATCGTTAAATTTTTCTTAAGAAGAGGGACAACCAATTTTCTTTGAGAAGTGATGTAAATCATACTGTGTGAGAAAATATTCTATTTTTGGGAAATCAAAGGAACATAAAATAATATCTGTAAATTGTCGTCACATAATGCCATTTCAAGATTTATATTATTAAAATTTGCTGAAGTATGTCCGTACTTCCCGAGAGTTGTCTGTCACCCCTACAAAACCCTACCTTCTTCGAATACTGCTTGGTCCATTCTTTTATTCCCATAGGGCTTGCATTATTAACTACTTACTAACCGAGAGTGAGGACTGTACGGGAGAATATTAAACCGAGGTCTTGCTGTAATGACCGAGCGACAGCGAGGTCAATACAGCAAGACCGAGATTTAATATTCTCCCGTACAGCTCGAACGGTCGAGGTTAGTAAGGGACGGACCATTAGAAAAGTGATGGGGGAGGACAAAACCAAAAAAAAAATTATTCTCAGAAAAAAATTAGGAAAAAATATCTTCCCAGGCATAATGCAAAAAAAAATTCCCTAGGTTGGAAGATGGGCACAGGTAGACCAACTGTGAAGTGAATAGCACAACTAAGTTCAGACTGGAAATAAAAACTCGACTCACAAGTAAATATTGGCCAGAACTATATAAAACTTTGATTTATATAAAAACGATGTGCAACTTTTTTTGAAAAATGGTGGCTCTAGATTGTCATAGAATAGGTTCATGCTTGTTTAATAACAGACATAACACAACTACACAGTCAAGCAGAAACTACTCAATCAAACTGCAATAATCTACTAACCGTAACATAAAATAAACTATTATCGTTTTGTAAATATAAGCATAAAATCAACTGTTAGTTTTTATATTAAATTGTATGTACAAAGGCAGGCCAAAATAGAAATGGCAAGTTAAGGGCATTCCTTTGCCAACTTTGGACTTGGTACAATCGGAAAGAGTATCATTTGTCTTTTAATACAGTTTATTATACATTTATATGAAATGCTATTAAAGTCATAAATTCGAATGTCTAAAAACATTGTATTCTCCGAACCCAGACACTACAAATTTACAATTGTTGTGTTGTTGCTTTGTTCTATTTTATTTATTGGACGAATTCAATTGACCTATTAAATTCGTCTTTTTTTAATCAATGTACAGATTAGGATGTATAAACTAGGTATGTAAATTTCACTTAAAAAATATAGATTTCCAGTCATCAAGTGAGAAAAAAAAAGATTACTTCTATAGGTGTACAAAAAAAATATTCAGCCTCTTCGAAAATCCCCCCCCCCCCCCCATCACTTTTCTAATGGTCCGTCCTAAGTTGTTTATTATATATGGCAGTTGATTAATTGAGTAGTTATTTGTAACAGTGGAAAACATTCGCAGATTTGTCATGCGAAAGCAAAGCCAAAGTCCAAAAGCCGGTTCATTTTCAAAATGTCAATATCATTCGTACAAAATATGCATCTGGCTAAGTAAAACACTACTACATACAACACGTTTTTATAAAATAATAACACAGAAATAGAGATACTTCGTAATTTAATAACAGTTTTTTCGAAAAAAGCAGAAAACAACTCGGAGAAGAAGCTGCTAGTTCAACTCATTTGATAAGTCATTTTTTGTTTACTCTTTAGACTTTAAATTAATAAACAAAAGCAGACTACGAAATTATCTAAAAATACCCAGGCTGCAGTGTCGCTGTTTTAAAGTTATACTTTATTCCAATGTTTTAAAAAAGGTTCAAAATTCCTTCTGGCTTATTACAAACGATTTTTTTAGCTATTCGTATGCTCAAAACACAAACAATTCTCAGCGACTACAGTGGCAGTCTAAAAAAAATTGTAAAAAATTACCTTTTTTCGATTTAAGCAAACCAAACTTGATCATAGAATGCTAACCATGGTTCAATTTCCTATTTTTCCATTCGTGGTTGTCAAAACAAGCACTTGCCATATAATATTATATTTTATTTTTATCAACTGTTGATGTGGATTTGAAAGGCGTGAGAAGCGGGTAGTAAAAGGATGAACTAGGAAGCAATCCATATTTACAAATTACATGTTTGGAAATCGCATATGTGGCGTGCTCCCATACCCCCAAACCCCTCCGCCTCCTCACCACCCGAGAAGTCTCGCGCCTTTGACAGTCGATAGTCGAGCATTTGGTGCTCGCTCTCGGAACCGTCAAATATTTCTTTTCTTTTGGTCGGACCCTCAAGTTCTTATTCTTAAGAGTAGAAAACGATCATATAGAAAACGATTTCTGCATGGTTATTGATATGTTTAAAACGAAATTAAGCACAAGGTGCATTTTATTGTACCTTTTACATCAGGTCCATGACGACGTTGCCATTCGCAACATTCTAGTTTTTAATGGATATTATTTTGCAGCTGCGGAGCCCTTAAACAATTAACCATGTTATAATTCATGTTCATATCTTAGGTTCTACATACACTCCAGTAATTCTGGAAATAACATATTTCTGTATTCCAGTATAAGTAATGCTCCTCGGGTAGAAGTAAGCATTATACCGTTTGTAGTTAGGCATTCCAATGGCTTCAATTTAATGTAAATTTCAACTTTCGACGTTTTGTAAAACGTTTCAAAATGTTCATAAAGCTTAACTGCTTTTATTGTTCACAATATTGTTTACACTCAATTTTTATTGGCTATTTGTTTCTGGAAATAGCCGGTGCGGATAATAATGTCCACTGCAAATAACCGTTGCAAATACTTTACAGAATATGTGCACTTTCCAAAAGAGTTATCAGTTGCAAATATCGATTTGCTAGCTCGAACTGGCAGAACTTACATGTTTTTCTCAACCTCGGCCAATGATTGTATATATTCCGGTACGAGTTATGCATATAACACAATATTATTGACTCATAAAAATAATTTCGCTCTTATCGTTCTTAAATTTGAGCTTTTGTTGGTACATGCATGGTAGGGTGATTTAAGAAACTTATTTGCCCCTACATTGAAATCTTGCTCATTTCCACTCCTGACAATCCGCCACATTTTTTAGATCAGTGGGAGGTCTACCCATGAGACAAATCCACGCGCCCGCGATAATTGATGGACCTTTTAATACGGTAACTTTTGTTTTTTCGCTGTAAATAGTCGGGCGGAATCAGTACGCCACTCGGCACTGCGGCATACTCGCTGCACGCGTGGCTCGGGGACACCTAATTTAATTTAATTTAATTTAATTAAAATTCTTTAATTCAGCGTTAGGAGCTGGTTTTCAATGGGCAGTGTTTCATACAATGGTATTAAAAGTAAAATATTTACAAAGCTTGTGAAACCTACTTACTGATCAGTTTCACACTAACAACAGATTATTACAACAATATATATTAAGTGCTTATTTATAATATAATAATATAGATGAAAAAATTACTCAATTCTGATTGGCTAAGAGCAGCAGAGCCTGGAGACGAGGCAAGAAAAATCAAAATGGCGGCGGATATTAGCAATGTAAATTTTCACTTTTTGACGACTTTTTCTACACTTTCAATGGAAAATCGTACGTGAATACAACAATTTAAGTTCAAGGAGAACATGGACTGAAAAAGTTTGCTAACAAGCAACGAAAACAATGCTTAAACGGCGTAGGTGAGTGCACAAGTGTTATCGAAGCGTGTAATTCTTTTCATGTATATTATTAATAAGTAATAGTATGGTTTCTCGTGAAATTTGGAAAAACAAACACTCGTGAGTTTTCAAAGACGCCAAATTGCACTCGTCCTTCGGACTCGTGCAATTTTGATCGTCTTTGACAAACTCACTCGTGCATGTTTTTTGCAAATTGCACTCGAAACCATACTATTACCTATACTAATATTATACTAGTTAACACTACAAGTGGTATACTAAATCCGACAGCTTAATCATTCCTATAGTAACTGATGAGCATTGATTTTACTGCATTAACTGTGGTAATCTCGACATTGTGTGTCAGTGGGGAGTTTGTTCCATGATTTTGCCGCTCTGTAGGAAAACCTTTTTGAAGAAAATTTGTATTAGGTTTTGCTTAGGAAAGTTGACGGGGATTCTTCTATTATAAGTTTCATTTGAGCAAAGATTAAACATTTCGGTAAGATAATCCGGCGAATATCTAGTTAATGTTTTAAAGGTAGCTATATTTTCTCGAATTAACAAGTTTTTATGAATGGGTAGCCAACTGAGTTTTTGAAATATCTCTTTGGATCGTACATCATACGAGTCACCGGTAATTACACGTGCCGCTTTCTTTTGAAGTTTAGACAGCTTTGTGAGTTTACTTTTACTACCATCATTCCAAACAGTAGAACAGTAATAGAAATGTGGAATTATAAATGCATTATACATTTTTTCAAGAATATGTCTAGGCACAAAAGATTTAGCTCTCCTTAGTAAAGCAATATTTTTTGAAATCGTTTTGTTTTGTTCTTCATTATGTTTGTCCCATTTTAATTACTCGTCTAAAATGACAACAAGTTTCTTTTTATGAGATACACGCTTAATAACTTTATCACCAAGTTTAATTTTGGGACCTCTTAGATCTCGATAAATGGGACTCTTAGATCTCGATAAATGGGATAAATGACGTGAGTCTATTATCATGAATTCAGTTGGTTTCATTTAATGTAACGACTTATTTGCAGTGAGCCATTGACTGACATTCATAAGATCATGATTAAGTTTTGTTTCAATTCATCCGCAGTCAATCCTTTAGCTGAAAGAGTTGTATCATCAGCAAATAATCTAGCCTTGGTTGTTTCAAGACACCTAGGCAAGTCATTGATGCATAAGAGGAATAGGAATGGGCCAAGATTTGATCTTTGCGGAACCCCGCAATTAATTTCCTTTACATCAGATAGTTTACCATTAATTGCACAGACTTGTTTGCTATTACTGAGATAAGATCGAAACCATTCAAGCCTAATTCCCCTTATACCATACAGCTCTAGCTTGGAAAATAGAATTTTCTGATTAACCTTGTCGAATGCTTTTTTAAATCCAGAAACAACACTCAGTTTATTAAACCTTTGCCCACATTATTAATCCAATCATTCGTTCAATCATTTATGACTATGTTATTTTCCTTCATGAAAGATTTTAACTGATTATATATTAATTTTTCAAATAACTTGGCAATGCTAGAAATTACAGAAATTGGTCTATAATTACAACATTCTGTTTGTGCACCTTCCTTAAAGATTGGGGACACCTTGGCCAGTTTCCAGTCGTCTGGATATATTCCAGTTTGCAATGATAAATTGAAGATGCTGACCAATGAGTCGATTATTATGTCCCCAGCAGCTTTTAATAGTTTAGCGCTTATTTCTTCAACCCCTGACGACATTCTTGTCTTGATTTGAACAAGCGTTTCCGACAGTTCAAATGCACTGGTGTTTTGGAAATTGAAAGTATTAATTTTCTAATTCGAGCTACGAAACGTAAGGGATCGGCGTCATTCCTAGTTATATTATAAGCAAGTTTTAATCCTATTGTGGAGAAATAATCATTGAAGCAAGAAGCAATATTTTGATCCCCTGTAATAGTTTGACTTTCAACTTTTAACTTGTGAGCTTCGGTAGTCTTGAATTTTTTATTTAACAAGCTATTAATTGTCTGCCAACTATCATATAGCTGTTTTTAGCATTACCGAGTTTTGTCTTGAAGTATAATCTTCCTTAATATTTTTGATAAGCCTATTAACATAATTTTTATGTCTTTTATATGCCCTTTCGTAAGCTACAGACCTAAATTTGACAGCTTGTTTCTTAAGGAAAACTCTTTGGTAACATAGCTTTTTGATATGGTCTGTAAGTCATTGTTTATATTCGCTTCTACAACCCCATGCAGCGGCTATTATCTTATTATCGTCGATCGAACTAATGTTAACATCAATTAGAGATTGAGACTTGATAGTTACTCTAGTAGGACTTAGTATATGTTGCTTCAGGAGATAGATATCAAATATATCTAGTAATTTAGTAGCGCATGCACTGTTTTCCTGCTCTAAAAGATCAAAAATGATGAAATATCTAATTTTCGAATTAGGCGGCCTATACCACGTTGATATCAAGAACGGCTTGCTTTTAGGCTTATTTATTTCTATACTAGAAATACATGCTTGCAGTAACCCCTCGCCCCAGCTGAACATTGCCAGACGTCACATTCCAAAACATTACTATTGCTAATCTTTTTCATCACAAAATCGGCAATGCAAAGGTTGTAGGCGAGTCGGATATCTGCGTTCAAAGCAAATTTTTGGCTTAGAAAACAGAATTGGATCCTTGGCTCACACCCCTCTTCACGATGCAATCAAAGGCTATCGCCATATGAAATGTTTTACTTCACGTAATCACTGTGTTTTCCTTCATTTAAATGTGCCATTAAAATTTTGATCATTGCTCTAATAGTTTGGAAATAGTCGGCCGGCCAAGAGTTCAAAATATGCTCCTAAAAGATTTTGATGGCAATTTTATGTTAGAAGCTGGCAACAACCATATTCATACTCAGGTAGATGTAGGGAATAAGGTTTGAGGTGTTGCCAAGTCGAAATCTTAAATTTTGAGTGAAAAAATATGATTATTAAAAATAACATATCATTCCCAATGATAACAGGTCTCGTAAGCCTTTCTAGAAGTCAGAACTTTAAAAATTTCCGTGCTTGAGTTTGTTCACGAACATTATTTAGAACTTGACAAATTGCAAAGTACATTTTTATTGTTAGTTCCATTCAAAAGCCGAAAATGTTTCTAACAGTTAACACTAAAATATAAAAATATATATACAATAGTTTCTTAATGAATAAAGTCATTTTAGTCAAATGCGTTTGTGTTTATAATTACAGGCTACAGCGATAGACATTGAATAATACAGGCTAGCCTTGATATAGGTCAGTGCAAACATTAAACATATATGCAAATGAATATACAACAATCAAAACAGACGCGAGTCCTACTGTAGTTCGTTAGACAATCAGGTAAATCGTTAAATACACTTCTATTGGTAGACTGATATACAATGTGAGAGTATTGTTTCAAACATTGACTGAACAAAATTCAACAAAGATTGGATACAGTATAAAATATTTAAAATATTTTAGCTCGACATAATTCAGCACCGGACAAAATACAAAACATTTTGGCACGATACTTCGTAATTAAGCAAATGTTGGAGAAACGGGGGCTGAATCAGTTTAGATCATATTGATCGCATTAACACGAAAAATCTTACCTAAATATCATTAAAGCACATTTCTTCTTGTACTTTGATGAACTTTGATGCTGTTTACCTCGTGTGTTGCAATAACCGGAAGCGTCAGGACCTTTCGACGTTCGGTCATTGGCTGACTAATTTAGGAACCAATGCCGATAGCCAATCAGAGCAAATAAGTCTGTCTCATAGTAGCAGAATTGTCGGTAATCGTTTGAAGTTAAACTACCGCGATTTCGCGGGAAGGTGGCTTAGAAATATCATATTTTTTCATTAAAAATATAAGATTTCGACTTGGCAACACCTCAAACCTTGTTCCTTACATCTATCTGAGTATGAATATGATTGTTGCTAGCTTCTAACATAAAATTGCCATCAAGTTGCAAGATACGATCACTTGGCCGGCCGTCTAAAAGGAGAGTGGAAGGAAACAATATTATTTTGAGAAATTTATTTTGAAAGAATAAAAAATGGAAATTTTGATTCGAGAAGAGGAAGCACAGTAGCCATGGCAACACGATAAAATAAACTTCTTTTCTGGAGTACAAAACAGTTAAACAGGTTACAAAAACTACAAAAATAATTAAAATATTAGTTGTTTTTGCCATACAAATCTGGGATATATGGTGTAGGTATATTCTTATGCATTCTATAAGCTTCAAATTAATGTTTAAATGTAACCTTGCGTTCACTAAAACGTTTCCAAAAGTTTATAAAACTAAACTGCCTTTTACTGATAAATTAGTTTTTGAAATGAAATCAGATGAAAATATACAAATTCTCTCATGTGAAACGATTTCGCTTTCCTTTTAAGTTGGAACTTTTTGATGACATAAAATATAGGATACTTTAATTGGAAAAAAAATGAAAATCTATGTAAATAAAACAACATTTTTACGGCTATATTAAAATACATCAACAATTTAATATAAGAAACTTGCCATATTTTTTCGACCATCTATCTCTATTTATCCTTTTTTATAAAGTATAAACGATAAATTTGTTCCGCCGCTTTTCCTGAAGTCCCAAAAAGCGATTTATAAGTTATAATTCAGACTTACTGATATGACTTACTCATGTTTTTTTATAATTCGCTCATTCCACTCCTAACAAAGATTAGTGAGATGACCACCCATCACACCCATGAAACATAGCCATGCGCCCGCAAAACTTGATGAACTTTGGATTTCCCATTGCTTTCCTTTTTTCTCGGGTGTAAATATCCGAGCGGAATTAGTACCTAGCTCGCACGGCGCTTCGCGCCGGCTCGGGGACAAATTTGTTCCTGTACCTCAGCAACCAAGTCCTTCCGGTTTGTCAATGAAATGCTGCTTCGAATGTACACTGCTACACCGCCGCCATTTCTATTTCTGTCTCATCTAACATATCCTATCCATGCAGAGATTTTAACCTCAGAATCTGATATACTATCATCAAGCCGAGTTTTGTTTAACGTCAAGATATCGAAAGGTTTATCTTGCATATAAATTAAGAGCTCATCAAAATGTTTTATCAAACTAGTAATATTTAAATGGCAATTTTAAAGCCCCTTAATTTTGGCAAAGGAGAATTGGCGTTAGATAACCGCCTTCTTTCATAGTCATTATTGCTTTCGATAGATAAAGTAGAAGTTAATATACAAAGTCAACTAGATTGCTTTCAACTAAAAAATTTCTAATGTTTTTAGTCATAATGGCAGTTCCCTAGTTACAACAAAATTGGGGGAGGGGTTTTGTATGCGTTAAAGCATACCCCACGTACTTGTCGGACCAATATCTCGATAGTATTTTCAACAGAGTGAGAACATTATTTCAGAATTGAAGCCTATATACTGTTCCCAATTTAGGTATAGGTCAGGTATAGTCTCTCAGTAAATTAGAACTGCCCACTTATTATTATTAAATTGGAATCCCACGCAATTACCGAACAAAGAATAGATTAAAATTTTAAGATTTTAATCTCAAACGTGAAGTGTTACACAATTTATTGCATGTAAATAGGAAGTCATTTCTATAAAACCTTTCCCATCCGTATATCGGTGCTCTATGAACGATGCAAATTTTTACCATATCATGCTAAATTATATCTTGAACTTATTCATTTTGGAAATATGAATAATATGTCCGTAAAAAGAAGAAATGTTTAACGATGTATTAATTGTCTTGATTATTGGTCACCAGAAACTATACGTGTATATATATATATATATATATACCCAAAACATATTTTGAATTTTAAGATTCTTCGCGGGATCTCGTTCGATAGTAGAAGGTGTTTATACTGTAGATGGAATACTCAAACGAGAAATAGATTTTTTAGACCTAGCCAGGAGCAGTTGCGAAAAATACAACTTAGGCCCTCTGACATGAATGGTACCTGCGGCACAGCGATTCAGATTCCCTAAGTTGCATTTTTCGCAACTGCTCCTGGCTATAGGTCTAAAAAATGTATATAAATTTTCATTCGAGTATTCTATCTACAGTACAAATATTTTGACTTTGCCCGGCATATCAATGTTTGTGTTTACATTTTATGTCACTTTAACTTTAATGAATGATCATTTGCTCACTTTTCCTTCCCTAATTTTTATCCCAAACCAATCGCTTCGAAAATTCAATATTATTTTAAATTCAAGTGAACTTTTTAGTAAATTCAACTCAATTTTTAATGGCACAAAAGAAATGCAATCTTCTCTATTGGCAAGCGTTTCAAATTTCCATATGTCCACATACCAACCCAAATTTTCCATTAAATTAAGATAGTTGCATATACGATAGAATGAATAGCAAAATAAGACCTAAACAAATTCTCCAGCTTGCACAATACTCTAGCTTCAAATGTGACTTTGAAGCTTGTTTGGTGGGTAATATAACAGCGTAGACAAGTATTTTTCATGGATAATTTCGTTTAAATTGTATTTACGTCAACACGTGAATTTAAAAATAATCATAGCTTGTGTCAAAATAAAATTGAACAAACTGGCTATAATATATTTTATTTTTTATCTATGAAAATAAAGCAATCTGATTGGTTAGCGAGCGTTTCAGAGCGGTCCGGATATTTGCATCCAGCCCGCTCTGAAACTCATCCGGCTAGCTCTGGATTACGCGACAAAACACAGGAGTGAAACAATTTTTAGATTAAAAAATCTACCCAAAAAGTTAAAAAAGCTAGCCTAACGATAGTTAGAGTACAAAAATGAATTGCATATATCAACTCTAAAGGCTTCATACTAAGCACGATGCGCCGAGAAAACTAATACATTTGTTTTAAATGCTCATGTATTTCAATATTGGCCACAATAAAGTTAAAAAAAATGCAGTTTAAACAGATATCATAGAAGAAAAAACTTTTCTCCACACATAAAACTTAAAAACATGGACCAACTGTGGTGAAAACATGATTTTCTTCCCCTTTGTTAAAGTACTTTTCGTATACATGTTGTAAACAAAAAAAATTAAAGCGTTGGCTCTTGGCAAACAAAGTTGAGGCTATATGTTTTTTATCGTGAAACGACCAGAAAAAAATTACAACATACCTTGTTCATTGTCCAGTTTTAGTAGAAAGCGTTGATTGAAGTCAAAACACATGCATTCACTGCATGATTCACTTTATGAGTTTTTTATGGGCAAAGTAAGTAAACAGGAAGATATCCTTGTCGAAGCAACACTGAACACCAGAAAACCAGGCCAAAACCTTTCATTCCTATGCTTCTCTGCTGCCATATTTAAAAAATATCGTGTACATTTTTACAGAAACTATGTTTTTTTGTGAGTTTCTTGCCAGTTTTCTTGAGTTTCGTCTTCGTGTTTTCTTTGAACGTTCAAATTCAAGTTTTGTCAGCCTCGCTTTGATTTCACAATTGCACTGATCTCAAATTATTTCGCTACACCGGAATTTTCAATTTTAATAAATTCTTAAATTTTACATATGATAAAAAATAAACACGTTATTTACCGGCAGCGTCGGTCCGGATGAGAAAAACTGTGCACTCGGTCTTGAAAACGTCCCTCGCCCTTCGGGCTCGGGCCGTTTTCAAGATCTCGGGCACAGTTTTTCTCATCCGGACCTCGCAACCGGTAAATAACATATATATATTTCAGTTGCAGGTGTGTACATACGACAGCGTGAGAATATTAAATTTCCCAAAGGGGTATTATTAGAAAATATATGCAAACAGGAAGGATGTAAATTCCTCACATATTAGAAAAACAAACAATCTTTAATAGTTTCCTTTTAAAATGGGAAGTTTTGCTCATTTTAATTTTCTGTATAAGTACATGCCTGCAGACTGTATCATTACTCATAATTGATAATCAGCAAGTGTTGATCAGCAGCCTTGCTGAGATCTAAATTTATTTCAAAATGGCAGACACAAACGATAGACGGACACTAAAGGTAAGTTTAAAACAAATTGAATTTTCAAATTATATCTCAGTACAATATTTATTGCAATACAATATTTATTACTTTAGACATCATGCTAAATTATACCATCTCTAAAGTACTCAGAAGATTTTATTCCTCGTTCTATATGACGGGTTTGATCATTCTAAAAATAGGTAGCTAAGCGTACATGTATCTGCTCATGGTGATCCCACTGTTGTCATGAAGGAATGATATTCTACAATTCTATTTCGCCTTAAATTGTATAATTTGCACATATTTTGTACCTACGCATAGACCCAAACTCGCTTCCTCGTAGGAGTGTCGCGAGATTGTTATATTGCGAGCTGCGCAATGTATCTTGGGAATGTATGGAAAATTGAAAAAATTCAAGATGGCGGAAAAAGAAAACGAAGATGACGAAGATATGTCAGATAAGACAGTTCGAGAGACTATCACAACTGTACCAGTTACTGGGCAATTTACCACAATGGGCAGGAGAAGACGACAGAGAGATGGAGCTTGGAATTTGGACTAAATGTATCTGGAGATAAGCTTCTTCCAACGGTTTTGAAGCGCTTGGAGAAAGGTTATTGGATCAAGGACAAATGCGTCGCTTTGAACATTACAAAGTTCAAGCTTCAGATTTCAGCGAAAGACTTTACCCCGAAATTTCCTGATTGGCCTAAAGGCAGGATCTTTTCTATGGACAGTCAAGAACAGTGGGATAGTTGCTTTTCAAAGATACTTGGACTTCAAAGAGAAATTATAGGTAGGCAACTTTCTCATCAGTCACCCAGTGTATCTTTTGTACATGTTTACATAAATAGTCTGATCCACTCATTGTAAACAATATTAAAAAAGTTCAATTATTTGATAATTCACTGTATTTATTGTCTTTATTTAGCCGTTTAGGCTCAATGTGCCAGTCAACTGACTAAATAAATAAATAAATTCCAAGTGAAGAATGCCCATCCCAAGGCTGCAAGGCAAAAGTTTACTTTAAAATGCCCTGCCCTTCATGGGATATTCTCCGCCTTCATGCCATATGAGTGGCCTGAGGGGATGGGCACGATTTGACTTGACTGATACATAACCTAGACTTCTTATTGAACATATGAATACATTGTGATCCAGCTATTTTCTTATGGTCTTGTTGATCCTTGTTCATTTTAGTGAAGGTTTTTGAAGTTGAAAGAGCTGATGTGAGTAAGGTGTTATGCAAGGTGCACATCCAGGTGGAGAGGCTTGCTCAAGTAGCAGTTTAATGACAACCCACAGGAAAGATGATGAGGAATTGTTTAAGCATTTACGTCATAATCAACATGGCAATGGAGTTGAAAGGAAAGAATGAAAAATATCAAAGTGGAACAAGTTCTAATCAAGTAAGTTCAAGTATGACAATGCAAAACGCTATTTCCAATACAAAATATTATTTTATAAAAGACTAGTGACCTTTAAGGGACTCTACAGTCATTTTGAAAGGCTTTGACACAGCTTTGTTTAAAGCATCTATCTTTACTTTTCCTGTAGTGATGCATGATAAATTTGGGGTCCTTGCGTTAAGTGAACGATGGATTCAGTGTATTTGTAAGAAAATAATCATGTTGAACAAACCACGTGCCATCAACTTCTGTGAAGCAAGTAAGTCAGTTATTGCTTTCTAACCCTTTCACTCCCAAGATCTGGCTAGTAATTCTACTAAAATAAATACAATACTTTCTCTAAAATAAATATAATACTTTCTCAGTAAAGGGAAATTTTCTGATTGCCATTCTCTTACAAATGACTTAAATATAGCCTTTCCATGGAATAGGTGCTGTGCATTCCTTGGTGTTTTGGATAATTTCTTTTGTGCATTTTACAGTCCTCTTTTGTGACACTATTAGTATGCTTTCTCTATTTATTCATAGGGCACTGGAAAACCTGTTTTGAAAATAGAAGGAAACAATCAAAGAGTGATGCCATGCAGATATCCATTGTAGCTTGCTTCCAAAAGCAGGCCAAAGATAATGAGGAACAATCTTCTCATATTGAATGCGATCCTTTGGGAAACAATGAAGGCTTCGACTTGGACAACTCGGCATCAGCTATAGATGACATAGATCTTGATGATATGTAAGATGTTTAAGATTTAGAAACAGACTTTTACGGCTCGAAAACCTGTATGAGTAGTTGAATATGATACATAAAGAAGTTGTTAAATACTAATAAATGTTGAAGGTAAGGATTGTGTTTCTTCTTTTCAATTACAGAGACTATTCTGATAACAGTGACCAAGAAATGCCAGCCTGAGACTGCCAACCTTGATATTACACCTGAGACTGTTGATGACGATAGTTATTCATCGTCATTTGATGAGGCTGATAGTGATAGTGATAATATAGACGAGTTTGGAATTAAACGAAACGCAATTGCGTTCAAAGACTTAACAGGGGAAACAGTTGTCGATGTGGACAAATTAACTGTCGAGAAGCTTAAGGAGAAACTTAAGATTGTTGGAGCATGGAATGAAAACTACAAACGGAAACCAAAGAATATCTTCAAGAGAAACTCAGAGAGGCGTTGAACAACACGGCTGTTTCGGAAACAAACCCAGCGCTACAAAAGCCACGCGGTAAAACTACTTATTTGCTTATTGAAATTCATAGAGAAATAAAGCAGTGTAGCATTATGTTTTGATCAAGATGGACGTATGTATGTTTCAACATTCACAGGTGCAGTCCTTGTCGTACAGCTTTATTTCAACTTGATCAGCTTAAAGGGAACTGTAACGTCTTATCTTCAGCTTACTTCTACGCTTCTTTATGGGAGTGTCATTGAACAATGTGGTCTATGTGTCTGCACACGAGGACAATGGAGGGATATATAAAATTACCTTTAATCATGACAATGGCAGCTTGGCCGAGAAGATAGTGAGTAATGGTGGTTTACTCTGCAACAAAGTACATAGTTTAGCCACCTACAGCGACAACTCCTTTGCATTTAGTGACACTGGAGACTCTTCTGTCAAGGCTTATAACCCTACACTAAAACAATTATCTGTTATAGTTGGAAATGGAAAGGGCACAAGAGATAGAAGTAAAGCCAAATTTTCCCAACCAACAGGCATCTGCTTTGACTATGACACTCTGTTTACCGTCGACACCTCAACAGGTACCCTTCGTATGACAAGCAGTGTCACTAGTTTGGTAGACTATTTGGAGCATCTGCATCTGTTTGGAGAGACGTTTGGACTTCACACCAAGAAAGGCAAGGCGGTCACAGTAGAGATTCCCAATGCAATCGAAAGACTAGAGCGAGTTTATTCCTTTGACAAAAAGTGTGTTGATGCGGTTATGAATCTTATTGGTACCACAGCTGTGACACAAGGCCCTCAAGGTACAGTTTCATCTGTTGTTATGGAAGATGAAAGAAGGATCCTGAAGTCTCTGCGTGACATCAGGAATCTCTTAGAACGTTCTGATCCAAACCTTACCACCAAATTTAGTATCAAGAGTTTTCTAATGCTTGTTGTCGAAAATACATTTTCAGAAATGCGAAGCGGTGCCACTGACATGCCCCTACAGCTTGAATTCGATTATAGATTCAGCAGGACAATCAAAGAAAGGTTGAAGAGGCAATGTTTTACACCATTTGCTTATTTCACAGCTCCAAAGTCCTACTACCCACAGGTTTTTTTCACGACACATTACAAGGATTTACCTAAGTTATGCCCTCCAAAAGCACACGAGCTGTCTGAAAAGCAGGTGAATGAAATGAGAAACTGGAGAGCAATGTATGGCCAGAGCGTCCCCAGAAAACCGTGCGAAATATGACCACGAAGGACAATCCAGGAACTCTGCCTATAAATCTCTATGCAGACGACTCTCCGACTGTACAGCCTTTAGATTTCACCGTGCTGAGTGAAGCAGCGGCGGACCCAGTGCCGCATAGGGAAACAGCAGAGACTTTGTACGAGATAAACCAGATTGTCTGTGTTAAAGCTGATTCTGATGATTCCAGTCAATTGTTCGTAATAGCCTAACTTCAAGAAAGTGTGAGTGTTGGCATGGAGAGGGCGAAAGCTAAACCGTTCATTCAAGATCCTTTCAATCCTGTGGTGTTCACAGAAGATTCAGATAAATATGTCGATGTGAGCAACATTGTTTGTGCCCTAACCAGCTGTAACTACCAAGAAGATATCTTAGAGCTAGAAGAAAGTGACCTTATTCTTGTCCTTGATATGCTTCACCCTACCAATGAGGTTGTCACTGTCGCAGAAGCAGCGGAGAGAGTTGAGATGACAGAAACTGTAGCCGATGAAGCGCGTAATGAGTGCGATCAGCCAAAGCGGATTTCAAGGAGGAGAAAGAGACGGTTCGAAGACGATATTTCTACTATGAATAGAAAGGTATCATAGGCAATCAAATATGGGGATTGGGGAACAGTGATAAAACATTTTGGTGATCTCGGGAACAGAGAAAAATTATTCGGGATCAAGGGAACACGAGTTAAAATCATATTAGAGAACAACTGGTTTTATTACTGGGGAACAATGGATAAAATAAAAAAAAGATCAAGGGATCTTGGGAACACGTACCCCTCCCCCCCCTGGGAGGGGCTCATATGTAGCATTGTCTTCATATGTAGTCTTGTATTCATATGTAGTATTGTTTTTCATATTTAGTATGGTCTTCATATGTAGTATTGTCTTCATATGTAGTAATGTTCTTCATATGTAGTATTGTTCTTCACATGTAGTATGGTCTTCATATGTAGTATTGTTCTTCATGTGTAGTATTGTTCTTCATATGTAGTATTGTCTTCATATGTAGCATTGTTCTTCATATGTAGTATTGTTCTTCATATGTAGCATTCAGGGCCGTCCTCAGAAAATTTATCAGGGCCCCCCCTGATAAGGTCCTTTCAACCGACTGACTAACGAACTTGTACGGACTACATTGCTGTTAGTCATCATAAATATTTTTGTCTGCCGACTAAAATAGCACTTCTGCCGACTGAAACTCCAAATATAGAATTTCTGGGGGGTGTGACACCCCCCCAAACCCCCCCGTAGGTCCGGCCCTGGTAGCATTGTTCTTCATAATTATGTAGTATTGTCTTCATATTAAGTTTAATTTTAATAATTATGCTACTCTAAGCATCTCAATACATACATATCTCTCAAACATGCAATAGTACTTTACAGTATAAACCTATATATACAATATAAACCTTTATTAATTACACATAAGTGTTATATAGAGTTTTATGCCACTAAGAACAATCGTATTTAAACACACGTAAAAAATTCAATATTTTTACGTGTGAAAATATCATTTTTGCAAGCCATTAAAAACCTATTACTATTTGTGTACTATTTACCTATTTGTTTTGAGTTTCTCTATGAATTGTCGTTTGTTTATAATTTGTTTATAAAATAAACAGAATAGTACATGGTTGCTTGGAAATATGGAATTTATTTATCGTGTTGAAGCGAATATTGCTCACTCGTTCGCTACGCTCACTCGTGAGCAATATTCTCTTCAACACTCGAAATAAATTCCATATATTTCCAAGCAACCATGCAATATTCGCTATGTATAACTATACAATATAAAAATTTTAAAAACAGTTATAATCGTTTAAAAATCTCCTCCGAAAGTTCCCAAAAGCCACTATTAATACCCTGCCTAATTGAATCTTCTTTAATGCTGCTCCAGTAGTATTTTAAAATTTGTGACTGAAACAGTAGCCCTAACTGCTATAGGTAGTCTATTCCAATATTTAAGCGATCTACACTTAAATAAGTCCTGGTACAACGTTGTGTTAGACCCGTGCATTAACAAGTTCCGTCTACCAGAATTGCCACTTCTAACATATGTTGTCCATAAGAAACAATATTGTCTTCAATTTTAAACATCTCGATGAGGTCGCCCCTCGTTTTTCGCTCCTATAATGTTGTAAGTCCCAATTTCATCAATCTCTCTTTGTATGACACATATGCAGCCCCCTATTTAACTTCGTAAATTTGCGTTGGTAGTTCTCAATGTTTATTATACTTTGCCAATTACCATATCTAGGCCGGGGGGCCCGCCACACCTGGACACAATATTCAAGATGTGGTCTTATCAGCGATTTGTAAATAGGCAATAACACGTTAGATTCCCGAGAAACTGCATTTCTTAAAATCCATGAAGTCATCTGTTTTGCTTTCCCAATGTTTTTCTCAATGTTATTACACCAAGAAAGAGTTTCCGAAAGCACCACACCTAAATCTTGTTCTTCCACAACTACCTTGAGTTGGTAATCATTAACGAAATAACTCTGCCTACCGTTATTTTTGCCAAGGTGAACAACAGTACATTTCTTAGGGTTAAACTTCATACACCAGTGGGATTCTCAATTTCATATACACTCCAAATCTTGCTTTATTACTTCAGGATTGTTTACATCAACTACAAGCTTTACATCGTCCGCAAAAAGCTTAATAGTCGATTTAACATTCTCGGATAAATCGTTGATAAACAAAACGAAAAGAAGTGGACCAAGTACCGATCCCTGTGGTACGTCAGAGACAACCCGTTTCCATTCCGAGTATATGAATCACCGACTTTTACAGATATCCATCTATTTTTCAAAAAATCGTGAATAATAGCCAAAATTTTCCAAGTAATTCTGAAGTACTGCAGTTTAGTCAATAAACGAAAGTGTGGAACCGAGTCAAAAGCCTTGCAGAAATCCAAATATATCAAATCAACTCCATGACCGCTATCCAAAAGATTTGCTATTTCTTTAACAGTTTCCAGGAGATTAGATAAACAAGATTTTTCTGCAACAAAACCATGTTGGAAAGGTGACACTTTATATTGGACGTGCTGCAGGATGTGCTTACGCAAGATCTTTTCATAAACCTTACATAGAATGCACATTAATAAGACTGGTCGACTATAATTACTTGCATCCGACTTGCACCCTTTCTTAAAAAGGGGAATTACAATTATAGCTTGTTTCCAAACCGCTGGAATTTTTTCATACTTCGCACAACTTCTAAATAATTGGCTGACTGCTCGAACAAACATTGGATTGTCACTCAGTGTCTTCAATATTTATGAATGAATTTCATCCGGACCATGAGACTTGAAAATATCCAAAGAGCTTAGCAATTTGTAAACGTCACTGTCGTCAATACACATATCCTCAATATATGATATGTCCGTGGTAGTAACGTAACAACATTCCTTTCTCAGAGGCCATTAGGCTCCGTTGTAAACACAGATGAAAAATAGTCAGCAAGTAGGTCTGCGGTTTCTTCAGGACGTGTCGTCTTCGTATTAAAGTCCTGGTTTGTTAGAGGTCCAATCAAATCATTCACTTTTCTCTTTGATCGAATATATGAGAAAAATCCTTTTGAATTAGTTTTTATACCTCTGCAAGCTTTCTCTCATACTTGCGATTTAGATCCTCTTCAATTAACTCAAAAACCTTTTGGGAGTCCATCGCATACTTCAAATTTATATCCGTTGGCAAATTTTCAGAGTCTTTCCATCTCTGATTCTTTGCTTTCCTTAATCGCTTTAGTTTACTGCATTCCCAAGGTAGCTTCCGAATTTCTAGACCATTTTTGTAGTTCTTATTATTTTGTTTGGTGTACACTCATTACTAATGGAGATTATCTTGGAATGTAAATCTTCCCACATATCATCTACATCCCATTCAGCGCCATTAAAAACCCAATCCATATTCACACCAATTACCATTAACCTTGGACACTTCACACTTTGAACAATTTCGTTTCTTATTTGCATAGTAATGAACCTCAAGCAATGAATGATTTTGATCCTCTGTCAATGCAGTTGACCGATAAACACAAGCGACGTGAATTGTTCCTTTCACTGTTTCAAAAGAAATCCCAACACAATCATTAACAACAAACGACTCCAAGCGAACTGCCGACAGCCGACAGCCGAGCTAGCATTAGTATAAATTAATTTCACGTTGTCCTTATTGTGGTCTCTTAAGTGCTCAGACGGTCCTCGGCCCGGGCTGCTATTGTCTTCTTTTGTTTCGTCTCCCGTAGGAATATTCGTGCTCGAAAATTTGCTTCCCTTTGTTATCTCGACAAATCTGGATTTATCCAGTAGCCACCTTTTGATTTTACTCCTTTTCTGTTTCCATAGTAAAAGCTAGCAATTTCTGACTTATTAAACGACACAAGCAGTGCGCTAGGGGCACTCTTTACGACATCGTTCTTATCTTTTCGACTGCCCAAACGAACACACTTAACTTGGACGTTCGGATCTTGCAGCTCGAGTATATCTTGCACTTGCTTTTCATCATAATCTCTTCCGACTCTTCGTTTACTCTAAGAATTTTGCTCACATTCGGTTACATTACGAATGATGACATTACACATTCGGCGATCCCTTGATATAATCCTCAATTTTCAGCATTCCCTTTTCTACTACTGTTGCCGACGATTTTTCAAAACACTTCATTATAAGGGATTCTTGTACCTCCTGACTCTCTTTTGCAACCGGGGCATATGTGCGGACTGTATGCTTTTCAGTTTCTTTAGCCACTGTAGTAACCAAAAGAGGCAATACTTTCATTACCTTTGATGTAACTTTTTCTTGGAGTGTAGGCTCCAGAGACTCGCTTTCTCCCTCATTCAGAAGCATAACGAAACATCTCGGGCAATGCCATTCGGTAAATTTAGCAGATTCCTTGGAAGACATTCCATGTAGCCCTACACATCTTACATGCTATTTCACATTACAGCCACAACAAGTTATTGTCGGACTGTTATAGCGAACACCCACGGTTTTCATTTTGCACGACCAAAAAAGGAGGTTTGCATCATCTTTGGTGCCACCGCCATCTTGTTTAATAGCCGGTATTGTAAAAGTACGAACTTCGTCAAACCTTAGGCCAATTGGATGCCTTTTTCCACAGATAAAACACCAGGAACAAAACTTTAGGAACAAAATTTTATAAACATTTCTGGGTTATCACTATAAATCAAAGAAAATATTTGAAATATTGTCAAAATTTTTCATCTTGCGTAATCCATATGTAGTATTGTCTTCATATGTAGTATTGTTCTTCATATACTGGGTTTGGTGGATAATCCAAGTGAGTAGATATATACAGAATTTAAGACCTAACCAGGAACGGTTGCGAAAAATGCAACACTAAATCCTCTGGCGGGAATCGAACCCACGGCCCTGCGATTCCGGTGCAGCGCTCTAACCAACTGAGCTATAGAGGCCAGTTGCTGAGCTGTAACCGTAAGTTCTGTATATATAGGTTATCGGGTGTGCGGGTTGTGATAAGGTAAACTTCAAAGATTTTTTTGCACTTCACTTGGTTGAACTAGAATACTGGGTTTGGTGGATAATCCAAGTGAGTAGATATATACACAATTTAAGACCTAACAAGGAACGGTTGCGAAAAATGCAAAAATGCCAGAGGACCTAGTGTTGCATTTTTCGCAACCGTTCCTAGTTAGGTCTTAAATTGTGTATATATCTACTCACTTGGATTATCCAGCAAACCCAGTATCCTAGTTCAACCAAAGGAAGTGCAAAAAAACTTTGTTCTTCATATGTAGTGTTATGGTCTTCGTAGGTAGTAAGGTCTTCATATGGTGCCCATGTCCTGTTGACCACACCTTCAAGTTCGATTTAACATAAAATTTTGTAAATTCCTGCGTAATATTCTATTTTATGGCTTTTTAAGCTAAAGAAAAGGCATGAAATTACAATATATTACAAAAGCACCAAAATATCAAAGGTTTTCTATGCCTCAAAATATAGTTTCCAGTATTTGTGAAAATTTTCACCCCCCTGTCATCAAGCGCACGCGGTGTTTACGTGAAGATTGCGCGTAACCTTGAAATTACTTTGAACATTATATTTTTGATTCTGGTTTATAAAATACCTGAGGTGGCTTATTGAAACGGATTAGCCGTTATATGTCAAATTTTTCGATTGGAATTTTCCACAATGAAGTATTTTTGGATACTGTTATCTAAATACTTTGGATAAGTAAAAAGTGTGATAAATCGAGAAGAGACGCGGCGAGACACTGCAGTGGTGCGATAATTGAACAAAACATCGCTTCTACAATATCGAAGATAAATACACTGCACTATTTCAAAACCTGACAAAACTTGGTTGGATTATTTTTTAGTCAACTATCACTATGTTTAAGTAGGTCTACAACTTGTGGATAATATTTGCGAGGATCGGTGATAAAAAGCAAATAAAACGGTAAAATATGGCTTGTGGCGGAGAGTAAGTGAAATGAACTGTATTATATCTCAACAAAACAACATCAATCCTCATGAAATCTATTAGTTGAAAATTATTGATGATGAAACACATCCATGCAGAAAATATATACCAGATATCGTGACGAAAAAATATGATCTAAGAACAGTAAATACTCTCCCACAATTTTTCTCACATACTAAAAGGCACAAACTCTCGTTTATCCCAAGAACAAATGCGTTATTATAATCTAAATTTTATACTCTTTTTGCTCTTAACATTTTTACTATATTTGTCATAATAAATTTTACTCAACTGCCAAATTTAACTTGTGGCAATTTTGGCAGTATATATATACACTGTATATAACATATACTATACTTAACATAATGTACATATACTCGTATCAACTTTATAAACTGTAAATCCATTGTAATTTTATACTAAAGATGGATATCAATAAATTATTATTATTATTATTATTAAAATAAGAATCTTTTTTATCCTATTACAAAAATATTTAAGAAATAAGAAAATATAGCCTTTTTAAGGTCTATGAAGTTATGTGATGTACATTTAGCAGTTGAATTGGAATGGTAAATAGTCATTTTCTTGTAAAATATTATACCTAGCCACCTTTCACTTTAAACACTATAACCACTTCAAAATGTCTGTAGCTTTGATGGTTTAGGAGATAGATCTATGTCGGCATTGCCGTTTCTGGGTGTGGTCATTTTTTGGGAATTTCGCGCCGGTTCGGGTTTTGGCACTTATGCCATGTTGTCTGTCATACAAACTCATATGCACGTCCTATACTATATGCAATGAGATAGTGAACAAGTATATGGCAATGCATGCATATATTTGTATAGACATTTGTATAAACATTTGTATAAACCTCAGTACTCACGAAGTATTGATTAAGGCTTACCTTCGTGTGCTAATCCCTCTGAATCTGCAATCTTTAGTTTCAACTAGAAATACATGCTTGCAGTAACCCGTCGCCTCAGCTGAACATTGACAGGCACTACATTCCAAAACATTACTATTACTAAGATTTTTCATCACAAAATCTGCTACGCAAAAGTAGTAGTAAGTCGAATATCTGGATTCAAAACAAACTTTTGGCTTGGAAAGCAGAATTGGATCCCTCGCTCGCACCCCTCTTCACGACGCACTCAAAGGCTATCGCCATGTGAAATGTTTTACTTGACGTAATCACTGTATTTTCCTTCATTTTAAATTAAATGTGCCATCAAAATTTTGAACATAACTGTAATAGTTTGGAAAGAAGAGTGGAAGGAAACAATAATATTTTGGAAATTTATTTTGGGTTAAGAATTTTTGAACAAATAAAAAATTGAAATTTTGTTTCAAGAAGAGGAAGCACAATAGCCATGGCAACACAATTAATAATATAAATTTATTTTCTGGAGTACAAAACAGTTAAACAGGCTACAAAAGCGGCAAAAATAATTAAAATATTAGTTGTTTTTGTCATAGAAATCTGAGATATATGGTGTAGGTATGTTCTTATGCATTCTATAAGCTTCAAATTAATGTTTAAATGCAACCTTCCGTTCACCAAAATGTTTCGAAAAGTTTACAAAAACTAAACTGCCTTTTAGCGATAAATTATTTTTTGAAATGAAATCGGATGAAAATATACAAATTCTTTCGTGAAAAGATTTCGCTTTAGGATACTTTAATTGGAATAAAATGAAAATCTATGTAAATAAACAATTATAAGACACTTGCCATATTTTTCGACCATCTATGTCTATTTATCTTTTTTATCAAGAATAAGCGATAAATTCGTTCCGCCGCTTGTTCTGAAGTCCCAAAGAGTGATTAATGAGTTATAATTCATATTTACTGATACTCGCGTTTTTTATCCCCGAGCCCCAGCGGCGGAATTTAAAAGGCCGTTCCCTGCGATAGCTCGGGCGAAGGGTACTAATTCCGCCCGGCTATTTAGTACACGCGAGAACAAAGGAAAGCTATGGGAAATCTAAAGTTCATCAAGTTTTGCGGGTGCATGGCTACGTTTCGTGGGTGTGATGGGTGGTCATCTCACTGATCTTCGAATTATAAAGGAAAACAAACATTGAGATACGGAGAAGGATAGTTCCTCGACACAGCTCGTGCAGGCAGCTTTCACTCCACCCGAACAAGTTTTACACATCAGATGACAAGATTCATGCACATCGCGAGGTCTCAGGATTTCTGTACATGATCGGGTTAGTACAAGCATGTATTTCTAGTAATTCGCTCATTCCACCCCTAACAATGATCAGCGAGATGACCATCCATCACACCTGTGAAACATAGCTACGTGCCCGCAAAACTTGATGAACTTTAGATTTACCATAGCTTTCCTTTTTTCTTGGTGTAATAAATAGTCGAGCGGAATTAGTACCCTCGCTCCTGGCTTTCGCCCGGAAAGGCGCTTCGCGCCGTTGGCTCGGGGATAAACGTACTTGTTCTTTACACTGTTCTTTATTCCATTGTCGCTAAAAGAACTTATAAGACTAACCTTTACTCATCCTTGAAAACATCGTAAACTTCGTAACAGTCGATGTATGATAGAATTACGAGAAGCCATAGCGTACATGCACATGATACCTGCGATCAGGCCTGATTCCTCCTTAATTTGTAATTTTTCGGGCTAATCAGATGGCTCAGATGATTATCCATGTCACATACATCCTGTATTCTCACTATATGTGATTTAGAACAAGAGGATCCGGAACGAGTGCCAAATAGTACATATATACGACGCTATATACGCGGGGACTTAATTATTCGCCCATTTGCTATTTATTACTTTAGAAAAAGAACAAAATTTGGGCTTGGAGTCTCACCTTGAAAGGTTTTGAACTTTAAAATTATAGTTTAACGTCTTTATCTAATATTAGTAGTTATAGTGTCATCAATTCTGATAATTAACAAAATATATGAAGTTGAACAATATTTAATTTCCGTTAAATTCAGGTCGTATAACTAGAAAAATATAACGTTAAAATTACAGATCGCCTGTTTCGTTAATATTAACCCAAGGTGTAATATATAAGTTTCCATTCTTGTACTATTGAATGAATTATTTAATTAATACCATTATAGATATCAAACAGTGCAAAATTAGTATTTGGTATACCATCCTCCAAAAAGGCCCTTTGACGCGCACAAAAAGAATGCAACGCGCACTGACCAAAGACGATTATGTTCCTGATTTATATTGCAGAATTTTGTGGTTTATGCCACCCTTGTAATTTTCCAGCAGTGGTGGTTCCCCACCAGTTAGTTATGGTTTTTGTATCTTGAAGATCATTGATGTCTGATCTACGATGTATTTTACCATCTTTTACTTCAAACAATGGTGTGTTGTTTTTCTCTTCTACATCCACAAATGGTATAAGATCAGTGACTGCACAGGAGTCCATATTCATAGCGGGGTCTTTGTAAGCTTGATGTACTTGGTCGACAGAGGCATGTACAGCTTCCACCACGTGGCGTGAATTTTCCTTGAAAACGAGAAATCATCCTGCTGCAATACTGCGATTTCCAATTTAATGTTCTATTTTAGCAGGTGTATATGTGCTAGCTGCAGGGACGTCGCGAAGGCATGAACATTGGGGGGGTGTCCTGAAATTTTGACCAAGTTTTGGGGAACATTTTGACCAACTTTCAAGTTTTAAGTTTTCACAACGACACTTACGTGAAGGAGAAACTGAATGCTCGTTGGGGGGGGGGGGGGGGATTGTGCTAGGTAATTTAAGTTGCCGTAAAATTGTAAACAGCATTTTTAAGAAAATAATATTTCAATGACTTTAAAATCTTTACTCCAAACTCAATTACTGCACAGTTGTTACAAATTATTTGAACTCAGCTTAGAAAAGCAACTTAGCTTATATTGACTGATAAGCACTTCATCTTGCAAGGATATAGTGGAACAAGAATAATCAAGGTGAGGTTTACTGGTTTAGCTAGATATTTTCGTATTTATGCGCAAAACAAAACAGAAAATGTTGATTGTCAAACCGGATGTCAATTCGCTGCTAATTCGCTCCCTGTTGGTCAATAAGTATTTTGGTTTTTGACTATATACTTTCGCACTTTCAGCTTATAAGTGACCAACTATTTTGACCAAAATTTTTCCAGTTTGACCAAATTTTCCCGCTTAAAATTATTGGGGGGGTGTAACACCCCCCCCACATCCCCCCCCAGTAGCGACGTCCCTGGCTAGCTGTATATATATTTTTAATAGATAATATTATATATAATCACAGTTTATACATGGTTAGGCTAGCTGACAAACTTTATATTATATTGGCAGAGTATCGGTTATTGATAGGAAAAAGCTTTAATCCGTTCGTTCGATTTTTTATAGTGATGAATGGTAAAATTAGAAACAGTCGAGTTTCGTGAAGATACTGCGGGCATTGTGAGGGCTTTGACGAAGGATAACGTAGTTTTCGACGGAGAAATCCATCACGTGGATACTTTCCTGAGATTCGGATCGCCTTATTTTGAAGATTTGTTTAAGGTAGCTATCTATGGGTATATATTACCTAACTTAAACGAATAATTTACTGCCGAATTTTCTGGTGCACTGCAAGAAACTGACTCAGAGAATTCCTTTCCTAGTCTGTGCGGCGAAAATTTCCAACTCAAAAGATTGCACGAGTGTCCAGATTATTAATATTATACCTACGCTTGATAAAGCTTGCCTGATATTGGTGGTAACTTTTTAATTACTTTGGGTAATTACTATGATATGTTGAAGCTGCCCTCCATGACATCTTGATTATAAGTTGACGTCACCATATTTTACAGAAATTATTCTGTTTGCACGTAAATTGGTTATTATATGCTGTTGTTTTGGAGTTAAAGTCATTTCTTTTAGAATAGAATTGTTACTGTTGTATAGTGTCTGAAAAACCCTTTGTATCGTGTAAGTATTACTGGCGCAAAACTTCTTATCGATCATTTTGCCCCATGAATGCCAATACTGAAACTTTTGCACCAACTTTCGGAGAATAGCCAGCGTTCGCTTACCTTGCCGCATTCTTTCTTGAGCATTCCATCTCCATAAGCAATCCATTTATCTCCACGGACGTTGGTAACACGTAGGCCAAACTTGTTATCTTCATCATGCATGTATTTGCAAAGAAGATGTCCAATGTTGCTAGGAGTAACGTTCATGGCTAGCTCCACTCTCGGTGTTCTAAAACATTGGAGATTTAAGTAAAGGATACTTTACAGTCTAGCCTTAAGTCATTCAGAGGTTCAGATATATCTATCTATTTCCAGCGAACCTTTAGGCTTGTGCTGCTTTTGTCGCTTTAGTCCTGTCGTTTGTAAAAGACATGTTTTCTTCATCATGCATATATTGCAGTGAAGATGTCCAATGTTGCTTATAATACGAGTAACATCACACAATAGGACATGTTCGAAGAAACTCTGAATATTTCAATTTCTAAAGACGTCAAGTCTTGTGGAAATAGGGCAACTTGGTATCAAATAAAATCGAAGGATGTACTTAAACAGTTTGGTTAAGCTTTTTCATATAATTCTACTGGTTTCAATATATTTTAAATTATTATTGTAACTCTGCTTGATCATCGTCTGGTATCTCTCACTATACGAACTTGCCTTCTGGTTTCTGGTGGATAACTTGTTCTCTCTACATATTTTACTACCTTTATTTTCTCTTGGTGGATTACGTGGTGCATTACATTTAAAAGAATGATTTTTATTCATATTTTGACTGTTGGCGCTGGATTTTAAATTTTTCGCTAACAAGTATACTTCGGGTCCATTTTAGTTTTCTTCGTTGGATCTCATCCCTGGTGAATGACTCTTTCATTTTGGTATACTTTTTATCTTATGACATTGCGCTATTCGTGAATTATCGACAATCGTACTTCTCGTAAGCGTCTACATTAAAAGTTCAACTTGAAAATTGTTTGTCTTGTATGTGACATCTTGACCTCGCTGAATTGTCAAACATAAGTCTCCCGTGTTTTCCCTGTGTCATTTTTAGTACTCTGGATCAAAGTCAATGTTTCCTCGTTTAACCATACACGCTATACCATTTTTAATTGGAATCATTCTCAGCCACTTGTTAACTATTTAGAATTTATAGGAACCAAAATTAGCGAAATGAATTTAAAAACGCGTGAAAAGTCGTTAAATGTTGCCGCTGGTTGGCTTTCTTCTGATTTTAACTTTCTGGTTATTAACAAGATCAAAACCTGAAATCAGTTGCCTCAACATAAAAAATGTTCCTCCAAATGTTTTCATTTCTTCGCAACTAACAACCCTATCAGATAGATTATCTTTTTGGGGGGACTTCTACGCGTGATAAATGAAAGAAGAAAGCAATTAAGTGTAACTCTAGATTTCACTGGCAAAAATATCAAAATTTACGCAATAAAGTTAGGCTAATATAGAAATGAAATTAGCTAAATCCCAGTTTTATCATAGCGAAATCTAAAATTGTGTTAGATCAGGTAACTTTACAAAGACCTGCTCGCTGATTAATTCTCTCAACTGGTAAGAATATTAAATCCACCAATATCAATGAAATTTTAGTTAATAATAAAAGCACACCTGATTCAAAAATCATCGCTGAATCTTTTAATGATTATTTTGTTAATATTGGACCTAAACTGATTAGCGTCTGAGACGAGCAGCGAATTCCAAGATGAAGGTATGCCCATCAATAATAGCCTAGCTATTCTTGCCCCATGTCAAATTCAACGTCCTATTTTTCACAAATTGATGTTGAAAATGTAGCTTTGATACTTAGAAATTTAAAAGCAAACAAATCTACAGGGCTGGATAAAATACCAGCTAAAATTCTCAAATTATCATCAGATATTATCGCTCCGTCTTTAACATTTATTTTCCCTCAACCTATCGCTTGAAACAGTTATCTACTGTATGTTGATGAATGGAAATGTGCTAAGGTAACCCCAATTTATAAATCCGAGGATAAAAGGAAATGCGAAAATTATGATAAAAATAATAATAATATGTATTTGGAGCATTACACAAAGTCTCAATGCTCATATAAATAAAATTTCAAGTAATTAGTTAAAAGTAGCTAAAACCATAGTCCGTGAAACGGCTACGCTTTACAAAGTTATAATATATGCAATAAATACACAATACTAGTCAGTTAATATATTTACACCGTGAATTATATAAACTAATTAAGATTAAAAAGGTAAGTCTTTATAGCTGTTTTAAAATCGCTTAAAGAATTTATACATCTTATGCTATTGGGCAACGAGTTCCACAACTTAGTCGCAGCTACAGAAAAGCATCTGTCGCCGTAACTTCTCGTACATGATTTTGGAATAACGTACCGGTGAAGTTTCCGACGTATAGGGGTTATACTTTCAAATTTCTTCGATCTGGTTACCAGTCTAGCTGCCGTGTTCTGAATTCCCTGCAGTTTGTCCAGTTCTTTCCCAGGGAGACCATAAAGAATGCTATTACAGGAATCCAGTTTGGAAGTAACAAAGGCATGGACAAGTCTTTCGCAATCAGCTTGTGTAAGATATTTTCGGATCTTTCCAATGCTCCTGATGGCATAGGAAGCTGATTTATAAATGATATTCACTTGCTCAGTAAACTTGAGATGTTTATCTATAGTCACACCGAGATCTTGTGCAGCGTCTTTAAGATGGAGTAGAGTGCCTCCAATGTTAAGTCCAGGAATAGTATCAGAGTCTTTGGCATGTCGCGAGGATAGATGGACGACTTCGGTTTTGCCAGCATTGCATGTCAAACCATTGTTTGTGCACCAAATCATAATGTCATTTATACAGGCCTCCAGTTTTGATATTTGCACAGAACGGTCAACAGAATTAACTACTATGTAGAGTTGCGTATCATCTGCGTACATCACACAGTCTAAATCACGGATGTTGATAATGTCTTCGAGTGGGGCAAAAAATAGTGCGAACAGAATTGGACCTAGAACTGATCCTTAAAGGTACGTTCACACACAGCGATTTGTCGGGCCGATTTCGCTCGCCGTATGTAAATAACCTGTCGTGAGTACTCGCGTCAGCGCCTCGCGATTCGCAAAATCGGGAGAAAAATTTTTCTCACGATTTTACGATTTTTCTTCCTTTGTAAAATTGTTGAAAACTTTTTGCACGCAGAAAGCTATAATATAAACAGATGAAAGAGCGGACAGCTTCAATTGAACGTTTAATTCGCTATATGCCGAAGAAGGGGCAACAATTATTTGCCAAAATCGGCCCGATTAATCGCTGTGTGTGAAAGTACCTTAAGGAATTCCATAATGCAGTGTTTTCTCCGATGACTGAGTGTTCCTCACCCTGACTGACTGGGTTCGATCAACATCATACGATCGAAACCATTCCAAAACTATTCCATTAATGCCATATCGATGCTGTAGTCTTTCCAAAAAATTATCGGCCGATTTCAATTTTGCCAATTGTAAGCAAGGTTTTTGAGAGAGAGGTGTATCGTTACATCTCTGAGAACTCTCTGCTCTCTAGATTTCAATCAGGTTTTAATTTCGTCCTAAACATTCAACGTTATCGGCCCTAATACAAATGTGTGATGACTGGCTACAAAACATGGATGACGGAAAATTGAATTGTGTAGTATTTCTTGATGTTCGAAAAGCTTTTGATTCTATAAATCATGAAATATTACTAAATAAAATGCATGAACATTTTGGTATATTTGGTACTCAATTGAAATGGTTTGAATCTTATTTGAGCAATAGGGAACAGCAATGTACGGTCAATGGGCAGATATCGACACCAAAAAAGATTATATGTGGAATCCCGCAGGGCTCGATTTTGGGGCCTTTGTTGTTTCTACTATATATAAACGAAATGCCTAAATCGTTAAAACATGCTACTCCATCTCTATACGCAGATGATGCGGAAATCTACGCATCTTCTAAAGATTGTGATGAGCTTGGAGCAAATTGAAATCGTGAACTAGGAAATGTCCACAAATAAATGTTGCAAAATAAGCTTCAGTTTCACCCAGAGAAAACCAAATATATGTTTATCGGATCCTCGTATAATATCAAAAACAAAATCTCTAGTAACCCAGTTTTATTTAACAATGTACCAATCCCCAGGCCTGAAAACTTTACATGTCTGGGTGTTGATCTGGATGAAAGACTTACTTGGGAAAAACATATTGATAGGATTTGTGCTAAGGTTGGGGCTGGAATTGGATCTATGAGACGAATAAAGCCTTTCGTGCCTCCTGAAACACTAAAACTATTGTACAACGCTCTGGTGCAACGATATTTTGATTATTGCAGCCCTCGTTAGGACAACTGTGGTATTTGTCTCAAGGATAAGCTTCAAAAAATTCATAATCGCGCTGCGAGAGTGATAACTGGGTCCTCCTATGAGGTTGGGAAACTTTAGATCAAAGACGTAATTATATTAAATCAATGTTTATGTATAAGATAATTAACGGCTATGCCGCTCCAAATCTAGAACAATCATTTCGACTGTATACTGAAGGCGGTACCCTCTATAACCTTAGGAATTGTGACACCGACTTAGCACTCCCTTAGCCTAAAAGGGAATTTTGTAAACGAAGCTTCAAATATAATGTGCAATCCATTGGAATAACCTATCCAATGAAGCAAAAAATGCCAGAAACATTTATTCATCTAAAATATTTATAAAATCCACAATGAGTTGAAGCTGACTCATCTTATATAGAAAATTAAGTTATTAGCCCTGTTTTAATGTAGATTGTACGTAGTTTATGTGTTCTAAGTGCAGTTTTATCTGTTGTCATGTACCTCCCCCATGAAAACCAACAGAAAGTTGATGGGGCCAGCGTGTCTACATAAAGTATTATGTATGTATGTATGTATGTTGAGGAAATCAACCTTAGGAACCAACCTTCGCCATGGCCTTCAATTTCAGATCAAGCAAAAACAATTTCACGTATCCTACTTGCTTGTGATATTGCTACCAACCCAGGTCCTATGTCTAAAGTTAAACGTTTCCTACCATTCAATGCACAAAGTCTCCGAAGCATGAACAAGCGAGAAGATGGAACATTTGTTAGCAATCTAAAATCGTTTCAAGACCGCACCGTTTATGCGGCAAATTTGCATGTCGTATCGGTCACAAAAACATGGCTCAATGACAATATTGCCCTCTGGTTACAACATCATCAGAAAAGATCGTCCATCCAACAAACGTGGCGGAGGTGTATTGTTAGCATTGCGCAAAGAAATACAGTACAACTGAGTTGCTTCAGGGACTTGGTCTGACCATTTAGAAATACTCGCAATTGAAATTCATACTCGAGAACCAAATAAATGTCTTATGTGCGTCTGTTACAGGCCACCGAACGGTGATCTTAACGAATGGCTGAATCTTTTTACGTCGTTTCTTCATGTTGCTGAAAAATGTGGAAAGATACTTATAACTGGGGACTTTAATTTTCCCCAATTGATTTGGAACTGAGATGATGCTTGATGTTTCCCAAAATCTTTCATCCAGCTCTGTAGAATTTAGGGATCTCATATATGACTTTAACCCGTATTCGACGAGATTAAATAAAATCCTTACTGATATTTCGTGCATTTCACCAAAATCAATGGACCTCTTTAGCGACCACAATCTACTGTTTTTCGAATTTAAAGTATTCTTCAAGCTATCTTCCTGTGACACGCGAACTGCCTAAATTACCGTTCAGCAATCTGGGAGAGTTTATAGATAACTCTTTCATCAATCTCTCTGCATCGACTCCATCAATCACTCTTTCACATCAATCACTCCATCAATAACTCTTTCATTACTTTCTCTCCATCAATCTCTCTCAATCATATTTCATAAATCACTCTTCATCGAATCTCAGATGAATTTGCCAATATTAATCCTGGAGATATCGACAAGGAATGGAAACGGTGGAGCGATCGTTTTATGGATCCCGTGTACCATCATATTCCGACCAAATTGTTAAGAAACGCAAAACTGCCACAGCTGAAAATCCGGATGACGTTGCAAACCTGTTAAACAACTTCTTCTATTCTATGTTTAATCAACCTCTTTCCCAAGAAGATTATGACGCTCATCCGGTTTCGATCGCCGCTTTCTCTGATCCCATAAGAGATATCAACATTTCATCTGATGATGTTAGACGCATTCTTCTCTTTCTCGATGACAACAAAGCAACAGGTACAGACAGAATTCCAGCAAAGTTGCTCAGATGTTGTGCTCCCTATATTTCTTCATCGCTTACTGATCTCTTCAACAAAACCGATCTCCAACTT
This sequence comes from Trachythela sp. YZ-2020, assembly GCA_016169945.1. Lineage (NCBI taxonomy): Eukaryota > Metazoa > Cnidaria > Anthozoa > Malacalcyonacea > Clavulariidae > Trachythela > Trachythela sp. YZ-2020. The sequence goes on along the minus strand of JADLSH010000212.1, from coordinate 805,897 downwards.
AATACCTAAAGGTGGTCAAAAGAATGACGTCTCAAATTTTCGACCAATATCTCTACTTCCCATTGTATCGAAAGTCTTTGAACGTTGTATTTATGATCAACTAATCACCCATGTGTCAAGTCAACTGCATAATCTCAAATTTGGATTATTTATGGGGATCTCTACGACATCACAGTTGCTACAAATTCTTCGTGAGATCGGCGAATTGCTCGATCAAAGAATCCAAACTGATATTCGTTATCTCGATTTTTCTAAAGCTTTCGACAAGGTTGATCATCATGCTTCTACTCAACAAACTAAGCTACATGTGGAAATTTTCTTCACTGGTTTCAAAACTACCTTACAGACTGCCATCAGAAAGTCACCATCTTGGGCAAGACATTGCAACTTATCCCCGTATTATCAGGTCTTCCTCAAAGTTCAATCCTTGGTCCTCTATTGTTTCTTATGTGCGTGAGTAACAATGACCTACTTCAACAGACAACGGCATCGTCTGTAGCACTGTTTGCTGATGACACTAAGTGTTATCGTGCCATATAAGAACAGCAGAGGACGTTAAACTTCTGCAATGAGATTTTGATAAAATCAACCAGGCCAGTGGTGTTGGACGTGGCGTATTACCCCAAACCAGTCCAAGTGTGGTGTTCTTGCGGTGAAAAGAAATGTGAATTCCGTGCAGTCATCCTACCACTTGACCAAAGATGATCATATCAAAACGTCGCTTATCAGAAAACAAGCTGTGCAAAAAGATGTAGGCGTTTTGATCACTGAGGATCTCAAAAGGAGCTAGCAAGTTGCTCCTGTATGTGCGAAAACCCACAGAACGTGGAGTCTGTAAGAAGATCTTCCATCGACATGTACGATCCCTGTATACGCGCTTCACTTTATAAAACGTTAGTTCGAAGTCACTGCGCGTACAGCTCACACTTCTGGTAACCACAATCTGTCTCGCTTATCCTTGATATCGAGAAAGTTCAACGGCGTACCGTTTCTATCTGAAACCTGTTAAAAAGACCGGCTGCTAATAACAGGGTTACTTCCTTTGTGCTACTGGCATGAGTACCTAGATTTGGTGTATTTTTTCAAGGCTATGAAGTCAAATGATCCCAATATTATTGTAAAGTCATGTAATCGTGTCACCAGACGTAGTTCAAATAGCGTAGCTCAATAGACGTAGTTCAAGAGTTTACACTTTAGTTTTTCAGAATAGCTTTTTTAATAGAACTCCTAGAACTTATAATTGCTTACCACCACATATCCGAGAATATGACGTTAGCATTGGCCAATTTAAATCATACTTGTTGAAATATTATCACTCAATGACTGAACTTATATATGACATTAATGTCCGACAAAAGTTTAAAACTGTCTGTGTTAAATGTCACTCGTGTCGTCTGTTGTCCAGTCTTGTAGACAAATTGCGTTGAAATTAATGTAGACGTAGTTGATGGTGTTTGTGGATAGAATATTCGAACGAAATTTATATATTTACATTTTTGGACGTAGCCAGGAGCAGTTGCGAGAAATGCAACCTTAGGGCTTCTGGCAGGAATCGAAGCCGCGGCCCTGTGATTAAGGTGCAGCACTCTAACCAACTGGGCTACAGAGTCCAGCTGCTGAGTGTTAACCGCGAGTTCGTGTATATATATTTGGGAGGGATGTCAGTATGTGGTATATTGGTAAATACTAAGATGTTTTCGGCATCTCGTTTGATGGGAATAATGGTAGATGGCGTTTGTGGATGGAATATTCGAACGAAATTTATATACATTTTTAGATCTAGCCAGGAGCAGTTCAGAAAAATGCAACTTTTGGCCCTCTGGCAGGAATCGAAGCCGCGGCCCTACGATTCCGGTTTAAGGTACCCTGTGAATGGGGCAATAAGCCCTATAGGGATCACCAGCCTTATAAATAAATAAAATATATAAAATAAATAAATAATTGCTCTTGCTCTTGCTGTTGCTTGTTGTTGTTGTTGTTGCTGTTGCTGTTGTTCTTGCTGTTGTCGTCGTCGTCGTCGTCGTCGTCGTCGTCGTCGTCGTCGTCGTCGTCGTCGTCGTCGTCGTCGTCGTCGTCGTTGTTGTTGTTGTTGTTGTTGTTGTTGTTGTTGTTGTCGTCGTTGTTGTTGTTGTTGTTGTTATTGTTGTTGTTGTTTTTATTGTTGTTGTTTTTTGTATATTTTGCATGCCTTTGTCGTTGTTACAATAACATCGTACCTTATATGTCCACTGGAAAATGCATCAGTGAGAAAATGACAGGCAAACGCATCAATTGAGTACGCCATGGATAGAAGCTTTTCCCGATCCCCTCCATTACTTTGGCCTGATGAAAAAATATACATTAGTAACGATAGCTTCCCAAACACGCGACACCATTTTTCTACACAGAAAAGATCGCCAGAAATTAATGGTTAATCCTTCTAATAAGGTTTGATCCTACTAACCTTCAAGCACAATCAATAAAGCTGTAGTTTTATTAACTTAAAGTTTCATTATAGAGTTAACTTCGACAACCTAATTCTAACGCTATACTTGTAACTCTAATCCTAATATTTGGGGCACGACATTGGAATGTGTAGTTCGCCCTTGTGACACCTTAAACTTCTATCTCATCAAATGCACGGATCACTTTCCTAAATGACTCGGACTCCCAAAGAGCTAAAAGCAGTGTAATAGACCTTATCTGTCTCGTACCCAGTCGTCAATAAATTAAGGAATTCTAAATTTGACGACGGCTACGAGAACGACTACGACTATGATATTTTTCCGTCAGTTAAATATCTGCTCAAAGTTGCACTCGCTTTGGCTCAATGCAACTGTTGTTATAAAGATGTGCTGTGCCAAAGAGGATGATAACAGGAAAACCTTGTTGTTGTAGTTGTTCTCGTAGCTGTCGTTAAATCTAAAGTTCCCTATTAATTTATTTAATACAAGATGCAATTTATGTTTGGAAGAAAAACTATGTATCATGAAAGGCGAACAATTTTTACTGAACTAAAGATCGGAAATTGTGTCAACATGCAGACACAAAAGCAGATTTAAAATAAACAAGACGCTTTAAAACAATATCCAAAATAAACAAGACGGGCTTGGAGCTATTCAAATACATCATTATAGAATAATAAACTGTGATCCGCGTAAATTTGGTCGTGATCATATAAATGATAAATAGCTCACTTTCTGAAATCATGCAAAAATGCCACGAACACGGATTAGTGTGGACGTACTGTAGCCTATGTGAGGTTGAGAAGTCAGTTCAAATACTCGACGTCGGGCTTTACCACAGGGCCTTTTTTCACTAATGTACTGGAGGGGCAAAAGCCCCCCCCCCCCCAGCCCCTATGTTGCCCCCCCCCCCCAGCCCCTATGTTGCCCCCCACCCCAGTAACCTATTTCCCAGTGAAGGTCCTTTTGTCCAAAGTATAAGCAAAAAAGGGAAAAAAACTGGGTCAGTGAAGGTCCCTTTTGTCCAAAGTATAAGCAAAAAAGGGGAAAAAACTGGGTTTAGAGGAAAGTTATGGTATTCTCACAACAAAACCTGGCTCCGTTTAGATGGGATATATCAAACATTGTCTCTGAAAATGCAGGAAATCAAGCCACAGAGACTCAATAATACAAAAATGTTCTGGGGGAGGACCCACTGACCCCCATTCACCCTCCCACACCTTTAATACCCCACCTACTTGTTACGCCCTTTCGATGATGCCCCACTAACGATTTCTTAAAAAAGGCCCTGCTTTACCAGGATTTTAAAGTCCTCGTGCCTTGCGTATCTTTGTGTTGTGAGCTGCCAAGCAAAAAACAAAGAAAAACACAAAGAAAAATTCCACAAGGTAGCGTTCACACTAATCCGTTTTCGTGGCGTTTTTGTATGATTTCAGAAAACTGGGCTATTGTTTTATATTCCCTTGTGGATGGAGAACAATCTGAAAACGGATTAGTGTAGACGTGTCTAGCTTAAATTTAGTCAAAGATTAATGCTCAGTCGTTGGTCCATGACTGCACCATTGTGTAAATAATAATAATAATAACTAGAGGGCACTCAAAGGCTGCATACCTCCGCCAGCGTGATTAAGTTAAGAGTTGACTCATTTCCTTGCCTTGTTTTAAGTTCTACAATATGTAAACAAGGCAAGCCGTATATCATGCATAAATTATACATGAACTAATTACGCATTCAGTTTGTTCAGTTGGAGAAAGCAAGACAAACTTTTGTACATTTCTCATCAAATTTTCACCCAAACTTAACCAAAATTTAATCAATTCGTCCTTGGCCTATGTCCATTAGTTGTACAAAATTCCGAGTTGTAGTGTTTACAGACACACATACATACATTGCGTTTAATTATTCTTCAACGCTAACAGTAAATAATTGCTTGTCCATTGCCCTTAAATCGAAAAATCAAAAATCGAACACCGTCAGTCAATGAGCAATATTGTTTAAAATCATCGTGCCAAATTTTACTTTGATTGGACTCGAAATGACAGAGCCTTAGGGGTTTTTTGAAGAGCGTCGCCCGCTAACAATAACAAGATTAGCAGCGATTGGGGACCAGTTCCTGGGCCAATAATATTGCTTAGTACTTTCGTATTCTTGACCTATTACAGAACCCTTATAAGAAATCATATTCGTTTTAAGAGTTTCGATTCAACGTTTGGAAATTATTAAAGAAAATATCAAGATTTACGAAATTTCCGTAAATAGCGCGATATTTACGAAATTTCCATCTTTAATTTTGATCCAATATTGCTGCTTACATGACTTCCTTCCGATTTGTGACGAACAAACCGAATTATTAAGTCGCACTTTCCCCGCGACTAAAAATCTACAGAAGTAAAGAAATGCATGGAATGTTTGACTTCCCACACGCCCACGTTTCGACCAATTACTATTTAAGCATGGTAAATATTTTCGAAATCCCTCGCCACTTGATGATCGCTTAGTTAGCGAAAACTATTTGCTCTTTCTATATGATATCGAGCACTATTTGGCATTTCGTGAATCAAAACACGCTCATATATTTGCACCCGTATACCGGTTGTGCACTCTTGTTTAGGTAACCTTTTTTACCTTAAAAAGAGACAATGTCGATTTGACTATTCATTGAAAAACATCCTTATACCATCACAGGATGCATATTTGAAAAATTTGATTGAAAAAGTGGAAAGTGTAATAAGGCGCATGAGATAGAAGGCTTCTTTTTTTTCCTAAAAGGAGACAAAAATTCAACCAAAAATAATCCTTTCGGACTACCTTCCAACATATTGATATTTTTTTGACAATTCGTGCACATGATCCTTCTAATTTAGATGACCATCGATAATGACACCTAAATACCTTATACTAGTCTTTTCTTCTAGAGTTTTATTGTTAATTTTGAGGTTTATTGAATAACTTATCTTCTTTTGCGGAGGGCGAAAGATGACAAAATTAGATTTTTCAATATTTAAGGACAATTTATTGGCACAAAGCCATTCGTTAACATTGTAAAGTTGATTATTCAAGTTGGTTTCCAAACATTGAAGACTTTTATGTGAATAGAAAAGATTAGAATCGTCAGCAAAAAGGTTAAAATCTAAAATAGTTGCTGAGTTACTAAAGTCATTAATATATAATAAGAATAAGAATAAGAGAGGGCCTAGAACAGATCCCTGTGGAACGCCGCAGGTAATTGTCTTCAGGTCCGATGATGTATTACCGATAGAAACGTATTGTACTCTATCAGAAAGATAAGAGCAGAACCAGACCTTAACAACACCCCTTATGCCATAATACTCCATTTTTCGTATTAAAATTGAATGGTTGACAGTGTCAAATGCCTTTCTTAAATCCAAAAATAAACCACATGAAAATAACTTGTTTTCAATAGCGTTTTGTATCTTATCTGTAATAAGAAGAATAGCATGAGAAGTAGAACGGTTAGAACGAAAGCCAAATTGTCCACTAAAAAGCACTTCATGTGTTTCAAGAAATTTTGTAAGTCTATTGTACATTAGTTTTTCAAGTATTTTATTAAATACAGAAAGTAAAGAAATAGGACGGTAGTTCGAAATAACAGTTCTAGGTCCTTTCTTGTAAACAGGAATAACTCTAGCTATTTTCAATTTACTTGGGACAATGCCGAGGGAAAAAGAGCAGTTAAATATATATGCTAAAGGGCCGGCCACAAGAAACTTAACAATCTTTAGCAGTTTAGTAGGGATACTGGATGGCCCAACTGATTTAGACGAATTTAAATTATTAATTTCTTCTACAACTTCACTAATAGTCACCGGAAACAAAACACAACTATTGCACAAGGGGTTGTTCATATACGCTTCAATAGGAGTATTAGCCACAGGAATTGCATTTGCTAAATTTGAGCCAATGGATGAAAAATAATTATTAAATGCAGTAGCAATGCTATGTTTATCTGTAACTTTTAAACATCCAACTTCTAGTGTAGAAGGTATATTATTTTTAGTATGTTTCAAGGTTATCAACTCTTTATTTCCCTTCCACATTCCTTTAATGTTGTCTTTGTTAGTCAAAAAATATCTTTTGTAATATAATGTTTTACTAATTACTAGTAGATGCTTGAGTTTATCTCTGTAGTATTTATATTTCGACGAAATATATTCATTATTCTTAGATTTCAGGTAAGATTTATATAATTTATTCTTCATATTAATAGAAATCCTAAGACCCTTAGTTATCCATGGTTTGGCTCTTAACCGCGATTCTCTCTTGGATAATTTCTTTAGGGGAACATGTCTGTTAATTGTTTCAGAAATTGTAGCATAAAACGATTCAAATAACGAATTTACATCTGTCTTAATAGGTAACACATCATCCCAATTAATCGACTGAACTTCAGCTAAGAATAATTCCTCATTAAAATTTGAATAATCTCTTCTATATATTGGATATTTACAAAAGATACTAGAAAACTTATTAATAATAAGGAAATTTGGGAGGTGATCTGTCAAGTCACTCAGCACGTTTCCACTAATAGTTTCATGCTCGATTGAGTTAAAAAATATATTGTCAATTAACGTAGCTGAATGATCAGTAATTCTTGTTGGTTTGATTATATGAGGCTGAAAGCAATAGGGCCAGAGTATTAGTAAACTCATCAGTAGCAGAGTGAGAATCAAAATTTAATAAATTTAGATTGAAATCTCCCATCGAAATACGCAATTTAGATTCAGTTGTAATCTTATCAATAACCGCTGTAAAATAGTTAATGAAATTGTCAACATTACTATTGGGATGGCGATAAACTGCCGAGCATAGAATATTGCTGGACTTGCTGTGTACTTCAATCCATAAACATTCAAAATCCTCAGTCAAAGAGCTGAGATCTTTACGCAAATGAAATTCAATACTATCTCGTACATAAAAACCAACGCCACCAGCTTTACTCATACTTGGCTGAGAAAAAATTGGTATCCCGGGATGATTAAATTAGTTAATGGGTCATTATAAACATTTATCTTAGTTAGTGATAGGAAGAAATGTTCTTCGAGTGAATTATTCCGTAACCAGAAAATAATGCTTGCCGTGGCTGGGATTCGAATCCGCGACCTTCGAAATGCTAGCTCGATGCTCTACCTACTGAGCCACACGGTCAATAATTAAGGTGGTCCAATACCAAATTTTGAAAGAAAATCCTATTTTGAAATGATCCATATTATACATCATTAATGATCCCTTTTTCGTTTTCTGGTGTTAATTTTTTTATTTGTTTGGCGTAAAATGGATAAATAGGGGAAAATAGCAAGTTGTTTGAAATTTTGTCCCGTAGTAACCACCATAGCAACGAGATGTTATTGGAAAATCGCGAGCATTGTAGCATTTCCGAAAAAGTTTTTTTCTCCGAATGAGTACCCACCTAGCCCTCCCTAGCTATATAGTGATTTTAAACGATTTTATTTCAAATTACACCAAGTACAAGTCGGTTATATTTAGGCGGGAGAGGCGTTATAATGGCGTGAAAGCAAATTGTGTTCATGCTATATATTTTGTGTAATTACGGTTCCACTTAAGCTTCAAGGCTATGACTGATTGAGGACATCATGTAAAGTCCGACGAAAGTCGATCTGCCATAACCTTTCAAAGAAGCGAAGGGTTAAACATTGGTGTCTTTTTAATGACGGCAACGGCGGAGGTCACAGCTGGGAACCAAACTTAGATGTTGAAATAGTACGTGTTAAAGATTTTTCAAAAAATGTAGCATGGCATTTTCATGATATATATGCCTACCTCTCCCGTTTAGGATGTGTTTGGCTATGTGATTTCGACCCCGAATTAGTCAACGTATATTTTGCTAACAAATGAAAATATAGGGGAGCTCCATGGCCAATTTTTCATTTGTGCCATATGATAATAATAATAATAATAATAATTACGAATATTTACACAGGATTAAACTCGTCAGTGCTAGATGCACTGTTATCAATGAGGTCCTGTAAAACTAAAAACTATATAAAATGCGTATATTACATGAACTATCCTTATTTAAAAGATACATTATATAAGTGTTAAAATAGGCAACTATAAAAATTGTCCTTCGAGAGATTTTTTAAACAAAATCTTGGATTTCAAGTTTCTAGTTTCAGTTGGTAGACTATTAAAAACTGTAGCGCCCAAGAAGCTGAAGCTTCGGCGACCAAACTCCAATGTAACTTTTGGAAGTTGGACAGCTGAATTGTTATTCCTTGTGTTCACCCCATGGTTACATCGTAAAAAGTAATTTTTAAAAGGGGCACACACTTGATCGTTTAAGCAATCAAAAACAAATGAACATGTTTTTCGTTTAATCAGACTATCCACTGATGGAATGCGGAGGTCTATATTTTGTGATGACTGTCCCGAGGCTATTATTTTGGAACTTCGACGTTCTATATTTTTGATCGCTCGTTTCCGGTTTTCAGACCAACCAAGACTTACCGATCCACAATATGTAAAAAGAGGCAAAATCATAGTCCTGTATATCCTTTCAGCACTATCCATGTCAACGGAAGGACGAATTCTCCGTAGCAAATTGACTCTTCCAGCAGCTTTCTTGTAAACTTTATCAAAGTGAGTAGCAAGATTCAGTGTAGGATCCAAATGAACTCCTAAATACTTGTAGCTTGTCGTTGCCTTTATTGCAGTTCCATTTACAGTAATGTCAAGCTGGGAACCGTTGAGGAGATTTAGTCTTTTGGCAGTTCCAAAAAGCATCACCTCAGTTTTGCCTTTTTTGGAATTGATAATCATCTCGTTATCGCAGAACCAGCTGGATAAACTGTCCATATCCTCATTTAATTTATTTTGGATAACATCGAAATCATTTGATGATGTAAACACCACCGTATCATCTGCATAAGTAATAATCTTGCATGTTGTTAGAGCTTTGTGGACATCGTTAAAATGAAGGAGGAATAGTAGTGGACCAATTATACTACCTTGTGGGACACCAACAAATACAGGATGGGGTTCAGAAAGTGTACCTTTGTACTGCACAATTTGCTTTCGAAGAAACAAATAATCTGTAAACCAATCTAGTTCCTTGTGGTGCACTCCGTACAGGGGCAATTTACTCAATAGACTAGAATGACTGACGGTGTCAAATGCTTTTGACAAATCGATAAATACTGCTCCTGTTAGCTTGCCACTGTTCGCTTCTTTCCTGATTTGATCTAAAAAGTATGTTACTGCTAGTTCCGTAGATCGGTTAGCTCGAAAGCCAAACTGATAATCAAATAACAAATTTTGATTTTCGAGATGTGATACAAATTGTTTGTATACCATCTTTTCTAGAATTTTGGATAATGTTGGGAGTATCGAAATGGGTCTATAGTTATCAATCTCGGAAGTAGAGCCAGATTTGAAAAGTGGTAGAACTTTAGCCACTTTCCACTCGGTAGGAAAAATGCCAGTATTAAGAGATAAGTTTATGATGAAAGTTAAAGGCTTAGATATAACTGGAGCAGCATCCTTTAGGAGACCTGGAGGAAGGTTGTCTAAACCAGTTGCCTTTTTCCTCTTTAGTCTCTTCAGCTCCTTCAGAACTTCAGTTTCATTTACAGCTCTAAAACCGAAATTATCTTTAGATAGACACCTTTATTTATACAGAGTAGCCCTATCAGCGACAAAAATATCACTGCTATCAACAGGAGCTCTGATATTATATAAAAATACATATGATCGTCTAAATATTATTTTACAACAATTATTAAAATCTAAGAATTCTATAATAGAAGTTCAATTTAATACGTACTATAAAAATTTAAAAACTAAAAGTTCTATATCAATTTAAAAAGTCATTGACATTATTTAAATGTATTATATATTATACAACCATTATAGTATAAACTACGTTTGGCAGTTTCAGTTCTAACTCTAGGCAGATGAAGATGTTCACTTTGTCTGGTTACACGTTGAGAAATACTTTTATTAAAATTAAAGTAATTATAAAAAAATTGTGGGCAATTACCGCTGATACATTTCTTGACTATATTAAAAGTATGGTATTCATGTCTACTTAAAAGAGTTCCCCACTTCAGAGAATTCATTGCACTGTCACTGTCATTCGTTTTGCAAACTATCCGCGCCACACGTCTTTGAAGCTTTTCGAGAGAGTTACCGTTCACTTCAACACAACAGTTGTACACGGTATCGCAGTAATCAAAAACTGGCCGGATGAATGATACATATATTGCATTCGCACAATGCACAGTAATGTTCTTCCTGATACGTCCCAGCATCCCGATTCTTTTCCCTGCTTTCCCCAAAATACATTTCACATGGGCATTCCAGCTAACATGTTCATCAAATGTGATACCAAGGTATCTAAATTCAAAAACACGCTGAATGGTATGGCCGTGAATCTGAATTTGGAAACGATCTACGTTTTTCAGTCTTGCAGCAGTTCCAAATAACATCGACTCAGTCTTTGTGACATTCACGAATAAGCTATTTGCCCGCAACCAGGATTCAATTCGGTTTAATTCTTCATTTAGCCTTTTTTCAATCTTGGAAACGTCCGAGTCGGAACAGAATAACACGGTGTCGTCCGCGTACATCAATATGCTGCAATTGCGTATAACATCAGGCAGATGGTTCACGTGCAGTATAAACAATAAGGGACCCAGGATTGATCCCTGTGGTACTTCAACAATCACAGGCTCGTTGTCTGAAAGAACACCATTAAAGCCAACAACCTGGGACCGACCTGTCAGATAGTCGTCAAACCAGTTGTGCTCACAACCCACGACTCCGATATTAGATAGCTTATCAAGCAAAGTCGAATGATCAACGGTATCAAACGCCTTTCGCAAATCCACAAAAACAGCACCTGTCATTTGACCAAGGTCAATGTTCTTCCGGATAGTGTCTGCAAATGAAAGGGCTGCAAATTCGGTGGAATGGCCTTTTCTAAAACCACATTGGTATGGACTTAAAAGTTTGTGTTCACGAAGGTAATTTACAAGCTGTGTATGTACAGCTCTCTCCAACACCTTGGAGGCAATCGGCAAGATAGAGATAGGACGGTAATTGTCCATGTCGTTAACATTACCTTTCTTGAACAGCGGAATGACACGGGCTGATTTCCACTCTACGGGAATCTTAGCCTGATGCAAAGATGCATTAATGATGTCTGTTAAAGGCTTTGCAACAATACGTGCAGCATCTTTAAGTAGCCGCGGTGGAATATCGTCTAACCCTACTGCTTTACTAGTTTTAAGACGGCGAAGCTGGCAAAAAACAAAGTTTTCTGAAACCTCCTGGAATTCAAAGGGCGAGCGCTGATTAGCTTGGGTTTGAGCAAAATCTCCATTACGATCAATTACGACAGACACAGCTTCACTAACGGAGTCTAAAAGACGACGAGCAGTTCCAGCGAAAAATGAATTCAACGCATTTGCAATTACGCTCGTATCCGATGAAATATTCTCTCCAATTTTCATCCTCGAAGGCATTTCTTTAGTTTCTGCAGGAATGATTTTTTTAACCGTTCTCCAAAATGCTTTCGGATCACCGCTATTATCTTCAATAAGTTGTTTATTGTAGCGTCCTTTTGCAACTTTAATTTTACTTGTAACACGATTTCTGAGACATCGGTATTTTTTCCAATCTTCAGATAGATTTGATTTTCGTGCTTTCTTAACCAAATAATCTCGTTGACGAATGTCAGATTTAATTTCCTTATTTAGCCACGGACAATTATCAATCCCCCGCACTCGCTTTTGTATTATAGGAGCGTGCCGATTAGCAATAGAGAGAAAAACAGTACTGAAAGAATTCCATAAATCATTCACGCATGTACTAATGTTTCCATTGGGAATTAGTTCAATACCGATTAATTCATCACAAAATGCTTTATGATCATAGTTTGCATAATTTCGAAATGTTTTTATCTGAGCAGGAGCCCTTTTCCAATTAATTTTCCGTACACAGAAAATCATCTCATGATCGCTCAAGTTTGTAGTTATAACTCCCGAGTCACTTATATTCTGGGGGCGATTCGTTGCTATAATGTCTAAAAGTGTACGGGAATTGGGAGCTATTCTTGTGGGCTTGTCAATTACTTGTTTGAATTGCAAACATTTAAATACCGATCTAAGTTGTTTACCCTCTGGGATAACAGATCTTTTGACCAACAAATCAGCATTTAGATCGCCTGTTATTAAAACTTCTTTACCCTGAGCACTAGCACTTGCATTATCTTCTGCTCCAGGTCTACCCCAGATAAAGTCACGAAGTTTAATAGATTTCATCTTCAGTGTAGTTGCAATATTACTAAAATAATTGCAAAACTTGTTTGCGATTAAGCTTTCGTCAGTTATTATTGATTCATTAATTTGAAAAGCCGAACCAATCTCAGACGTCACCTTGGTTGGATACAGTTTTTTAATGGTTGACCAAAACTTATCGGCAGAACCAGCACTGTCATTTAAGAGTCACGATGATAGTTATTTTTAGACTTCTTTACTAGACCTGTCACTTTATTTCGTTGACGCTTGTATGAAGACCAGTCAATTTCATGGTTTGTACGTCGTGCTTTCCGGAGTAATTTATCCCTCAAATTCATCTCTATTTTAACTACCTGAGATAACCATGGGCACGGTCTTCCTTTTATTTTCTTGACAATACAAGGAGCATGTTTATCAATACATTCCTCAAGAACTTTCGTAAGAAAAGTGCAGGCCTTATTAACACAGGTTGAGGTGTAAATTGTCTCCAAGCCACTAGACATAAGGTCATTACAAAACAACAGTGGGTTATAATTTGCATAGTTTCTGCACGATATGACTCTTGGTTGAAATTTAGCATTGTTTAGTTTTCGGGTACAGCCAATCAACTCGTGATCGCTTAAACCTGCAGGGATTACCTTTATAGAATTTAAATTAGATGGCTCGGTGCTGCAGATCACGTCAAATAGTGTTTTAGATTCTTTTATAATTCTTGTGGGAGTTTTCACAAGCTGATTCAACCCAAAAGACACCAAAATGGATTTTAGTTCTTTGTGATCAGAATCCACCAAGTAATTACAATTTATATCACCAATTAGCAAGCATTCTTTATTCTCGGATGATATGGTTGAAAGCATCGACTCAAATTTGCAATTAAAATCTGGCGGCAGATATTTAGAACTATCAGGAGGACGATAAATAGTCCCAATCAGGAAACTTTTTGTTTTAGGGAACAAAATTTCAATCCATAAACATTCAATATCATCCTGTTCGAGATCATATCTTCTGTGGTAAGGCACGGAAGAAGAAATGTAAGTCCCTTCCCCCTCCTCCTTGACCAGATTCTCTTTGTTTTCCGATGTATGTAAAACCGTCAATTTTTACTTCAGCTTCGTCATTAGCATGTAAATATAGGGGATGAGCTCCATGTCGAATTAGGGGATGAGCTCCATGTCCTATGATAATATAGGGGATGAGCTCCATGTCGAATTTTTCATTTGTGCGTATAATATAAGTAAATAAAAGGTTTCCCAACATAAGGCGCATACACTTGCAAATATGTTGTTTATTTAAACTGGCATATACAACATTTATACACCGAAACATTTATATACGGCACATTTATATACCGAATATATAAACTATATTGAACTATCTATCACTAAAAATTGTAACACTAATCCACAAATTGTAACAGTGAGTGATTTTGTGTCAGCCACCCATATTCTATAATATTAGAGTAAAAATGAGGAAAAAGTATTAGATTAGGAAAAATAGTATTCAATGTATAAGACCACCTTAATATGACGATCATGTTGATAAACCGAACATTGAACTTTAAATGCATTTTTCTCGAATAAGCAGAAATTAGCGATTTCCATTATTGCGCGCAGGATATCTGCGCGCAGGATATCACGCCATCTTGATGAAATTTTCAGCATAGACTCATCATATCAAGCTCTAGGTCATGAACTAAAATAATTGAGTTATGTAGAATAGTTTTGAAGTGGCGACAGTTTCCATGCGAGTCGTCAAATGCCTTTCCAGTTTTTGACCTGTAAAACTGGTGATAATGCTTCAATGTTGATTGTTAAGTTTCAACCCCTAGACAATGTTATTTGTTAGTAAATAAAAGTTATTCTAGAATTTTATCATTCATGCTTATTTAGTTATTGTGTTTATAAAATTGCATGAATTCACCATAGGGGGTGCTTTATCTCGGTAACCATGGTAACAATGTTTTGCAGCAACATATTTTTTTTGTCAGAGTGTTGAGGCTAACAACATATTAGGAGTAGAGATTCAATAGTAATGAAAGATAGAAAAAAATAAATTCTGTATTGGACCACCTTAATAAATCCCAGGTCATTATCGGACTTGACCGTGTAGCTCAGTAGGTATATAGGCTAAATGCAATTTAGCTAACTGTCTTCTTAATGCAAATGAATGATATATGTGATGATGGAGATGCGACGACTACTACAATATTTCAAGAGCCATGGGTGATTATCGAAATATGCAATTGAGATGTTTACAACCATTGCCCAGAAGAAAGCTTTGTTCTCAGAAAAGATGGCTCATAGAATAAGATGGGGAAGGTTTGCCAATTGGGCAGGAGGGAAAGGCAAAACATTGAATGTGATACTGGACAAAAGATATATAACCGTACATGCAAAAACGTTGTTCTTGCAGTGGAGACAAACACGAAAGCGATTATGAGAGCGTCCAAATCTGCAGCTGGAGTGGGGCAAATTGTAACAAAATTTGATGTTGAAACTGCATTACACAAAAAATCTACAGCACACACTTCCAGATATTCTCCAAATTATGAGAAAACATCATGATCAAAGACGTTGAGCAAGCTAGTACCTTTCTATATATCACCAACGAGATGTCATGCTAATTTCACCGATATTGAGGCATCACCTCTAGTTGGCATGGACATGCAAAGCTTTTCTACTTGGCGTGATCGTCATAAAAGTAAAATGGCAATGGATCAGAAGAAGGCTAAGTAATTCCAAGGCCAAGAAGTGCAGATGCTGTCCAAGCTGAAAATCAGGGAAAGGGTACTAGTATAATAGAAGGCGATTTAAAGTAATTGATTGGAGTAGCCACTCCTACCTATTACTGCTCGGGACTGCCAGAGACTGCCTTGGCCAGTCAATGAGAAATGCACAAAGTAGTTATTTTCGTATTTTTCAGAATTTGTTTAGATATGTGATCGTTTTCTATTTCTGGATGGTAGCTTAATAATAGATATTTACAGTTTATGATCACAAAAATTTCTCAATTACATGAAAAGTTGTAACGGCCTATTGCCTAATGGAGCTTTGGGGCAATGCAGCCGGTAGAGTGGTATCAAATTCACTTCTTCGAGAAATTTTGTTGTCATGGCGGCAATTTTGTTTCAAAGAACAAATGATTAATTTTCTATCCAATCTACGTCGCGATCGTTGTTATTTTTATCGCTTGTGTCTAATGAGAAGCCTTGGCTAAATTATTTGCAAATTAAAAGGAATTTGCTGCACGTATTACGGAGAAAACAGCCTTGAAAGGACGCCACGAGTGAACACAATTCGAAAATATTCATCGTTTTAGAATCGATTTGCTCAACGTTTTCAGGTATTGTAATGTTGTAAAAGACCGTCAGTAAACGATTTTGCTCTAGAAATATTCTCATGTTGACTATCAATGCTGATCATGTATTTTTACCGATTGATCGCACGTTTTATAGCCATATTTTGCGACTTAAAATTGATACTAAAAACTGCCTTATTGCCCTAGATGGCTGTAAACAATGGCCTTTGTGACGTACAAGAACAGAACTTCTCTTGTGTTTTTCCGCGAAAATTTGACTCGTATTTAGGCAAAATTTAATGTATTTTACAAAAGCAGTATTTAAATTGCTAGTTTTTGCATGAGTTAAAGCAGGTTTTGTAAATGTTTTTCTACTTGGAGTGCCTTGGTTCCTTCATTCTACACATTCTAAATAGGTTTAAAAAGCTGTAGGATATTAGTTTTAGCATTTATACATCAGATACACTGAAGTTTTAGCGTTACAGTCAGGTATTAAGTCAAAGTTAAATATATTTGTGTTTATAAGTTATTAAACCTTTTGCACAGTATTAATTCAATATTAAGAGGTAGTCTCTAAATTATTTACTGTATTTATTGTCTATTTAAATCAAATGGTAAATAGTATTTTCTGAATAAGTGTAACTCAAGGTGTAGCTTAGGTTATTGTATATTTTCAATTTTCAATTGATATTCAATATTTCAACTAACTATAAAATATTATTAATTTATATATTATTCGTACTCTGAAGCGTAATGGAGTGCCTGAAGATGACCTAATAAGTATATATACATCTCTTATATATACATCTCAGTTTCAAACAAAACTGCACTTTCAGCACGAAATTTGACTGAAATGTTGCTAATAATTAGGATTTAGTGGGATTTTAGCAAACAATTTATCTATAAACTAAAATAAAGTAAATATCTCTAAAATTTTGTTAATATCAGCAACAAATGATGATAACATGTAGAATGAAAACCTTGCCAGATAATAAAAAATTTCGAAAATATTGCATGAACTTTATCTCAGCGACAATGCCAATGCAGGTTTTTGTCAATTCACGCATATTTAGCCAAAATGGAGAAGAGAAATTCAACAAAAAACCTAGAATCTAGCAATACAAGAAAAAACGTTGCTAAAATCCGGATATATTACTCTTTTTTTCAAATTATTAATTATTTGAGTTTGGCGCTGCAATTGCAGGGCCAAGATGGGAGTTTGGCGCTGCAATTGCAGAGCCAAGATTAGAGTTTGGCGCTGCAATTGCAGAGCCAAGATTGGAGTTTGGCATTGCAATTGCAGAGCCAATATTAGAGTTTGGCGCTGCAATTGCAGAGCCAATATTAGAGTTTGGCGCTGCAATTGCAGAGCCAAGATTGGAGTTTGGCGCTGCAATTGCAGAGCCAATATTAGAGTTTGGCGCTGCAATTGCAGAGCCAAGATTGGAGTTTGGCGCTGCAATTGCAGAGCCAAGATTGGAGTTTGGCGCTGCAATTGCAGAGCCAAGATTAGAGTTTGGCGCTGTAATTGCAGAGCCAAGATTGGAGTTTGGCGCTGCAATTGCAGAGCCAAGATTGGAGTTTGGCGCTGCAATTGCAGAGCCAATATTAGAGTTTGGCGCTGCAATTGCAGAGCCAAGATTGGAGTTTGGCGCTGCAATTGCAGAGCCAAGATTGGAGTTTGGCGCTGCAATTGCAGAGCCAAGATTATAGTTTGGCGCTGCAATTGCAGAGCCAAGATTACAGTTTGGCGCTGCAATTGCAGAGCCAAGATTATAGTTTGGCGCTGCAATTGCAGAGCCAAGATTGGAGTTTGGCGCTGCAATTGCAGAGCCAAGATTAGAGTTTGGCGCTGCAATTGCAGAGCCAAGATTAGAGTTTGGCGCAAATGGAAAGGGGAAATGGAAATTATACTCTAACGATTGTCATAATATTAACCATAAAAACAACGGGGACGTCAACGTAAAACCTTCCCCTTGCGAGGTTTGATATTCAATATAGTGTACATAGAGTACGAATGATATAAATATATGCAGCTATTTCAATTTAAGTTTTTCGCAAGCTAAAGGCAAATGCAAAATCCAAGTGCGGGGAGTAGAAACATTTGTAAGATGAGACACTTTTGCTTGGTTAGCTAAAATACTCTACCCTGGGTTTAATCCTGCCAATACTTTCAATGAGAACAAGCTTATCAGCAGAAGTATAGGAAGCATGGAATAACTCCAATTGAAATAGCTGTAAATGTAATGGGAAAATATGCAAGCTGTACAAGATCATATATACTATTAACAATGAATTAACAAATAATGTATCTCTCCTTTGATGCTTAAACTAATTATTGTTTCACCCTTTGGTTTATCAGTCGAACCTTTAGGGGGGACTTTTCGAGTACAAGGCATTTCACACCCTTTTGTTGGCATGCCATTCCGCAAGAAGCCACACCACTACACATATCAATTACATGAAGTAACTTGTCCACCATAAAATCATCTAAAAGTTGCTCATATAAATTAACTGGTTTTTGCCTTTTAGATACAATACCACTGTCTTTTTCTCTCACTGTCGTTTCCCCACACACAAAAAATAGGTTATCAGTTTCAACCACTTTGGTGGTTCTTGTCACCACAACTGGAAAGGTTGAACAGGTGGGTAAACATTGCTCTACAAAAAAGCAGAAAATATCGGTAAGAATAATAGTAATACTAATATTTTACTCAGATGTCTAACCTCAGACAATTTTACTTGTCAGCGGCAGAGTACTGCCAGAATGGGTTAAGTGAAAATTTAGGGCAATCAAATGATGATACATTACATTTATCACTTAGGTTGAAACGAAAATTTGGTTACACAATTATTCCTAGTTTACATTGTTTAACAGCAGACAATTTAATTCATCGACAAATGAGTTGTACAAAATCTAATAAACCAGATTGTTTACATTCAGTGGTTAGACTTGTACTTTTGGGAATGATATCTGAATTCCGGTAATAGGCAATGTCAAAGAGAAAACTTAGTATACTTAATAAAAATTATGTTTTTGTTCACACCAAGACAGGTTGCAAGGGATAATTAGTATTATTATAGAATATGTAGATATATACTGAATTAATATTATTATGCATTATGCCTTATGGGTCAAAACTAAGTGACAGAGCCAGGCAACCAATAAAATATTAAGTCCAGTTTTCTGACATACAAGCACAAGATAATGCACCAATCTCCAAGGAAGACAGGCAGACCGCAGACCCCAGGACACTTGAATATTTTAATTTTTGTGTCAATTTTCCACACAGCTATGTAAATACTGCACTACAAGATGAGGTTCCCCTGGATTGAAGTTCCCCTGGATTGAGTTTCCTAAATTGCCCAGCAATCTGGCAGCAACTTGTTGTCAAACATCTGTTGCCTGTGCAAAAATTGTTGTAAAACCTCCCTTGGTTTTGCCCGCACTCCAGAGGGGGTAGAAACAAATTATCTAGATGCACATGAGCTGTGATCATAGTGAGAGTCTAGTAAATTCTTTTAGGTCAGTCCTACTGTCATATGGCATAGGAAATTCATTTACAAAGGCAATTCATTTACTGGGCAAGGTTATTTTGTGCTGGAAAATCTTCATTTCCAGTTAATGCATAAGCATTTATATATTAATTAAGAAAACAGACCAATTATTTATATCACATATAATACACACTGTTTTTGCTAACATCTCATGGACCACATTAGTTCAGTGTTTAAATGTCAGAGAGAAAACTCAGTATGCTTTTTAGTTACCAAGACAGGTTCTTATAGATGGGGCATTGCAGGACAAAGCCAAGTGAACATAGGAATACAAAATAAATATGCAGCTGTCATTTGATTTCACCACCCCCAGGAAGGCAGGCAGACCCCGGGGCATTTGAATATTTTAAAATTCTGTGTCAATTTCACCAGTACACATGAAATTTAAACCTTTGCTATACTAATGAGCATTGTTTATATTACTTTTTTAAGTAGCAGCTATAAAACAGTAACAATAAAACATTATTCTAGCTAAGATAGTTGAATTTCCTAAATTGCCCAGCACTCTGGCTGCAACTTGTTGTCAAACGCCTGTTGCCTGGGGAAACTTGTTCCCTTGGTTTTGCCCACACTCCAGAGGGGGTGGAATCAAATTATAGGTACATAACTGCTAAATAAATTACTAGACTCTCTCACCATAATCAGGTCAGTCCTACTGTCATATGTCATACATCGACAATGCATTATTAGTCAGGGTTATTAAACCCAGTTAATATTTATATCAAATATATAAAATTTATATATACATGCACGATGTTTTGCAAACTTGTCATTGAGCACATTAGTTATTAAAAAGAGAAAACTTGGTATACCTTAGTATTTGTTTTAGTTCGCACTATAAAGACAGGTTCTGATGGAGACTTAATATTATCATAAAAGGGTCATTGAGCAATGAGCACATAAACAACTTTATTAACATCGAAGCACATGACATGTGGGGATCAATTGAAGTTAACGACCCCGCTATGCCAATGGGGTCGTATACTTCAATAACAAATATTCGGATTGAAGTATACGACCCCCCTTGTATTATATCGTTAAATTTACGGGTTTTTGTGTCTGTTTCAACTTTCAAAGGAATTTTTATGACTTCCCTTTATTCTCTATGTCTCAGTTCATTGATTTTTTGATCAGGAAACAAATTCAAAAGACTTTCAACACGATCAATAATGTGCGCTTGAGGTGTTTTGTTTTGCAATTTTGTCTCCGTGTTTTGATCGCAAACTGCATCTTGTAAATATCTGTTCGATGACTCATTGCTGGAAAGGCGTTATAAAAGGCCTTAAAATGTTTGGCGAGCATACTGCAACAGTATTCCACCGACGAAATGTCTATCCACAACGAACTACGAGAAGTAATCTTTGGCGACAACATGGAAGTGACGATAGATTTCCTGAAGCAACACGGTCTCGTCGCAAGCCAGAGAACTTTAGAAACCACCAAATATATAAAAAGAAGCTAAACGAAATTCTCGATATAAAAATCATGAATAAAAATCATGAATCATGATAAAAAGCTATTATTTTGGGGGGTCGTATACTTCAATGGCCATTGAAGTATACGACTCCCTTGGCATAGGGGGGTCGTTAACTTCAATTGATCCACATGTGGTTTCTTGACAAATGACAGGACTGTTTGCCGATATAATTGCATATAGTATAAAATAACATGCTTGCCAAAGCCTAAATAGGCCTACGAACAAACTGTTTCTACAATCTACATAGTAAAAGAGAGACGATGGAGAAGGTTTGATAATATTAATTTGTCCACGTTTGCGACAAAAGTCACAATTCACAAAACAAATGGGCACTCGTATTTATACACCATGCTCAGTGGAACTAAACATATCTATATACGCCTACCGTTCATATAATGCACAAATATGATCAATGGATAGACAGTATACGCTATATGATATAATATACTTGTAACGCATTAGATCTTAAATTGTTTTAAAGATTAATCATAGTATCCTACCTTCGGGCTTCCCGGAGTAAATACTTTGTCTCTACAGCCGTCTTGAACTCGCCAATTTAGGAACCTTTTGAAAATTCAACATTGGATTTCACGGTTTGTTTGCTTCTTCAAATTCAATCTATAAGAAAGACAAATTTTGCGTGAATTCAACTACTATGCTATTACAATTACAATTACAAATAAGACTAAATCTAACTCATGACA
The DNA here is from genome assembly GCA_016169945.1 of Trachythela sp. YZ-2020. Taxonomy (NCBI): domain Eukaryota; kingdom Metazoa; phylum Cnidaria; class Anthozoa; order Malacalcyonacea; family Clavulariidae; genus Trachythela; species Trachythela sp. YZ-2020. The sequence goes on along the minus strand of JADLSH010000212.1, from coordinate 784,139 downwards.
TAACGGCATATTAAAACAATAATGTTTCCTTATTTCGGATCTATTTTAGATATAATTTACCTGTCTTTAGAGTATCAAATTGGCTTGAACTTGCGCTCACTTTAATTTGGCCACAGCTAAGAGTTCCTTCTTTATATCTGATCTAACACGACAGTGCTCTTTTCGATATAAACGCTGTCGCTGTCCGTCTTTAGCAACGAACCACCACGTACAAAGAACGATCATGGCGTTCAGAATTAGCAGTTTTGCCACTATTAACGCTTCTTTTCCTGGTCTTAGTGGACGCCATTACTGTTGTATAGTGTTGACGTGATCGTCCTGGAAAACTAATCAGAGTGTATGCAATGCTTCTGGAATCAGTTGATGCGCTATGCCTATGATTACTATGAATGTAATTTGAATATGTGATACATCTACAATCGACGACTCATCAACCAGGTGCACTGCCAATGAACCGACAACATGGTTAAGCAATACCATATATGGAAAAAATTGCGTGTGGGCCTAATTGCGCTGCACATTTCGAGTTTCATCAAAGTGCCTTTTACCAGTTATCCGCCACATATTTTCAAAAATTGTGAGCTGATTGCGATCAGTCACACAGTTATGCCTTATCACTGTTTCCTTGTTTGCCGTATTAATACACGAAAGTTGCAGTAGACATCATCAGTTGGCAAATTTTTAGAACAACATCCAACTATCGCGTGCTATGAATAACGAACCTCGTTACGCTTTGGCTTTGCGAAAAATTATATTATTTGAGTATTGGCATGCAATTGGATACTTGCCAGTCAGTACACATGACAAGTCTATATTAGAAAATAAGTTAATTTTTGTGAACTTTACGCGCTAAAAACCTCACATCAGTTCACAACCCCCATGCATAATTCAAATTGGTCTCGCAGACGATAAGAAATCGATCACTGAAATTGTTTAACTACAATGTCAATGTGAGATACAATTCCTGCCAATACTTTTATTATTAATAGATCCAAAACACTACGTAATACTCCAATAGCTCAAACTGAAGCCTCCATTTGACCATTGGCCATTTGGCCTTGCCCTTGGGCCTTTGCCTTTTGTGTATTATCCAGAATAGTAGCGCTTATGCAATATGTTATATGGTCCTGGCAATCTGGCTTGTGGACCTTGTGCAGTCTTACTATATATATATACTCAAAATATAGTATGCTTGCGGCACCTGGGCATATACATGTCATATACGACGGTTAGGTTCTACTAACCGTGCATAGACATTAGACATGATTAGGGTTTGAGTTCTGACTTTGTCTGTGATTGATACAATATTTCTCATGACGAAGTTTTCGTGCCAAAAACTTTACGGGGAAATGTGAATTGTTTCTATATAAAGTATAAAGTCTAGGTTCAATCATAACAGTGTAATGCAGTATTATCGTATATATACATTTTCTGCCAATGACGAAAGATTTCTTCAAAACAGTCATAAGGTGAATGAGGATAGATCAGAGCTTATATAACGACCAGGAAATAGGAAGCAATTACAACACATAATCGCATAACAATTTGATTGGTAAGCGTGCCGTATGAGGCTGAAGGCGGGATTGTAATGCTGAAAGCTATCAAAACAATTATATGCGAGCTTAAATAAATCTAAACTTATCAGGTCTAAAACTGACCTGTTAACCTGGTATTTAAATAAGACAACGGTTTTACTTTTACAATAATTCTAACACGCGCTGTGATAGTGTGGATGATGACACCAATGCTCAAGGCCAATTTGCATGCATCTGTAACACCATGACATGTCATGCACAGATAATAGCAATTTGAAACTATAATTCACGCAGACGACATCCTGTCTGGCGTAGCCGTTCAAAAAGCGTATAGACATTAGTGAATACTGAATAGACACGCGTATATGCCGGCTGATCATGATCAGCTACATTCAGTTCATCTACAGAATGGACTTTACGAGTGATTTACTCGAACCAGACATCGATTCGCAAATTACGAGTCCTTTATCTAGTCGAGCATAAATTGTTTCTTCAATACGAACTGGTGATTTGTGCGAAGTTGACTTCAATACCGACAGCTGTGGTGAACTAGATGCGTCGACTAATCGTCTATTTCACAGATGAAGACGACGAAGCAACTCAGTTAGATGTTTCAACGTCCGATGGCGATGACGATGTTGGTTGTTCTCCCATAGTATATACAAGTGATGAAAGTGATAGCGAAGGTAACTAAACCTAGTCTATACCATACACGAACAAAAATATACAGGGTTTTTATGGCAACGAGGCACTTCTATATAGTGCAGAATTGCCGCAACTTGCAACAAACACTGATTTCAATGTATGTGACTTGTTCATTGAAATGTTTACGAAAGTTGTCTCATGTTTTGAAACCTATATCATCACATATTTTATGCGCAAACCTTTTTAATTATAAACATCGAAACACGCGCAGACGCGCTGAGGTCAGTTTGGTTTTGTTGCAAGTTGCAGCAATTCTGGAGCTCGTATTAGAGTTGGCAAGCGAAAATTTGCATCCCTTGTCAAACGAGAACAAGACTCAAGAGTTATTCTAAAATTTTAGTAAACAAAGTGTTTAAATTTTCATTTTAGCTTTTCTTGTATATGACGTGTTTTTGTTAAGCTAATTTTTGTATGGAGTAGGAAACTTAGTCTGAATATAGTTGCCTGAAAACTGGTCGAACCATAGTCAAGCGAACAAAACACTCATGACATCAACTCTCATCAAAATTTAAAACAGGTCAAAGTTAGTATCAATGAGAGTTGGTGGTCACCTCGGGTGGCCAAACCATAGGTAGGTCAAGGTTAGGGTTAGGATCAGGGTTAGGTATATTCGTGCGCGAAACATGGGAGGTTAACCGAGAGTTGCAACTCTCATCAGTTTGACCGGGGCTTTAAAGCACCTTTAATGCTTTATAGTTGATAATGCGGCTCATTTCATGGGATATTTTTTATAGCAACAGCGAGGCGGTCTGTTTATTTAATAAATCGAAGTACAGTTAGTAGCTTTACTAACCGTGATCGACGTGAATATTTGTAGTGAAGCTGTACGGGGATCGGTGGCGTTGATATGCTCATAGTTAATATATGATATGATATGCCATAATTATATTCATGCTGCATTACTGCCTTACTGCAGTCAAATATTCCTTCCAGTTTCCTTGCAAATAATTGCCTGACTAGCAAAATATTTTTGTGAGACTATATACCTTGTGGCTTTAAGCCATATAAGTGTTATTATTGCCAGTGGCGTGCTGGTAGGGGGGGCCGGGGGGCCATGCCCCCCCCAGCGAAGATTTTTTAGGGGGCGCCAAAACATAAATGAATGTTCTACTTCATGAATGTTCGCCGTCTACTTTTCTTTGTTTAAAAAAACTAGTCCTTCTATGAATTATATATTTATTCAAACTCCTGAATGTGTTGTTTCTTGCGCATTTTTATTTTATACGATGTTTTATAATTCTCAGAATTCCGTCAAATCGCCACCCAAAACGCAAGAAATAGCATTTCAGGGACTCTAAATTTCAAAATTTTCCCGGGGGGGTTGCCCCCGGACCCCCCTAGAGGTCTCACGTCTACGGCGCTTAACCATACACATATTACAAGAGGGCGCCAAATTTCCAGCTGGCCTCCCCTGGCGAACACAAGCCAGCACGCCACTGATTATTGCTTAATAAATTACACTGTCATATGCCCATTCGTGGACACACGTCGCGGACCGAACTATACTGTAGGTGAAAACACAGTAACACACGAATAATAATACGAAACGTAATCCTGTAAAGCCTAAGGCGAAGATTAACATCTTGAAACCCAAGATATCCTGAGTTAAAACAAGACAAGAATGCGTTGTGATATTTTGATTAGGATTCATATTATGTCAGCTTGTATTCAAGATGGTTTACCATTTTTATACACTTGGCTGTATGACCAAATAGTAAATTTATTGAAATATATATTTGTTTATAAAGTTATAAAGATTAGCACTTCACGTGCAGTGAAATATTTGTCACCTGGTCTGCCCAGGAAATAGGAATTAAAGAATCAGAATGAATGGATATTTCTATGTTTTTTTTAATGACGTTATACGAGCAATTGTGATTTAGGAATACAAAGAATCAGTTGAACGAAACTGTAAAGAATATTTTGATTGAAGTATGAAAACAAATAAAGACCGCCTGTTCGGCTGTACCTTGATTTGCTTATCGTGATTAAAATAGATCTGTCCTAGCAGTTCAGAGATTGGTTCAAAACTTGAGATTAAATCTAAAAGAAGCAGTGAGATTCACAACTCTTCTGCAAGACTTAATTAATTAGCGTGCTGTGCATGGGACGTACATTATAGCGCAGAAACCTCCCTCCTCCTCCCTGTTTTAGCTGGTTTCATAATATAAATTAAAAGATCACTATTTTGTTATTTTGTTCAGGTGTATACAGGACCATATGTCAGGCCTTCAGGAGTAGCCCATGTTGATGACATTTGGGAGTTTGTTGTTGGTGGGGGATTTGTGGCTGTGTAAAGTGCTTGAAAAGCGCAGGATAAGGTCCTTGTAGGATATTGGAGACGGTCGTGGAATAAGAAATGGTATAGCCATGGGTACAAAGGGCCTGCAAGTAGCTATGGACTGACGAATTTTGGAAAGACTGTATATATTTTACTGCGTTTGAACTAAAGGATTCGAAGCTTTGCCCAGAGACAAAACGCCAAATTAGGGGTTTCATGTCACAGTAAACTGAGTAAACAAATTAAAAGTGTAGTCATGCAAGGCACTTCTGCACTGTGGAACGTTCGCACAAACTCTATAAATTGAATGTAGAAAACAATTTCAGTGGTAGAAAACTGTAATAATTGTAGTGTTAATCCAAAAAAATGAATGAATGCTGTCAGGTTGACGAGGCAATACTGAATTATATATTTTGTATCAAAATGTTGAAATTGGCGCTGCAATTGCAGAGCCAAACTCCAATCTTGGCTCTGCAATTGCAGCGCCAAACTCTAATCTTGGCTAGCTCTGCAATTGCAGAGCCAAACTCCAATCTTGGCTCTGCAATTGCAGCGCCAAACTCTAATCTTGGCTCTGCAATTGCAGCGCCAAACTCCAATCTTGGCTCTGCAATTGCAGCGCCAAACTCCAATCTTGGCTCTGCAATTGCAGCGCCAAACTCCAATCTTGGCTCTGCAATTGCAGCGCCAACTCCAATCTTGGCTCTGCAATTGCAGCGCCAAACTCCAATCTGTCTGGCTCTGCAATTGCAGCGCCAACCTCTAATCTTGGCTCTGCAATTGCAGCGCAAACTCCAATCTTGGCTCTGCAATTGCAGCGCCAAACTCTAATCTTGGCTCTGCAATTGCAGCGCCAAACTCCAATCTCGGCTCTGCAATTGCAGCGCCAAACTCCAATCTTGGCTCTGCAATTGCAGTGCCAAACTCCAATCTTGGCTCTGCAATTGCAGTGCCAAACTCCAATCTTGGCTCTGCAATGGCAGAGCCAAGATTGGAGTTTGGCGCTGCAATTGCAGAGCCAAGATAAGCACTTACGAAACAACCGTTTTTTTGTAGAATATAGCAACACCTAATTTTTCGTTGCAAGAAACTGATTAATATTGTCTAAATAGCATTATAAAAATCGATTTTCTGGATTTGTTGTCAATATTTGAGATAATAGTAAAATATTGCAGGATTTTGTCCAAATAGAATATTTCACTTAGCTTTAGAACGTGTTTTATCCGCTCCATTTTGGAGTATGGCTGCGCTGTGTGGCATACATGCCTCCCTTCTTTTCTTGGTGAGAAGATCGAACGCATACAGAAGCGATTTTTCCGCATTATATTCCCACATTTATCCTACCGCGAAGGTTTAGCTCTTACTGGATGTCCAAGACTTGATGACAACCGTCAACGTTTGTGTTTGAAACTTTTTAATAAACTTAAAACCCAGCCAAGTTCGAAACTTTCCTACCTTATACCTCGTACGAGGTATGAATCGCATGGACGATCGGTGCGTAGTGGAAATAATTTGTCTTTATATAAATGTAGAACAGATAGATTCAAAAATAGTTTTTTTCCGACTATGACGGTGGTTTATAATCAGCAATAACTGAGATCCTTTAAAATTTTAACTATATATTATTGCATGCTATATTTTAACTAAGATTTTTTAATAGTTTTAACTACATACCAATTGAATGTAATATATCATTTTACATCCTGTAATATATAATGTAATTCACCTTACCGATGGTGCGAATTTATGTCATTTTTAATAAAAAAAAAAAAATAAAAAAAATAAAAATATGATTTCAAAAAGTAGAATAGGATTAGATTATTGTAATGGATGATGAACCAAGCAGGTGAAACTGCTATTTAAAATCACTTGTCAATTGTAACCCTGACCCTCCAACATCGGGTAAAGGTGGGAAGATAGATGTTAATACCTCCATACTAAACAATGGCCTGACTCCCTAAGGAAGACCGAACTGATTGACTAACCCTGGCTAATCTCTCAATACATTTATATAGGAGGTAGATTTCAATTGGGACATTGAGTTTAAAGACATTTCAATTGATTTATTGAACAAAGAATATCTTTTAAAATTTATGAATTCTTGTTCAATATTTTCAAACACTGAAACACAATGCTGTACACATGCAGGGCAGAACCACTCTCTTTCAAGTTGTTGCAAATTATTTTGCTATTCTGTGAGAAAACAAATCCAGGAACTGATTTCATTGTGCCACTGTGTAGAAAAGCAAACATGCAGGAAAACAAACAGATAATATCTTATTTGATTGGCTCAATATTTCGGATCATGCGTTTTAGATCAGACTTAAAAGGCCAACCTTAGACTGTGATTAGCCTGTATAGCCAAGCCCCCTAAACATTTCTCCATATTTAATATGCCCCACATTCAAGGTTGGGAATCCATGATAATGGAAAATTCCCCACCTAGTCAGGCTTTAGTAACACTCAATAGAGGAAAAACGCCCCACCATTCCCTGACGTTGGGGAATGAGAGTTACAATTGACAATATATAAGGCTAAGAATACTATTGTATGTATCAAGGAAGTGGGGGGGGGGGGGAGATTATGTGATACACTGTTAGAATAACAGTTGTAGGGACCCAGAGCTGTCATTCACTTATTCCACTGAATACTCAATTCCAGTTGTCAATTGTAACCCCCACTCCCCCCACCTTGAGGAATGGTAGGAAATGTGTGGCGTTTTTCCTCTATTGACTATTGGTTGAGCATGACTAGGTGGGCGATTTCCCATTAAGTGTCAGTACCCTACCACTGACTATAGCCATAGGAAGTATCTGTTATTTCAAGGGGGAGCACTTCTTAAGGGCACCTCTTCTTTAGTAAAGGGCGCTTTGAATTAACTGGAGAAAGGGGCACTTTGAAGAAAAGTTGGGGGGTCATGTGCCCTCGGTTCCTACGCCACTGCCAATGACAAGTAAGATCCTCTGGCTAGACAGAGTACTGAAAAATATAAAAGTAGAGTGCATCTGGCAGATAGTTTTGTTAATCCATTAACTGGCAGCACCCTACCACTGACGAGAAAAATTGTTGGGCGTCAGGCAGAATAAAATACTAAAGTAGGGCACATGTGGGCGTATTCCAGCTAATGAGTCAATATGGATTCCCGACCCTTGAATGTGGGGCATATTAAATATGGGGAAACGTTTAGGGGGCTTGGCTATACAGCCTAGTCACAGTAGCCTGTTAAGTCTGATCTAAACACATGATCTCAAATATTAAGCAAATAAAATAAAATATTATCTGTTTGTTTTCCTGTATGTTTGTTTTTCTACACAGTGAAATTAGTTCCTGGATTTGTTTTCTCACAGAATAGCAAAATAAATTGCAATAATTTGAAAGAGAGTGGTTCTGCCCTGCATGTGTACAGCATTGTGTTTCAGTGTTTGAAAATATTGAACAAGAATTCATAAATTTTAAAAGATATTCTTTGTTCAATAAATCAATTGAAATTGTCTTGAGCAACAGGCGGGAAAAACAGGACTCAATGTCCCAATTGAAATCTACCTCCTAAATAAATGTGTTGAGAGATTAGCCAGGGTTAGTCAGTTCAGTCTTCCTCAGGGAGTCAGGCCATTGTTTAGTATGGAGGTATTAACATCTATCTTCCCACCTTTTCCCGATGTTGGAGGGTGGGGGTTACGATCGACAAGTGATTTTAAATAGCAGTTTCATCTTGTTGCAGCTGTTCGTTTGATTCTTTCGAAGTGCTTGGTTCATCATCCGTTACAATAATTTAATCCTATTCTAATTTTTGAAATAATATTTTATAGTTAGTTGAAAAATTGAATATTTAAAAAATACAATAACCTAAACACCTCGAGTTACACTTATTCAGAAAGTACTATTTACAATTTGATTTAAATAAACAATATGAACAGTAAATAATTTACAGACTACCTTTTCATATTGAATTAATACTGTGCAAAAGGTTAACTTTGACTTAATACCTGACTGTAACGCTAAAACTTCAATGTATCTGATGTATAAATGCTAAAACTAAAATCATGCAGCTTTTGCACCTATTCAAACCTATTTAAAGAACAAAGGCACTCCAAGTAGAAATACATTTACAAAAACTGCTTTAACTCATGCAAAAAGTAGCAGATATGCAATTTAAATAATGCTTTTACAAAATACATTAAATTTTGCCTAAATGCGAGTCAAATTTTCGCGCCAAAACACAAGAGAAGCTCTGTTCTTGTACGTCACAAAGGCCTTTGTTTACAGCATTCTAGGGCAGTTTTTAGTATCAATTTTAAGTCGAAAAATATGGCTATATTAAAACGTACGTTCAATTGGTAAAAATACATGATCAGCATTGATAGACAACATGAGAATATTTCTAGAGCAAAATCGTTTACTGACGGTCCCCTACAACATTACAATACCTGAAAACGTTGAGCAAATCGATTCTAAAACGATGAATATGTGCGAATTGTGTTCACTCATGGCGTCCTTTCAATGCTGTTTTCTCCGTAATACGTGCAGCAAGTTCCTTTTAATTTTCATATAATTTAGCCAAGGCTTCTCTTTACACACAGCGATAAAAATAACAACGATCGCGAGGTAGATTTGTAGAAAATTCTCGAAGAAGTGAATTTGATACCACTCTACCGGCATGCATTACGCCAAAGCTCTATTAGGCAATAGGCCTATTGCGCCTCAAATTGTGATAGAAACTTTCTGAAACTGATTGTAGCATTGCATTTGACAAAAGCACAAAAATAGTTGTAAGCAAACCTGCTTTTATCTAAAATTGAAATTCAAGTGTTCGGCTAACAAACCTTGATGTTTGAGGCATAATTGTCACAACTTTGCATGTAATATATTAGGGCAGGACGCTTGTTGAAGAGATTTAGAGAATATTTTCACGCACCTTTTCATCTATCAAATGTCATACAATTCAAAATATGAACATTCAGACGATGTACGGTAAACGATCGGGGATTTACATGTATATTGAATGTATTTATAAAATATTTTTCCGCAGAACGTGCTCAAATAGTTCAAAACTTTGACAAAGAATCTTAGCAAGTAAGTCGTAAGCGCCTGCAAAAATTATAATCAACATCACACGTTGCCGCCATTGTGCATGCGATAAATGTACAAGAACCTTGGACATTTTTCGCAAGTTTTCCACCATGAACATCCTGGGGACGAGGTTAAGCGCCATGCTGTTTTATATGTATGAAGGTCCTTCGTTCGGAGGCCGCTTGAAACGTGAAACTTCTTATTGTATTTTTCAGGTAGTTTTACACAACAGTCACCCACCGAATCTTTATTACACTCTACCCACATTGGTACCGCACGTTCGAGGTGTTTCATATGTAATCTGCTATCATTTTGATGCAAATTTCAATCATGCAAGTCCTCGACAAATATTGCATATTTTTAGACCGAAATTTGCCAGTCCCTGAAATCCTAACCTTTGTCGTTCCCATCATGCAACATTCTTTTTTTCGGACATTATTCATGGACTGGGTACGAGTCAGGACCTTACCTGCTTCGCGGGCTTTGTCAATGGCATATTCATGTCCAACAACGTACGCTGTTTTAGCATGGGGTAGAAAATGATCATAATTTTTTTGAGCAAGTTTTAACATATAGCCACGAATGATTGGTAATCCAGCTAACCATGCTCCGCCTGTCGCCTGATCAAACTCCATATCATTGTGGTGACATTTTCCTGGTTCCCGTGTATCTTGGCTTATCATTTCCAACAGCTTATCAAGTCGCTCCTAAGTAAAAATTAAAATATTTAAAGTTTGTTAGTTCACGACAACCAGGCAAAATATCAGACATGCTTTCCGCTCGGTCCAAATTTAAGATTGAATTACATTCACGAACCAACGTTTCGACACTTCAGTTAAGTGTCTCTATCGATAGATGACGTCATCGGCCAAAGAGCCATGCTAATATTATCATGCTTTGGGGCTGCAAGAGGAAATTCACCTTGTTCGCTGATGAGGATGGCTGATGTCAAGTCGCTCCATGAAAATGATTCAAATATTTGCATGGGGTGAGGTTAAACAAATATTTTTAAGACTAGCAAATACAAGTGCAATACCATTGTTTGGCTAACAAGATTGCAATCCGTACCCAACACAGTAGAATCAATGTGTAGAATCAGCAGCTTAGTGTAGAGTCTGGGCAGGCGAAGGCAAATGCTAGCGATGCATGCAAGTCTATATGTGGAGATGCTTCGTTGGCGCCAGGCCCCCAAAGCCTCCACCCCCTTACATCGACCGAAATTTAGTCTGTAGAATCAGTATATATATATACGTAACCGGGCCAGGAATTGACATGAAACCAAAAATGCTCTAGTTAATATATGAATGTTTGGTTCAACTGTAATAACTAATTGGACAGTTCGAGATACTGTTACGCTAAATCAAATCATACAGAGACTATAGGTCATAATTTACTTCCAAATTGAGAAAACAAATTTAAAGTCAGCAGCTTGTCAAGCCACTCTTGCAAAACAATACATTTTTTGAGATGGGCAATATTGAGCAAAAATCGTTTATGCTAACTTACTAATTATTCAAAAAATATCATGGATGCATGGATGGCAGACGTACTTAACGCACTTCGTCTGGCTTACGCCCGAGTTGAACCTGCCTGCACTGAAGGACGAGAATCAAACGAAAGATCTATATTACTATAATACAAATATTCTTGGAAATCTGCAAAGATGCATGTTTCAACAAAGTATGATCAAAATGGGTGTACTTGTTTGATATTTCTTGGAAGAATATTTACTAGTTTAAAAGTGTTTGTTCAGGAATTATAAAGTATTGAAAATGAGAGTTTCCAGCGAATACTACAGTAATTAAACTATTCTGAATGTTAATACAATCACACTGTCAACGCACATACATAATGGTAAATTACACTTTTTGATAACCATTTATTAAAAGTTTGGTTGAAATAATTAAAGCTTTTTAGTTTTTGCATCAATCAAGCCATCACATTTCACCATCTAATATAAGATGGTTTCGTTCATATTAATATAGTATAGTATTTACAAATGCAATTTAATTTAATTGATATAAAACTGATGTTCTTGAAACTGTCAAACCCTTGGCAAGTCAAATTTTAGTCAATCATGCAGGGCGAGAGCCTGACTTCAAAGTTTATGAAAAGAGAGTTGTGCTTAATGATTTTCGCCTGGTTCTTTGAGGGTTTTTTTCAGTCCTCCTGTCTTCCTCTGTCATCAAATACTAACCGGTTCACCTTAGCTGCGATCAGATATGGATCATATTGTGGCAGCCAGAGGCATCTTAATAGGCCTTCCATGCGAGAGCGTTAGAGCTGCTTCCCTTGCAATTAAGTATTCATCTGCAATAAAGGAAGTTGGCACACTCTAACTTTATTAAATTTCAATGAGACTCAAACCTTGTGTTCTCCTTGATAGGGAGTGACAGCCAGGGTGGAGTAAGCGTTCTTGAATCGTTGTACAGCACCAGAGTCTACGTGGTCGGCGTTTAACAAAGGATTCGCAATGGGAGCGTCCGGTACACCATAGTAGTCTCCCGCTAATGCGATGACATCACCAAATGTCAGAACTACTCCATTTGGAAGAGTGAGAAGGATTTTTTCACCTGAATCTATGAATGAAAGAAGAAATTCATTTCTAAGAGTTATACGACAATATATACATTGCGAAATCCATATCGGTTGCTCCCACCGTAGACAATCCAGAAGACAGGGACTGGAAACGCACGTTATAGGTATATGTACCTCAAAATAACCCGGTACCTCAAAACATACAATGTATTAAATGTTTGTGCAATTCAGCGACAACAACATCGACCCATACATGCTGTTTGTTAATGACAAGACGTGCATCGTTCTGGAAATATGCTAACAATGGCAAAGTCATCAAGGTGTGATGCAACTCGGGGGGGAAGAAGGGTGCTTGCTTGTAGGTTTTAACAACGAAATTTTCAATGTAACAGCTCCTGAAAGTTGAACACCTAAATATAATTTTGCAAGTTAAGCATATTTTAAAACCCCAATATATAATCTACATGTCTTCAACCAACAGATATGATTCTACAGATATATATACGTCAAAATAACCCAGTACCTCAAAACATACAATGTATTAAATGTCTGTGCAATCACGGTTAATGGAACTAGATGGTTAGGCTAGCCGGCATACTTCAAAAGGAACCGCCAATTATGTCGAGAACCAATTTTATTTTGGTCACGTGCCGAGGAAAGGGGATGGCTTCGCGATGTGTTGATAGAAAACATATGGGCGAATACATAATATGCTAACAAAAGATCATATTTCAAAGTGCTCGGGGGCTTTTGAGTTCAAGATGGAGGTTGATACGGAAAGCGAACAAACAAATGAACCTATTTTGAACGTTATGAATCAAGATATTCGGCAAGACGATGTTCAAGAGGAGTTTGATATGACCGTGGTACCTGGCGACGACAGCGAAGACCTTTTATTGATCGCCGAAGATTCGTATAACTTCGCTGTTTCTGTCTCTATAACTGATTTACAATCAGACGAAATAGATGCAGAATTTACCGATGCAATGCAAGAAATTGATGGCACAAAGAATTTTCCTTGTAGTTCTTGCGAGAAAGTATGCAAATCTAAAGGAGGCTTGACAAGACACACAAGATCAAAACATCTTGACGATAAACAAGTCCTTGGTGAAACTCGTCCTGCGCTTAGTAAAGAGACAGTTCCTTCGTTGGTTGAGACAATAAAGGCTAAGCTAACAAAGGAAAATTTATATGGGTCGGAAGTACGTGAAAATTTGGCTACCGTTTCATCTACTGATGCTTTGTTCGATGCATTGTCGCCGCTTTACAAAACGTTTTGTCGATCGCAAAATCAGGACAAACTTTTGGAATGTTTTTATGGTTTAATTCCTAAATCATGTGAGCTCCTGAAATGTAAAGACTTTAGAGCAACTAATTTAGTAATGATCCATATTCCCGAGCATTTGATCGGATTTTACAACACCTCCCAAGTAAATGAAGAAGCCAGCAGTATAAATGCGAAGCCAACACAACTTGATCCAGCTGAACGTGGACCTCTTTCCTATGTGGCAGGCTATGTGATTAGCAAACTGTTTCAATTGAACAGAAGAAAAAAAGAGGGAAACCAGGAACTGCAAGCATTGCTACAGAATATGAAATCGACTGAAACAAATAATTATATTTCCGCTCGAACAAGGGGAGGTCTTGTTACCCCATGCAGTGACTTGGTTGGTATTTTGGAAGCAGCTGAGATTTATTTCAGAAAGAATGTGGATGAAAGCAAAGTTTCATTGAGAAGTATTCCGGTAGAAATAATATGTGAGTCTACATTAACTTCTCCTACTGTAAAGTCATTGTGGGAGAATATTGTATTTTCATGCGAAGTTCAACCTTCCAAATCCACACAGAAACTGTGCTTGGAAAATGTAGTTAAACTTTATTTACGAGTCCGAGCATTTTCGTATGCCAGAGACTTTATCACTAAGTACCGTATTAAGGAAAGCAGTCAAAGAAAATGTGATAGGAAATAAACTAATATATATTGTTGTAGACTGTCAGACTTCGTATATGGTACATTTATCTGTTATATGGTACACCATGTTATTTATATTTAAGCACATATTCAATAAAAATCATTTTATTTTGCAATTCGTTACTTTCATGTGACATCTACTCTTGGTCTATGTTTCCATGGTGAAATCCACCAATACCAATAATCCACAAATACCAATAATCCACAAATACCAATAATCCACAAATACCAATAATCCACATTGGATGGGTTTCGCACATTGACAAAATTTTACTCTGTTGACACCAGATGAATTCTTACTTAGGTTAATACACAATAGATCACTTTCAAAATTGCCAGTTTATAATCAAATTGATCACCCAATCTTGGTACGCAAATCACAATAAAATATTTACAATATTTACATCAATCTACCATTTTAGGAATCTTAAGAAATAAGATCATAAGAAAATATTCAAAAAGTTTCTTATAGACCATTTTCATTTTTCAAATTGCTTTTTTGAATACACCCTTTCGATAATTACGTCACAAATCTTTTTTTGGGCCTGGGAGCCTCGCTCTGATGAATTATGAGGCAATTAGCCTACATATTGATACATCAAAATGAGGCTCCAAGGCCAAAAAAATTATCTGATGTAATTCTCGAAAGGGTGTTTTATTTATAATCACACAAGCCTAAAAGAACAAAACACTTTGTCAAAGGCCCGTCATCATGGGGAATTATGAAGGTCATTTGGATGCATAATTCTGTACAGAATACAATTGCCAAGAGGCCTACCATATATAATGGTACTGCAAGTGCAGGATAAGGTTCACTATACTGTAAGTAACTTTTAGATTGGTAAATTACCCTGCATAATGACTGACTGAAAACCTCAGTTACTTATAATATACTTCACTTATACTTATATAACAGCTATATTAGTCAAATTACACCAATGTGATTGTGGCATAATCTTAAAAACTGGATTATATAGTTCAGTAGTAATATAATTCTCTACTAAAAGTGCTGTTACAGTAGTGCATTACACTGGCAATAACGTTTGCCTATTAGTCACATGGTTCAGTTGATTGTTCTCCACTGTTCTTTTTTGTCTTTTTCCGCTTCATGACTGGTTCGTCGCTAACTTGGTACCATTTTTTCTTTTCGTACCTTCCGCCAACATTCCCTCGGAGTACAGGTGCAATGTCTCTTTGTGATGCAATTGTTAGGTCATTATAGCCAAACTGCTGGGCTGTCGGGTTATCAGATCTTCCTCATCTGCTTCGCTGGTGGCCAAAGTAATCTTCCAGTACATCTTGCATGAATCGGTAGGCACGCTACCAGCTAAATGCATAACATTTACGCTCTAAATTTCTATCTACAAAACTTTATAAACATCAACTGATAAAGACAATGCCCTCTTTGTAATCTAATATTTATTCAAACAAAGCGCATGCATATTTTAAAATACAAATACTTACAAGTCAAAATACATTCTGGCTTGAAATGAAGCGCACAAATAAAGACTGAGTTTCTCTCAATTTGTTTAGCAAGCTCTGGCGTCTTTTCTCTAGTCCTCAAAATTAGTCGAAGCCATTCTTCTCGAGCATTTCTCTTCATCGATGCGGTTTCCTCGCCGTCAGATGCGCCAACAACAGGGATTTTGAAAAGCGAATATTTCTACTGCTCGAACAGCCATAAAAGGCACAATTAGAGCCAACCATACTAATTAGCAATAGTTTAAAGCTTTAACCGTAGCCTGACATGGTAAAAACCTGCAAAAACCCAACTTTCCGAACGTAGTCTATAAACAATAACTCTATAGTAAATTGCTTTCTCGACTCTGACCATCCCCTTTCCTCGGCACGTGACCAAAATAAAAATGAACAATAACATATTTGTCACGTGGTCCAGCTAGCCTAACCATCTAGTTCCATTAACCGTGGTGCAATTCAGCGGCAATAACATCAACCCTTAATCTAACTGCTGTTTGTTGATGACAAGACATGAATCGTTCTGGAAATCTACTAACAAATGCAAAGTCATCAAAGTGTGATGTAACTGGGGGGGGGGGAGAAGGATGTTTGCTTGTAGGTTTTAACAACGAAATTTTAAATGTAACAGCTCCTGAAAGTTGAAAACTTAAATATAAGTTTGCAAGTTAAGTATTTTTTAAAAGCCATGCAGTATATCATCTGTATGTCTTTAGCCAAACGATATAACTCTAGGTCGACATTATCGAGTAATTAATTTAGTGATATATAGGGAACATATAAAACGTCGTGTTTGTATGTTTTGAAGTACGAAAAACTGAAAACGTCCAGGCCTCACACTATAAGCACCGACTATTCAGGTATAAGACAAGTGGCATTTCACTTAATAATGTCACTAGAGATAAACAATACACAATCATAACGCACATTTCATTTCATACCAATCGATTATCTCCCCAACATCCAATCTTTTCGTGCATAATTTGAGAGGCATCAAGATTCTAGTGCTAGTTTGTCATGGAAAAGGCACCAAACTTCAACATAAGTTTGCAGTTTTTGCGGCGTCAATGAGACAACTTAGTCTTAGTGCAATGAAAAACAAACAAATTTTGAAAGCAAGGCTTAATAATTATGAAACAAGGATGAGAATGGCAATGTATTTTTGAGGTAAGTATTGGAAAAATATGTCAAACAGCATTCAGACGTCCGATCTCTTACCTTACAATGTTGAGAGCCCCAGGAAAGAAATTTTATTTTTTAAGAGAACACGAAAGATGTGCGAAAAGAAGAAAACTTTTTACTTCAGACTTTAAGCGGGAGGCAAATTTTGTGTATGTTTTGAGGTACATACCTGTATACCTGTAGGTCGACATTACCGAGTAATTTAGTGATATTTTGGGAACATGTAAAGCGTTGTGTTTGTATGTTTTGAGGTACGAAAACTTGAAAACGTGCACGACTCACACTTTTATAAAAAATTTGTGTATGTTTTGAGGTACATATACCTGTAAAGTTCAAATGCTGCTGACACGGCATCCGTGATACGCGTTTTAGCACGTCATACAGTTAGTTTCCACGGCAACCGGCATCAAAATCAGAACAAAAAAGATAAGATAAGATAAGATAACTTTATTTCAGCAGGGTAGCCCAATCAGCAATAGCCGGTGTCCATAGGGGTCCTGCACATGTTAAAATTACAAATCGAGACTAATTACCTGCCATTACAATAAAATCTAAACTAAAATTATACATACATTTAAAATCCGAGTGTGGCAACAATCAATGTCATACTAATATTAGCCTAAAAACAATGTTTTTGGATCAGATGCTAAAAATTTGACATGGTTGTAGCATCCTTTATTGTACTTGGAAGCGCATTATAAAGCAGCGTTCCAGAGTATCTAAAAGTTATTTTGCCTAGACTACGTTTTGGTTTCGGAGGGTGCAGATCGTTTTTTCTTCTAGTGTTATATGTGTGGATACTATGGTTCCTTACAAAATAATCACTTAGGTATACAGGACCAAATCATGCAGGCACTTAAAAACTAAAATGCATTTATGCATACTTCTACGCGTAGCTAATTCCACCCAATTTAACCTAGTAAACGTGTTTTTAGAACTATCCCGTTGTAGTATTATGCGCGCTGCACGGTTTTGCAGAATTTGAAGATTTTGACAGCATCCAGCGGATAGTTCGGACCATACACCATCAGTGTAATCAAAAACTGGCAATACCAATGAGTTGTACACGCTCTTCGACGCCTCAACTGTTAAACAAGAGCGTATTCGAGATGGCAGACCCAATCGCTTGGCAACCTTATTACAGACTGCTTCAATGTGTTCCTTCCATGATATCTGCTCATCGAGCATTACCCCTAAATAACTATACTTAGGGACTCTTTCAATATCATGACAATGAAGTTGAACGGTAAAGCCTGACACCTTGTCAAGTCTTTGTTTTGTTCCAAATAGCATGACTTTCGTTTTACTATGATTTAAGACAAGCCTTTTGTTTACCATCCACTCTGCTACTCGGTTTCGATCATCTTTTAGAATCTTCATACTTTTATTGGCGTCAGGACCGGTGTAATATATGATTGTATCATCGGTATACATGTTTATTGAGCAGTTCGTCAAGCATTTCGGTAAGTCATTAATGTATAAAACAAAAAGCAAAGGTCCCAACACGGATCCCTGGGGGACACCAAAATCCAAAACAAGACTGGAGGATACTTCGTTGGCGTAGTTTACTTTTTCTATTCGATTTGTGAGATAATTTCGGAACAACTCTAAACTCTGACCTCTAATTCCATAATGCTCCTATTTATGGAGGAGACACTCATGGTCAACAAGGTGGAAGGCCTTCTTGAGATCTATAAATACAGTGCTTGTCATTTGTTGTTTGTCCATATGTTCAAGTATATGATCAACAAGATAAATAACTGCAGTTTCGGTAGAGTGCTTTTTCCGAAAGCCAGATTGATACGTAGATAGCACGTTATTTTCGGTGAGAAATGCTACGAGCTGTACTTGGACAGATCGTTCCTTTACCTTGGAGATGAAAGGAAGAACCGAAATCGGTCGATAGTTGTTTTCTTCACTTTTTTACCTGACATAAAAACAGGCGTCACTTTTGCTTCTTTCCATTCGTAGTAATTTTCCCCGTCGATATTGTTAAATTGATGATATATGCAAGTGGCTTCGCAATTATATAAGCGGCATCCTTCAACATTCTCGCTGGAATTCCGTCGAGACCAGTCGATTTAGTTTGTTTTAGTTTTACTAGTTCTTAGCTCACAAAACTGGCACTCACATTTTGTAAAACAAAGTCCTGAGTAACTCTAGGACTCAAAATGTTTGGTAGCAGGGCATTTCCAAATTGCCTACATAAAGTACCAGCAAAATTTGAGTGAAAAATTGGTTGAATTTCGTTGCAGTTAAATTAAAATAACGTGTAGACATGCTTTTATTTTTCTTCGGTAGGATGTCATTTAATGTTTTCCACATCTGTTTGGAATCTTGATTTCCAGCTAACTGAGCCGACTAATAATCACTTTTGCTTTCCGTAATTCAGTAGTAACCATATTGCGCTTGCAGAAACTCTCATCATTTGTATTAATGTCTTTTTGTGAAAATAATCACGTTCATTCATCAATCTTTTTATATCAAAGGTAATCCGTGGCAAGGACTTCTCACGCACCCGGCGCGTCATAATGGGTGCGTGATTATCAGCTACAGTTTTAAACAAGTCTTCAAAGGGAGTTCCACGCGTCTCAGGGATGATTTTTCCATTTCATGTCTTCATAATTTTAAGTCGAGACTTGAATAACTCAGGGTCATAGTTTTAGAATGCAAAGGACTTCTCTGGCGCGGCGCGTCATAATGGGTGCGTGATTATCAGCTACAGTTTTAAACAAGTCTTCAAAGGAGTTCCACGCGTCTTCAGGATTTGATTCCATTTCAAGTATGTCCCTTCATAATTTAAGTCCGACTTGAATAACTCAGGGTCATAGTTTTTAGAATTTCTGACTTCAACAATCTTAGGTGGTATAGACTTAACTCTGTGAAGTTTTCTAACTCTGAAAATGGCAAAATGGTCTGAGAAGCCAACCTGTATAACCCCGGAGTTAGAAATAAATCAATCAAAATCCTTGATTGCATCGTAATTCGTGTGGGTTCCCTAATGATTTGCTTTAGACAATATAGTTTAGTCACGCTTTGGACGTTTTTTGTCGTTGCTGATATATTCAAGGCAGCATAATCAAAATTAATGGGGCTGTGTCAGGGTGCTACTGCACATCCTAAATATGCGCGAACTTGAAAAAGTGTTGGAGAACAGCTTTTCAAGTTTTATTGTGAATTGAGCGAAGGGATTTCATTTACATATAATTCGTGGCAACCATCGATATTTTTGGTATTTGTGTATATCTAGTAAATGATGTGATATGTTCGTGTTACGCTTAATCTGTATGTGAGCGTTTTTTCCCTAAAAATCCGTGCAATATGCTGCCAACAGCATAAAAACATGGAGGTAAAAGGGCTGGAAATGCCAGAGCTATGAGCTCTCCTGGTTCATATGCCAAATATCAGGCCGATCGTAAAGATTATATGAAGAAATGGAGAGACCCACAAAAGAATATGTGTAGAGAATACAGTGTATACGACGTGGAAGGAACTTAAAGCTGAGTGCAAATATGCCAGCGACACGGCTTTTGCCAAGCACTTGCTCTCACTGGAAATGAGACAAAGAAAAACGTAAGATATTTAATATGAGTTTATATTTGTATATATTATAGAGTTATGTTTCTTAAAACTGTATTTTTTGTATGAATGATTTCAATCACAATTCACAAAACTTTGTAGTACAGAACAAATCAACCAGCCAAAGGCAAAGTTGATACCGACTCAGTCAGAATCCGAAGTCGAAGAGATGGCCAGTGGGAATGAGATATTGGCAAATCCCTTTGATATAGAGCCTATGGATTTCACAGAAGGTTAGAACTTGTAAATAGTTTGTATTTATATGCATTTATAATAAGTAACAAAATATTTAGCCAGACATGATTACAATATGTGTATGCAATTATATTTTACTCAAAATACATGTGTGATTACTGTGATATATATTTTTGTACTAATTGCATATTTATTGTTTCTGTGAAATAGGACCTATACATGCATCAATCCCCCAGAAAATAAATCAGATACCTGGTCAAAGTTCTTATCAAGCCTTATCCCATTCATTCTCAAGTGACATATCGTCAAAGTAAGTAATATAGAAATTTATAAATATTGTAAAGTAAATTGACACAGGGGTGGCGCCAGGAATTCCCCGATGAGGGGGCTAGGGTCCCCGACGAGGGGTCTAAGTTCTTAGAGGCAGTCAAACTTTTTATCTGATGTTCAACCTGGGGGGTTCGGGCGCATGCTCCCCGAAGAAAATGTTTGAATTTTGAGTCTCTGAAACGGTATTTCCTGCGTTTTGAGGGTATTTTGCAGTAAAATTGAATAATCACGCTCGTTACAAAACATAGATTCTTCCCCGACGAAAGAGTAATTTTTCCCCAATGTGGGGGCTAGAGTTTCCCGACGTGGGGGGCTGCCCTAACGCCACCCCTGAATTGACATGAAAAAGACTCAAACTGTAGTATCTGATTGAATAATTTTTTAGACATTTTTGTGATTCGTTTCTTGCAGACTTGATCTGGACATCTCGAGAACATCGGGAAAGGAACTGAACCAAAGCTACAGCATATTGAATGACACTGTATCTGTTTATCGTTCATCAGACGAAAGTTCTGAGCACATTAGCAGCTCAGAAGATGAGCATAGTGACGTTGATAAGTTGAACGAACATGAGTAAGTATCCCTATTAAAATTTGATATAAAGGGACTGATGTATTACTTTATACTGTTCGAAATGTCCTAGTGTAAAAATGCCATAATTTGTGAGACTAATATATGTGGAGTTCTTTTCTAGAGAATTCTTGTTTAGGTCTTAAATTACACTAATTTGTCAATACGTTTAAGTTTTTAACAACATTTATTTTGTTTCACAGCTTATATCATATTTTGAAAAGTGGTATGGATGACATGAATAAGGAAAGTCCCACAGACTTCTCATCTGACGATGATGATGAATATGATGAAGACTATATTTGGTAAGTTATATTTAATATACACTATACGGCACCATACCTGTACCGATACTTTGTGGAATATTTTATCATTACAAATACATTTATTTCTCTAAAGAGTGTGTATAACCTTATATTCTAAAGGAAAGATGATGATAATGAAGATGGTAATGATGATGGTTGTTTGAAGTTGTTATTTTCAATCTCTCATATATAATAATTCAACAAAGTCTATCTATAATAAACTACAACAACAATATGTAAATACGTGTCCTCGTTCAGCCAAGTGTGTCCGATCGCATGACCTAACCTATTTGCATATCGGAAATACTAAACAGGAAGTTCATATCGTAACAATGGTAATGATGATGATAATGATAATGATTATGATAATATTGATGTCATTCCAATTGAGAAGATAAATGTAGCTGAAACATACTTTTCCAGTTTACAGGAACCTCCATCTGCAATTACTGTCCCTAATGCCAGTCCTTCTCATCCAGATGCTGACGATATGTTTGTTCCGATTTTATCCAAACAATGCCCTCCATCAATTTTTTTAAAACATAGAGTCCCAGCTAGATCTCACACACTAATCGTGAGGCAGACAATGTTAAACACACTGAACAACTAAACATTGGAAAATCTGCCAAAGTGATTTCTTCACTCGATTTACTTCTTCATCTTTTTCATGAAAGGTGCAGACACCCGACATGTAATCTTACAGCAGCAACAGAGTTTACACTAATTGGCACTAGTGTATTGATTAAATGGTCATGTAGTGAAGGTCACTGTGGAAAGTTTTATTCATCCTACCATTGCAATGGTGTACTCGCCACTAATCTACAAACTGCAGCTGCTATTTTTTATTCAGACAATAATTTTTCAAAACTTGAAAAATTTTCACAGTTTTTGGGATTATCATTCCTTTCAAAGTCTACCTTCTTCAGGTACCAAAGGTTGTATTGTGTACCAGTTGTAAATGAATGGTGGAATTGGCAACAGGAAATTATTACAAAACATTTGAAAGGGAAGGAACTTGTTGTCAATGGAGATGGACAGTGTGATTCACAAGGGCATTCCGCAAAGAACCTTTACTATTATATGATGGAAATGAACACAAGCTACATCATTGACTTGGAGATCCTGGACAAACGGCATACCAATTTTAGGTCAGTGAATATGGAAAGAGAGGCATTAAGAATCATCTTGCAGAGACTCACAACTATGTTAAATATAGAATACTGGGTTTGGTGGATAATCCAAGTGAGTAGATATATATACAATTTAAGACCTAACCAGGAACGGTTACGAAAAATACAACACTAGGTCCTCTGGCAGGAATTGAACCCACGGCCCTGCGATTCCGGTGCAGCGCTCTAACCAACTGAGCTACAGAGACCAGTTGCTGAGCTGTAACCGTGAGTTCTGTATATATAGGTTATCGGGTGTGCGGGTTGTGATAAGGTAAACTTCAAAGATTTTTTTTGCACTTCAGTTGGTTGAACTAGAGTTTAGTGGATAATCCAAGTGAGTAGATATATACACAATTTAAGACCTAACCAGGAACGGTTGCGAAAAATGCAACACTAGGTCCTCTGGCAGGAATTGAACCCACGGCCCTGCTATTCCGGTGCAGCGCTCTAACCAACTGAGCTACAGAGACCAGTTGCTGAGCTGTAACCGTAAGTTCTGTATATATAGGTTATCGGGTGTACGGGTTGTGATAAGGTAAACTTCAAATATTTTTTTTGCACTTCACTTGGTTGAACTAGAATACTGGGTTTGGTGGATAATCCAAGTGAGTAGATATATACACAATTTAGGACCTAACCAGGAACGGTTGCGAAAAATGCAACACGTACTAGGTCCTCTGGCAGGAATTGAACGGACGGCCCTGCGATTCCGGTGCAGCGCTCTGACCAACTGAGCTACGGAGACCAGTTGCTGAGCTGTAACCGTAAGTTCTGTAATATACCACATTAATATTAGAAACCACATCTAACACACTAACTCGGATTTGAAATATTACTTCATCCAAATATTGAAATCCATTTGCTGATGATTATTGGAGTAATAGTATAAATACTTTGATTAGAACTAGTCATGATGTTATTAGGACAACTAGTCACCATATTTATATATTTATTTATTCATCTTCTTTTTTAATTTGAAGCTGTATTCCACTCACTGGATGTGTGGAACAAAGCAAAGAATATCAGAAAAGGTATCACAAAAGTAAGAATCTTCACATTTAGTCAATCGACAATTTTTTAGAGGTGTGAAGCGTATCGTGGTTGACATTGAGTATCTTTTATTCTAACCTATACACATATTATTGTGCTTTTCACAACATGTACAGTCATGTAAGTTTGTTATTGGATTTGCACTAATCTGTGTTCCAAAACCTAAATTTATAATTAGTAATACACAGACCCTATTATTTTCTGTTGTTGTGCTAGGTTGCTAAATCAAAAAAGAACAAGAAGATCTTGGATTGGTGTGGGGATATTATAACACACTTCTGGTGTTGTTGCGAGGTGGCATCTAAAGACAATAAATTGCAGCCAGCTGCATTGAAAGACTTGAAGGTTGGCCATAAATGGACCATCTGATATTGTTTTCTAATTGTAATGAACATTATGTTACAGTATGTAATGTTTTAAACTCAACAATTCAGACAAAATATGCCAATGTTATAACCAGAAAAAAATATGTTTATAGGACAAGTGGGTTGGACTTCTCCATCATGTTTGCAACAAACATGAATGGCTGGATGGAAGATGTGCACATGCAGATTTGGATGATGATCATGAATTGGAATGGTTTGACCGAAGGGAAAAAGTGTTCAAAACTCTGCAGAAATTAATATTAAATCCAAAACTTCTTGAGACATTTAAATTCTATTCACGTTTCAGGTAAACAATGACATTATAACAAATGTGATAATAAATAAATAAACTAACTACAACAATAAACAATTATTATGATAGACCAGCCATAAATCAATATTACAAAACATAGTCTAGCCATGTTGAACATTTATTGAAACACATTACTTTTCACAATACTGACTGTATATAGATTCATAACGTAATAAAGTTGAATATATAAACCTTTTGTTTTTCCATATAGACACACTGGCAACCTAGAATGTGCAAATAGTTTGTCACTTGTGTACACTCTAAAAAGATGCTCATTTTCGTAAGTAGTATACAGAATTCTGTTTTTGTGTGTAATTGTTCCTATGTACACGATTGTACTTAATTGCAGATAACACTTACAGTTAATTCTTTTTCTATAGATATCCAGAACCTTCCAGAGAGATCCATAAGAAGAAAATGAGCAGATTCCAAAGTGATTCAACTGACTAATTGTACATTTTTCAATTAGA
The DNA here is from genome assembly GCA_016169945.1 of Trachythela sp. YZ-2020. Classification (NCBI taxonomy): domain Eukaryota; kingdom Metazoa; phylum Cnidaria; class Anthozoa; order Malacalcyonacea; family Clavulariidae; genus Trachythela; species Trachythela sp. YZ-2020. The sequence goes on along the minus strand of JADLSH010000212.1, from coordinate 759,031 downwards.
CAACGACTATTCGTTGACTATTCGCTCATAGACAACGAGGCTGAGTTGTCTAATTGTTTTAGTTAGTATAAACCTACTAGTAAAACTAAACGATTTCTAAAGAGAAAATACACAATAATTATTCACAACATTTATTTCAACAGTCAAATTTTCCGCCATTGTTTTGAGTTTTGGTTACTAATGATCTATTTAGTGAATAGACACCAAGGTCGAGGTGATTATCGCCAGATAGTCACCAAGCCGCAAAGTGGCCAGGTGACTATTCAGCGATAATCATCGAGACCGAGGTGTCTATTCACTTTAGTATCACTACAGAAGTCAATAAATAATACGCATTTCCATTATTTTTTGTTGTGAAACGTCCATAAATCGGTTTTCAGAACCCATTCTTTTTGGAAAAGCAACTAATTTAAATTAGTATCCAAGAACTGTCTATTGCCTCATAGACACCTCTTGATTAGCCAATCAAAACGTTTAAAAGACACTTTTTAATACTGAAGTGATACTAACACCAAATAGACTATTAGTAATGTAGCCAATCACAGCACAGGATTTTTAATAGTCTACTAGTAAGTTTATACTAATAAACAATAGTTTTTTCCTTGCAATGTATACTGTATGTCATTTCATTGTCCTCGGAAATTGTAAAGTTAATGTTCCCTGAACCCCACATTTGCGCCAGTTGGTGAAGGATAATGTCTCCGGATACAGGTTACCACACATGAAGGTGCAACCCTTTTATTTCCTTTGCCAAGATATCCATATGTGTCCAATATATAATGTCGGTAAGCCTGTTTACGAAATTCGCTTGTGCTGTTATCTTCCCTATCGTTTCGTATGTCTCCTACATTTCTGCAGCATAGTTGCAAGTATTCGGGATCTAGACAAAGTTTCCTGAACCGCCTGGTATTAGTCACACACCTTTTGCGACCACAACACTTGTTTTCAATTTCTTGTGGCATAATGTAACATCTACCACATTTGCACCAGGTTCCTGTCTGGCATGGATTTGTGAGGTTGGCTCTTCTGATGCATCTCGCTGCTGTAATGCTGGTATAAGGTATTTATCATTGTCATACATGGTAATCATTAAGCTGTGTACATAATCCATGCTGCCAGCCCCTCTTCGAAGGCAACATAGTGCTAGCTGCCTTATCATAGGTGCATCCAAAGTGTCCAAAAATGCCTGAAGATGCAAAATTTTAATCATTTGTAAAATGCAATAATAAATTAAGTTCATATGCATTGCTTAAACATCTTTAGAGAATAGCCTCTATAATACTGTAAGTGATAATAAATAATTTGTACAATTATGATAGGTGAAAGTAATGCATAACCATGAGATTGACCACCCTATTTGAATAAGTGGTTAGAAACATGTAATGATCTAGAGATCAATAGAAAACATTTAGACTGAATCCACTTCTCCAAGACAACTGTACGATGCTGAAAAATGCATATAAACTATACTGTATATTATATGTGGAAAAATTTGTCTAGATAGAATACCTTCACTTGATTGTTTTCTAGTCTGTTCTCTTCTTCTTCCGATTGCATCTGTGTAGATGTTTCAGTTTAAAGAAAATATGTCCAATTTTGTCTTCGATATAGAACCCACGCTTTCACTCCTTCGCCAATATATAAAGACGTACAATAGTAATCGCGCCATATTCGCCGCTGGATAATACAATTACGTGCCTTTTTAACTAGCCAATCAGTGTCCTGACACAGCCCCTTTAAAATCTCGTAGCAAAATGGTTTTGTTTCCTTCCCTTGTAAAGTTAGCTAAAAGTTCTCTCAAGGCTGTTCGTAAAGGTAGTAGCATCAAACTGAGGAGGCCTATAGAAAACTCCAAATAAGATCTTCTTAGTTTTCGGTGGGATCAGCTCGAACCAGATTGCTTCGACATTATCATATGCCAGTGTATTATCAACATTGTCCAAATAGTTAAAGTTCAAATTCTCAGCAATATAAACCACTATGCCTCCTCCATAACGATCTCAATCTCTTCGTATAAGATTATATCCATGTAGAGTAATTTCTTCGTCTGAGAATGAATTATCCAGCCAAGTTTCGTTCAAGGAAAGTACACGAGGCCGGTGTTTATCACAAAACAGTCGCAATTCGTCCAGCTTATTTCTTAAGCTACAAATATTTAAATGGAACAATCGAAGGCCTTTCATATGAACTGGCAAGTTAGCTGCATGGCCTGCGTTTAACGATACATAATTTGACAGCAAGATGAGGTTAGCAGCGAGCGTGATGTTTAATCTTCGCGTTGCCAAAATAAGCTTTCCGACTGATGCCACGCTGGGGAGATTTCTAGATTTCAACTTCGAGTTAAACGAAGGGATTTTTGCTTGGCTTGATTCCCTCGCTGTCACTAGGATTTCCAATGTAGCATCTTCACACAATTTTGAAGAATCGTTTAAGAGTTTAGCAACAAGTAGATAGATTAAAAGGTAAATTGTTAGAGAGCCATAAAAGCATGTCCCGCCGATCACATGCTTCATTATTTTTGGCGATTTTATATTATGTGCATACCCTGAATTTCGAATTTCTTATGTGACGTTAGCAGGGAGTTACTAACAAAGTAAATGCAGTTTTCATTTTGACTGTAAATGGTAACCATAATTCCAGTTTTGTCAACCGTCTACACCAAAATGGCGCATGTAACGTGGATCCCTATCTAAGTAGTTCTTTTTGAAACCCTGTAACATGAAGATAAAGCTATCACTTCACTTGTACAACATATATTTATGATCTCAAATAACATGTTAATGCAATTAGAATAGTTACAACTTTGTGCAATATGCCAGTCTTGTAGAAACAAGATTTTTTCACGACTCTACTTGCTCAACAAGAAGAAGATCAAAATTTTAGTTGTTCTCACTTTAAACCCTGTAACTCTAATTTGAATAAGTTTTAGGAATTCATTTTCACATATTGTAAACAGCAAAAGAAATGTGAATGCAGTTATCGTTTTTTCAAACTTTTCTTGGGTTTAACAAAGCAAAAATCAACTTTGAATGCATGCGTACTTTTATGAACTACAAAATAGCCAGTAAACTTCAAACCCAGTAAATTCATTTTAAATATGTTTCAGGGTTTCCCATAAAATAGAATTATAGAAATGTGAATGCAGCTATCGGTTTCTCAAACTTCTCGGGGCTTTAACAAAGCAAAAAATCAACTTTGAGTGCAGTGTATTATTTTGCACTACAAAAACAACCATTGTTGTTGTTTACACACCTACTTCAAACCCTGTAGCTTTACTTTAATTATATTTCAGGATTTTTCATCAGTATAATATTATATATGGACCAAAAATAGAAATTTCAATGCAGCTATCGCTTTTTCAAACTTCTGTCGGGTTTACCAAAGCCAAAAATCACCTTTGAATGCATGCGTATTATTTCGAACTACTACAAATGCATGCATGCAGAACCCCCTCGTTCATTAGAACCAAGCAATTACACTTTCCAAAAGTTACTGTAACATGAAGTACTGAGTTGATCACTGTAACCATGGTAACACGCAACTGGCCGTATATTTATTTTATTTTTTGTACAAAATGGCAAAAATATAGTGATAAGGTTTGTAATATTAACTGTGAAATTCTCAATTGCACAACTATATAAAGTAGCTATGTTATTACGTACTCTTTTAGCTTTGATTTACTCTAAAATTCAATCTTAGCTCACAAAACGTTTCGAAATTGTCATAAAACGTCAACTGTTTTTTGAACATTATATTTATACTATCATGAAGTTCTTGAGATTAAATATGTTGTTTCTTATTCTATAACGCATTTGAATTCATAATAAAACACTTGTTAAGATTAATCAATGTTGTATTGACCACACAGGATGAACTACGCATTTTGAAAACCACAAACTATAGTGCTTTGGCGTTGACGGCCGCAAAAGCAAGTGTTCAAGATAGACACTTACCCGTTTAAAACTCGAAAACCTTGTCCTTTCTCGGTCTTAATAGCTTTTGACTGATTTCTTTTCCCGTTGACTTTAGTATTAAGTGAAAATCGTCTAAATACGCATAACTTAAAAAACCGTCCAACGTCCATGACAAAAAAACAATGGCGGACAACTTTGCACTCCGCTATGTTCACAAATCTCCGAGCGGAAGTAGTACCCTTGCACGGCGCTTCACGCCGTAGCTCGGAGACAAAAGAACGCGCCATTGTCATTGTTGTTGTTATACAGCCATGCGTATCACGGACAGCACGCGCAAAATAATGCCGTTTCCTGTTCCTGGTTTCTGGATTGTCCATGCTCCCACCCGTGGAAAAGTCTCTCTTGCCTTCCAGCATTAATTAAAAGGGAGAGAGACATCTAGCAAGTCTTACGAAAACACATGATGGGGATGAAACAAAATTTTACATAGCCTCATTGGTTTTCGCGCGTTCTGATTAGTTAATTCAGCAATAAATTTGGCAAAATATTTACTTCCCGAGCAATGTGCGAATGGCCAGGCAAATATGAGTTTCAAAGAGTTTCGAAAAGCATTATGTCGTGTAAAGAACGTAATACTTGCAAATTTAAAACCTAAAAACTTCCAAACATTTCTTCAAACTTTGTATGTTTTTAACTACGGGATTACGTAGTTAGTTCCTCCATTAAAATTGTCTTCATTTGTTGTGCTTGCGTTTATTGTATTCTCAAAACTCACAGGTAAGAAATGTATTAAAACTTCATTCCAAACATAATTTTACGAATTTTCTCGTTTTTTTCCGGATATAATAACATTCTCACTCGATTTTCTTTTAAAAAGTAAGGCACAACCAAGCATTTTACTGTCCATAACATACCTTATTTCTCAAAAATTAGATAAACGATTTATATCCAGCAATATTTCTGGCCAAAAAAACTTTGTAAAATTGAGAATTCATCAATGTTTTAAACTTTAAAACTGTGCCAATTTCACCTCAGTGAAACAGTCAGTTTATCCTTGTGTTTCATATTGTAAACAGCGATAAAGCTTAACAGAGATATGTCATGGTCTAAGTAAACCCATTTCAAATAGCATGTCAACAAGAAACACAGAAACACTAAAAATGCATGCGGTCGGCGGAAAATTAGCAAAACTTCCACATTTATTAACATCATTTTTGCTTAGTTTGGTGAGGAAATGTATACTAAATCAATTATTCGGCTCGGGCTCAGTGATTATGGTGAATCTTTCGGTGAATATTCACGATACGCACCTCGCCCTCGAAGAATAATCCCCAAGTGACGCGCGTAGCGCGTATAGGAGAAGCCCGTGGCGAGTGTCCTCTGCTAGCTGTTAATATTTCACCAATTATTGCGGGCGTACTGCCATGGTTCATTGTTCATGGTTCATGGTTCATGGTTCATGGTTCATGGTTCATGGTTCATGGTTCATGGTTCATGGTTCATGGTTCATGGTTCATGGTTCGTGGGTGGTCATTCCACTGTTCTCTAGAGTATGGCGTATTATCAGGAGTGGAATGAGTGAGATTTCTCAATCATGAGAATATAGCTTCAAAAAAATAGCGGTGAAGCACTGCTAAGAAGAAATAGTCAGATATAAGGTACGGCATTAAGCATTAGGCCAAAATCAAAGTAATTTGTTTTATTGTCTATTGATTTATCCGTTTGAAAAATGTTGCTTATACTTCGCTTTGCATTTCATGTCAGTAAGGTTGATGTCAATGCATGCAGGTGCAAGTTTTTTAGATTACCTAATTCTATATTTAAAAGATTCATAATCCAAAATAATTAAATAGCTTCAAATGTGAAGTATATTATAAAGCGTATTAAGTTGAAATGGCGAAAAGCTGAAAAGCAGTTAAGTCTTATGAACATTCAAAAGGTTTCACCAAGTAATTTTGTACAAAAAATGGAAAAACCATCGGAAAAAGTATATTTTTCCTTCAGCGATATACAGTATGTTCATCAGCCGTCTGCTGAAGATCAATACTTTATGTTTAAGTTTTTCGTATGCTGCACGAAGTGGTAGGATGTAAAAATGAAAATAACTTACATATTTGGTATGGATTTAGTAAAACACGCTAACATTATTCTCCCCAAATATTGGTGCCTGCTGGAAATTTATTTTGTTCAAAAAATTCTTGGGAACTATAGTTGTTCTATTTGACAATGTGAGCGGTGGTTGCATGCTTGTATTTTTAACTTGTAAATATGCACTAGAGGGCACCCAGAGACTGCATGCCTCCTCCCGCTGAATTATTTTCTTAAAAGAATAAATCGATTTTTTACAGTGCATGTTGCGGTTTTATTGGACTTGAAATTAGTTTCAAAAATGGGAAAATATACTAATGAGTTAAGAAAAAATTTAAATTGTCAATATATAGAAAATAAAATGTTTACACGTACAGTTAAGAAGTATTTCCTATTTTACATGTGAAACGTTAAATGGCTGTTTTACTTCACGCGAAACGTGATCCGAAATCTCCCCCTCTGCCCCCTTTACCACCATCATGATATATGATCGGTGAAGTGAAGGCGGGCCATGTTGAATGTTTTTCTGCATGTGCGTACATTTCTACATAACATGGCTCTGTGCAGAAATTGCGCTACTTCTTGAAGCAAAAAATGCCCGTGCAACATGCCTCCATGGTCTCAAGAACGTCCTATTAAAGAATGCCAAAAAGAAAATTAAATTTATAATGAGGTATAAAAATTCGTATGTTTTATTACAATAATCTTAATTTCGCCACTTTTCAATTTAAGAAATACAACAACAAACATGTTTGTATTGAATGTCAAAGAACATTTCAACTTGTTGATTGAAAAGATCGTGATAACTACAGATCTTGTATGCACGATGAAATAGGAACTTGATCAAAGCAGTTTTACCTGAAAAAGGCTCAAGGCTAAAAAAATGCATACATTGACCAATGTGTGTGTCCTTTCTATAAATATCTGTGCCAAAAGGAGTAATTTGATATCTAAGAAGTGTATAACATCGTCATCAAAAGTATCAACAGTAAATTCAATGTTTTCATGAAACGAATTGAATTTGTTTAAAAAAAAATGGAATATCCAAATGTTTTAAGTAAACTAGAGTATCTTTGACATAACGACGGTAGAATTTTATAGTCCAGAATTAATAAGATCAGAAACAATATATGATCTTTAAATTCAGTATAATAAATGTTTAGCGAGAACAGATCCAAGAAATGAACCCATGGAAACACCATCTACTTGTTCATACAATTTATTATCAAATGAAAAAGACTAGTGTCTAAAAGCTTCTTTTAGAAATACGATTGAGTATTATTAACGGTTTTATGAAGAGAAACATTTGTAAATAAAGAAACCACCGCATCAAAGAAAACAAATCGATAGCCTTCATGAAATAGATGTTATGGAATAGAATTTGCAGCAACAGTGAATTAATTATGTGTTAATAGATTTAACAAATTAGCAAGGAATTTTCCAACGTTGTAATGCTGTGTGTTAGTTGTGTCAAGTATTGGTCGGAATTTTAATGAATTCTTTGTGTATTTTAGGTACGCCATGTTCACGTGCAAAGTGAGAGAATTGAGAGCCAAAGAGAATCTCTTTCAGACTTACTTATTTCATCAATTTGTATATATAAAGTAAAATGATATATTTGTAATGATGTCATTCTAGTGAGTGCAGGGTTCATATTGTTAGTAATAAGTTAAAACTTAAGTCAGTCAGAGAAAATATTAGTACAACAGGAGCTATATACTCAGTATACGTTTCATTACAAAAGTGCCATTACCTTTGTCTGGTTTGAGTATAGAGAAACTATGTGTTAGTTGATTAAGTATCTTAGTATCTTAGTTATTCTATGTAAATCATCGGGCCATCATCGAAAGGGGACGTAACAAGTAAGTGGTGTATTACAGGTGCGGGAAGGTGAAGGGAGGTCTGGGGGTCCTCCCCCAGAAAATGTTTGTAATCTTGAGTCTCTGTGGCTTGATGTCCTGCATTTTCAGAGACAATTTTTGATATATCCCATCTAAATGGAGCCAGGTTTTGTTGTGAGAATACCATAACTTTCCTCTAAACTCAGTTTTTCCCCCTTTTTTGCTTATACTTTGGACAAGAAGGACCTTCACTGGGGGGGGCCAAAATAGCTTACTGGGGGGGGGCAAACACGGGGGCTGGGGGGGGGCTTTTGCCCCACTTTTGATGGCGGTCTTATACACTTCTTAAATATCAAAATATCAATATTATAGTTTCAGATGTTTGGTGTGACCTTTTGTATGTTCATATAAAAACTACTTTTTATTATTGGCGTTTTCACTTCACACGCTTTGCCATAAACTTTGCCTTGAAATGATTTTTTTTTTGAAGGAATTCTCTTCTAAATTATGAATTTTTAAATATGGAATCGGGTAATCTAACAAACTCACAATTACACTGACATGAAATGCAAAACGAAGAGTAGTAGTGTAGGTACCGATCGACCCGGATTTTTGGGGGTGTGCGGGAGTGTGTGGGGGTGTGCGGGAGTGTGCGGGGGTGTGCGGGAGTGTGCGAGAGTGTGCGGGAGTGTACAACATCATTAACATAAACATAATTAATTATGTATTGACGTCACAATAGCGTCACGTTACCAAGTCGCGTTACCATACGTCACCTTAGGTTACGTTACCATCTGGCGGCGGAAGTAATTAGTATACAAAATCTATGACGTCACAATAGCGTCACGTTACCAAGTCGCGTTACTTATCACAATAGCTATAGCGTCTCTATAAAGTTCCCTGGGCAAGACAGTCATGAGTTTTGAGAGTGTGCAACATCATTAACATTCATTAATTATGTATTGACATCATAATGATATGCAAGGCGCGTTTGGGCAAAACAGTCATTAAGCTGAGCTCAGCATTCGTCACAAAAAGAGTTAATCTTGACGCTTTTTATCACAATAGCTAGCTAGTTTCTATATATTTGCCAAGCTTTGTGTTCTTGTTTGGGCGAAACAATCATTAAGATGAACCATCACAATAGCTATAGCGTCCGTATAAAGTTCCCAAGCTTTGTGTTCCAAACACAGTCCGTTTCGACAACGAGTAAATAATATATTCTCGTATCTAATATCACCTTATACGAAACGGCTTATATAACTAATATAGCGACGCTTAACCTAGTAAAGTATTATTACCTTATGCGAAATAATAACAAGCAGAGATATAGCTTTCTAAAACGAGAAGATCTTAAGGTTTAATCGGCATAGGTAAGGTCTTATAGAGCAATACAAATATATGTTTGCCAAGCGATTGTAAAAACATAGTTACTACAGGGATTTAAACCTTACGAAGTTTAAAGCGTTTTAGATGTAGCAGAGTGGGAAAAGCAGTGATTTTTAAGCGAGATTTACAAGCATATACAAACATTGTATATAAACATTTAGCGTTTGTTAGGTGATTACGGGCAATTAAGATTTTCTAGCTTAAAAATTTGAATAAATTTAGAATATATTATTATAGGACGGGGAAATATTGTACAATGTACATACAACACACACAGAATTAATTTTTAAAACACATTTATTGATAATAATTTCTTTTACAGCGTTAGTAAGGTCTACTCCTAAGAGCATATCGTTTAGGTGTCTTTTGTATCTTTAAAGAGTTCTCATATTTTTTGTCTGTCTTCGGGGGATAATCTTGCAATTGCTGAATCTTAAGGTCTCCAATCTGAAATCTACCCAATATTAAATATATTTTTAACAAAGTAAATAAGGTCTGCTCTGGGTCTGCTTCTAAGAACGTATTATTCTTAAACGCCAAATCCTAAGAGTGAATCATTGAATCCTAAAATTGAATAATTGAATATCGAGCGATGTTAGCTTCATATCGAGCGAGCCAACCTCCATATAGAGCGAGCTTAGCTTCGAGCCGAGCTCTAAGACGTAATGATAGGCCCCAGCCGAGCTCTAACATATAAGGATAGGCCCGAGCCAAGCTTAGTATATATCTCCGAGCCTAGTATATATACCTCCGAGCCGACTTATCTTCCTTATCTTTATCTTCCTTATCTTTATCTTCCTTATCTTTATCTTCCTTATCTTTATCTTCCTTATCTTTATCTTCCTTATCTTTATCATCGAGCGAGCTTAGCTCCAAATCGAGCGATTATAGTCATAGTTATAGACTAGGCGGATATACTTGTTAACTAATCCAATTTCTATGATTTATGACTTATGACTAATGACTTATGACTTATGACTTATGACTTATGACTTATGACTTATGACTAATGACTAATGACTATAGTCATATAACGGCTCGAAGCTAAGCTCGCTCTATATGGAGGTTGGCTCGCTCGATATGAAGCTAACATCGCTCGATATTCAATTATTCAATTTTAGGATTCAATGATTCACTCTTAGGATTTGGAGTTTAAGAATAATACGTTCTTAGAAGCAGACCCAGAGCAGACCTTATTTACTTTGTTAAAAATATATTTAATATTGGGTAGATTTCAGATTGGAGACCTTAAGATTCAGCAATTGCAAGATTATCCCCCGAAGACAGACAAAAAATATGAGAACTCTTTAAAGATACAAAAGACACCTAAACGATATGCTCTTAGGAGTAGACCTTACTAACGCTGTAAAAGAAATTATTATCAATAAATGTGTTCTAAAAATTAATTATGTGTGTGTTGTATGTACATTGTACAATATTTCCCCGTCCTATAACAAACGCTAAATGTTTATATACAATGTTTGTATATGCTTGTAAATCTCGCTTAAAAATCACTGCTTTTCCCACTCTGCTACATCTAAAACGCTTTAAACTTCGTAAGGTTTAAATCCCTGTAATAACTATGTTTTTACAATCGCTTGGCAAACATATATTTGTATTGCTCTATAAGACCTTACCTATGCCGATTAAACCTTAAGATCTTCTCGTTTTAGAAAGCTATATCTCTGCTTGTTATTATTTCGCATAAGGTAATAATACTTAACTAGGTTAAGCGTCGCTATATTAGTTAGATAAGCCGTTTCGTATAAGGTGATATTAGATACGAGAATATATTATTTACTCGTTGTCGAAACGGACTGTGTTTGGAACACAAAGCTTGGGAACTTTATACGGACGCTATAGCTATTGTGATGGTTCATCTTAATGATTGTTTCGCCCAAACAAGAACACAAAGCTTGGCAAATATATAGAAACTAGCTAGCTATTGTGATAAAAAGCGTCAGGATTAACTCTTTTTGTGACGAATGCTGAGCTCAGCTTAATGACTGTTTTGCCCAAACGCGCCTTGCATATCATTATGATGTCAATACATAATTAATGAATGTTAATGATGTTGCACACTCTCAAAACTCATGACTGTCTTGCCCAGGGAACTTTATAGAGACGCTATAGCTATTGTGATAAGTAACGCGACTTGGTAACGTGACGCTATTGTGACGTCATAGATTTTGTATACTAATTACTTCCGCCGCCAGATGGTAATGTAACCTAAGGTGACGTATGGTAACGCGACTTGGTAACGTGACGCTATTGTGACGTCAATACATAATTAATTATGTTTATGTTAATGATGTTGCACACTCCCGCACACTCCCGCACACCCCCACACACTCCCGCACAGCCCCAAAAATCCGGGTCGATCGGTACCTACACTACTACTACGAAGTACCTATACACAATTTATTTCATACCGTAAATAAACAAACAAATTACTTTGTTCTTGGCCTAATGCTTCTTGCCTTGCCTTCTATCTGACTATTCCTTCTTAACATTTTAACGGAAAAGCGAAAAGGTGCTTTACTGCTTTTTCCTTCAAATTATTTTCTCACGTTATTAAATCACACTCGTTCCACTCGTGACAATCCGCCATGTTCTTCTTGAGAGCAGTGAGATGACCACTAACATTGCCCCGCGCATTGAATCGTTGCCACGCGCCCGCGATAAGTCCGTAAAGAGCAGGAAAACAAGCTAAGAAACACAGTTGCAAATACATCATTTTTATTTCAACATGAGTAGGATAACTAAGTACAGTATATTACAAACAATGAAACAACTTCAAAAAACAGGTTTTTATAACTTATAAACTCGCAGGCTTAGAGTCAGATTGAGTGCAAAAAATATCAAAAAGTTGAGATGCTGCACTGGACAATCATCATTGCCAACGAGAAAAAAAAATAAAGAGAGCTTCCCATAAGCAAAAGACAAATAAGACATGGCATACTATTACGTTAACATTGAATTTAATAGACAATTTGCATTATAGACTAAATTTATTTCATACCGTAAATAAACAAACAAATTACTTTGTTCTTGGCCTAATGCTTCTTGCCTTGCCTTCTATCTGACTATTCCTTCTTAACATTTTAACGGAAAAGCGAAAAGGTGCTTTACTGCTTTTTCCTTCAAATTATTTTCTCACGTTATTAAATCACACTCGTTCCACTCGTGACAATCCGCCATGTTCTTCTTGAGAGCAGTGAGATGACCACTAACATTGCCCCGCGCATTGAATCGTTGCCACGCGCCCGCGTAAAGTCCGTAAAGAGCAGGAAAACAAGCTAAGAAACACAGTTGCAAATACATCATTTTTATTTCAACATGAGTAGGATAACTAAGTACAGTATATTACAAACAATGAAACAACTTCAAAAAACAGGTTTTTATAACTTATAAACTCGCAGGCTTAGAGTCAGATTGAGTGCAAAAAATATCAAAAAGTTGAGATGCTGCACTGGACAATCATCATTGCCAACGAGAAAAAAAAATAAAGAGAGCTTCCCATAAGCAAAAGACAAATAAGACATGGCATACTATTACGTTAACATTGAATTTAATAGACAATTTGCATTATAGACTAAATTTCTGTCTAAGCAAAAAAGTATATTGCCGGAAAGAACATACTAAAATTAGTAAAATTGCAAAGTTTGGTTGCGAAATGTTGTAAAATGCGGAAAATATAGCCTTACAAAATTTGCAAATTTTGTATACTTTTGTATTACGTGCGGAAATTCCTACCATATTTGGGCCGAAATGTGGTAGTAATTTCCGCACGTAATACAAAAGTATACAAAATTTGCAAGGCTCTATTTTCCGCATTTTACAACATTTCGCAACCAAACTTTGCAATTTTACTAATTTTCGTATGTTCTTTGTAGTTGTTGTGATTGATTCCCTTCTCGAGTATCTCCAGTAGTTGCGTGTAAATTTGGCATTGACCGCTGCTTTACAATTATATTTTGCTCGCCAGATTGCCGAACAGTCAACAGAGAAAGGTTTCTTCAACAAATCGATTATAATATCTGCTTCCGTAGAAGCCGTCACCCTTGCTGAAACCATTGTTATGTAAATTTAATAATAGAATGTAAAATCACTTACCTTGACCAACTGAACGAACGTTCGCTGTATAAAAATATTCGTGCAATCACAGTTGCGCAATCAACTGAATCAAGCGTACGGAAAGAATTCTCGAAGGCTCAAGTCATGCTTTCGAAAATGAGCATGACTAGATGTTGCGAAACTGCGCGTTTGAGCATGCTCAGATGCTGTTATCCAATCAGATTGCGAGTATTTCTACTATAAAATATATTACTTGGTCATGCTGAATTCGGAGAGCATGACTAGACGCGAAATGCGTAGAATATAAGCTTTACACGCAAAATTCACACGCATTGGCCATGTTTGTTGCTAGGTAACCCACGAAATGAGCAAAATACTGCATAAAATGACGTAATTTCGCGAAAATATCGCAAAAGATTGCCAAAAAATGCGAGAATATCGTCAAATAAAATGGTTGAAAGTTTTTGGAAACTAATTAACCAAACGATTTGAATTTGAAATTTTGAGGAAAGGAATTCTTTATTTTTGGGAAAATTTTTGGTCATGATGGGCATGACCAGCATGACCTCTAGCTACGCTACTGAAGATGACCGAATTGCCACCACAACATGGGAGACGGTGGATGCATTGTTAAAAAGAAAAAAAAAAGTGACCCTTACACTAATCCTTTAACAGTCTGCAAAACCTAAAATTGACCCAACAAATCGCAGTTTGTAGACATACTGTATCGTTTCATTAATGCCAAGGATGTTCAACTATTTCATTTAGCTATTGTGTGAAATACAGTATGTCAAAATTAAATTATTATACGATAATTATAAGAATGATTTTAAGCAATTTGCTTGATAAAACAACTATCAAGGGTAGTTGGAAATTTTGAAGAGGAAACTATACATTATTATGGTCTAACTGCAGTTGAGAATAAGGCAGCTATACAATATGCTCTTACAAAATCAAACCTGCAGCCCTGTTGTCCCAGTGCAAAGTGTTTTGCTTTTTGTATCTGCGAATGCAGATATATTGCTGTCGTCTTGTAAATGTATTGTTAATGTAATGTAATGTTAATGTTAATGTTAATGTTAATGGTAATGTTAATGTTAATGTTATGTTAGCTTGTAGCCATTCAGGGACGAGCTTATTTAAATTGATAACCAATCAGCAAGTGGCTTACAATACAATGACGTAATGTTCCCCAAGGCCATGACATCATTCAATTTTTCCTCTTCCAGGCTAGATCTTAAATTCAACATGTTTTGAAATGTCAAAATAAATTGACGAAACGTCGTTAATTCGTATAAAAATGTGGAAATACGAAGGTTTTCAATACGAAAGTATCGACTAGCACGAATTTTCACCTTGCTAGTGTGGGTGAAAATTTAGCATCCGCTATACCACCATCTGCCGTAGAACCTGAAGTATATGTTGTCCCAGCTGAAACCACATTCTCAATGAAATCCCCCATTGTAAATGCAGTTTATAAAAAACTAAAAGCAATTAATCAAAAGAAAGCAGCATGTCTTGACAAAATACTTTGCAAACTTTTAAAAATTGCGGCTGAAATCGTTGCTCCATCACTAACTCAAATATTTGATAAGACTATAAGCACTAGCATCTTCCCTACAGATTGGAAACTAGCGAGAGTTACTCCAATTTTTAAGAAAGGTAAAAAAGACAACATGGACAACTATCGACCAATATCCGTTATTTCGGTAGTTGCAAAGATTTTTGAAAGGCTGACTTTTGAGCAGTTGTATGAGTATCTGAACAACAACAACCTAATATCTGCGTATCAATCTGGTTTTCGACCATTGCACAGTACACTAACTTCCCTAATAGAAGCCACGGACAATTGGTCAATCAATATAGATAATGGTCTTCTTAACGGGGTAATTTTTATCGACCTTAAAAAAGCATTTGATACTATTGATCATGCCATTCTCTTACGGAAGTTACAAATGCATGGTGTTGACCAAAACGGTATCAAATTCTTTGAATCATATCTAAGTAACCGCAGCCAAAGATGTTGCGTCAATGGTGAGTTATCTTAAGTTGTTAAAATAACCTGTGGGGTACCACAAAGTAGTAACTTGGGACCTCTATTGTTCTTAATCCCCGAGCCGGCGCGAAGCGCCGTGCGAGGGTACTAATTCCGCTCGGATATTTACACCCGGGTATGTGAAAACATTGTGGAATGCAAAGTCGTCCACCATTTTTTTTTGTCATGGACGGTTTTTTAAGTTATGCGCATGCGCGAGTTAAAGCCGAGAGAAAACTGGTCACTAGCTACATCATGATTGGCTAAGACAACGATTTTGTTTTTATATGCAAGCGTCAGAAAAATAACTGCCATTTTGGCATTTTATTTTTGGCATTTAATTTATAATGCAATTAAGAGGAGATTTTTTAGAAAATCGAGCAATTGGCGCTCAAAAATACCGTCATGCTTTGCGCGAAAACGAAGCAATTGTTGTTTTTGCGAAAATGGCAGAGTGAATATTCAGTTCGATGACTTACTGGCTAAATATTCGAGTGGGACGTTGCTGGATTTCAAGATAAATACTAGAAATGGATTCTTCATAACAATTTTAGTTAGCTAAAGGCTACAACAAGCTTTATACAGCAATTTTTGAATGAAACGGCTATTTTCAATTTGTGGAAGGGCCGACCAAGGGTGATGTTTGGCGACAGAAGTTACCAAGGTATGACAACTTTACGTACTTTATTTTCATGTTGGATAGTGTTAATATGGGCAGAAATTTATCTATTAAGAACGGTATTTGACCACACTTTGCAGCTACGCAAAACTGGTTTGACCTTTGCTACTGAATGTTTTATCATTGGTAATTTATTTTCTGAATATAATTTGTTTTGCTTCTTGCCATGGACTTTTACTTTCCTTTCTGTATTTTATCCTGTTACTGATTCAAACAAGCATTAATCTCAAGGATATTTATATAACTACATAGCTAGGTAATTGCACTTTTAATTACCTAATTTGATGCCTTTGCAAAGTATTATTAAATTAATTATTGTCACTTTTGATTGATGCATTTAAATAAGATTTGCTCCATTCTTACAAAAATTTCTAAAGCATAAAAATTGTGTAAAAATCTGATTTTCTACTAATCCATATTTCTGCGCAGCAAAAGGCGCTAATGTCCCTTTACCTAACTTACTGAAGGGTAAAATAACTGTTTTTAAAGGAAATCGAAGGTGAAGGTCGTTGGAATATTTTTTATGTTTTAACTCCAACCCTGCCATTTTGTTGGCATTTTACCAAAAATGATATACCTTTATATTTTGTAAAAAAAACCTCCTAAATTCATTGTCAGTTTTTAAAATTCATTAAAATTACCATTGATAGATTCTAGTAGTCATAACAAGATAAGTAAACAAACTACAAATAAACATGAAAAGAAATGGTTGGACTTTTATCATAACCTCTTCGTTGAAAGTTGTAAAATAGACCCAAGCATTTGGGGCTTCATTGCTTAAATTTGAAAAATATCCCTTATATTAAGCGTGCGCAGCCAAATTTTATGGTGTACTCTAAGTTTAAACACAAAGCTTCAAAATTATTGTATTTAAAAAAAAATCAAAGCCGAAGGTCGTCGCAGAATTTAGCCATTTTGTAAGGTTTGTCAATTTTTTTTACCTGCTATTTTATTAAGGTGGCTCAATGCAGTTTTCGAAAAATGTTTGTTTCAGCTTGGAAAGTCAATTAATATCAGCACAATGTATTAATTAAATTTTGAACAGTAAATGTTGTGCCGATATTGAATAAGTTGTGTCATAACTGTCATTCATACTTATTTCCGAACCAAAACAACTTTCCTTGCCACTTGAGAAAAAAATCTGTACACGGCTTGAAGAGCGCTGAATAATTCATTGCTTTTCCCGCCCTAAATCTGTCGTTAAGATTTGGACAATGGATATCAGTCCATAATATCCAATCCATAATACAATCAGGTCGGACAAACAATAAACCTCAGTTTCACTTGGGTCGGACAGAATGTCCGGTGCTTTCTGCTCTACGTCGGACAATTTCACGAATGGGTTGGACAATGTCCGTGACCGACCGATATTTTAAGGCCTGCATGCATGCCATGAGTCTATTCCTGAACGTCTCAGTAATCATTATAGATGAACTTGCTTTTCTTCTTTAGGTCAATTAAATCAGCTTACCCCCCCCCCCCCCACACACAGTCCAGATTATATTTTGCAGTGCAAATTCACCAATGTGATTCCAACAGAATTGATTTAAACTGTATTCCGGGTTGAACCTGCAAGTTGTCTTGTATATTTATCATACTATTATTCTCTTTAGGTGTTTGAAATTTCATCCTACAAAGCAGAAGTGATGTGTGGAGTGATGTGTGGAGAGCTTTATCTATCAACAGTCGTACCACAACTTCTAAAGCTGCTACAAATTACTCTCTGTTTATATAAAAAACCAGATTGGTAGCCTTTAAGAGATTATCTTAGTTTATTGAAAAAGACTATTTCTGTAATAATACTATTTGTTATAATAAATATCAGTTCTCAATTACAGTTGTTGAGAGTTAGGTGCAATATAGAATCTCACTTGACCATAAAGATTAACTATTACTAAATGAGGAACTATTGATGCATGTTTAGCCAGTACTTGATTTTGTTAATTGAAATAAACATACAAATATTTGTAAGCATTGTTTACTTTGTTGGCATTCTATGAAAAGTAGCATCAAAACTCAGCAAGAAGGGAGGCATGGGAGTACATGCCCACCCATAATTTTCTTCAAAGTGGCCTTTTCTATAGTAAAGAACAAGTGCAATCTTAAGAGCTTTAACTGAGTTTCCTGGTACACTGAGATCGGATTGTTTAAATTTTGCACTAATTAATATAAATATATGTTTCCCCAACCTTAAGATGTGCATCAGGTACAAACTCCTCCTTATAACACTGTAACAGCTACTTTATATCATTTCCAGGTGAAATTTTCAAAGCCTACTTTGCTTAGTCAACATAACAGGAAATTTAATAGGAAAATCTAGACTTCATGTTGCTATGTGCAGTGTGCTGCAGATTGCCTTGGGTGCCAGATGTTTTCACGTTTTTTGATTGCAGATCGAACTTCGTCAAAAGTCAAAACTAAGTAAAATTTTACAAAGTATTAAACGTTAAACACTAAGTAGTTAAACGAAATTTCCCACATTTCTATTCACTACTTTCATGATATGCAACGTAAACCAAATTTCCATACATTGGCAGCACTTTTAGAGCCATATCATTGCCCACATTATTTCAATGTTTGCCCACAACGAACAGCACTAGAAAAACGCAATTACGCATGAATGCGTGATCGCCATTCTTTTGGAACTAACCGATTAAAAACAACACAGAATATATCCAGTGTCCCTATATTGTAATACTCTTTCTTGTTGACATCCTTAAATTGTATTTACATCAATATTTGCAGTCTTTTACAACTATAAATTCGAAGGCAAACACAGAAACACTCATCCCATGAACTATCTTGTGATTTCCACATTGTTTCCATAGCAACCGGGCAATTACGTAATGTAAAAACAAAAGCCTGGTTACTAAGTTTTGAGCGTTTTTGACAAAAAATACGCGAGTTTCTAAAAAATCTCTTCTTAATATGAAAACTTTTTTCAAAATTGTACTCTGGAGTCGGGACATATTAATTCAGACAAATATTAAGTCTCCAAAACAAGAGAAGTGAAAATTTTTTAGAGGACTTTTATTTACTAAAGTCAATAAGAAAATAAAGCAGTCGAAAAGCCGAGAAAGGACAGAATTTTCGAGTTTTAAAGCGTTTTAAATTAAACGGAACCGGCCAAAACGGGTAAGTGTTTATTTTGCATACTTGTTTTTGCAGTTTTGCCGTCAATTGGCATGCAACTATAGTTTGTGGTTTTGAAATTGCATAGTTCATCCTGTGTGGTCAATACAACATTGTTTTAGTGTTAATTCAAATGCGTTATATAGAAAAGAAAAACATATTTTATCTAAAAAACTTCATAGTATAAAAATACTGTTCAAAAAACAGTTGAAGTTTTATGACAATTTCGAAACGTTTTGTACAGTAAATCAAAGCCAAAAAAAGAACAAAATAACATACCTACTTTATATAGTTGGGCAATTGGTAATTTTATTGTTAAAAGTAAAAATATTATCACAGTTTGTACAGAAAAGAAAAGAAATATAGAGTAAAAGGCAGTTTAGTTTTACAAACTTTTCGAAACGTTTCAGTGAACGGAAGGCTGCATTAAAACATTCATTTGAAGCTTATAGAATGCATAAGAACATACCTACCGCATATATCTCATATTTCGATGGCTAAAACAACTAATATTTTAATTATTTTTGCAGCTTTTGTAAACTGTTTTGTACTCCAGAAAAGAAATTTATATTATTAATCGAGTTGCCATGGCTACTGTGCTTCCTCTTCTTGAAACAAAATTTCCATTTTTTATTCTTTCAAAAATTCTCAACCCAAAATAGATTTCCCAAAATATTATTGTTTCCTTCCACTCTTCTTTCCAAACTATTACAGTAATGATCAAAATTTTAATGAAGGGAAACACAATGATTACATCAAGTAAAACATTTCATATGGCGATAGCCTTTGAGTGCGTCGTGAAGAGGGGTGTAAGCCAGAGGCCCAATTCAGTTTTCCAAGCCAAAATTTTGCTTTGAACCCAGATATCTGACTCGTCTACCACCTTTGCATAGCAGATTTTGTGATGAAAAAGCTTAGTAACAGTAATGTTTTGGAATGTAGTGTCTGTCAATGTTCGGGTGCATGGGGCGAGGGGTTACTGCAAGCATGTATTTCTAGTATATATTAACGATCTGCCTAATTGTCTCAACAGAGCCTCTCCAAGAATGTTTGCTGACGACACTAATATAAGCATCGCAGCAAAATCCGTAACGGAGCTTGAGCTAATAATTAATTCCGAATTGAAAAATCTTCATCAATGGCTACTAACTAATAGACTGAGTCTAAACGTCGCTAAAACGGAATTGATGATAATCGGGTCTCGTCAACGATTACTCGTACATAATAACGAACACATAAGCGTGGAAATTGACGGAAAGATATCAAGAGAGTTAACGAAACGAAATCCCTAGGCCTACAAATCGATGAGCACCTTACATGGGCACGGCATGTCGAAAATATTTCCAAAAAGATTGCATCAGCTATTGGAGCTCTTAAACGGGTGCGCCAATTTATAGATACAAACACTGCCCTGAAAATTTATGGAGCATTAATACAACCGTATTTTGATTATTGTAGTTCAGCTTGGGATGGTTTAAATATCACGTTAAATGATAAATTGCAAAAATCGCAAAATAGGACAGCGAGGGTAATCACCAAATCTCGATATGATGCTAGTTCCAGCGACCTTTTTAGTAAGCTGGGCTGGGATAATCTTTCAACACGCCGGAAAAAGCATAAAGCTATATTGATGTTTAAAACGATTAACGAATTAACTCCGCATTATCTTCATGAATTGTTTGAATCCCGCAGCACAGGATACAATTTGAGAAACTATGAAAACGCTTTATTGGTGCCAAAACCGCGAACAAACTACGGTAAACGAAGTTTTAGTTATAACGATGCGGTGCTCTGGAATGAGTTACCTCAAAATGTACGAGCAATATGCTCTCTTAGTCAATTCAAAAGAGAAATTGACAACCTATTTTCCATATGAGACGGACTCCCGCACGGCAATCTTGTAAATCAGTAAACATGTTGTAGTTTTTAATATTTGTAAAAGTCTAAGTGTAAATTGTCTCTGTATCAGTAAATTGTTATTGTAAAATGTTACGTTATTTTTATACCATACTGTAGATTTTAACCGTGCTTAAATAAAGTTTTTTGATTGATTGATTGATTGAATTCGACACGCACGTCTTGGGTGACGATATTGAGAAAAAAGTGGCAAAGAGGGTGGAGAAGATCTATAAGGCTCCAATAAATCAGCCAATTGCTATACCATCACAAGTTATGGTTCCTGGCCTGCCCCGAGATTGGCCATATCCTAGGATAGGAGGGCCTCGCCTTTCTGCCCATGGAGTACGGTGTTACAATTGTCGATGTTTGGGGCATATTGCCCGCAATTGCCCGCAGACATTTTGTGCAAGGGAATTCCAAAAACATCCTGAGGTTTGGGATGGTTTGTCGGCGGAATTGAGTAACAAGGCAGATATTATGGCTTGGATAAATAACCGCGTCTCGGCACGTG
The DNA here is from genome assembly GCA_016169945.1 of Trachythela sp. YZ-2020. Taxonomy (NCBI): domain Eukaryota; kingdom Metazoa; phylum Cnidaria; class Anthozoa; order Malacalcyonacea; family Clavulariidae; genus Trachythela; species Trachythela sp. YZ-2020. Next base: position 737,466 of record JADLSH010000212.1, on the reverse strand, counting down.
ATTATTTGCAGAATTTTAAGGGACAATTTGTCGGTGGGGCCTATGAGTCGAATACTCCTGTGTCCAGGATATTTCAGAACAATATCTCGTGTAAGCCGTTTGCGGCCTTCATTTCACGTACCATTTGTGATCGTATAGAGGTTGGTGCTGTCAGCGTGGTTGGAAGAGTACATGAGCGAGAGCCCGTCGCCAAATTTCGTCATGCCTTTGACTGTCGGACCAAATAAACCGCGTCTACGCCAGGACCAGCGCTACCTTAACTGCTGGATGAAAGATATGCCTTTTCGGCTTGATTCCGTGGTTGATTTGACCGGTACGTGGGTAAAGATCATTACCAGTCCAAGCTTGATGATAATCGGATTATGACCATGGTCTTATGGATGATGCGAGTCGTTCGTGGATGGTATTCCAATGGGGTGGTTTGTGGTTCCTTAATAATGTTATCCCATTTGGATGGAAAATTGGGGTGGGGAGTTGTTAGGAAGCATCTAACGCTTCTAGCTTTAGCGGATAAGGTGCGCAATCATCGTGTTGACGTCTGCGTGGAGTCGCGTTTGCTTCTCGATTGTTGGGAGAGACAGTATACTCGATTCCATGACATGCTTGAAGCGTTAAAAGAGCTCTTTTTGACGACGGTTCGTTTGAATGTGGCCCTATGTTTGAAGCATGTTCCGTCGAGTGATAATCCAGCCGCTGGACCATCTCGCCGTATTTCAGATCTGCATTGTTCCCTCGCTCCTCGAGTTTGGTTGATCGTGCGCCGCGCGTTGAATATGGACCAATACCTTGGGATTTGTGGGCTTTTCGAATTGCGTATAGTTAGCACATGATTTGCACTGGTTATTTTGTTACGTTTAGTATGTATCTGTAGAGAATCAAGCGTGTTGTATTATTTATATTAGTGATTAAATGTAGATCAATTTATATTGTTTGGTGATTTCTTTTATATTAGGCCCTTCGTGTGATTCCGCGTATATTGGTTCCGGCCGTTGCATGTCCCCAGTGTTCATATCCGAATGATTATGCATTCAAATTTTTTCAGCAGTGTGGTTATGTTCGACGTCGTTGTTCAGAAGTGCAACATGGGGACCTTCTTCACATCGATCTTCCATCAGTCGACCCCCGGATTTCCCAGTTGTTTGCTCAGGACTCTGTGTACGATCGCCAGAAATCGCGCCTGTTTTATCTTTTGGTCCGGCTTTTGCAGTCGTTTCCAGTCACCAAAGATCTAATATCTGCCACTCCGTTGGATTTGGTCTGTTTTCTTGTAAGGAAAGACAAAACGCGGAAGACACAAGTCCATTTCGAGTGTTGCCCACATCGCGGGGTTAAGGGTTCATTTCGTGTGATTGTCCTCTTCGTCTTGCCGGTTCCCTTATTGGGAAGCTACGCGCCATTTTCAAAGATAATGATCGTGTAGGTGATTGGGAGGGCGGCCTTGGCTTGGGTAATCCTGGTGCTTCCCTCTTGGTCAAGAAACATCTTAAATGTATGAAAGAGGAATAGGCGGCTGCAGGTGGCACTCATCGACAGGCGGTTTCTCCACTTGTTGACTAGTTGGCCCGTTTGGCTGACCACATGGATAGGCGTCTGGCAGCGTGTCAGGACGACCCTTTGCTGACTTATATTTTGGTTCGAGACCAAGGGTATTTCAAGACTCTTTTCTTCTCGGGGTTAAATTCGCACCAGTGAGATTCTCCGCTTTTCTAATGATGACGGCTTGCTCTTCAATCATTCATACGCTTCGGGGGGGCAAGTCAAACTTATTTGGTATGAAGCAATGTTCTAATACCAAGATAAGCCCTGTTGCTGCGATCGAGTGATATAGTTCCGCTTCTCGTGCCATGCAGGTTGATCTCACTCAGGGGTTCTTGTTTCGTCCAACCATAGACTATCCAGAAGACAGGGACTGGAAGCGCTAATGTTGCTGACGCGACATCCGTGATGCGCTTTTTTCACGTAGCAGTTATCAGTTGCCACGGCAACCAGCTTTAATCAGAACAAGAAAAACTGTGAATCCTTTGGTAATTTGGCTTATTTAAATCCAAGTACATCTCATTAATATTGATTTTCTTTATGTGTCCTTAAGCACAGAGTTATTGCCAACGTAGGTGCGTTTTTATTTTTCCATTTTGAATATAAATATTAATCATAATTCCAGTTTTGTTTTAGCATGTACATCAAAATGGCGCACGTAAAAAGCATCCGTACATAAGTAGTTTCCTTTCAAACCCTGGAACTTGACGAGAAGGCTATCACTTGTCTTCTACAACATATATTTATCATCTCATATGCAATGTTAATGCAAATAGGGTAGTTACAACTTTGTGCGATATGCCAATCTTGTACAAACGAGGTTTTTTTACTCTTCTGTTTGCGCGACTACGAGAGGATCGCAATTTATGTTGTCCTCACTTCAAACCCTGTAACTTCACTTTATATATATTTCAGGACTTCACATTTACATATTTTAAACAAGAATAAAACTGTCGATGCAACTATCGACTTTTCAAACTTTTTGATGGTTTAACAAAAGCTAAAAAACACCATTGAATGCGTGCGTTCCCTTTTTGACTACAAAAATGTCTCCATTCTTGTTGTTAGTGTATGCACCTACTTCAAACCCTGTAACTTCACTTCAAATAAATTTCAAGACTTCTCATTTACCTATTTTAAACAAGAATAGAAATGACGATGCAACTATCGCTTTTTCAAAGTTCTCTTGGATTTAATAAAGCAAATAATCACCTTTGAATGCATGCGTATTATTTTGAACTACAAAATAGCCGCCTTCATTGTTGTTTCTGTACACACTTACTTCAAGCCCTGTAATTTAATTTTAAATGTATTTCAGGGTTTCTCATCTATATATATTGAACCAAAATAGAAAAGTGTATGCAGCTATCGTTATTTCAAACTTCTCCTGGGTCTAACAAAACAAAAAATCACTTTCGAGTGCATGCGTATTATTTTGAAATACAAAAAGCTCGCCATTGTTGTTCTTTCTGTACACACCTACTTCAAATACTGTAACTTCACTTTAAGTATATTTCAGGGTTTCTTATCTATATATATTGAACAAAAATATAAATGTCAATGCAGCTATCGCTTTTTTAAACTTCTATTGGCTTTAACAAAGCAAAAAATGACGTTTGAGTGCATGCGTATTATTTTGAACTAAAAAAACTAGCCATTGTTGTTGTCGCTGTACACACCTACTTCAAACTCTGCAACTTTACTTTGAATATATTTCAGGGTTTTCCATTTCTATATATTGACCAAAAATATAAATGCCAATGCAGCTATCGCCTTTTCAAAGTTCTATTTGGATTACCAAACCAAAAATCACCTTTGAATGCATGCGTATTATTTCGAGCTACAAAAACACTCGCCATTGACGTTCTACAGGCCGTATCACGGACAGCACGCGCAAAACAATGGCGTTTCCAGTCCCTGTCTTCTGGATAGTCTATGGTCCAACCACCGTCCAGGGAGCGAACGCGGATTCTTCTGTGTCTTCGGAGGCTATGAATGGCAGGCTGAAGACGTATCTTGGTGAAGGTGGTATGCACGAAGGTGAAACGGCGCATAGTTTCCGGTCTGGGTGTGCCGTTACTCTGGCTCTGTGTGGACCTGCTTTAGCGGATGTTATGGTCATTTGGGTTGGGAAAGGGCCCATACGGCGCGGTATTATAATCAAAGTAGGGCTGCACAAGACTTTTATAAAGAGATTCTAAGGTATGCATTGGAACAAAGGGCTTTCTACGTTTCATAGCGCCAATAGCTGCACTTGCCTTCCTGCATATCATTTCAATGTGACTGTCTCAATTAAAATTTTCATCTAATTTTACTCCCAAACACATTTGTGTACCAGTTCGCAATATGGGTTTTGCATTAGCCACAACGGGTTCCTCACACATTATGTTATTAAGATGATACGAGGAGCCAATAAACATAATTTTACATTTAGAGGGATGCATCTGCAGCCTATTTTCTTTAAGCCAATTACGGATATGAGCAAGATCCGAATTTGACCCTATAACAAGTTCATTGGCATCGTAGGAAGATGAACAAATTTGAGTATCATCTGCGTACATGCCTGAAGTAGTTGATTTCAAGCAATCGGACAAATCATTAATCTACAATAGGAATAGTAGTGGTCCCAGTATAGAAACCCGAGGCACTCCACAGGTAATAGTTTTATTGCTAGATAATTCCCCATTAACATTGCGTTGCTGTTCTCTATTTGTTAAATAAGACTCAAACCATTTTAGTTCCATGCCAAAAATTCCAAATTGTTCATTCATTTTATTTAGCAAAATGCGATGGTTTCTAGAGTCAAATGCCTTTTTGATATCTAGGAACACAACACCGTTTAACTTGCCATTGTTCATATTTTCTAGCCACTCATCACACATTTGGATGAGGGCAGTTACAGTTGAATTATTCGGACGAAATCCAGATCGAAATTTTGACAACAGAGAAGTCCAGAGACTCTATTTACCCTGTCTGAAATTAGTGAATACGAAGTATTTCTTTTGTTAAGTAATCTTAAATCATCAAAATCGACTGGCCTTGATTCTATCCCCGCAAGGGTACTTAAAATCTCAGCTGAAATAATTAGCCCTTCTCTAACGTGGATTTTTAATCTCTGTATCAAATCCGGTGTCTACATAGATGATTGGAAGAAGGCTTGGGTTATACCCATTTATAAGTCAGAAGATAGAAAAAAATGCGAGAATTATCGCCCAATATCAATCTTACCAATTATTAGTAAAATTTTTGAGAGATCCGTTTTTAATCAATTATATGAATTTCTGAACGCCAATTCTCTACTCTCTAAACATCAATTTGGGTTCCGCCCTAAAAATTCTACTCTGGCAGCTCTCATTCAGATGTGTGATGCAAGTAGTAGGGAAAGGCCGGTTCTGCCCCATTTTAATTTATCAGTTCTACCCCAGTTTTAGAACCAGTCAAAACAAGCTCTACCCCATTTCTCAAATCGTTAGTTCCACCAACCGACACCAACACCAACCGACACCACCACCAACCGACACCAAACGGGTTGAGAAAAAAAAGTCAAAAAAAAAGTAACCACGTGTATGGTTACTTTTTTCACTCGCACTCACTCACACCCGCACTCACACCCATCACTCTCACTCTCATCACTCACACACCCATCACTCTCACTCTCATCACTCACACACCCATCACTCTCGCTCTCACTTTCCTCACTATCACTTAACCCATAACCATAACCAGCAGAACAATTATCGTTGTCATCTTCATCATCTACCGCACCGTCAAAAGCATCCCATTCTGCAACACCGTACTTATAAATACTAGTATCGTTTAAGAAACCGTTTTTATCATTACGTGTGCAGTCCTTACGCTTTACTCTAACAATCGCTAGTGCTTTCTGAAACTTAGTTTGTTTTAGCAAATCTGGTTTTACTTCTTCCACCGCCCAGTCATACATATACTCAAAGAGACCTACTAAAGCATGGCTTAATGGACCACGCATTTTCTTTGGCAAACAAAAAATGAGTGTATGTAACCCATTTAGCTTTTCCCCATAAAATTTTATCACACATATTACTTTATTATATACCCCTTCAACCATTCAGCAAAAAAAAAAAAAAAGACGAAATCTCAAAGACTTCTCAGTCTTTGAGATTACACGAACACTTCACCACCAATCATCACCCCCACTGTCTGACGCTTCGGTATCATACTCTATATCTTCTATCTCACTCACCATCCCTACTTCACTATACTCACTCTCGCTTTCACTCATATATACATCGCTGGCATCGCTGTCTTCGCTGGCTTCGTCAGCTTTGCTAGCTTTGCTGGCTTTGCTGTCTAACACCTCACTTACTTTGTTTTCACTAACGACCGGTTCACTTTGTTTGAGATTTAGTTTTCCATTATCTTTTAGAATGTAAATCTCACCTCTTATATTAATATCAACCTCTTTACCTTTTTTAAGTTTGTTGAATATACAACTTGGATTACACCCCATCTCCTTCCCCGCTTTAGTCATAGACACGAACTCACGTTGCTCACCTGTTTTTTTGTTCGTGAAGATAAATCTATAATATCTTGTAACTTCAACTTTTAAATTTTTAGAAAGCTCTTTTTCACTCATTCTTGAGAAATACTTAAGCTTTAAACTTTTCGCCAAGGCCTTAAGACCTTGAACAGTTCTAATTATTGGCTTTTCTTTCCCATCCCAATACTTTTCATCAACCTCATAAATTCTATAATCTTTTTTACGTGGATTTGTAAGTTTTTCACACCCATTTTTGAATTTAGCCCACCCCCTTTTTACATCACCACAATTAACACAAATCATCTCACCGTTGTCCTCTTCGTAACAATGTTTGCCATTGTCTTCAACCTCACAAACATCACTTTTTTCTCTTTCTTCTCTTGCTTTGTTCTCTGCTTTTTTGAGAGCCACCATATTTTTATACACCTCTGCACTTTGTTCCTCGTTAACATCATGATATTTAGTTATGGTAACGTTAACGTCTACGTTTGCGACGTTATAACCATTTGATATTTTGATGTATTTAATTACCACCCCGTTTATAGCAAACGCGTAATAATGAATCCACCTGTTGTGCTCGTCATTGCGAGTGCTGACTTGTATAGTCTCACGTATGATGTTAGTCAGCTCCTTGTTGTTCTCACCAATATATTTAGAATCAAGATTAAACTTATAGTTCTTAATGGTTGTCATTTGTGGTATGTCATAACACACCTCACCGCTAGTAGTATAATTAGTTCGAATGTAATTTCGAATTTCTTTTCTAATTGAGTTCATTGTCCCTTTATTAGTGTGTTTTTATATATAAAACATTTAAAACATTTAAATTTTCAAAGACTTAAACCTTTGAAAATATTACACACCTCACTTCGTTCAGTCCTCTGGACACTCTGCTTCACGCTTTGGCTGATCTATTTTTCTTAGTCTAGTGACCTTGAAGATAAGGTACTTAACAACACCTTCGTCGCCGGTTTTTGTGAACACACCTGTGACCTTAAAGTGGATCATGATGTTCATATATTTTTGATCTAACAGTTCACTTTTTTGCTTGTCTGTTAGATCTTTTGACTTTAGGTATAACACGTTTCCATATAGTTGGTTTTTTGTACAATGCTCATAGGCAAGGCTTTTAATTTTATCTTTGACGTCTTCAGGAACATCCAGTGGGATGACGTACCCACTATACTTGTCTTCTTTTACACCCCATGTGAATGCCTCGTTGAGTTCAAATTTAACTTCGTTTAATTTTTCAAATGTCATTGTGTTAGTCCTTCCTTTATTAGTGTGTTTTTGTAAACATACCATTTAAACTATTAATTTGTAAGCACCCCAACCACCAAGCAGTCCAGCGAGTCCGATGACGATGTTTTGGTACTCTTTCATTTCATCTGATGGTTCATAGTAATCTGAGATATGTGGCTCTCTTGTGAATGTCCTCTTCTCGTTAGTAATCTTTCGTAAGTTGTCTAATGCATTGTTCGTTGTGTTGATGTCAGCATTTGCGTCAGATAGCTGTTGACGAAGTAGCGCTAATTTGTTTTTACTCTTTACCTCTTCCTCATACCACTTCTCCTTATCAGCTGCTAACTTCTCTGTCGCTCGGTTATGTCTTTCAGTTTCTTTTTCATACTTATCTTTATCAAGCGATTTAAATAGAAACCCAGCGCCTGCAAATGCTAAGGCGTTGAATACTCCTGATACTACCATACTAGCCATTTATTTATACTCTTCGCACTCGCTACGCTCATTCTTTGAATGGGTTGTCTGGTAGATACTTTTTGTCTTGTAACATCTTTACCCCAACAGCGCTTACCCCAAAAACCTCGGAAAGTTTAGCGGCTCCGACTAATGTCGCTGGAAGACCAAGTGAGTCTTTTACAACTTTTTTGCCAATATATGAGATTGCCATTGCACCTGCGGTGATTACAGCCGCAGTGTATAATTCGTTCAATATATCCTTCTGTTTAGTAGCCATTTATTATACATAAAAAAACTTCTTAAACGTTTAAGTTTAAGAAGTTTAACCACGACAGGTAACGGCTTTAGACTTACCAATCCTCAGGAATGTCGCAGATGAACGGGTGAACCTGCATAGCAATTTCACAATCAACACACTCACGACAATCACAATTACCTCTACACCAACCATTATTACAACACCCGCACACACAATGCATATCATTGTTGTTGCACCTACACTCCAGTTCTAGGTCGCACTCATCAACCTCAACGCCGCTTGTGCTGCTTGCCTGATTACAAGTTAAAGAACCATCGCTAGCACACATCTCTATCACCTCATCCTCTCTATGTGTTACGTACTTGTTATGGTTTGATGTGATATACGAACAATGTGGACATTGAAACTTAATCTCACCATCAATGTGCGGGTGTTTGTTTTTTATATGTGCTGTCGTCTCATTTAAGTCGCCAACGTGGTTACAAATGGTGCACATATATTTATTTGATAGTTCAACGCCATTTTTTATACACTCGTTAACTTTTAAGTTAATTTTTAATACCATCTCTTTATTAGTGTGTTTTTGTATATAAAACATTTAAACTAGTTTATCGATTTTTTTTCTTGACCTGCTGGTTCACAATTACTTTGCTCGTCTCACTTCGCTCGTCTTTCACGGTAGTCTTTAAACTCGCTATAAACAAAGTATGTTAATGCTAAGGCTAACATCCATAAATTTGAACCTAACCATCCTAAAAACATAGCCAGATACTTTATAATAGAACTAATGATAGTGCCTAGTGCTGATATTATTGGACCGAACTTTCCAGCCTTATCAGCTATCTTTTTAATTGTATTTTTAACACTTTTTGCAAACTTTTTAGCAGCACTCGCGCCCTTATTAACTACATTTCTTCCGCCTCTAATGATTGATGTTATTATACCAGCGATACCTATTGCAACTGCAGACAATCCAACAAGATTTTTTTTTGCCCATTTTTTGAATTTTTGAAAGTTGGTTAAGTCATCGGTGTCGGTCGTCTCATTAATGATGTTGATCGCTTCCTCTGACTGAACACGTAAACCAGACTGTAATCTTAGACTATCGGCTTTTAGTTTTGCATAGTCTGAGATGGATTCACACATCAATGCCTTCTCTTCGTTACCCTCTTGACGGTATTTGTTAGCTCTATCTTTCCACTTCGTGACCTCTGTGTCTAAATATCCGATAACCTCTTCATCGGTTTGTCCTGCCTCTCTTGCGTCAGCAGTTGGTAACCCTCTCTTATGTATTCCACGAAACTCTCGCAGTTCGTTTGTGGTAAGACTTGTATTGTTTAGAATTGACTCAGCTCTGACATCTAGTCTCTCTTTAATAATCTCTTTAGCGGTTCCCAACACACTGTTAGTATGCTCCTCTGAGACATCGTCTATACCCTGCTCGTCTAGCCGCTTTTCAACCTGAGCGGCTGGAGTTCTTTGATGCTCTTTGTCAGCCTTTTTTAATAGCTCCTTAAACTCGCTAACGTACGCTAATTTCGCTTTGTCTGTAGAGTAATTCATTTTACCATCTTTTAGAAACAATATTTTTTTTCCCTTATACCTAGCCCCATTAATTTTGTTAGTCTTTTCAGAGAAGGTGGTTTCCATCTCATCGTATAGTGTTGTTGAGCTTGGTCCATCACCTTTGTTCACAGTGATGCCAAGTCCAGTCTTTAGAAACTGTTTCTTGCCATGAATGAAATGACGTTTTACACCACCTATATCACGCCCTCTTGGAGCGACTGGAATATCACCACCAGGACCATCGTCAGGTCTCACAAACACAGGGTTTGAGCCATCGATTATTAACACACTCTCATCACCGCGTTCGTTATCTATAAAGCTCGTCTCACCCTCTTCAGCGTCTTCTGTCTCTCGAGTACGCTCACGTTCTTTCATTTCAATGTCTTCACCACCAATGTCGTCATTGTCCATATTGTTTATTTATTAATACATTTCTTTACGCACCGCTTTGAAACCCACTACGTGCCCCCGTGCTTGACATACCCTGCATTGATATACTTTGCTCACTAACCCATGAGTTATGGTTTTTACCATATCCAGACCACTTCACTAGCGCTTGTCCATTTTTTCTCTTTAGAATTTTCTCTATCTTGTACGTGTGTGGTTTGTTTACGTGACTCATCTCCTCTTCGTAGAACTTACCAATGATCTCCTCACCGATCTCGTCTTCAAGTTCATACATGTTTGGATCACCTCTAAAAACACCGCTGACCACAAACGTCTCACTTGTAAAGTTAGCCTCATACCCTTTCGCGAATGTGTTTTTGTATTTACTTATTCTCACGGTATCACCAACTTTAAACTTTGGTACTGGGAACTTACCTAATCCATAACCGAACAACGTAAGCCACACTTGGTCTTTATTAGACTTATCTACCTCAGATGGCTTCATTAAGATGGAACTATGTTTGGTGTTATTATAGTTGTCCGTGAGATCGTTTAACACATTAACCCACTTAAAGGTATCTTCCTTGTTGAAGTATTTCCACATAGACGTTTTTAGCGTGCGGTTAAATCTCTCAACTATGGCAGCCTTTCTATCTGAGTTCGTAGAGAAGTACTTAACGTCGTGGTCTTTTAACAAGGTCTTCACACCAACGTTATAGAACTCTTTTCCCTCATCAAACTGGACAGTCTCTGGATACTTACCAAACCTCACCTTAAACTCTTTCAGTATTTCACCCACCGCAGCTGTCATGCTCTTGGTGTCTTTTCTATAAACCGGTATCGTGAACGCTTGACGACTTAGAACCTCAACAGCTGTTAAGATCCAATAGTAACCTTTGTTTTTGTTTTTGTACTTTCCCATGTCAACCAAATCCATCTGAATTTGATCGGCTAAGTCTTTGACGTACGTTCTTTGAAATTTATGTTTTCTAACAATAGGTTTGTGTGTCGTGTAGGTGTCTTGTGTTCTTAACCAGTCTCTTACAATTCTTCGACTAACACTTAACCCGGCTTGGACAGCTTTTTGATACAATCTTTCCATTGACTGAAATCCGGTGCTTGGATTGTAGTAAATGTCTCGTAGTTTTTGTTCGATGACGAACTCGTCGTCACTTATTTTATCATCACCTGCTTCGCTCATTTATTCAATGTATAACTCAAGTAGTAAGTCCATGTTGACCTTCTTTTCAATATTCGTACTTACACCGAAAAACAGCCTGTTTATACAACCGATGTTGATCACCGCTTTGCTGTTGATATTTTTGAAAAATGTCACTGACGAGTTCAGAGCTTGCTCTGACGTTATTGGTAACGTAGATAGCGTTATACTTCTCTCACCATGCGTGCTAAAGTTCACCGATGAGTCTATGATATCACAGTCGATGCAAATGTAGGATAGTCCTTGATTGATGTCTACAACGTTAGGTGACGTCACCCAAATGATGGTGTTTCCAGTAGTTTCATTAATAATTTGCCTATTTGGAAAGCCTAGTAGCGGCGCGAAGTTGTCAAGATCTAACAAATGATTTTTTGACGATATCTTACACGTATTGTTGTATGGAATTTTTATCAACGTTACGTCGTATTCTTTTAGCTTGGCTTTGATCATATCAAACGTCCAATACCCCTCACCGAACATAATCTTTTGACTGCGCGCGCTAACGCTTGCTGCCGTACCATACAGAATGAAGTCGTTAACACCAGAGATAACGTTTTTAAACTTCCAAAAGACCGCCGCGTTCTTTAAAGTCATCATCGACTTGTTGTGCATGTTTGAAAAACTAGTGTTAAGGTAGAGCTCCTTCTCATTGTCTTTTATAAACACTGTCACCTTCTTCATTTATTTATGCATAAATAAATGACTAGCGAACAAGATAAAATAATAATAGCATTCTACGGTGAACAAAACCTCACCAAGGTTAAAAGAAATATGAAAGATGGTCCTGAAGAAACTAAGAAAAAATTTTTACTTAAGTACCCGTACGCTGTCGTTGACAAGTTTAAGTTTGACGTTGAGTTAAACAAGGGTGGTGACATAGACAAGTACGTAACATATTATAAAATTACTGAGGACATCTCGTACGATATTGAGTCTGACACCTTTTTAAACAATAAGATATGGACGAAAGACTTATATTGGCAAGAACCATGGGGTGCTAATGGAACCGCTCAACCATTTGCTCGGAATGATATCTCATATAAGGTAAACAATCTTAAATTTTACGTTACTGACACACCTAGCGGTGACTTGTTCTTCGACATCACTTTTCCAGACTTCGTTATCGAAGATAGTGGAACGAACGACTACAAAAATAACCAACACCTAGCGTCTTTGTACGCTATGTACATTGCATCGTACGCCTGTGGAATAAGTGAGGAAAATCTCACGTACAAATCATCAACATCAAAAATCATAACAAGTCTAGCTAGGTATCATTTATATTTCCACATGAGTAGGTTCCTTAGAGATCCAAACAAAATGACAAAGTATATAACGAAGGAGATGAGTGCTATCATTAATCATAACAAAAACCCAACATATCATTGGTCTAAAGAGTTTTACTATGGACAAGCATCAGCGGGTTGGTTAATTAGTAGTCATCCAAAAGGTACGATCCGACGCGTCACAGCGACTATGGGTAACAGAGGTTCCGGTCAAGTTGGACTTCATTATGAGAAGAGAGGTGCTCGTATTCTCACAAAAATGTATTTTAATATGGCTATTGCAGCTAAGACTAATGGGCTGACAAAGACTGGTCAGCTACTTTTTCAACAAAGCATAGAAAGTTACGTCTACTGCGTATTAGGTGCACAAGCAAGAACTAGATGGCCGATTGTTGGTAGAGGTGCAATGTCGTTACAAACGCAAGAGGTGTTTAAAAAGTTAGTCACCAATACAATCATTCAGGACGATCAAACCACCACTGTTTCTGACATGAGAAAGGCTATTAAGGATACAAACGTAGTGTTAAACATGGCTATCACACCAGGAGTTATACTTATACCATCAAACATGATCATACTTGACGAGATGATAGCTGGTTACAACAACATTTTAAAACTCGCTGGTAAGGGGATGAGGTTTGGTAAAAACGATAGAGTTAACTATGATGCGCGCGACACAAGCGAAGCAAGCGTTAGCGAGAGCGACGCAGGTGGTGAGTCTAGCGCGACACAAGCGAAGCAAGCGTTAGCGAGAGCGACGCAGGTGGTGAGTCTAGCGGCGGTGGTAGAATAGTTAGACCAATCGTAAGACCTACCACATCAACTGCGCTTCCTGTTGCGCAAAGAGTGCGTAAACCTACCACATCCACTGCGCTTCCTGTTGCGCAAAGAGTGCGTAAACCAACCACATCCACGCGTAAGACACCTTTAAAAGAACCAAGCATGTATGGTGAAGAGCTAACTCTTCTAGCTGTTACGTTGATTGGTGGCGTGTTAGTGGCGAGGTTTATAGTTTAAATGGAATGTTTACAAAAACACACTAATAAAGGACTAACACAATGAATAACAATGAAAGATTAATAAAAAGTCTTAACACTAAAAAAACAAAGCTAGAAGACAAAGTTAAAGAAGATTCCACCTTATTAAGCAAACCCCACAACAAAAAAATAAAGGATGTGAGACAATACAACATGAACATCAAGATTCAATTTTCCGATTTCTTTTTCTATGGTGCTATGACTTTAATGGCATCAATATACCTAGTCAAACTCATCCTCAATTGAGAAATATGATGATCATACTAAAAACACAAAAATTTTCGTAATTAAACCTACTTGGTTTAAACACGACACAAGTACCTAACAAGTACTTACAAAATGACTTACAAGTACCTAACAAGTACTTACAAAATGACTTACAAGTACCTAACAAGTACTTATACAAGTACTTACAAGTACCTAACAAGTACTTACAAAATGACTTACAAGTACTGCTTGCGCTTATACAAGTACTTATACAAGTACTTACAAGTACCTAACAAGTACTTACAAAATGACTTACAAGTACTGCTTGCGCTTATACAAGTACTTATACAAGTACTTACAAGTACCTAACAAGTACTTACAAAATGACTTACAAGTACTTATACAAGTACTGCTTGCGCTTATACAAGTACTTACAAGTACTGCTTGCACTGCTTGCACTGCTTGCGCTTACAAGTCGTAGTATAATAAATGAGTGGTGAACAAGATGTACAAAGTGACTCTAATAAACAACGAATCACAATGGCTAAAAAAGAAAAAGACCCAGGTCGTGTCGCTGGTGGAAAAAGACTAGCTGATTATAATAAAAGAGCGCGGAAGACTTTAAGTAAAACGCACGATGACAACGACAACGAAGTAGTGGTCGGGTGTAAGCCTGAAGAGGATCTCGCGACTGAAGATAACACAAGCGGATTCATAGACTTTAAAACAGTTCTAACCGTGGTTGGTGTGGGAACAGGTTTGGCTTGTCTATACTATACTTATAAGCAAGACAAAAGACAAACCGAGGTTCGTAGCGATGTCCGTAGCACGGAACAAACCAAAAACACCAAGGATGTTAAGTCTAACGGCGTGTCTAACGGCGTGTCTAACGATATACAACAAGCGACTCGAGCAGCAAACAAAATTCGTAACTTCAATAACTAACAAGATATACTACAACACACAAATAAAGAGTGTAATGACGACTTATAAAATGGATCAACTTTTACCAGAGTATGAGAGAATTAAAGATACTCAAATCGTTGGCAAAAGAACCTTCAATGAGGTGACGTTCAACCCAAGCAAAGCGAACCCTAGCGAAGAGATATACATCAACCTGCCAGGACTAGGGGCGAACATGTGTATAGTACCAAACTCGCTTTTTCTCACAGCGAAGTTTAAAAGTGGTAGCACAAAGTCATGGTTTCTAAACAACCTTGGCAAGCTTCTTGTAAACAGCTTAGAGATAACAATTGGTGGTAACGTTGTGTACGACAACATCAACGAGAGTATTTACTCTGTATACCAAGACTTGTGGCTTCCTAAAAAGCATCGAGCGAACATGATAAGTGAGGGTATCATGAACGAGAACACTCGTAAGCTCATGTCAAAAGACGACAGCGGGGATGCCACCGTGACTTCTGATGCGTTTATGACTAAGATCTACAACAGTCGGGTGAAAATTAAACTAGGTAAGATTTTAAACGATCATGGACTGTACGCCCCGTTTGGAATGAACAGTGGCGTTAGGTATAGAATCAAATTACCAAGTGCAAACGATATTATGATCGCGCAATCAGGTTCAAGCGTCAGCGACTACTCTTTAGAGGACATTAAACTAGAGTACGTGACGATAGAAGACCAAATCATTTATAACTCATCTTTAAGTAGTTATCAGACTGGTAGGTCTTTAATTTACGAACACATCACAATGATGAAGAGAGACATTTGGGGGAAAGATACAACACTTATCAACGAGAACGTCAACCTACCAAGACAAAGCATGAAATATATTATCATGCTGTTCAAAAACAAGGTAGTAACAAACAGCGAAGAGTTTGTTTACCCAAACATCAAAAACGTAAAGGTAACGATAGAAGGTATACCAAACTCTGTATACAGTCAGGGCATGGACAAGTCAAGACTCTTTGTAGAAGCAAAAAAGGTGTTCCTTAACCGAAAAAGCGACACTTTACCAGTCTCAGAGTTTTTTCCGGATAGCAAGTTCGCCTTATGCGTCGATCTTAGAACGTTTAACGACAACAACGTCTCAGGTAACGGACGAAAGATCTTAAACACGCAGTCTGGAGTACTGTTAGAAATAACAAAAGAAGCAACCGCAGCAGACCTTATTTGTTACATTTTCGTAGTGTCAGATGGATTTGTGAACATAGTAAACAAGTCATTACAAAGTGTAGAGTACTGAACGAAGTGAGGACTGAACGAAGTGAGGACTGAACGAAGTGAGGACCAAATTTTCTAACCTATAAGTTTAGAAAACTTAAAGATAAACTAATGGCACTTACATATGGTTATAATTCTCAAAAGTTACTACTTTTAAAGGGTGATTCAATAGTTGGTCCGACTGGTGCGACTGGTCCGACTGGTGCGACTGGTGCGACTGGTGCGACTGGTGTGACTGGACCAAAAGGTGACTCTGTGACTGGTCCGACTGGTGCGACTGGACCAAAAGGCGACTCTGTGACTGGTCCGACTGGTGCGACTGGACCAAAAGGTGACTCTGTGACTGGTCTGACTGGACCAAAAGGTGACTCTGTGACTGGTGCGACTGGTGCGACTGGACCAAAAGGTGACACCGGTGCACAAGCACCTTCTAATAATTTTTTGGTAAGCTACCATCATAACATGGGTAAGCACACATACAGAGCTGCGAAAGATAACGCGTTCTCTACCCGGAATAACAGTAAAATTATTACAGCCATCATTACGACACAAGGTGATTACATAGTTAAATACAAACTATCTTTGAAACCGACTAAATTTGAGTCTGGTAACCCTGTTATTCTTACTAGCGACACTTGGTACTCTTCTGACGATGGCGCCTACGCAGACCTTAACACTTGTATCTATCTTGAAGGTGTAAAAAAAACATCTTTTCAAGTCGTAACACAAGGTGATGTCTACAACGGGTTGGTACAACAAATTTACATGGAAGGTCTTCTTACCATTGCAAAAGGATCAACAGTCGAACTAAAATCTTACACAACTTACTTTGGCGACTTCTACTCTTACTTGGTGTATGAAGTTTACGATCCAGTAATGGTATTCACAAAAATTAGTTAAAATAAATGAGCGACTAGAGACACCGTTCAATATGATAATAGTTGGTATGACTGGGTGTGGTAAGACCTACTACCTTCTTAAGATGTTAGAGAACGAGTACAAGGGCCACTTTGAATACATCTTTTTAATTTGCCCAACCTACTTGTACAACAAAACGTATCAAAATTGGGAGTATAAAGACGATGACAAGTTCTTTCCAATACCGTGTGATCAAGACGATGTTGAGACTTTTTTAAAGTATGTCACTAAGATCTTTAGTGGAACGAATAGTCTTATCATTCTAGACGACTGTGCGAGTAGTCAGTCAGTTAAAAACAGAACAAGCGAGATGGTAAGACTTGCCTTTTCCGCTAGACATTTTAACCTAAGTACGATCGTTATAACACAGCAACTCACAAGTATCACAAAACCCTACAGAGACAACACGTCAAAGATGGTTACGTTCTATAACCCAACTAAAAAAGACATGCAGTTGTTCATAGAAGAGTCTCTTAACGTTAGTAAAGACCAAGAGCGTGACATTATAGAAAAATTACGAACTAATAAATATGCAAGACTTGAAGTACTACGTCGATATCCTTTCACACATAGCGTTGAATATTCACCGCGTCATGCGACGTAAACCGCTTCAGTTCGCGGCTTGTTTCACCTTGTTCGCGATTGGATTTGTCTTGTTCGCGATAGCGGTGACCTTGTTCGCGATTGGTTTTACATTGTTTACAGTGTTTACAGTGTACACGCAACCTAGTGCGACACGGCTTCGCATATAATAAATGAGCGGCAAAGAAGACACGTTCCCTAACTTTAAAACATTTGAAAGTGAACCCAAACTGGGTGAACCCAAACTGGGTGAACCAAACAACGATAACATACGCGAGGAGCTACTCACATTATCCATGAGAGGTGATATCAAACAAACAGAGAAGTATCTTAAAAAGGCCAACCAAGAGACCTTAGAAAAGATCAAAAAAGAGTACGATAGAAAGCAACTAGATGCGACTAACGAGTTTATCTCTGACAGTTTAATTGAAAAATTTTCAGGCTTGATGGACTCACTAAACGCTATCGATAACAAGGCCTCACTAGAACAAGATCTGAGAAGCAACCATCTCATCAAAAAAGACATAAAAAATATTCTTAGTCACATAACACCATATCTTCCATATATTGGGTTGGTTTGTGGTGGGTTAGTTGTTGGTAAGCATGTTATGTCTAAGTGTGCAAGCGATGGTAAAAAAGACACATGTGAACCTAAACCTGAAAGCGAAGCGAAACAAGATTAGATCACACGATTTGTTTTCTTTCATTATGTGAAAGAAAAACATAATTGAAAACATTCTTTTAATTAAGTCCTGGGTAAAGTGGCGGTGCTGTTGGTCGTAAGTTCTCAACGTACTCTCTTGTCGCTTTTTTCTTTGTTAGCTCAGTCTCTACCTCTTTAAGTTCGTCTTTACCTGTTTTTATGTCTAAGTTTTTTCGTTTAACCTTTTTCACTGTCTTAACTGTACCTTTAGCTCCATCTACTATTGCAACCATACCGCCAAGAACTGCTAGCACAATAGCAGATGGAAAAATAATAGCTACGGCTACGCCACCACCTACAAGAACCAGTTTCACTAGCGTCTTACCTACTAGTTTGATCTTTTTTTTAAAGATCCCTTTTTTCATTTTAGATAGTACGGTTACTACCTCTTCTTTAATGTCTGAAAGTTCACCTTCAGAGAAGTTAATGATGTCGTGCATTTATTATATAATAAAAGAGATGTCATATACATTAATTGCTGGAGTTGGCGTTGGAGCATACATTTTAAAGAATATTTTCGGTGTACAGTGGCAGTTACAAGATACTGCTATGGAACGTTGTGTACAAAGCCCAAAAGGTGACTCAATAGTTGGTCCAAAAGGTGACTCAATAGTTGGTCCGACTGGTCCGACTGGTCCGACTGGTGCGACTGGTGCGACTGGACCAAAAGGTGACTCTATAACTGGACCGACTGGCAAGACTGGTCTGACTGGTGACACTGGACCGTCTGGTGTACATACCACATACGACACCAGGCTTGAAAATAAAATTAAAAGGACTAAACAGTTTGACGTTCTTAACGCAAGTAAAAAACAAAAAGGGAATAGTATTCTAGATAGTGTTCTAGATACGATCTTAATGCGAAATTAAAAGTTTAAAGCTACCAAAACAGATTACGTATGTTTTTTTAACATACGCAAACTCGGGGGGTTAAAAGTAAACCATTATACTCATGACTGACTCGTTACCATATGTCGTTCCGTCAAGCTGTCGCAGTTTAAGAATGAAGCCTGCAAGCATTTTATGATCAGAGGTTACGTCTTTGAATTTGTACTCATGACCTAAGAAGTACGTGTTTGAGACTCGTATATTTCCGGTGTTATAACTAATATCATCAAGTGGGATGTCAACTGTTGTACCATCAAGTTTATACGCTCTGAATACCCATCTTACTTTCAACGACGTTATAGTCTCGTCTGAGTCAAACGTGTGAGATATTATTACAAACTTAGCGTCGTCGTTGTTACTTATACAAAACACAACGTTGTGTGGCCAGCCGTAGTCCAAGCTGAACGGGGACGACAAACCGGTTGTACTTAAGGCTGGGTAATAGAATTGGTAGTGCAACGTTTTTAGTTGTGTGATAGGACTGAAATTTGTATTGAACTCGATATTTTCAGACGTGTAACCAAAGTTTAGACTCATTTATTTAAGAGCTTTAAGAGCTAGTGAAGCTAACGTGTTTGTCTTTGGGTGTGGGATCGTTTTTGATAAGACAACTCCTTTATCGGCGAGTACTCGCCAATGACCAATGGCTGTTGTCTCTACACCAGTGTCGCTAATAATTCTTTTATCATCACTCGCTGAAAGTGCTACTTTGTTTATCGTTTCTGTGTAAATCACGTGTGCGCGACTTCTAAACGTATTCATGCTTCTATATTGGCGGACCCCGCTAAACAAACACTTCTTATAATCATTAAATGAGATGTCTCTCTTGACAACTGATTTTTTCACGCCTTTACACTTCTTCTCCTCTTTGTTGTCGTCCATCTTGCTAGCCCACAGCTTACTTCTTAATCCAATAAACTCAGCCATCTGTTTACCACCACACTCGTCTTTCATCATACCAATTACTTTCTTGTTGACTCCTGTTGGAATATTGCTGGGGTGGTCAGATGGAAAGTTGCTGGTGTCGAAGTGTGTGTGAACATCCTTAGAGATGTCTTTGTAAAAGTCATCTGTCTTAATCTCATAGCATAGGCTGTCCGTGTCTGTAAACAGTAGCTGAGCTTTATCACCATACTTAGTCTTAATGTAGCCGTAGTGGAAATCGTACATTAAGGTTTTACTTATGTCTAGAATGCTCATCCCTAAGTAGATGGGCTTGTTTAATATAATAGAGGTCCTATTCATGTGAGCCGCAACCAGGTTCTCTGTGAAAATGTTTACACCTTTAAAGTTAGGCTTTTTAGCTAACTTTTGAAGTTGGTCGGGTCGTGTGAGTAATCTAACGTCTACCCGGTTTCTAACGTTTTCCATCGTCTTCCCGAAGACAGCGTTGTTCATTAATTTAAAAAAGTCTTTTTCAAAGTCGGTGGTGGCTTTAGTTCTAAGGTTGGTGTTGAGCTGGATGTACTTCTTTAGCCAGGGTCTCTCATTAAAGCTAATCCCTCTGTGGATTTTAGTTAGTTTTAAACCAAGTTTGATATACTGCACTAAGTTACGATAATGTAACACATACTTAGTCTTGTTGTTAAGATTAGGGATAAGCTTATTCACTTTGTTTACTGTTAATCTTTCTGGAGCTAACGGGTACTCGTTGTGATAGTCGTGTAACTCTGCTGGATACTCAAGGTCAACTTCTAATATACAACCCTTACCTTTACTCAATTTGTTCCATGAGTTTAACTCCTTGTCAGTCATCCACTTAAATCCATCCACTGGTAGTGGTTGACTCATCGCCCACCCGTATTGGTTGTTAGCGTCTAAATAGATTATAAACACATGGTCTAACTCAGGGTCATAAACTTTCATGTACTCGTTGTTAGCCTTCGCGTGTCTCTTTGTTATGGTGCTAACCCCACCTCTAATACCTTGTTCTACCATTAGATACATGTCTGGGTCAGTTAGTAACTCTAACTCCACTTTAGAAATCTTAAGTGCAGCATCCCAACCTAAACCGGGTGCGGTGTAATACCATAAGTAGTCTAAACCATAGTTTTTGGTACATATGTCTCGGTAGTTCTCCATGACGTCGACAAGTAGTAAGACATCTGTTTGTAAGTACAAGTCATGATAGTCTCTTAATGTTTCACATTTGAACTCTGACCACACTTTTAACGCGTTTTTGAATTCCTTATCTGATATATTGGTTCCGTTTAAATCACTATAAAAGGCAGACATTGATGGAAGTTTGGTCTCACTTAGTTTATCAAAGTCAGTCATGTACTCATATGGGTACACACCTTTCTTCTTTAGGAGCTTGCTTGTACCTAAGACACTTTCAAGGTTCACAAACTGGTCCTTGTTAAGACCTTTCACTAAACTATCTAAAGACTTAAGTGTAAATTTAAATGAATCAAGGAACCTGATCTCAAGGGTTTTCTCACGCTCTTTACCGTTCTTGTCTGTATACGTTTCCATCACAACGTTTTTACTAAATGAGATATACCTCTCATCTGTCTTTGGGATGCATTTAACGTTGCCCTCTGAGAATCCAAGACTCTTAACGAAAAGGTGAGAGTCATACCCTTCCAGGTTGTGAAACAACACTGGCACAAATTTTGGGACTTGCATTTTAAGGTTACACTCGTTGTGAGCAGCACCACGATACTTACCTGTGAGATGACAGTGGTCTCTCACACGGTCATTATTTAATTTTAACCCACACGCGTAACAGTCTTTCGCGTTGGTGAAGTTGACGTCGTCTTGACTTGTCATCCTAATGGGGACGACCTTAGATAATATTTTATAAACGTCTTTTAAGTCTCGCTCTAATGAATCTACGAATTTTTTACCTATATCTTCACCCTCTTTTTTGATGGTGTACTTCACTATTTTCAAAGGGTATACAGTCTCGTCAATACACTTAATGACGTAACAAAAGCCGCTTGGGTCGTGTTTGTGTGTTTTATTTGTAAAACTTATGTCAGGATTATTTTTAACTGTCTTAATTTGTTTTAGAAAGGACTCAAAGTCAGCGTAGACTGTGAAGGGGACCTTATGCATTTTATGATAATGCTGAAATTTTGTGTGGGAGCCCTTGGGTGGGTAGATATGTCTTTGGTGGTCATGATTTTCACATAGTTCTTTGTGTTGATCTAATAACTCTTTCGTACCAAAGTCGTTCAAACATCTAAGACATATGTACTTTTTGTGTTCCTTTCTGCTTAGCTGGGATGCTATCAACCTGCTAATGTCTTTCACAACACTATAATGCTCATCAAAAAAGAACAAGTTAACATGCTTAGTATTACTAGTTTTGCTTAGCCTTAGTGTGTACACGCTATTAGCCTCATCGTCGTAACTAAAAACGTTAACGCTCACGTCGTTGTTGCTCTCAAATTTGGTGATGTCTTTGACTTTCATTGGAAACTCAAGGTTGTCCCAGTTAAGTTTCTCTGCCTGTATTTTTAAAATCTTTGACACACGTCCTGGGTTTTTACAGCTCCTATCAACAGGGTTCAAAGCTCTCGTGATCGCCCACTTAAAACATTGGTCGTCATCGTTCTCTATGTTAATAATAGCTTTTTTGAGCTTAATAATGGATGGTAATGGTTTATAACTTTTACCTTCTAAGGGTGTAAACTTTGTGATATGAATCAAAAGCTCCTCTACAGATAAGAACCGCCACCCAGAGCCTAACTTCTGATACTCTGCAAGTGCCTCAAGCATCTTCTCTTTCATCGTCTCGTACTCTGTAACGGCATCCTCTTCGCTGATTATGCTGTGCGTGTTACTACGAAAGTGTGAGATTGTAATTATTGAGTCGTTGGTTTGTGGGTCGAGTTTAATCATTCTACATATCAACACCGTGTGGACTTTTTTACCTATGCTATCGATGCTATTAATCAGCTTCGTCACCTCGAAGGTGGTCACCTTCAGGAACATCTTTGGATCTTTGAAGTTCCCCCCGCTTATGGACCACTTACTTGTGAGCTTGTCAAGAGACTCTGAGATGAGTCTTGGTTTTAGGTTTTTACCCTTGTCGTGAATTCTCTGAAGTTTGTTGCGAAGGGTGTTCCTGTTTTTGATTAGTTTTTTGTTTGTGCCAGCCCATCTAAGGTCGTCGAGTACTTTGGCTTGTCTTTTGGTCTCTAGCTTGATTTCGCGTGCCCACTGGTTTCTATCCCGAGTGCTTTGTTTTTTATGGTCTTTGGTTCTAAGTCGATCAGCTCGGTTCTCTGCTTTTTGTCTAAGTCGTGATTCTTGTTTGATTTCACGCCCCCACTTGGCTGTCTCATCTTTGAGCTGTCGTTGTTGTCTTTTAAGCTCTGTTACTTCGGCTCGCTTCGCTTCGTAATCGTACCTTCGTTTTAAAATGTCGTTCTCTTTGGTATGATGACGATCATACTTAGCTCGCACTTGACTTTCTATCTTTCGCATCGCTGTCGCTCTTCGAGTCTTCTCAGCGTCTTTAAATGTTATTAGAGCTTCACGCTCTCGGTCTGCGCGAAGTCCAAGACGTTCCTTTTGTTGGATCTTTTGCTCTCTTTTGAGAGTCTCAGACCAGACTTTGTCGATGGCTGCGTTTTCCTTCTTCATCGCGTTGTGTTGAAGTGATTGAATCTCGTCGTTGAGTTTACGCTTACGTTGGGCTCGTTGAGCTTGTTGTAAGTTAAGTTTGTTTGAACTTAAAGTATTCATTGCTCCTTTATTAGTGTGTTTTTATATATAATCCGTTTAAACTATTTTATCAATTCTTTATTAGTGTGTTTTTTTTTGACTTTTTTTTTCTCAACCCGTTTGGTGTCGGTTGGTGGTGGTGTCGGTTGGTGGAGGTGTCGGTTGGTGGAGCTAACGATTTGAGAAATGGGGTAGAACTTGTTTTGAAACTGATAAATTAAAATGGGGCAGAACCGGCCTTTCCCTACTACTGATGCATGGTATGAGAGCATGGACAATGGTGAATTGAATGGTGTTGTTTTTGTTGATATCCGAAAAGCTTTTGACTCTATTAATCATAACATTCTACTGCGCAAAATGAAAGAACAATTTGGGATTTCAAATATTGAATTAAATCTGTTCGAGTCCTATCTTTCTGACAGGGAACAGATGTCATTTGTTAATGGCGAAATGTCAGCTCCAAAAAGGATTGTATGTGGGGTTCCTCAAGGATCCATATTGGGCCCCCTATTGTTCTTACTTTATATAAATGATTTGCCTGATTGTCTTGAGAAGACAACCCCTTGTTTATATGCTGATGATTCACAGATATTTTCTTCTGCAAAAGACTGTACAGAACTGAATGCTAATTTAAATCATGACTTAAACAATGTTAGTCAATGGCTCGTCAAAAACAAACTGCAACATCATTCAACAAAAACTAAATTAATGTATGTCGGATCCTATCACAACCTTGCTAAAATTGACAATGATCTTCCGTAATGATTAATGACCAACTGATTCCTAGAGTGCATTCAATCCCGTGTTTGGGAGTTAAACTTGATGAAACATTGAGTTGGGACGACCATATTGAAATGGTTTGCAAAAAAGTCGGGGCTGGCATTGGGGTTCTGAGGCGTATTAAGCCCTATGTTCCTGCAAACACTTTGATATCAATTTATAATGCTCTCGTACAGCCTTATTTCGATTACTGCTCTCCTCTTTGGGGCACCTGTAACAAAACCCTGAGAGATAAATTACAAAAGTTCCAAAATCGGGCCGCCAGAATAATAACTGGCGCCAGTTATGAGATTAGATCTGCTGACGTTCTCCGATCTCTTGACTGGGAAAATTTGGAAACACGATGGTACTTATCTAAGGCTACATTCGTATATAAAGTCTTGAGCAATAGTGCTGCACCGACCCTGAAAGATTCATTCTTAAGTAGGAATACTTTACAAAATAATTATAATCTTAGAAATTCCCAAACCGATCTGGCCCTTCCTAAGCCAAAAAGAGAATTTCTTAAAAGAAGCTTTAAATACAGCGGGGCTTTTATGTGGAATGACCTCCCGCTTGAAGCTAAGCTAGCTCAATCAGTTTTCTCGTTTAAAAATTGTATCAAACAAAATATTCGATGTTAATAACCAAGTCATATCTCTACCTGGGACACACCGTAATCTTCAGTAGCCTTCATTTCTCAGTTTTGATAATGTATATAATTTATGTATATAGTTGCATGTCCTCTTTATATCCTTCCTTTTTTTACTATGTAATATTTTTATATTGACGCCTCCCGTGGAAATCAACTTTTACATAGTTGTCGGGGCTAGCGTCTTTAAATAAAGTGTGTAATAATAATAATAATATTCTGACAAGTAACCATATACCCGACCGAAAACTTCCTTCTCAAAGGCTTTACTCACCACCGGTAATGTAGAAATAGGCCGATAGTTCTCACGTTGTCTTCTATCCCCAGATTTAAAAATATGCGTTATATGAGCTAGCTCCCTTCATCTATATAATATATGCCTGTTGTAAGCGACAGATTGAAGATGAATGTCAACGAGGGTGCTATTATGTCTGCAGATAATTTTAGAATTTTTGCAGGAATTTTATCCAAACCTGTTGCTTTGCATGCTTTTTGGCCTCTTAGGGTTGAGGCAACCATATCAACGAATATTGGAGAGAATTTTAAAAATGTATCTGAAGATTGGTTAATATTATAATTTATGGGCTGATTGTCAACATTACTGCAGGACTCATCTACATGTTCCGCTGCTAGCTTCGACCCAATACTAATAAAATAGTCATTAAATGCATCTGCAATAGATTTAGGATGCGAGACTAACGTACCATCAACCAACAGCTCACTCACGTTGTTGGATTTGTCATTCTTCCCCAATAAAGAATTAATTAATTTCCAGGCCTTTTTAGGATCATGCATTACAGAGCAATCAGTGATTTTGTCATGAAAGTATTTTGATTTTGCATTTCGCATTTCAACATTCACTTTATTTCGCCGAAATTGAAAGCTTTCCCAATGTGACTGTGAGGCATGTTTTATTGCATGTATATAATTTCCGGAGTAATCCATGGGACAGGGTTCCCCTTTACCCGCTTATGTCGAATCGGTGCATGTATATATAATATCTCATTAAAGAAAGATTTCTATACCCTCCAGTATTCATTTGGGATTATTATATTGCTTAATTACATGCCAAGTCATTGTGGCTAAATCCCCAATAAAATACTCAGCATTGAAATGTTTATAGTCCCTAACTTCTTTCGCAGTAGGTTTAGATTTTGAAAGGTGAATTTCCTCACAGCATAAATCAGTTTGGATATATTACTCAACAAATTTGTAAAATACTCCACGGAAGCTGATTAAGTGTTTGAATTTGCATAAATAATGCTTTTAGTGAACAACTAATGATTCAGGATGCATAAAAAGGCGAGTTGCGTTTTATACAGCCCTTTCTGTGTTGATCGCCACGGTATCGAAGTGTTAGAATAAAAAAATAAGTGGCTAGGTAAGGGGGGTTGGGAGGGGAGGGGAGAGGGGAGAGGGGAGAGGGGAGAGGGAGAGGGGAGAGGGGGAGAGGGGGGGAGTGGTCATCATGTTTTAACGCACCCACGCGTTCGCCATTTTTTCTCCCATCCTTGCTGGCCTTCCGCTGCGGATCCACCTCCTTTGTTTGGAAGGGAAACAATGGAACTTCCTTTTCCCCTATACTTAATCATTGATCCGTGGAAGAATGGCTAGTTTGGATATTTTACGGAGTTCAAACAAGTAAAGTCGGCATATACAGCATAGTTAAACAATAAAAATGTCGATAGCATGGATATTAAAATTAGTAAAGTCGCCAGTTGCAATGTCAATGTACAATGGCGAGATATATTCGTTCATAAAAAGAAGATGAAACTGAAAGAATCATGTCTTCCCTCAAAATGTTGTAAAAATAAGGAATAAATAAGATATAGCTTCAACAGAAAACCATAGCGAGTGATCAGCTAGACCTGCCTTGTCGCCAGTCGCTTGAAGTGAGTTCCAGAGGCGAGCTAAATTCCAGGGGATGGAGAGTTAGGTTAGTTAAGTATGGGCGCGCGGAGGATGGTGGGAAGGCGAAGAAAGGGAAAGCAATCATGCAATTCAGCCTCACTCGGTTCGTTGGCACTGATCTATATGTGTCGCTGATATATCCTAAAATAAGAGCCTGTTGAGGAGGCAGCAGCTAGACAGCCAAAAGCGACGTTGAATAGGTGGGTTTCAAGCAACCCCACGGGATTTTAACATAATGGCAGATGGAGGTCAAATAATGAGATTCTAATTAGATTATATTGTTTAAACGCCCTCCATGTGCCCTGAACTGGGGTATGGTGAAAGCCAGCTAATATAACACAAGGGCAAACTAGATCAACTGAAACTGAGCAAATCGGCTGCATGCTTTGGTGGTGATGTTTCGACGGGAAGACTTATGGAGTGATTGACGCTTCCTCTAACGAATCGAAGGCACGACGAGCGCGAAAATATCCTAAAATTTATTTGATAAATAACTTTTTCTTTTACGGAAATGCGTAGTTCTCTGTTATTTACTATTAAATGAGCTAATGTAGCGCTTCAGCCAAGCTAATACAGCGCTGGAATCGACACTTGCATGGTAATGGTGGTTACCGTATTTACTCGTTTGAGCACCGCGGTGTTCTGTTTTTGGTGCGGCGCTTATTTGAGGGCGTCGCTCTATAAAAACTATTCAATTTGTATATCTGCTTCACAATGGAATTGCGCATTTCCAAAGTTTTGGATATAACGACAGAGTATTGAAATATTCTCACGTTGACCTAAAAACAATTTGGTATAAGGTAATCAGTAAAATCTCCGAGGCGTTTTAAAGATAGCCGGTGTAGCAGGCGTTTAGTGCGGGCGGTAGGAGCGAGGGCCGTTTTAGAGATTGAGATCCGAAGGTGCTTAGATTTAGCGCTGCATCGTTGTGAATATCATCGGCGCTTATTCGTGGTTGGCGCTCTTTTAATATTTTTCCACTCATAAAGGTAACGCTGGTAAACGAACGATTAAATAAGCTATGCACACAAAAAATTGGGGTTTTATCAGTCACAACAACATTAAACACATCCATTTAAACGGATCCGGCCATCGCCTAAATAGACAAGGCTTGTCAATACTAGCTAGAAATATTAAGACTCACTTGTTATTAAATTCTAATGTTCATTGACTAAATTATCCGGAACGCTGCTCCCCAGATATTAACGAAGGCGAAATACCAAAAAAATATTTAAAATTCGAGAGAAAAATCGTTTATACAAAATTGAAGGGTTTTAAAACTGGTCATTTAAATGCTGCTAGTTTACCTAAACACATCGAAGAACTTAAAATATTCTTGAGTGAGATACCATTTGATATAATATGTATAAATGAGACAAGACTAAATAACTTAATTGATAACAATGCAGTTTAGATACTTGGATATGACCAGGGGCGGCGCTAGCCCTGGGGGGTGGGGGGTTGGGGGGTGTAAATGAAATTTTTCCGAGTCATTTTGTAGTTTTGCCGACTCTGACATTAGGCATTCTAATTTAACTCTCTTGCGTTTTCGAGACTTATTCGACTCGTTTTGTGATCGTTCCATTAAACACAACAACTGTGTATGCAGTTCAATGAATTATTTATATTCTTGTAATGCTAATGAGTTTTCGTAGTTTAAACGTTCTATCAAATATCAATCAGTACTATGTAGTATTTATTATGTGACATCTTAGTAGATTCTCGCCATTTAGCTGGTTGATTATGATCACGTGACGTTGAAATTAAAAGAACTATTGCCACGGTATCGTTTTTATTAAATTCCATCTGTCAAATTCCTAATCGTATCGTGTTCGTAGCCTTTTTAATCCTAATTTCAGAATGAGGCGGATGGCATTTTTAAATGCAAACAAAATGGCGGATGTAAATATGTCTTTTACGATACATTTTCATTATCTTATTCATTCTTCATTAAAACGTTTGCCTATGATCTGTTCAATATCGGGATTTACTGCACATTCTGACATCCTTCTACATGCCAAAAGCGCACAGATGTTTCGTCCGAGATGTTCGGTAACTATGGTTAGAATTCAAATATTTTATTTTGGTTTCTCGTTTCTTCCTATCCAATTCACATTTTGGCGACTGGGAAAACAATTTGCCGAGTCACTGACGAGTTTGGGGGGGGGGGTCTAAATTTGAACGTTGTGGGTTACGAGGAACGCTTCTACGATGGTTGCGATCATATTTATATCAGAGGGAACAAATGTGTAAAATAAATAATGCCGTGTTAGATACGACAGAAATATTCTGTGGTGTCCCACAGGTCTCAAACCTTGGTCGACTATTATTTCTCCCATACATTAATGATCTTCCAAACTGTTTGCAGACAACTAAAACCTCTATGTTTGCAGCTGACACAAACCTACCCTGTAAAGGGCAATCATCTGCAGACATTGAGTATAAATTAAACCACGACTGAGACAATATCCATAATGGTTTTTATTTAATAAGTAACTGAATAAAAAGAAAACCGAGTATATGCTTATCGGATCAAAACATCGATTAGATTTGATTTCTGAAACACAAAAGATATCCATGGTGACTATCAGATAAAATGCGTGAAAGAAAAAACTGTTCATGGTGTTATAATTGATGACCAACTGAACTGGAACAAACGCAATGATCAACAATGTAAGACCATTTCCAAAAGTATTGCTCTCTTACGAAAAGCAAAGAATTTTGTAACACAAGACGTATTAGTAACAATGTACAACGCATCGGCGCTTACCACACTTTAACTATTGTTCTACCATTTGGCACGATAATAATAGCCCTCAGATAAAAAATTATGGAAATTACAAAAGAGAGCAGCACGTGTAATAACTACAATCTTGGCCAAAAGTTTGTGGACCAACCGCACATTTTGTTAAATATTTCATTACATTTCTATTTCTTATTCGCTAATATTTGAAAAGAGCCTCCCTCGCGCCCCCTCCTTCAATGTTGGATACTAGATTGATACCTGACATAGTATCATAAAAGTTTGAACCAAAAAAATATCAACATTGAACGGAGAGGAAGGGGGGGGGGATAAAAATTTCTATATGTAAAATGTCGGTCCACAACTTTTGACCAAGATTGTAGTTCAGATTATAGTATCCGATCTTCTCATATGTTTAAAACACTACAATGGCAACCAATAAAAACAATATT
The DNA here is from genome assembly GCA_016169945.1 of Trachythela sp. YZ-2020. Lineage (NCBI taxonomy): Eukaryota > Metazoa > Cnidaria > Anthozoa > Malacalcyonacea > Clavulariidae > Trachythela > Trachythela sp. YZ-2020. The sequence continues at coordinate 707,283 of JADLSH010000212.1, read as the reverse complement.
AGATAAACGTGAACTAACGATGACGTTCAAAATATTAAAAAGAAGGCCCCCAAATTATTTAACAATGTTGTTCCGTAACTGCTGTAACATCAATTATCAATTACGTAGCAACAATTTCAAAATTAGCTTACCCAAATCTAAAACAGATTTCCTAAAAAGGAGTTTCTCTTACGGTGGAGCAGCTTCCTGGAACAAACTACCCTCTGATACCCTACGACCGGTAAATGAGTGTCAATCGACTTCTTCCTTCCGTAGATTTGTAAATAATTCTCATGTAATAGTTTTTTAAATTTTAGTAGATTAGTGATAGTATTTTGTAATTATTGGTGTGTTCACGGCCCTTCGAAAATCACTCAAGTGAAAGGTCACCGTGTTTAAATAATTTTAAATAACAATAATAATAATATGCGGCGCTTACTTGAGGGCGGCGCTTACTGAATTATCGTGATTTAATTCATTGATTATGAATTATGAATCCGTCAAAATTCTAATCGTATCGTGTTCGTACCTAGCTTTTTATATCATAATTTCACAATGATGGAATTTTTAAATGCAAACAAAATGGCGGAAGTAGAATATGTCTTTTACGATAAATTTTCGTTAAATGAATGCCATTATTTTATTTAATCTTCATTAAAACATTTTTGGGACTTGTGTATTTGATTGATATATCAAATTTGAACTTCATACATGTAACTCTGGTATGTATTTGTTATGTTTTGTATTTAATTCAATAAATCTTTCAAAACATTGATATATTTCCTTGTCATATAAAACAAATAATGAATGTTTTCGTTCGTGCAATGGAAAAAAACTTTCATTCGGTCAAATTTGGAATTTCCTATTCCACTTGGCTGTCACCTCGAGGAAAGGAATATTCCATTATGAAAGTCTATTATGAAATTCTAAAATGGAGAAAATATCAACTCCGCTCAGGAAAGTGGAGAAGTGGAATCCTGGTCGGTGGGATGGGCAAGTAAAACTCGCTTCCACAACGAGGATTGAGCGCAAAAGGAAGGGGTATCTCGAGGAGGCTAGGTTAGGGAACGCTATAGCTACGTGAAAAGTGAGCATAATGCAGCGTTGCTGGATTCTTATATTCGCTATGGAAGGAACTGTTGCGAATAGCTTACTATTCATATCAGTCCCTTACTCCCATCACGCTAGTTTAAAAATTGGAGAAAATAGCAACCGAGGATGAAATATCCGAAATACGTTGTCACACCCGACCATGCAAATATACTCAAATCCAATAAAAAAATGCGGTTTGCAGATGACTAGTGAAAAGTTGCAATGGACTCGTCTATGTATTTTAGCCCCACTGTGTTTCTATGAAATCCCTGTGGTTCTGGGATTTTTATATCATATACATGAGTTATCATAACGGCAACATAAAGGGGGGAAAGGGACTATATACTTAGCCTACAAACCTGATATAGTCATCTACGCTGTTTTCAGTGGACAAGCCGTGAAAAGTTTCAGTGGAGTCGCCTACATATTTTTATGGTCTCAAATGATTTGTTAATAGTAAATTAATTTCTCCATATCACATGACAATGTCATGCTATCCACAAGCAAAATGCAGAATTTGGAATGGTTCCTAAGAGATCGAGAACTGACAGTACAGAACGCTAAGAAGACCGCTCGCGAAAGAAATCTTAAGCAATTGTTTTTCATCTGGATGAAACCACAAATATGGTAAATAGGCACATCATTTCACTCCAGCTCTGTCTTAAAATGGGTTTTTTTGCCGCGTAAGAAGATGTTGCTGATTTTGCAATAGTTTTCATTTGCGAAATGTGTTTTGTAATTTTTATATCGTATACGTGCGCGTAAATGTGTGCTAAAATAACAAGAATGGAATATAGATTGAGGGGAAACATGCACATGATCATATGAGCCATATGACAAACACTGTACTTGTATTCTTAGACTGTCATAAGTTCATAAGTGTATGTGGTTTCCTGCTTCATAAGAACCATTGTTTTACTCACTCACTAAATATGAGTGTAGGGTTATGTGTTAAGGATAAAGCATGGTTTCAGTAGCAGTGACCGTGCTAGTTTTTCTGTTAATTACATGTAAGCTCGTTAGGGTAGAAAATATTAGTTGATAATTAAGCCCAACTTATATCTTCTCATTGTTCTGATGGATAATTATTCTTCTCTGATAGCCATGTATAATAAATTATATTATATTCTTTAAAATGTAATAATTACGCATTATTTCATCATATGAATTATTTCATGTGTATCATAACAGCAACATGCAGGGGAAATACACTTCAGTATATTATTAGCCTTACAAATAATTATTTGCATGTTTGCTGCCTGAATATCAATATCACATAATTGCTGACAATACGTCCTCTCCTTAAGTTATAGCGTCACTCACTCGCTGTGCGCTTCATTCTCGACAGTCAATTAACGTTCTGCATCAATGGTGCGTCTTCAAGACTGTCATTTGCATTTTTAAGTGTACATCATTCTGAAGATATTGCCAATTTAAGTTAGACAGATTATAGGCAGGTTTTAGATTTATATTTAAAATGAGTTGAAGTTATTGGGATATAAACAGTTGTAGTTAGTGTAATAGTTCTAAATTCCAGTTGCAGTTACATGCAGTAATTGTTTCAGTTACAATTCTAGTAAATTCCAGTTGCAGTTACATGCAGTAATTGTTTCAGTTACAATTGTATGTTGTAGGTATTTGGAGTTGCAAGTTAACCTACCTTTACCGTTACAATTGCAAATGCATTGAGCGATAGGATGGCAGATCACATGGAACTGGTGTGTATCAGGAAAATGTCAATTCCTGAAACAGATGCATAATGTTCAGGGGGAAGCTATTCTATTTTCCATTCTGTGCTAGTCTAGTCTAGTCTATTCATGTAAACAACATCCATTTGCAGATTATTAACATAAATATACAAATTACGAAGTAAAATAATTAAATAGTATTGAGTTTATAAACCACCTAAATAATGCATTTAAAATTAAATTTTAAGTATTCTAACAAAAAAACGCGGTTTACAGTTGATTAGTGAAAAGTTGCAATGGACTCGTTTATATATTTTAGGGGCTCGAATTGGTTAATAATAACTCGATTTATCCATATAAGGGGCTTCGAAAAGGGACTTCGGTGGCGGAGTTGTCAGGACAAGCGCCTTTCACCTCTGAGATCGGGATTCGATTCTCTCTGCGGAAGTTATGGCGTTCATGTGAAAAGAGTGAGTCAACGCTCTGCCGAAAGTCGTACGTGGGTTTCTCCAAGTACACTGGTTTGTCCCTCTGGGAATGGTGACGGGTGGGTGTGGTAAAAATCCCCAACAAACCCTTCCATCGTAGCTATGCTCCGGGATCAGACATGGGTCCAGCCAAAGGGGCATTAAGTAAGCCTTCGACTCGACCACGTTTGACCAGCGTCATTCGCAATTCACATCGCTCAGCGGTAAGTAAGGATCATTAGCACTCCCCTCTTTATTTTACTTATTATAATGACAATGTCACGATATCCATACGCAAACTCGGTGTTAAAATGTTTTTACATGAATAACAACATGTTGTTGATAATATTGCGATAGTTTTGATTAGCAAAATGTGTTTTGTAATTTTTCGTACCTGAGAATAAATGTGTGTCAAAATAACAACTATATTGAATATAAATTGAGAGGAAACAATGCGATGATTATAGGAGCCATATGACAAACACTGTACTTGTATTCTTAGACTGTCATAACTTCATAAGTGTATGTGGTTTCCTGCTTCATAAGAACCATTGTTTTACTCACTCACTAAATATGAGTGTAGGGTTATGTGTTAAGGATAAAGCATGGTTTCAGTAGCAGTGACCGTGCTAGTTTTTCTGTTAATTACATGTAAGCTCGTTAGGGTAGAAAATATTAGTTGATAATTAAGTCCTATACTTATATCTTCTCATTGGTCTGATGGGTAATTTTCCTTTCTCTGATAGCCGTCTGCCTGAATAAAATATAATAATTACGCATTTTTTATCATATGATTTATTTCATGTTTATCATAACGCCAAGATAAAGAGGGAAATGGACGTTATAATTAGCCTTACAAATAATTATTTATTCATTATTGTTTTATTATTTGTTATACAAATATAGAGAATATGCAGACCATATCTGTTTCCACTCAAAAATAATGTGGGCACCCCACTGTGTTTCTATGAAATCCCTGTGTTTCAGAGATTTTTATATCATATATATGAGTTATCATAACGGCAACATAAAGGGGGGAAAGGGACTATATAATTAGCCAACAAGTCTGATATAGTCATCTACGCGGTTGGCAGTTGACAAGCCGTGGAATGTTGCATTGGAATCGTCTACATATTTTTAGGATCTCAAATGATTTGTTAATAGTAAATTAATTTGTCCATATCACATGACAATGTCATGCTATCCGCAGGCAAAATGCAGAATTTGGAATGGTTCCTGAGCGGTCGAGAACTAACAGTACAGAACGCTAAGAAAGATCGCTCGCGAAAGAAATCTTAAGCAATTGTTTTTCATCTCGATTAAACCAAAAATACGTTAAATAGGCATATCATTTCACTCCAGCTCTGTCTTAAATGTTTTTTTGCAGCGTAAGAAGATGTTGCTGATAATATTGCAATAGTTTTCATTTGCGAAATGTATTTTGTAATTTTTATATCGTATACGTGCGCGTAAATGTGTGCTAAAATAACAAGAATTGAATATAGACTGAGGGGAAACATGCACATGATCATATGAGCCATATGACAAACACTGTACTTGTATTCCTAGACTGTCAAAACTTCATAAGTGTATGTGGTTTCCTGCTTCATAAGAACCATTGTCTTCCTCACTCACTAAATATGAGTGTAGGGTTATGTGTTAAGGATAAAGCATGGTTTCAGTAGCAGTGACCGTGCTAGTTTTTCTGTTAATTACATGTAAGCTCGTTAGGGTAGAAAATATTAGTTGATAATTAAGCCCAACTTATATCTTCTCATTGTTCTGATGGATAATTATTCTTCTCTGATAGCCATGTATAATAAATTATATTATATTCTTTAAAATGTAATAATTACGCATTATTTCATCATATGAATTATTTCATGTGTATCATAACAGCAACATGCAGGGGAAATACACTTCAGTATATTATTAGCCTTACAAATAATTATTTGCATGTTTGCTGCCTGAATATCAATATCACATAATTGCTGACAATACGTCCTCTCCTTAAGTTATAACGCCACTCACTCGCTGTGCGCTTCATTCTCGACAGTCAATTAACGTTCTGCATCAATGGTGCGTCTTCCAGACTGTCATTTGCATTTTTAAGTGTACATCATTCTGAAGATATTGCCAATTTAAGTTAGACAGATTTTAGGCAGGTTTTAGATTTATATTTAAAATGAGTTGAAGTTATTGGGATATAAACAGTTGTAGTTAGTGTAATAGTTCTAAATTCCAGTTGCAGTTACATGCAGTAATTGTTTCAGTTACAATTCTAGTAAATTCCAGTTGCAGTTACATGCAGTAATTGTTTCAGTTACAATTGTATGTTGTAGGTATTTGGAGTTGCAAGTTAACCTACCTTTACCGTTACAATTGCAAATGCTTTGAGCGATAGGATGGCAGATCACATGGAACTGGTGTGTATCAGGAAAATGTCAATTCCTGAAACAGATGCATAATGTTCAGGGGGAAGCTATTCTATTTTCCATTCTGTGCTAGTCTAGTCTAGTCTATTCATGTAAACAACATCCATTTGCAGATTATTAACATAAATATACAAATTACGAAGTAAAATAATTAAATAGTATTGAGTTTATAAACCACCTAAATAATGCATTTAAAATTAAATTTTAAGTATTCTAACAAAGAAACGCGGTTTACAGTTGATTAGTGAAAAGTTGCAATGGACTCGTTTATATATTTTAGGGGCTCGAATTGGTTAATAATAACTCGATTTATCCATATAAGGGGCTTCGAAAAGGGACTTCGGTGGCGGAGTTGTCAGGACAAGCGCCTTTCACCTCTGAGATCGGGGATTCGATTCTCTCTGCGGAAGTTATGGCGTTCATGTGAAAAGAGTGAGTCAACGCTCTGCCGAAAGTCGTACGTGGGTTTCTCCAAGTACACTGGTTTGTCCCTCTGGGAATGGTGACGGGTGGGTGTGGTAAAAATCCCCAACAAACCCTTCCATCGTAGCTATGCTCCGGGATCAGACATGGGTCCAGCCAAAGGGGCATTAAGTAAGCCTTCGACTCGACCACGTTTGACCAGCGTCATTCGCAATTCACATCGCTCAGCGGTAAGTAAGGATCATTAGCACTCCCCTCTTTATTTTACTTATTATAATGACAATGTCACGATATCCATACGCAAACTCGGTGTTAAAATGTTTTTACATGAATAACAACATGTTGTTGATAATATTGCGATAGTTTTGATTAGCAAAATGTGTTTTGTAATTTTTCGTACCTGAGAATAAATGTGTGTCAAAATAACAACTATATTGAATATAAATTGAGAGGAAACAATGCGATGATTATAGGAGCCATATGACAAACACTGTACTTGTATTCTTAGACTGTCATAACTTCATAAGTGTATGTGGTTTCCTGCTTCATAAGAACCATTGTTTTACTCACTCACTAAATATGAGTGTAGGGTTATGTGTTAAGGATAAAGCATGGTTTCAGTAGCAGTGACCGTGCTAGTTTTTCTGTTAATTACATGTAAGCTCGTTAGGGTAGAAAATATTAGTTGATAATTAAGTCCTATACTTATATCTTCTCATTGGTCTGATGGGTAATTTTCCTTTCTCTGATAGCCGTCTGCCTGAATAAAATATAATAATTACGCATTTTTTATCATATGATTTATTTCATGTTTATCATAACGCCAACATAAAGGAAATGGACGATATAATTAACCTTGCAAATTATTATTTATTCATTATTGTTTTATTATTTGTTGTACAAATATAGAGAATATGCAGACCATATCTGTTTCCACTCAAAAATAATGTGAGCACCTCACTGTGTTTCTATGAAATCCCTATGTTTCAGGGATTTTTATATCATATATATGAGTTATCATAACGGCAACATAAAGGGGGGAAAGGGACTATATAATTAGCCAACAAGTCTGATATAGTCATCTACGCGGTTGGCAGTTGACAAGCCGTGGAATGTTGCATTGGAATCGTCTACATATTTTTAGGATCTCAAATGATTTGTTAATAGTAAATTAATTTGTCCATATCACATGACAATGTCATGCTATCCGCAGGCAAAATGCAGAATTTGGAATGGTTCCTGAGCGGTCGAGAACTAACAGTACAGAACGCTAAGAAAGATCGCTCGCGAAAGAAATCTTAAGCAATTGTTTTTCATCTCGATTAAACCAAAAATACGTTAAATAGGCATATCATTTCACTCCAGCTCTGTCTTAAATGTTTTTTTGCAGCGTAAGAAGATGTTGCTGATAATATTGCAATAGTTTTCATTTGCGAAATGTATTTTGTAATTTTTATATCGTATACGTGCGCGTAAATGTGTGCTAAAATAACAAGAATTGAATATAGACTGAGGGGAAACATGCACATGATCATATGAGCCATATGACAAACACTGTACTTGTATTCCTAGACTGTCAAAACTTCATAAGTGTATGTGGTTTCCTGCTTCATAAGAACCATTGTCTTCCTCACTCACTAAATATGAGTGTAGGGTTATGTGTTAAGGATAAAGCATGGTTTCAGTAGCAGTGACCGTGCTAGTTTTTCTGTTAATTACATGTAAGCTCGTTAGGGTAGAAAATATTAGTTGATAATTAAGCCCAACTTATATCTTCTCATTGTTCTGATGGATAATTATTCTTCTCTGATAGCCATGTATAATAAATTATATTATATTCTTTAAAATGTAATAATTACGCATTATTTCATCATATGAATTATTTCATGTGTATCATAACAGCAACATGCAGGGGAAATACACTTCAGTATATTATTAGCCTTACAAATAATTATTTGCATGTTTGCTGCCTGAATATCAATATCACATAATTGCTGACAATACGTCCTCTCCTTAAGTTATAACGCCACTCACTCGCTGTGCGCTTCATTCTCGACAGTCAATTAACGTTCTGCATCAATGGTGCGTCTTCCAGACTGTCATTTGCATTTTTAAGTGTACATCATTCTGAAGATATTGCCAATTTAAGTTAGACAGATTTTAGGCAGGTTTTAGATTTATATTTAAAATGAGTTGAAGTTATTGGGATATAAACAGTTGTAGTTAGTGTAATAGTTCTAAATTCCAGTTGCAGTTACATGCAGTAATTGTTTCAGTTACAATTCTAGTAAATTCCAGTTGCAGTTACATGCAGTAATTGTTTCAGTTACAATTGTATGTTGTAGGTATTTGGAGTTGCAAGTTAACCTACCTTTACTGTTACAATTGCAAATGCTTTGAGCGATAGGATGGCAGATCACATGGAACTGGTGTGTATCAGAAAATGTCAATTCCTGAAACAGATGCATACTGTACAGGGGGAAGCTATTCTATTTTCCATTCTGTGCTAGTCTAGTCTAGTCTATTCATGTAAACAACATCCATTTGCAGATTATTAACATAAATATACAAATTACGAAGTAAAATAATTAAATAGTATTGAGTTTATAAACCACCTAAATAATGCATTTAAAATTAAATTTTAAGTATTCTAACAAAGAAACGCGGTTTACAGTTGATTAGTGAAAAGTTGCAATGGACTCGTTTATATATTTTAGGGGCTCGAATTGGTTAATAATAACTCGATTTATCCATATAAGGGGCTTCGAAAAGGGACTTCGGTGGCGGAGTTGTCAGGACAAGCGCCTTTCACCTCTGAGATCGGGGATCTGATTCTCTCTGCGGAAGTTATGGCGTTCATGTGAAAAGAGTGAGTCAACGCTCTGCCGAAAGTCGTACGTGGGTTTCTCCAAGTACACTGGTTTGTCCCTCTGGGAATGGTGACGGGTGGGTGGTAAAATCCCCAACAAACCCTTCCATCGTAGCTATGCTCCGGGATCAGACATGGGTCCAGCCAAAGGGGCATTAAGTAAGCCTTCGACTCGACCACGTTTGACCAGCGTCATTCGCAATTCACATCGCTCAGCGGTAAGTAAGGATCATTAGCACTCCCCTCTTTATTTTACTTATTATAATGACAATGTCACGATATCCATACGCAAACTCGGTGTTAAAATGTTTTTACATGAATAACAACATGTTGTTGATAATATTGCGATAGTTTTGATTAGCAAAATGTGTTTTGTAATTTTTCGTACCTGAGAATAAATGTGTGTCAAAATAACAACTATATTGAATATAAATTGAGAGGAAACAATGCGATGATTATAGGAGCCATATGACAAACACTGTACTTGTATTCTTAGACTGTCATAACTTCATAAGTGTATGTGGTTTCCTGCTTCATAAGAACCATTGTTTTACTCACTCACTAAATATGAGTGTAGGGTTATGTGTTAAGGATAAAGCATGGTTTCAGTAGCAGTGACCGTGCTAGTTTTTCTGTTAATTACATGTAAGCTCGTTAGGGTAGAAAATATTAGTTGATAATTAAGTCCTATACTTATATCTTCTCATTGGTCTGATGGGTAATTTTCCTTTCTCTGATAGCCGTCTGCCTGAATAAAATATAATAATTACGCATTTTTTATCATATGATTTATTTCATGTTTATCATAACGCCAACATAAAGGGGGAAATGGACGATATAATTAACCTTGCAAATTATTATTTATTCATTATTGTTTTATTATTTGTTGTACAAATATAGAGAATATGCAGACCATATCTGTTTCCACTCAAAAATAATGTGAGCACCTCACTGTGTTTCTATGAAATCCCTATGTTTCAGGGATTTTTATATCATATATATGAGTTATCATAACGGCAACATAAAGGGGGGAAAGGGACTATATAATTAGCCAACAAGTCTGATATAGTCATCTACGCGGTTGGCAGTTGACAAGCCGTGGAATGTTGCATTGGAATCGTCTACATATTTTTAGGATCTCAAATGATTTGTTAATAGTAAATTAATTTGTCCATATCACATGACAATGTCATGCTATCCGCAGGCAAAATGCAGAATTTGGAATGGTTCCTGAGCGGTCGAGAACTAACAGTACAGAACGCTAAGAAAGATCGCTCGCGAAAGAAATCTTAAGCAATTGTTTTTCATCTCGATTAAACCAAAAATACGTTAAATAGGCATATCATTTCACTCCAGCTCTGTCTTAAATGTTTTTTTGCAGCGTAAGAAGATGTTGCTGATAATATTGCAATAGTTTTCATTTGCGAAATGTATTTTGTAATTTTTATATCGTATACGTGCGCGTAAATGTGTGCTAAAATAACAAGAATTGAATATAGACTGAGGGGAAACATGCACATGATCATATGAGCCATATGACAAACACTGTACTTGTATTCCTAGACTGTCAAAACTTCATAAGTGTATGTGGTTTCCTGATTCATAAGAACCATTGTCTTCCTCACTCACCAAATATGAGTGTAGGGTTATGTGTTAAGGATAAAGCATGGTTTCAGTAGCAGTGACCGTGCTAGTTTTTCTGTTAATTACATGTAAGCTCGTTAGGGTAGAAAATATTAGTTGATAATTAAGCCCAACTTATATCTTCTCATTGTTCTGATGGATAATTATTCTTCTCTGATAGCCATGTATAATAAATTATATTATATTCTTTAAAATGTAATAATTACGCATTATTTCATCATATGAATTATTTCATGTGTATCATAACAGCAACATGCAGGGGAAATACACTTCAGTATATTATTAGCCTTACAAATAATTATTTGCATGTTTGCTGCCTGAATATCAATATCACATAATTGCTGACAATACGTCCTCTCCTTAAGTTATAACGCCACTCACTCGCTGTGCGCTTCATTCTCGACAGTCAATTAACGTTCTGCATCAATGGTGCGTCTTCCAGACTGTCATTTGCATTTTTAAGTGTACATCATTCTGAAGATATTGCCAATTTAAGTTAGACAGATTTTAGGCAGGTTTTAGATTTATATTTAAAATGAGTTGAAGTTATTGGGATATAAACAGTTGTAGTTAGTGTAATAGTTCTAAATTCCAGTTGCAGTTACATGCAGTAATTGTTTCAGTTACAATTCTAGTAAATTCCAGTTGCAGTTACATGCAGTAATTGTTTCAGTTACAATTGTATGTTGTAGGTATTTGGAGTTGCAAGTTAACCTACCTTTACTGTTACAATTGCAAAATGCTTTGAGCGATAGGATGGCAGATCACATGGAACTGGTGTGTATCAGGAAAATGTCAATTCCTGAAACAGATGCATAATGTTCAGGGGGAAGCTATTCTATTTTCCATTCTGTGCTAGTCTAGTCTAGTCTATTCATGTAAACAACATCCATTTGCAGATTATTAACATAAATATACAAATTACGAAGTAAAATAATTAAATAGTATTGAGTTTATAAACCACCTAAATAATGCATTTAAAATTAAATTTTAAGTATTCTAACAAAGAAACGCGGTTTACAGTTGATTAGTGAAAAGTTGCAATGGACTCGTTTATATATTTTAGGGGCTCGAATTGGTTAATAATAACTCGATTTATCCATATAAGGGGCTTCGAAAAGGGACTTCGGTGGCGGAGTTGTCAGGACAAGCGCCTTTCACCTCTGAGATCGGGGATAAGATTCTCTCTGCGTAAGTTATGGCGTTCATGTGAAAAGAGTGAGTCAACGCTCTGCCGAAAGTCGTACGTGGGTTTCTCCAAGTACACTGGTTTGTCCTCTGGGAATGGTGACGGGTGGGTGTGGTAAAAATCCCCAACAAACCCTTCCATCGTAGCTATGCTCCGGGATCAGACATGGGTCCAGCCAAAGGGGCATTAAGTAAGCCTTCGACTCGACCACGTTTGACCAGCGTCATTCGCAATTCACATCGCTCAGCGGTAAGTAAGGATCATTAGCACTCTCTTTATTTTACTTATTATAATGACAATGTCACGATATCCATACGCAAACTCGGTGTTAAAATGTTTTTACATGAATAACAACATGTTGTTGATAATATTGCGATAGTTTTGATTAGCAAAATGTGTTTTGTAATTTTTCGTACCTGAGAATAAATGTGTGTCAAAATAACAACTATATTGAATATAAATTGAGAGGAAACAATGCGATGATTATAGGAGCCATATGACAAACACTGTACTTGTATTCTTAGACTGTCATAACTTCATAAGTGTATGTGGTTTCCTGCTTCATAAGAACCATTGTTTTACTCACTCACTAAATATGAGTGTAGGGTTATGTGTTAAGGATAAAGCATGGTTTCAGTAGCAGTGACCGTGCTAGTTTTTCTGTTAATTACATGTAAGCTCGTTAGGGTAGAAAATATTAGTTGATAATTAAGTCCTATACTTATATCTTCTCATTGGTCTGATGGGTAATTTTCCTTTCTCTGATAGCCGTCTGCCTGAATAAAATATAATAATTACGCATTTTTTATCATATGATTTATTTCATGTTTATCATAACGCCAACATAAAGGGGGAAATGGACGATATAATTAACCTTGCAAATTATTATTTATTCATTATTGTTTTATTATTTGTTGTACAAATATAGAGAATATGCAGACCATATCTGTTTCACTCAAAAATAATGTGAGCACCTCACTGTGTTTCTATGAAATCCCTATGTTTCAGGGATTTTTATATCATATATATGAGTTATCATAACGGCAACATAAAGGGGGGAAAGGGACTATATAATTAGCCAACAATTCTGATATAGTCATCTACGCGGTTGGCAGTTGACAAGCCGTGGAATGTTGCATTGGAATCGTCTACATATTTTTAGGATCTCAAATGATTTGTTAATAGTAAATTAATTTGTCCATATCACATGACAATGTCATGCTATCCGCAGGCAAAATGCAGAATTTGGAATGGTTCCTGAGCGGTCGAGAACTAACAGTACAGAACGCTAAGAAAGATCGCTCGCGAAAGAAATCTTAAGCAATTGTTTTTCATCTCGATTAAACCAAAAATACGTTAAATAGGCATATCATTTCACTCCAGCTCTGTCTTAAATGTTTTTTTGCAGCGTAAGAAGATGTTGCTGATAATATTGCAATAGTTTTCATTTGCGAAATGTATTTTGTAATTTTTATATCGTATACGTGCGCGTAAATGTGTGCTAAAATAACAAGAATTGAATATAGACTGAGGGGAAACATGCACATGATCATATGAGCCATATGACAAACACTGTACTTGTATTCCTAGACTGTCAAAACTTCATAAGTGTATGTGGTTTCCTGCTTCATAAGAACCATTGTCTTCCTCACTCACTAAATATGAGTGTAGGGTTATGTGTTAAGGATAAAGCATGGTTTCAGTAGCAGTGACCGTGCTAGTTTTTCTGTTAATTACATGTAAGCTCGTTAGGGTAGAAAATATTAGTTGATAATTAAGCCCAACTTATATCTTCTCATTGTTCTGATGGATAATTATTCTTCTCTGATAGCCATGTATAATAAATTATATTATATTCTTTAAAATGTAATAATTACGCATTATTTCATCATATGAATTATTTCATGTGTATCATAACAGCAACATGCAGGGGAAATACACTTCAGTATATTATTAGCCTTACAAATAATTATTTGCATGTTTGCTGCCTGAATATCAATATCACATAATTGCTGACAATACGTCCTCTCCTTAAGTTATAACGCCACTCACTCGCTGTGCGCTTCATTCTCGACAGTCAATTAACGTTCTGCATCAATGGTGCGTCTTCCAGACTGTCATTTGCATTTTTAAGTGTACATCATTCTGAAGATATTGCCAATTTAAGTTAGACAGATTTTAGGCAGGTTTTTGATTTATATTTAAAATGAGTTGAAGTTATTGGGATATAAACAGTTGTAGTTAGTGTAATAGTTCTAAATTCCAGTTGCAGTTACATGCAGTAATTGTTTCAGTTACAATTCTAGTAAATTCCAGTTGCAGTTACATGCAGTAATTGTTTCAGTTACAATTGTATGTTGTAGGTATTTGGAGTTGCAAGTTAACCTACCTTTACCGTTACAATTGCAAATGCTTTGAGCGATAGGATGGCAGATCACATGGAACTGGTGTGTATCAGGAAAATGTCAATTCCTGAAACAGATGCATAATGTTCAGGGGGAAGCTATTCTATTTTCCATTCTGTGCTAGTCTAGTCTAGTCTATTCATGTAAACAACATCCATTTGCAGATTATTAACATAAATATACAAATTACGAAGTAAAATAATTAAATAGTATTGAGTTTATAAACCACCTAAATAATGCATTTAAAATTAAATTTTAAGTATTCTAACAAAAAAACGCGGTTTACAGTTGATTAGTGAAAAGTTGCAATGGACTCGTTTATATATTTTAGGGGCTCGAATTAGTTAATAATAACTCGATTTATCCATATAAGGGGCTTCGAAAAGGGACTTCGGTGGCGGAGTTGTCAGGACAAGCGCCTTTCACCTCTGAGATCGGGGATTCGATTCTCTCTGCGGAAGTTATGGCATTCATGTGAAAAGAGTGAGTCAACGCTCTGCCGAAAGTCGTACGTGGGTTTCTCCAAGTACACTGGTTTGTCCCTCTGGGAATGGTGACGGGTGGGTGTGGTAAAAATCCCCAACAAACCCTTCCATCGTAGCTATGCTCCGGGATCAGACATGGGTCCAGCCAAAGGGGCATTAAGTAAGCCTTCGACTCGACCACGTTTGACCTGCGTCATTCGCAATTCACATCGCTCAGCGGTAAGTAAGGATCATTAGCACTCCCCTCTTTATTTTACTTATTACAATGACAAGGTCACGATATCCATTCGCAAACTCGGTGTTAAAATGTTTTTACATGAATAACAACATGTTGTTGATAATATTGCGATAGTTTTGATTAGCAAAATGTGTGTTGTAATTTTTCGTACCTGAGAATAAATGTGTGTCAAAATAACAACTATATTGAATATAAATTGAGAGGAAACAATGCGATGATTATAGGAGCCATATGACAAACACTGTACTTCTATTCTTAGACTGTCATAACTTCATAAGTGTATGTGGTTTCCTGCTTCATAAGAACCATTGTTTTACTCACTCACTAAATATGAGTGTAGGGTTATGTGTTAAGGATAAAGCATGGTTTCAGTAGCAATGACCGTGCTAGTTTTTCTGTTAATTACATGTAAGCTCGTTAGGGTAGAAAATATTAGTTGATAATTAAGTCCTATACTTATATCTTCTCCTTGTTCTGATGGGTAATTTTTCTTCTCTGATAGCCGTCTGCCTGAATAAAATATAATAATTACGCATTTTTTATCATAAATTATGATTTATTTCATGTTTATCATAACGCCAACATAAAGGGGGAATGGACGATATAATTAGCCTTACAAATCATTATTTATTCATTATTGTTTTATTATTTGTTATACAAATATAGAGAATATGCAGACCATATCTGTTTCCACTGAAAAATAATGTGAGCACCCCACTGTGTTTCTATGAAATCCCTGTGTTTCAGGGATTTTTATATCATATATATGAGTTATCATAACGGCAACATAAAGGTGGGAAAGGGACTATATAATTATCCAACAAATCTGAGATAGTCATCTACGCGGTTGGCAGTTGACAAACCGTGGAATGTTGCATTGGAATCGTCTACATATTTTTAGGATCTCAAATGATTTGTTAATAGTAAATTAATTTGTCCATATCACATGACAATGTCATGCTATCCGCAGGCAAAATGCAGAATTTGGAATGGTTCCTGAGCGGTCGAGAACTAACAGTACAGAACGCTAAGAAAGACCGCTCGCGAAAGAAATCTTAAGCAATTGTTTTTCATCTGGATGAAACCAAAAATATGTTAAATAGGCATATCATTTCACTCCAGCTCTGTCTTAAATGTTTTTTTGCCGCGTAAGAAGATGTTGCTGATAATATTGCAATAGTTTTCAGTTGCGAAATGTGTTTTGTAATTTTTATATCGTATACGTGCGCGTAAATGTGTGTTAAATAGCAAGAATGGAATATAGATTGAGGGGAAACATGCACATGATCATATGAGCCATATGACAAACACTGTACTTGTATTTTCGGACTGTCATAATGTCATAAGTGTATGTGGTTTCCTGATTCATAAGAACCATTGTTTTCCTATGAATCACTCACTGGATATGAATCAGGGTTATGTGTTAAGGATAAAGCATGGTTTCAGTAGCAGTGACCGTGCTAGTTTTTCCGTTAATTACATGTAAACGCGCTAGTGTAAAAAATATTAGTTGATAATTAAGCCCAACTTATATCTTCTCATTGTTCTGATGGATAATTATTCTTCTCTGATAGCCATGTATAATAAATTGTATAATATACTTTAAGATGTAATAATTACGCATTATTTCATCATATGAATTATTTCATGTGAATCATAACAGCAACATACAGGGGAAGTACACTTCAGTATATTATTGGCCTTACAAATAATTATTTGCATGTTTGCTGCCTGAATATCAATATCACTTAATTGCTGACAGGATGTCCCCTCCTTAAGTTATAACGCCACTCACTCACTTTGCACTTCATTATCGACAGTCAATTATCGTTCTGCATCAATGGTGCGTCTTCAAGACTGTCATTTGCATTTTTAAGTGTACATCATTCTGAAGATATTGCCAATTTAATTAGACAGACTTTAGGCAGGTTTTAGGATTATATTTAAAAGAGTTGAAGTTATTGGGATATAAACAGTTGTAGTAAGTGTAATAGTTCTAAATTCCAGGGGCAGTCAGAGGCTCTTGAGAAAATATTATAATATACTATCATTGTTGTACTAGACGTATGCCGAACGTGTCAAATCGTTCTTTCATAAGAAACTGCTGCCATGAAAATATTGGCATTATCAGTGGCGCAGGAAGCTCTTTCCGATTGGATGGCCGGTCAATATTATTTTACTTCGGCTGTACCTTGCGGATTTTTCGATTTCGAATACAAATATGTTTTCAAATTAATTTACAATAAATTCTTAATCTCCAAAAATCTGGGGAGGATATCGTTTCTATGGTGCTTGACGAACAGGTCGGGCACTTATGACACATATATTGTTGATTTTGCATAATTTTCGTATTTGTTTTTTTTGGGAAGTTTTTTGAAATTTTGGGAAGTTTTTTTCGCCTAACTCCCGTCTGTGTATAGAGAATATATTGGCAATTTCCTTTCCTTTCCAATGTTTAACATATCTATACGATTTCAATAGTTTTCTATATAGAGAGCAGAATGATCGAAATACCTAACTGAGATATATCGGTAACGTATCTATCCGAAAGGAGTTGCGAAAATATTAAATATAATCGTAGGTACGTTATTCCGAACGTGTCAAATCGTAAAGGTTTCTTTCGTAAGAGACTGTTGCTATGGAAACATCTACATTATCAGTGCCGCAGGAAAGTCTGTCGTCAATATAATTTGGAAGGAAGGTTATAATTATATATTCCTTTCAACAGTTTGAAAATAGGCAGTTAGCTATATAACAGGCACAGGAACTGATGTCCATCTATTTTAACAGATAAAAATTAAGTGTTTTGATTAATAACTGAACTTGTCTTGCTCGTTTTGCGTTATTTTTTAATTTCCTGCTGCATCACAAGTGGTTGAAAAATATTTTTATTATTCAATATTCCTCCATTTGTACCTGATTTATGAACACCTTCCTATTTTACTTAAAACTCCCTTTCACTTGTTAATTTGGAAATTTAAATATGTCCTGATAAGACTCTGAAACAGATTGATATTGTAAATCTTTCGGCAATATTTAATATTGGAACCCGCCACCAATAATAATTAATAATGTATATCAAAAACACTGATTGACGCACGGATGATGGTTAAGTAACTCTCATTGACGCACGGAATTTTAAAGTACTTTTGAACACGCCAATCATCAGGAGCTCTATTTCCTGTACCGTTACTATAAAACGGCAAGATAACTGGGCAGAAATCAGAACCGCAGAAGAGGGAAGCTACAGTACAACCTCCATAAGAAGCAATGGCGTTTACAGTTTTCCTGTCTGTTATCAGCTATTTGTTCGTGCTCATTCCAAACGTCGAATCACGCATACCATTTTGGGAGGAATCGACGACGCCAAGGCCTACAATGAAACAAGAATATTATGAAAGTAATTAAGAGCTAGTTTTGCACATCTAAAATTTGATTCATTAGAACAATGCATGTTGGAGATAACTCACATTAATTCAATATCTATATTTTTCTTTCCGTAGAGTTTAAAGTAATTCCATCAAAGGAAGAGACAGCTGAAAAATTGATTGAAGATTTCCTACGCATACCTGTTGGTAACACCGCCAAAAGAAATGTCGGCAGTCGCGTGGAAGACACCGTCGCCATATTGGATGCATCTGGATCAGTGGGAGCATGTGAATTTAAAAAAGGGAAAATGGCATTAAAAAATTTAATGATGATTAAGCGTCCTGATATTTTTACGAATTACTACGCTGGGGTTGTGTATTCAACTTCTGCCACAATAAAGTTTAATTTTTTGCCAGCCGGCAAAGCGGCAAATAGAATGGATGAATTCCATTATGAAAACGGTGCGACAAATACAGCAAGCGCTCTGGCTAAAGCCAAGGAATTGTTCTTTGACCCTAACGCAGGTGAGAAAATAATAGCTTTTCTAAGGAAGGATATGGAAGGTGCGATACTAATGGCTAACTAATATTTTCAAATAGCTTCTGAAAACACAAGAAATAATCCGTAAACTGTACAGTGGCATGCTTGTCCGGAAATATATTGATCTGAAATCGAATATCATGTATTATGCAGCAGACTTTGCATAGAAAAGCCTAAAGTTTGAAAACCTCAACTTGTAAAATTTTGCAAGGTTGCGCATTTCCTTTAGAACAAATAATATATATTTATATATTAGCATGAGCTGTATATATGCGAGATATTGCGAAAGTAATCTGCTGTAAATAACCTACCCTCGTCACCCTCGTCACCCCCTCTCCAACTCCCCCTTCAGTTCCCCTCACTTTTTCGTACATGAGAGCAAACTACATAAATTTAATTATATTTGATGAAATACAAACACACAAAATATAGACTATGTTTCTATATTTGCGTGGGATTTCACGCTGTTGTGAACAAACAAATCTCGAGTCTGTAGTAATTTTCACAACAAAATTGATTGTGTTAAATTGAGCGGTTGAACTTGTGATACATGGATGTATGCATGTATGTATGCAAGTCTAAACATATTTCTCCATCTCCGAAGAGAGTTAACCTAACGTTTACTAGAAATACATGCACGCGGCAACCCCTCGCCCTATCCTAACAACTATAGTTTGTTAACCAAATTGGAAACCGCCGCGCTGACCGGACGCTTGTTCGCTCAAAGTCAAACAAGTATTCAAGTAACAGTCAAGGGAAACAGTCTTTTTTATTAATATTGTTATCATTTTCCGAAATCTATGATGTAGTTACGTTATTATGCACTCTATAAGCTACGAATAACAGTTTAACCTTAGATGTTTCGTTAACGTTTCGAAATATTCGTTTGGCTTAACTGATTTTTACGATAAACTTTGTGTTCTAGATGAAATCAGTTCAAATTAGACAATTCTTGAAAAATTGGTTTGCTTTCTTTATAATTTAAAGGTGATGTAAAGTCCCTATGTAAACAAACCGGAAACGTCCGTTTGTTTACATTTTAAACACGCTATATTTAAAAAATTATGATGTGTTCTGGAAGATGTCGAATTTTAGTCGAAACAACGCGAAATTTGGGCATTGTTTACTTCGTGGTACCCCCATAGAACATGCGCAGAACGGACTTTACATGGTCTTTAAACCTTTTTGATGACATAAAATAGGATAATTTGAAAAATTTATACCTTGCATACCTGCACTGAAATTAACTGGGTAACCGTGTGTAACTAAAAGCAACATTTTTTTAAACCAACATTTTTAGTTTTATGTTATCAACAATTAAAACAAACTTGCCTTATAATTACATTCTACGATATTCCCTTTTATTTCTCGTTTTACCCTTCTCGCTCATTTCACTCACTGATTCCACTTCTGACAATGCGCCATTTTTGAGATTAGTGGGAGGTCCACCCATGATACCCATGTAATATAGCGATAATAGATAAACTTTAGACTTCGCTCAGCATTCTTTTCCCCAGGTGAAAATAACCGAGCGGAATTAGCTAATAAGCTCGTCACGCGATTCTCCCTACGCTCTCCGTCCGTGCATCGGGGATATTAGAGAGCTTTACATTTGACTACGAGTACGACTACGATTACGAGATTCGTTGTTTGCACACGCCATCGTCTTACGCAATCATGCCAACTGACGCCATAATCTCGTAGCTGCAGCCAAATTGACAACGGGATTTTTTAAAAACCTCGTAGTGAAATGCAAATCTACTACGAGATTATGGCGTCAGTACATGATGGCGTAAGACAATGGCGTATGCAAACAACGAATCTCGTAGTCGTAGTCGTACTCGTAGTCAAATCTAAAGCACTCAATATTACTTGTGATTTTCTTGCAGGTGGTCATTTGTTTGCACGCAAGATGGTGTTCCTCCTCACAGACGGGCTCTCCAACACAGATGAACATTTGACAATTCCAAATGCTGAGTATTTGAAAAGTTTTGGGGTGAAGATCTATGTTGTGGGAATTGGGAAATTTAAAAGTGGAATAAATGAAATAGTGAAGATCGCTTCATTACCACACACAAAGCACCTTTTCCGCGTTGAGACGGTTGCAGATTTCTTAGATGTTGTCAAACTGGCAGTTAAAAAAGTGGATCCTGATACCTACAGAGTTGTTGGCAATATTCCACCTCCTTGCTAGAAACATTTATAAACATTAATTTTCTTTACTACATTAGAACAACAAGCAATGAATCATGATAGTTATGCTTTTCTGTTAGAATCTTGGTATTAAATACATAAAGTTAGAGAAAATGAAAAGTTCACCTCATAAATGGAAACATTTGGAAAAATATAATAAATATAGATGAATATTGCCGAGGTACTCGTTTATTGAATTAAACATATAGCGATTTCAAATATAGTATAGGTAAGGTGGCTCCCTATACAGTTGTTGTTGGAAATGGATCCGAATCTTAAGCAGTTATTATTTCTTGAAAAACAAACTTTTGAAATTGTGGCGCCGAGCCACTTTACTAGGTATAGATGAACACAACCCCGTGCAAAGTATGTTTGAAATTTCATGATTAATATTTAAAGTTATATATCGTCATTCGTAATTCGGAACGTACTTTGGAACCTAGTTTTGAACTTCGCAATCTATTTCGAACTTCGGTTGCAAATTTGGCACATTTGTTGTGTAATTTCATTGGAAGTTGGCTAATTAGTAAACAACGTTACGTAATTTTGAACTAATATTAGAATCACGTTTTGAAAAGCAAACTGAAACCGAGAGTAAGAAGCGCAAAATTGCGCTGTTCAAGACTCTTCTATCTGTTAATTGTGTTTAAAACGTTATAAAGCACATTAAAAGATGTGTAGTCAGCTATCTTGCACGTTACGTACAGATCAAAAAGCATTTGGTTGATATTGCTAAATTAAACACTTATATCATAGCGATTTGATTTTGACTGATATCAATCTCGTTACAAATGCTGTTACTATAAATACATAGCAAGAAATCTGGTTAGAGAAATCTGGCCGTACGTATAGTGGGCCTGCATTTTTCTATTTAGTATTTAAGAAATAGAAAACATTTTCCGTGTTTCTATACAGTTATAGCAACACGCGTGGGAGTTTGGGAGAACGAGAAATAATCAGTGGGAAAACGAGCCCGTAGGGCGAGTTTTTCCACGGTATTTCGAGTTCTCCCAAACTCCCACAAGTGTTTCTATAAGTATAGAAACACAGGAAAAAAATTTTTCTATTTCTTTTATAATATAACTCAAAAGACATTTTTTAAACTCGATTAATTTACAAATTCTCATTACGTACGCATGCTGACTTTTGCTCGTCAATTTCGCTGCAAGAAAACAACTCTGTTTGAAAATTAAAAGTCAAAAATGTGTAAAAGCATTAAAATTGTTTTTAAATAGTATTCAAAGTTTTATAATTCGCATTAAATTTTTTTTTTATGATTTTAAATTTTGGCGGGAAAATTTCCGTGTTTCCATACAGTTTTAGTAGAATCATACTAATATACTATTGCAAATGCTGTAATTTGATTGGCTACGCTAATCGCTATCTAATTGTCGATAGATAGCGAGTAGCGAAACAGCCATCTCCTCGGCGCGGTTTTTAACGAATTTATTTCAATAAATTATGAAAAACATTTTGAAATACTGTTTTCTTGCTGGTTTCTACTAAAACAATTAGATTATTCGCTCTCGATTTCTATGAGATGATAGTTGATTCGGGCTTCGCCCTCATCAACTATCACCTCATAGAAATCTTGAGCTCATAATCTAATTGTTAAATAGCAACACGCTTCTCGACCAATCAGCACGCGCGTACTATAAATGTTATATTATAAACGCAATTACATCACAACTATATTGTTTTCATATAGTACGAAAATTGGTGTAAATGACGCTAGGAGATTAATGCCGAATCGATTAGGATTTAGTGATATTTCCATGGTAAATTTGATGCAGATCACGAGTCATGACACGATTTTAGACTTGTTACTTCTGTGTTCTACAAGCCGACTGACTCCCACAGCTATCCTCTCTTTACTTCTCCCCACCCCAACCACAATAAAAGGTCCATTCCCTTCTCTCAGTTCCTTCGCCTTCACCGCATTTGCAGTGAAGATGAGGACTTCCATACTAAAAGTCAGGAAATGAGAAACTTTTTTGCCCAACGCGGTTATCCAGCCCCTCTCTTAGATACTGCCTTTTCGCAGGCCTCCAATATTCGCCGATCTGAAACCCTTAGAGACCATGTGTCTTATGTTCCCAACAACAAAATACCCCTAGTTCTCGGTTACCATCCATTAAATTTCAAAGTAAGAGATGTCATTAGGAAGAATTTTCATATCTTGAAAAACGGCCCTGAAACATCTTCCATTTTCACCAATAATCCCTTAGTCTCGTTTCGACATAGTAAAAATATTCGTGAAACCCTAGTCCACAGCTCTCTATCACAGGATTCGTCGTCACCTACATGTAATGGCACGTTTCCTTGTGGTGTGAAACAGTGTAAAACCTGTAAGTATATAGATTCTTCCACTACAATTTCGTGACCAAAATCTAAGTACACCATTAAGCACCATTTCACGTGCACCTCCTCTCATCTCATCTACTGTATTTCATGCAGTAAATGTGGGATGCTCTATATTGGTGAAACTGGTAGATATTTAAGGATAAGGTTTGGCGAGCATCGTCGTGCTGTCGTAAACAATGATGCGAAACAATCTGTTGCCAGACATTTCAACACTGGCAATCACAGTGTTTCAGATATGAAAAATCTAGCTCTGTGTCCCATTTCTGGTAGTAATGACAGCCGCAAAAGACAAGAAATGCGTCTCATTTCCCAACTTGGCACCATTCATCCTCTCGGCATTAATGAGCGCCTCTCTTACATTTAGCTCCTATCTGTTTATGCCTGCCATCAGCAGATACTCTACATCTCACCTTATCTAATATATAGTTCCTTGTTTTCTGTCTTTCGATCTTACTTTGTTATCTAGATCTTTGTTCGCTGCTCCTTATATGCTAATATATTTTGTGATGTGATTTCCATATTTTGTTTATAGTTTATTTTGATTAAATCCATCTGATTGGTTTATTTTTATCACTTGACGCTTTTGTATTCACTATAAAAGCACATGTTTCCCCCCGACCCGTTCTACTAACTTCCAGACGAAGGGCCTTCGCTCGAAACGTCGAAGTTCTCATTGTATTTTTCAGGTAGTTTTACACAACAGTCAACCGCCGTACTTGCTATACTCTACCCACACTGGCACCGGACGTTCGAAACGGCGTTTCTTGTGTGTTTAATTAACACAAATGGCTGAAATATTCATTCAGGTAAGACCCTTGCGGAAAGGGGAGTGTCGATGGCTTTACTTAAATACTGATGTCTTAACTCAACAGGAGATGATTATCTTGAGGTGATTATCTCGAATATAACCATATATCAAGTACCAATCTTGATATAGATTTGTTGTTATTTTCTTTCGCAAACAAAGTTTAATATTTCGCTCTCCTTAATTGTTTGTATAAAAACATCAAGCCTTAAATACAATGTCAACGTACCCCCATTGCATGATTTTAGCCAACTCATGCAGGCTTTGCTTTTGTCTTCGTTGACTGTTCGTTCATACACAACTTAGCCTCGGTGTCTAATTGCAAAATATATTGTTTGAACAGAATGACCTCATTCCGTCGTATAAACAATAAAATAGCCCACAACCAGCCAGGGCGTATGGCGTCACTCATGCTCTTACAACGTTATGACGTCCACCGTGTATTTATCATTGAACTGACAGCGGTAAAATAATATCTAATCTCAGTGGTAGTAGTAGTAAAACTTTATTTACCGAGGGTAGCACACACTAGTTTAGTAACTAATAAACTTTTGGCCCTCCTAAGATTGGTACTTGATATATACAATAATATAATCTAAAAATCTAAGAAACTAAAACCTATCATCTAAAAAAGGAGTAAAGATCTTAGACTTAAGATGTTTATATAACTCGTTCTTTAAAATGGTTTTTGAGCCAGTAGTGCGTAGGCAGGTGATTCCAACAATTTGGCGATAGTTACCGAAAACGTACGCCCTCCCTCTTTAGCTCTATTGTGTTTAGGTGGCAAGATAATATATTTAGCATTACGAGTAGTTCTGGTGTGTTGGTCACAGTTCAGTCTTAATAACTCGTTAATGTACTCTGGACAAGCATCGTTTGTTCTTTGGTAGGCCAGACGACATCGTTTACGTTTGACGTCAGCCTCAGTGTAATATGGCACCCATCAAGAATATTGAATAGATCTACACTACTATGACACTGCTGTGCGTTTAAAATAACTCTGGCATGGCGTTTTTGCAACTTAAATATCTTGCTGCAACAACCAGTCCACGTTACGCTAACATATAACATCAATGCCTTTATCATAGAGTTGAAGTATAATATCCGTTCTGTTTTGGACAAGTATATGACTTGATTTTGTTGAGTAATCCAATGCGCTTAGAAATCTTCTTACACAAGGACTCGATGTAAACATCAAAACTTAGCTATTCGTCCAGTTCAAGACCCAGAAGTTTGACGTGTTCCATCTGCTCCAATATAACTCCGTCCAGCTTAACTTTAAGCTCACGATCTTCATCTTTTAATATATCCCGTAGACGAGAGCCATCAAAAAGTATTGTCTTCGTCTTAGAACTATTAAGTGGAAGTTGATTATTTGTTTCCCATTCGTCAACACTGGAGACCTCGTGCGAAAGGATTTCATTCAGTTCCTCCACATGGGTATGAACAGAAGATGCCAGTAAAGTGGTGTCGTCAGCGAAAATGTCAGTCCGCGTGTTCACATGCAAAGGCAGGTCAGTAATTAACATTACAAAAACTAGTGGACCCAAAATAGAACTTTGTGGCACACTCGCTTTAATAGAACCAATGGCCGTCAACTGCCCTTTAAAGGTAACCAAGTCCAAAATATGTGACATGTTTGAGGCGAAACTTACTGTTTCGCCAGAACCGAGACGATCGGTTAGCAATTACTTCATGTAAACTCGATTAAAGCAACTAAGAAGCCTCGCAAAATCGTATTTGTAGATAATAGGTCATAATATACTAGTCAAACAACCGTTAAACCAATATACCAATATTATAATTGGATCTAAATAAAGTAAAATAAAGTAGAATAATACATAGAAATATAACAGTAAACATGCATAAACACTTGTCCCACTGTAGTTCACACGTAGTGCATATAAATTATCGCCAAATAAACACAATAAATTTCGCTATGAAAGTCAATAAGCTGTTCGAAATGCTTACTTCTGTGGCGAGATTCCTTAGGAACTAGATCGTTCAGGTTAACCGTAAATTACAACAAAAACATGCACATTTCCCCCTATATCTTAACGTTAAATCGCTTAGAATCCGTGTCTGATGAAATATGATGCAATCTTCTAAGTTGACTTCGGGTTCCTCCGCTTCATGCTAATCACGTGCGTATTACGCTACTGAACCCACTTTCCCCCTGATAAAGGCACCTCAGCACCTAGCGTTACTTATTGATCCTTATCTCCGTATCCATCTACAGGGTATAGTACTGCGATCTTCGTGACTGGTCTTTATAGAACGAAGTACCGTCTTCACTTTCACGTTGGGTATTTTCCCATCTTTTCCAGGAAACACGTCAACAATTCTGCCCGTATTCCAGTTTCCACGAACAGCATTGGAATCTTGAAGCACGACGATGTCGTCTACCCTGACATTTCTTCTTTCAATCTTCCATTTCTTTCTGGGAACTAATGAGGCGAATACATCTCTGTACCAACGCTTTCAAAAACTATCGATAATCTTCTGAATAAATTAAACACGCACTCAAGGATTGTTCGTTTCTCGGAATAGTCCTTGCGGAACCACTGCTGACGCTCGACCTAGGAGAATATCGTTGGGGCACAGGAAACAACCATCGTCTGAATCGTTTGGGATCCTGTCAATCGGGCGTTGATTCATCAAGTTGGCAGCTTCCAACAAGCATGTGTATAGCTCGGACGTTGTCAAGATCTGTTCACCTATTGCGGTCTTCAGTGCCTTTTTCGAGCTCTTTAACAAAGCTTCATCGCAACCGTTATGGTGTGGCGCAGCTGGAGTAAGAAGAGAATCATTTCTCGGAGTTCACGCTCAGCTCCCACCAGCTGCGTACCTTTATCACTGATAATCAGGCCTGGCTGTCCACGAATTGTGAAGAATCGGCGTAACGTTTTCAGAAACTCCATCGTGGAATAGTCCACTGCGAGTTCCAGGTGTACAGCGCCAGGTGTATTCAAACAGATAAAGAGAACGCGATAATGTTTGGTGATCTTGTTTCGGCCGATTTTAACTTTGTACGGACCAAAGTAATTGCATGCCGTGCGATAAAAGGGTGGCGTAAGTGGCTCCAGACGTGTAATAGGTAGAACTGACATGAACTGCTTCCCGACTTCGACTTGCATTCGGCGACAGTCTACGCATCGAAACTTCACTGACTTGGCTAAGTCATGATATCGTATAGTCCAATACCTTGATATTTGCAACGGTTGTTGCGACTCTGGAGTGGCCATTTCGATGGACATAACGAGTAATCAACAGAGATGTCCAGTGTTCACGTGGGAGTAGGACCGGGTGTTTCGCATCGTAAGAGATTACTGCTTCGCTTACGCGTCCCCCGACTCTGATTTTTTTCTACGAATGGCGTTAGTCCTTTGAGTTCTCCCTTTTTCAGGCGAACATGAAGTGATTTAATTTTCTGACTTTGTTTTATCCAGTACGACTCAGCATCTTCTAACTCTTTCGCTCAGATCGGTTTAGTTTGTGACGTGTCTTTCGCTCAAGTCGTTTCGGTTTTCTCTTGCGTTTGACGCTTGTTGCGCAGCTCGCTGATAAATCGTAACACATAGGCAGTAACTCGGATAAGTTTCCGCCATCTGGAAAACTTCTTACACGGAATGATTTCTGACGGTTGGGATTTGATTACTTGGAAGACGGGTTGAGCTTTTCTCCGCTCAGACTGATCAACTCCTTTGGGAATGGTGGTGCAAGAATCCTTTGGCCGTTCTTCTTCAGGTAACTTCAGAAAATATGAACCGTACTTCCATCTGCCTAATAGTTGCTGAGAGGGTATTCCTCTCGATACATCATCTGCTACATTCAGCTCTCCATAAACGTGTCTCCACTGATCTGGTTCTGACTTGCTCTGAATCTTTGGCGACTCGGGCAGAAACGAACGGTCTAAACTCTCTGGTTTGGTGGCGGATCCATGAAAGGACTATGTAGCTATCGGAAAAGGAAATAATTATTTCGAACTGCATTCGAGACTCCTCGAGAATGGAAGGACACAATCTCACCGCCAGAACTGCTGCTTGAAGCTCCAAGCGAGGTATGGTCAGGGACTTTAACGGGGCTACTCTCGACTTCGAAGCGACAAATCTGGTTACAAAGGTGTTGGTTTCGGTTTCCCATCGTACGTAGGCACGCTTACCAAAGGCTTGGATGGACGCGTCAGTAAAATGCAAAGTACTGGCCTTCCGATAACCACATCTGCCGTAAGGACCTCTCGAACGTAACGCTGTTCAGCTCGTCCATATCTTGGAAGAATCGAATCCACATTGCTTGGTGTTGCGGCGGTAATTCTTCATCCCAGTGTAGTCCTTCCTTTCTGCATCCCTATTTTGGCAAGAATCAGGAAAGCTGCAGCTGCTCCAAGGGGATGGTAGATTCGAGCTACATGGCTTAGTATCGTTCTCTTTGTAAGTTTTATTACTTCGGGAGGATTTATTTTGAACCCAAAAACGTCGTCGTGGTGGTTCCAGACGGTTCCCAAAACTTTCTCTTCAACCGGACCTTGTACTGTAGGAGCTTCATTTCCGATTCTTTTCTTTCAATAGTGCTTTCATCGTTCTCCTTTACTGATTGATTTGAAAGCCAACCTTTGACTTGAAAACCACCGTTGTGAAGGACTTCATCAATCTCTGCCGACAGTTTTCTAGCTTGTTCCACGGAATGGACGGAATCGCATATGTCATCCATATACGTATTCTTCTTTAAAACTTTAGCAGCTTCAGGATAGCGTTTCTCTCCTTCTTCAGCGGTCGTTTGCAGAGCGGTTTGTGCCATGGACGGCGCTGGTTTGTCACCAAATGTCAGAACTGTCTTGACGTAAACATCAGGCTCTCGATTTTTTTCCATGTTTCTCCACAGATAACGGTGCACATGTTCATCTTGTTCAGGGATTATGACACTGATTTCTTCTCTGCTTGGCTTCGATTATCGGGTAATTCTGCTGCATCTTTAACCCAAGGATATGGAATTAACCACTGATTACCAATCTTTTGGCAGGAATCTTTAATAATCTTGGCTTCGTGGGCTTCGACTGGACTTAACTTCTTGCTTTCACAGGAACACTTCTTCCATTACACGCCCATAGACTCAGTGGTTCAAAAGTCAGTTATATCGATCGGATTTGAACCCTTGACATGGAAAACTTGGTTGACGTCATGCTCTTCAGACATTGCTCCGAAGACAACCCATCCAAATGGCGAATGTCTTGCGACAAGACTGAGATGAAAGTAAACAACTTGCAATCTCATCTTGATGTTTCTCAGACGCTTTTACTTTAACAATTAATGCCAAACACAAACGTCGTGTCTTATGTTACATCTTTTCAACATACACGCCGTATTAAAATTGGATATATAGCAATGTTATATGTACAGTACAAACGTATAGGGTAAAAGGCTTTTTATTATTTAAATACTTTAAATTCTCATGACTAGTCCAGATTGATGAACTGTGTACCAGCTATGTTCCTATTTGGCATGTAAATCAACAGATATTTGACCGTGGTCCAGAATATTGAACATTTTTGATTACGAAAAGGAGTGAAAAACATTTGAAAACAAAAAAGATCCCCTAAAATATGCTTCTAGATATCTCACAATTTTGTTGGGTATCGAGACAAACAGAGCTGACCATCAAAGTATTAATTCTTCTTTGTTTGGCGCTGTTTATATGCAGGCGAGAACAGTGCTAAACGTGACAAAAGGACCATAAACCCACTGTTAATTTTGGGGTGTCAATTTAACACCAAAAAGTGGTGCTAAAAAATTAGGTAAAAAATGACACCTTTTTTGGGTGCTATTTTAACACCGCCGTTGATGGTGTTGATTTAACACTAGTTACGGTGCTAAAACAACACCTTTTGTAGTGTTAAAATAGCACTGATTTAGGAGTTGGTTTAACACCCGAATATTCTCATCAAAATAGCACCTGATTTAGGTGCTATTTTAGCACTAGTGTGAACAAAAACTTGCTCATTGCTACAAAGCAAATCCAAAATATATACTCCACTTTTTAATAAAGAGACAACACAATCTGAAAATATATGAACATCCTTTAATTGAATTTATAATAATATATTTGCTGATTCCAAAATTACTTTCCAGCTGAACATTAAAATGGTAATAAATGTAGGCAAATCTTGCCATGCCCATGGAATGTTCTCACCAATTACCTATTAAAACCAGGTACATCCATTGTTTTACCCTCGGCAATGCCAAGCAATTCTAGTACTATGCTAGGAGCATGTCAGAAGAGTTATTCTATGTCACTCCAATGCTTAAGTTAACCCATTAACAACTAACAATTTTCCTTAACAGGTGAAGTTGTCTGGCATCAGACAGAGTAAACTTGCAATATAAGATGCACAATCAGGAATTTATACAAGCACTTTATTCCACTGCCGTTTTTCAGATGAAGAAAATGAATTATTTACAACCATTTACGGGTAGCAGAAAAGTGCTTCTATAAATCCCTGATAATCATTGTGGTTTAATGGGTTACAAATTTGTTATTAGGTAAAGTCTGATGATTACTACACAAATTTTCCCATAGTCTCTATAGACATGCCAAAAGACTGCAACTCCACATTTTCTGAGATCAGAATACCTCTATTCTTTTGCTCCTGTCAGTATGGCCAATATAAAACACACACAACTTGACGCAGACCATTAACTCCTTGCGTTATCTTCCTCAGCGATACAAAGTTGCTCTATTACTTTAGTCGTGATGACAATGTGAACCATACATAACCAGCTACACAATCACATATAATTACGTTATCTATAAAATACATTGAAAGGAAGGTACATAAGTAAATACAAAATTCAGATTAACTTAAAATATTTGCATCATTCTAATGGATGCAATTAAACAGGTGTCTGCTAATAATACATAATTATGATATTCTCTTTCATTAGGCAGGACATAGCTGACTTAACTACTATTTGACGAGATCACCGTTGTATAAAAAATAATCAATTCTCATACAATAATAAATATTCTTGCAGTGAGTTCCATATCAAAATACACCCCTAGTGATCCCACTAGATGTGGGCAAGGTCCAGTGTTACTATAGAGCACACAGGTTATAATTAGAATACAATTAGCTATTGCTTATGTACAGTTAGCCTCCTGAGATTCCAAAACTCCCTTAGGCGTGATGCACAGGTCTATGTAAATGCTTTCTTCACCCTGCTCTCCTGGGCAGCACACTTTGGAGGAACAAGCAGGGTATAGCTGAGTTAGGAAGAGTGGTCAGTAAAAGTCAGCTTTAGTACAACCACCCCGCCACCCCAAAAGCATGGAGGCCGAAAAGCATGGAGGGAAAGTTATTATATATTATAATATTATACCTCACAATAAGTTTGTCCAATCAGAGAACTAGGCTTGTACCACATGACCGTGGTATTTTTCAGTGAATACCTGTACCCTGAGTCGTTTCCCCGGGGCATGGTATTTGACTCGAGTACCACGCTTGAGCTGGGAATTCGACTTTTTATTACCCCGCTCGTACCCAGGCCGTCATCTAATTTCATCGCCTGTTTTCTATACAAGTAAAGTCATACAAGATTCGGTATAATATATCATTTATAGACCTTTCACTCAAGGTATTCCCAAACAATTACCCTTCGGGATGAAATATCCCTCGGGCTTTGCCCTCGGAATATTTCTCATCTCTCAGGGTAATTCCAAAAATTCAAAAATTTCATGTATCCACTCAGCTACATGCATTTACATTCTCAGGGTACTAATAGACTATACATTGATTCATTGAAACAACGCTCAACTTTAATATGAAACAATCACATAATTCATATATAAAAACATTCAATGTCAGAGTAATTCTACTCTAATGTCAGAGTGTGTATGGTATAGATTAATATAATTGTTAAGTAGGCCGTAGTTTATATTATCGTTTTGATTCTGAAATAAATTGATAAGTACAAGGGAATTTTTGCCGCGTTAAAATTCAAATATTTTCTTACGGCGACACAACGCACGCAACATAAATATTTATGAATACATCCGTAAATTTTTGCCTTTATAATTGCTTTATATTACATAAAAACATTGAAATATCCTTACCTGAATATTATAGCAGCGTTCCTGAGCTATAACTCTTGAAATTCTTGTGGATTTCGAGAAGAAAAAGCAAATATATTGCTTGTATTTTCCAACATAATTTTTCAAATTAAGATTTGAAATGAAAGTGACGCTATCCCAAAAAACTTTGCGCGCGTAGTAAGGAAATTATAGACACCAGCCCGTCTTTCCGTGCTTATGTCATTTCTATGAATTCTTTCAGGAGAGACAACTCCCAACCAACAAACACTGCTCGTATTTTGTACCATTTCAGATTTTTGTGTCATATTTTAGACTCTATGCTTTAGGAATATAACGTTCTCTGTAAAGTTTCTCTTAAAGCTATTCAGCAAACTAGATGCGACACAATAAAACACGTACCATAGAGTTTGTATATAAAATGTCTATAATCATGTAGTATCAAAATATATCTATACATGGCGATATATCAAAACAATATTCCGTAGAAATATGTTACTTGGGCTTTCTTGCGATTTTTTGTGAAACTGTAATTTGACTTAAACACCCATAATATATTTAACCCTAAAAATCGTGTTAATTTAGCAACTTTATAGTGGCCTATGTTTAACACTTTTGATGGTGTCAAAATAGCACCCATTATTCAGCGCTATAAAGGGTGTAAATTTAGCACTTTCGCTGATGAAAGAGGTGCTATTTTAGGACCCAAAAAAGGTGTCAAAATAGCACCCATTATTTAACGCTATAAAGGGTGTAAATTTAGCACTTTCGCTTATGAAAGAGGTGCTATTTTATTACCCAAAAAAGGTGTTAAAAATTTCGGGTGCTGAATTAGCACTTTAAAATTGATACCCAACTTAACGGTGCTATATTGGCACCAAAATCGGTGCTAAAATGGCACTTTCTATTTAACACCACCTCCTGTTTTCAATTTAGCACCTATACAGGTGCTATTTTAACACCCTCAAATTAACAGTGCCCTATTGGAATTTCCTTAACCTGACCTAGATGCAGGGAACCTCTTGGACAGTCCTTATGAAGTTGGCAGAGCACAACAAAGTGGACGAGATAATCGAATCGTCAGCCAAGACCAATGCTATCGCTTATCGCTATCTCCTTAAGTAATCTCCCAACTATTCTACAAATGTTAAATCCATGTAGTCCGAACTGCCTATTTAAATGCTAATGCATGCTTGGGTGCATGCAGACCAGTCCCTGGAACTGTGCGCTCGCAGGCCAAAAGAGCATACGGTTTTAAACTTTTAATAATGTACGTGATAAAAAGATGTCTTACTGTCTTTCGTAGTATGCGCATGTTTTCATAAAACCAGCTCGAAAATTAGGGCGGGAATTCCGGGATGCATGTGAGTGATGTTAACGCAGTATTCCTTACGCAGTCCCACAATCTTACATATTTTGTTGTATCAGATCTGTATAACTGTCCTATTTCACAAACAGCTACACTCCGAAAGCCATTTCCAAATACTTGAATTTTAGCAAGGTGAGACAAATGTTTTTCAGACGTAATAATGTTCCAATGAAAGACTCCTACACATGCATACCACGCAATATCACAATATTGCAAAATTGATATCACGGCGCTTAATTCTGAGTAAAAAATTGTTATATTTATATTGTGGTGGTTTGAAATGAAGAACCCTTATTGTATATATTGCTTCAGAGACATGTTAGAAGAAATATAATTATGGAGAGAAGTTGAACCAGCACATATAGCTAGAATTAAATATTAAAAATCTACTATACCGTACTGTACAAACAATATTCAAACTATTGTTCACCAAACTAGTTTTCGGAGTGGTAAAGGAAACGACCAATTTCAAGTTAATAAAAGGTTTTTGTACTTCTATGATATAGGCTACAGCTATGATTTTGAGCGTAAGGAAATACAACGGAATTTAACTGATCATAATCGAATCACGTGAATGTCCGTAAATATATATAAAATGGCAAAATTTACAAATATTAGCTTCATGTGAAGTGTCCATTGCTCGTATTAGAGAGTGTTCGGATTTCATGGGAGACTGTAGGTATCAGAATGATGTCCATTATCCGTTCGACATTACTTAAAAGTAGATTATATTACTTGTGTATTGCAAGGTCTTAGAGTGTTATAATTGACTAGTGAGAGCAAGAAACACGTCATTTAGACCAATCATGTTGCTATTTTGGTTTCATGCTGAGTACTGATTATCATCAGCAATAATATATAAAGACAAAACGTTAAAACTACATCCTGTATTATTTCACCTCAACGCTCAAAAGCAACAGCCATTTAAAAAGAATTAGATAACACACATCAAGCTAAGATGCCGGCTTTGTCTCGACGGGGAAGACAATTTTTCATCGTAATTGGTTGTGTCTTGTTAGCATTGGCTGCTATATCTCTTATATGTGGGTGTATAGCAATGAGTAAGCTGCATGACGATAACCCGAAGGAAGCCAGTTTTGGTTTCCAGAGTCTATGTGTAAGTATCACATTTTGTGTTGAGTTGACCATATACCAGTACAACACACTTGGCCGGGCATCGGTAAATTTATGCGTACATAAACATAAAGCTGCAATAGCATTCCGTAAAGATTAGAACCATGAATGCTCCGATCGCAATTTCGCAATATGTTTCAACTATAGCAATACAATTACTCTTACACTATTTCAGTAAAAGCCACATTGATTCGATTTTACTTGCCGTCTTTGAAACATTTTGCCACACCTTGTACACTGACGATTAAAAGTTCATCTAAATTACGATTGAAAGACGAAACATATTTTGGAATTAGATTTTGTCGTATATTTGTTATCGCACGCTTGACTTGTTTCTTTCTTAAATACTGAATAAATGAATAAAGGTCTCCGTTTGTCCATCGTGTGAGAGAAAACTGGCTCTAAGATATCTTAATCAATAGAGTGTTTCCAGTTCAGCATTTAGTTTATATACGCATTTTCCACATGAGTAAAATAACAATATTTAAGTATATACATGCAGATCAAGTAAAATAGCTATAAAGGGCCGATATATATCGATGTTTAGGGCCGAAATAATTATGATGCAATTATAATAGGCATTGCAAAAAGTGCGATCCAATGTTGCAATGGACTGTATTTTGCAAAATTTCTTAGTAAGAGACAGCAGATAAGATTAATTATGACTTAATGAACGTCAACTGTTATTATCTTTGAGAAATAATGATTTGTGTTTTTCGTACTCATTATGTATACATGTAAACAAAAAATGAATCGCGTACTTTTTTGGCGTAATATGCCCCTCCCCCTCATGATATATAATGACTCACAAAGATACGTTGTTGCAAATCGTCCTTTACGAATGAAATGGAAAAACTATCCATATATCATAATAATTTACAATTATTTACGGAATTCGAGATTATTTATCAGATCAGTGCTCGGATATGATTATTAATATTACGTCATTTCCCAGATATTGTCCATTCTTCGTCGCACTTGAAGCTCTTTTCCACTCATCGCAAACCAACTCGCAAACTCGCTGCGAGTTCTTGCATGTGATTAAAATAAACTGTCGAGCATTGTGATTGGATGAAAGTACTCGCAGCGAGCTTGTGAGTTGGTTTTTGCAACGAGTGGAAAAGAGCCTTTAGTCGTAGGCCCCTCTCGAACTTTTTGAGTGCGGACGAAAGAAAAACAATTACTTCATGTGGTAGCGGAGGAAATGCTCGTAGTTGTAGAAGGCGATTAGGTGTTAGCGCATCTGAATCTGTTGACCAACTGCGCTCTTTGCTGGATGAATTTCAGAAAATCTCCAACCCGATTTTCTTACTTCATCGATAATATTCCCAGCATGTTCAGTCCACCTAGTTCTAAGATGCATTTGGTATTGGTTTAATGTTCCTCTTACTGTTCCTTCGGCAGTATTCAAATACCTGGAGAATTCCAGGAACGGCGGTTTATCTCCAAATTGGTGACCAGAAACACTGAAGTCTAACTAACCCGCGTTTTCAAATTTAAATACAAAGTCATTGAACGATACACTTAAACTGAATTCCTCTCAAAACTCTAATCAATACTCATGCAATAGCCATTTTCATGCAATGTTTGCAATGTTCGTTGTGTTTGCAACACACAACGCTAAGCAATACATGTAGGAAAACGTTTTCTATTTAAGGTGGCTTGATACAGAAATCACGAAACCCTTATGCAAGAATCGTGAAAATAGATTTTATTCTATAATTATGAATAAACCCGCATGACAATTTGTGCACGCGGGAATATTAACGAAAGAACTTCCAAACAGACCTGACGTGAGCAGTTGCTCGCGCCATCTCGCGCCATTGTGCGTGTTCTATAGCGTTTTCATGTCAATTGCTGACGTCATTAAAAAATTCCATTTTTGAAAAACAATGCGCTATATCTCATTATTTTGTCCGGTGACCTATGTTTAAATTTTGCACGCTGTATTGCACCACAAAAATCTTTCATTATACCAAAAATAAAAAAATTTTGTAATGCCAAAAAAAATTTATTGAAGACAACGACATTTTTTCCTTTTTCAAACAAATGGCATTACAGAATTTTTTTATATTTTGTTTATTGTAAGTCTGGCTTTGCAAGTAAAATAATGCACGAAAAAAAATTGGAGGTCACCGTGCTTTCTCTCCAACTACGCGAGGCAATAAGCTATTTTAGAGTGAATTTCATACGCATATGTTGTCATAGCAACGAACTATATGTTACTGAAACTAACATAATTTGAAAGTAAAAACATCAAAATATATGAAAACCCAGATATCTGGTGAATAAGACCTAAAAATACGGAGTTTAAAAATTTCAAAATGTTGTACGCTTGAATTTTTGAAAACTGTATCGAGCCACCTTAATACAAAAATATATAAACAATGTACTGGTAATTACTACCAAATTCAAGAAATATTATGTAATTAAGAATTAGAAAACGAGTCCGCGTGCTTTATGGTGCGATAAAGCACGAGGGGAATGTTGGGAGAACACGAGAGAAGCGTGTAAAACACGAGGTGTATCCGAGTGGTTTACACCCTTCTCGAGTGTTCTCCCAACGTTCCCCGAGTGCTTTAGTACACCATAAAGGCACAAGACAAGTTTTTCTATTTCTTTTCTATTATATTATATTATAAGTGGTATATAAGCACAGTAAACAATTATGTGCAAAGATCAATATTGATATTCTCCTAACAGGTAATCACTGACAACCACTACAAGCTTGAATTCTGGCCGGCGGAGGATCGGACCAAAAATTAAAACGTGCAACTCAACAAAAATTAGGGATTAAAAAGGCACAACTGTTGATAGTCCACAATAATAGACAGATTGGTTTTTCGTTGTTTTGCCTCACTTTTGCCTGACGACATTGGCTGTCAAGTTGGATTTTTCATCTTGAACCAAATATATCAGGCAGTTTTTGTTTGAAGTTACTGTTCGAATATTTTTGTTGTGATTGGTTGGTGATAAAAACATTTTCTCAGACAAACGGTCAAGAAATCCATAAACATGTCGTATTTGTGTAGGTTTCTGTCGTTGCATCTTGACAGCTTAACAACTATAGACATAGTGTTATCTAAATCAATACCAAAATAGTTAACTTTAATTTTTTGCACCTAGAATTGTGCATAAATTTGGTTTGGTTGGGGTTTAAATAGAGTTTTTGTATCTTTGAATGTCAAAATAGCACAGATTTTCGCGTTTGTTGTCGCCGTTGAATGCGAACTTTCAAGCAAAAAGTATATTTCAAACTCAGAAACAGCATCGAATCTTTATTCGCCGTTTATGCCCAGTTGCCTTTTGTTGGCTAGCTTTTCCTTGCTATATATTTTTTCATATTTTATTGACAATTGGAAGGGAGAAGAATAAAAACAGTGCCCGTGCTTTATTGCGTCATAAAGCACGGGCAGTTAGCCAGTCAAATTGCTCGTTAGATACTACTGATAATATGATATTATATAGAAGTATTACACGAAGTTCTTACCAACTGTATATCAATTTAAATTTCAACAATATATCAATTGGCTGAGAGCAGTGCAGTTTTGAGGAAATACAGTGCAGAGAAACGAAAATATATTTTTTTTAATTTGCACAAATATTATTTATGACGACACTGTAAATTCAAAGGAGTCACTTCAACCCCTTCAAAAGAGTTAGTAGTTTTTTTGACCCCAGAACTACCCTTTCAAAAGGGTCGTTTCCGTCCCTTCGGAGGTTACTCTTTCAAACGGTAGATTCTACCTTTTTCAGGTAGTCATTTGCACCCCTCAAAGGGTCACAAGGTTACCCTTCCAAAGGGTCATTTTGACTCTCTGACAGAGTAAAAATTACCCATTTGAAGAGCCATTTCTGCTCTTCCAAAAATCATTTCGCATCCTATTTTGGTTCATTACAGCTTTGTAACTTAGAGTAGCTTTCATGCAAGGGGTAGTTTCTACTCCTTCAAGGAGTAATTATGCCCTTTCAGAGGGTAGTTTCGGCTCTTAAACAGGGTCATCAAACTCCTGTAAAGGGCTATTTCCATTCCTATAGGTTACCTTTTAACCCCTTTTACACACCTTGCTGTTAGACTAATTAATGATTATTTGATGCATGTTCAGTCCACCATGGCCAATAAGTAAAATACAGCAAATATTATATATATATATATGAAATATTACAAACAGACAGCATTCTTGTTTTATAACAATAGATTTGAACATCATATCATATACACAATACACACAATATACAAATCAAGTTCAAGGAATGTTACAATTAAAATGCAACAATACCATTTAACAATTATTCGCCGATACAATTATTCGCTCGACTTCGTCTCAGTGAATATTCACCGATAATCACCTCAACTTCGGTAAATAATTGTTAAATAAAAACCGAGACAAATTCGAGGTTTTTATTCAATGATATTCACCGAGCCTGAGGCGAATAATTGTTTTACTAAAATTACATAGGTGATTATTTGGGGGGAGGGGGATATGCACATTTCAAAAATATTTTAATTGAATATTTACGATAAAAGTGGCTTAAAATTAACGCTTAAATAGGTGATTATCGCGTGTTAATTCGAGGCAGCGCAACCAATCAGCATTGAGAATTTTCAATAATCCTCTTTCTGTTACATGTTATTTGCGCAATGCATTCTGATTGGAAAGATTCTCCTCGTGTTAAATTTTTTATGTATATTATTAATAGGTAAAAACATGACTTTATAGTCTTTGAAAAACTCCGTCGTGCATGTTTTTTCCAAATTGCACTAAAAACCATACTATTACCAATACTAATATTAATTATAACTGCCAATTTTACCATAGATTTTTTATTGTGGTAGCTACAATATAGATTAATGACGTTCTGTAAATTTTCTCTCCTTTTTGAAGTTTTTAGCACCTGCCATTCTGTCCATACTATCTGGATACAAGCAGGGTAGCACTCTGGTAAGGAAAATATTACTACTTCAATAACTATAAGAACTGCATGTTTCCAAGTTAAAGAATGTATATAAGAACTTATGTTGACTTTCATAATAACTGTCTCAAAAGATCTGAATTTGGATTAGAGTTGGGATTAGGGTACGAAAACGATATGCGTTGGAAATGTTCAATATGAGGGCTAGAATTGGGCTGTCTAAGTAGTGTTAGAAAAAGGATCAGCGTTGAGCTTAGTATTAACATCTGGAGTGTCAGTAATAGGAATAACATAAAAATAGGAAGTCGCTGTGTTTAAATTGTGTTTGTAAAACGGAAACTGATCTGGTCATCTCGACTGAAGTCTTACATTTCTTAATTTAAAGTTAGGTCCCACTCTTGCTACAAATTCAGTTGGAATTATGCTGGCAATTGGCGGACTGATCAATTCTACTCTGTTCTATGTGATGCGAAAGGATAAGTATTCAAGTTGCATAAAGGAATACAATTTATCATGTAAGTGTGTGCAACATTAATACACCTTTCCCCTTGTAGCGATGCCCGCTAATTACGACGGTAGGAGGATGTAGGTTGCTTCGAACGAAGTAGCGGCTGTAGAAGCTCAAAATTTTATTTTGAAGATGAGTGCAGATCTTAACAATTTTTTTGCGTTGTTGATTTGGCGTTCTAACTTGAGTTCGAATTTGTTTTCAAAATTTAATATATGGAATAGTCTCTTTTACTGAATTTCTATGTTATTTAGATTCAATGAGTTAATAAGTGACATTTTAAGCTTTACACTGTATGAAATAGAGAACTTTTGTCAGGATTTTCATCGAATTTTTCATACAGAGATCTCGTGTCCCATTTTCCCAATTTCTAAACTTAATTTTCTCAATTCGAATAAATGGTCAATAGCTATAGCGAGAATATTTAAAAGTGAACACGACTGTTCTCTTGGTTTCAGTGCTGTATAGTTTAATCTTTAGGGTCTAGTTAAATGTTTCCTAAAAGTATTTTCATTTGTTTTTCGCATTTGAATGTATTAATTGTTACTGTATGTTTATAATTATATACCCTTTTGTATTTTGACTCTGTTTATAATATTAAAATTACTTCTCAGTCGCATATAAAATTAATCTAGGCCTGCTCTGGGATCTTAACTTGCCTCAACTCGCCGCGAGATAATGCGAGTTAAGGCGAGTGTAGGCGATTTAAGAAAAAACACAACTTTTATAGGTAATGCGTTTTAAGGCGTTCTAGGGCGATTTAAGTCGATTTAAGAAAATATAGCTGTAATAATATATAATTAATAGTGCATAGTACATGTATATTGAAAGAGCAGCGCTCCCTCCCCCCCCCCGCACCCCACAGGGGGTCTGGTTAGACTGTCATG
Organism: Trachythela sp. YZ-2020; assembly: GCA_016169945.1. Lineage (NCBI taxonomy): Eukaryota > Metazoa > Cnidaria > Anthozoa > Malacalcyonacea > Clavulariidae > Trachythela > Trachythela sp. YZ-2020. Next base: position 666,204 of record JADLSH010000212.1, on the reverse strand, counting down.
TAAACAATACCCAGTTGAAACTTATTATTCTTCTTATTTTGCCGTATTACTAATTTTAAGGTTATACCACCAAATTGCTGGAATTAATACAATGAAGAACATAAAACAGTATATAATAACATGCATTTGTAAATTGAATTGCACACCAATACATAATATTAAGTTCAGGCCTGGAACCACAATCAATTGGAAATCTGAAAAATCAGGGTTGTGGCTGGAAAGTAAGAATGAGAAGTTTCAGTGCACCCCATGGGGTTGCTATCCTCTATTTTGAGAATATCCAAATGCACGAATGCCTTGTCAATATCTTGGAAATTCCAAGGGTACAGAATATATTAAAACTGTGATATTAAATGCATATTCCAATGTGGCAATACATTATACTTATTCCAACGAATTTACATATGTGTTAAACATACCAAATAAGTGTAGAAGGTTTAAGTGGATGGATATTTCGGGTGAAATATTTATATACAATATTTTAGACCTGAACGGGACGGATGCGAAAAATGCAACTCTAAGTCCTCCGACAGGCAGGAATTGAATCTGCCGCCCTGCGATTCCGGTGCAGCGCTCTACCACTGAGCTACAGAGTCCAGTTGCCAAGTCCAGTTGCCCGCATCTATATATATACATGAACTTGTGGTTAACCCTTGGCAACTGGACTCCGTAGCTCAGTGGTCAGAGCGCTGCACCGAAATCGCAGGGCCGCAGGTTCAATTCCTGTCGGAGGACTTAGAGTTGCATTTTTCGCAGCCGTTCCCGTTCAGGTCTAAAATATATATTGTATATAATATTTCACTCGAAATATCCATCCACCTAAACCTTCTACATCAATTTAAATCGAGTGAGATGCAGAAAAAAACATCTTGTAATTTACCATTCCAAATAAGCTTGAATTTACGTTGCAAATATAATATTTCATTTCCATGTGTTTATTTATTAACTAAAACTCATTAACTAAAATTTCCGCTGGATAGCCTGAGAGAAGGTCCCTCTTCCGCAGTTGTTAACATGAAGTATTTAAATGAATTCATGAAAAATGAAATAAGACGATATGATGATATCCAGATATGAAATGTTGATAAATATTTCCAATATGTTCAATGGAGAACATAATTTATAATTTAATTACCATAAAAATGTGAACCGGAGTGACACCGGACAAGCCTGACTATATATACGTTGACTAGGATCATGCTGTAGTTTATCAATATATGTAAGTTTCAACAATGTTAATATAAAATATTAAATGGTGTGCACTACTGCAATTCAGCATTTGTATATAATATAGAGAACGAAATGTGCAAAAGCTAATGTTGAAAACAGACTGATTCTTGCCATCGTGACTTTTTTCTGTTTAAATAATTGTAAGGGATCCTATGTCATATTATATACCTATGGTTGATAGTATGTAACGTATGCACCAGTCATTGGAAAGCCACCCCCCCCCCTACCGGGACATGCCGGTAAATAGCAGGGATTTATTTTCAGATTAGCCTATCCGTTACGCCTCGGTACCCGAGGAATTAGACAGCGTTAGCTATGTGTCGTGATGGCTAGGGATTATGGGCCGAATCAGCGGAATTCGTCCGTTCGAGATGTATTATTAAGCTTTGTTCATGGACATTTACCCGATACTCTATAGATTATACAATTACTTTATGGTTTCCGTGTTTGGATGGCCTGATCCAAACACGCGGGAATGTTGCGAGAGTTAAGAAAAGCGCGCGAAATCTCGAGCCGAAGGCGACTGGTTTAGAACACAACCTTTATCTAATGACCCGCTGTTCCTCGGGTAGGGGGGTGCGGGGCTTTCCAATGACTAGTGCATTACTGTGTTTCGGCTATAATCAATAAGCATATAACTTCCCGTGTTTCGGCTAAGGCCCCTCTCTCCAGCAATCCCTCTTGGATAAGCCCCCCTCCTACAGTTGCTTGAATTTCTGAGTCAAACATATCCTGTACTAAAATTTACCAGGCTAGCCTTGTTGAATGAAACACACTGTATCCATGTTCAGGTAATACAGGTCCTCAGAAAAACCTCTCTTCCTAAATATCTCCACAACTGCACAAGCTAGAATGGATCAATTACAAAGTGATTTTTGCCATATCAAAAAATAATATAGAAGCAATGTCAAGCAAGTGCTATAAAAAAGACAACCCAATCTTTGATAGTCAAAATGGGTTATATTGATTAACTTTACAACCATTTATCCAAATAGATGTATATCAATGAAATTTAGTACAGCATACTAATGGAAACAAATATGGTTGAAGATATGATCAACATGACAGAAAGAGTGATACACAGTAAGGGGGTCAATTATTGCTGATTAACTGTAAGACGAAGCTTTCTCAATGATTTTACAACTATATACTATATATACAGAAGCCTTGATAGGCTATATATGAGATTTGGAGCAACAAAAGGGTGGTTAATTATTATATAACTCTGTTGCCAATATTTAGGCATGTATCCGTCACTAGACAATAATCCATATTTTGACCAACAGAAAATATAACAACACAGCAAATAGTCAGTAGTTATGTGCATAAATACAAAACTAATTGAACAGATATATACTAACACGAAAGGTGAATATAATTATACCTGTTGCTGTAATATTAAGTGCAAGCTGTCTCTATGTCATAGCTCAAACAAATTGGCCTTGCCGCGGCCACATTATCTAAGCGTCCAAAACCTTTCTTTGTGTTTCACATATTAAAGTTTGTATTCTCAATTTTTTTGTTTATTAGTATAGGCAAGTGAAGACATTACCAACTTTTAAAGTTGGTCTAATACTAGAATTGTGCAAATCATGTAAGTAAGCAGTTATATAAGTTTTCATTATGTGCGAGACCAAAGCCTCTGAAAACTGAAACATTCAGTAACCAAAAGGAGATATTTGTTGACAACTTAGGTTTGCACCTCTCATGCTAATTCATTATGTGACTGAAACGAAGAGAACTACCATGTTCACTTTTAAATATTCTTCCTACAGCTATTTATGACAATTTATTCAGGCTGAGGAAATTTAAGTTTAGAAATTAGGTGCAAACAAAAGTTGTCCTATTCATAAAGCTTAAAATGGCACTCAAGAACTCATAGAATCTAAATACGCTAGAGTTCCGGTACAAGAACTATCAGAAATATTATATTTTGGAAAAAAAATTAACCGATCTTAAGTTAATCGTAAGGGTAAGTTTTTGCAAGAAACTCTGCAAAGCGTGTTTACATGTCGCCTCCTTGTCAACGTGTTTTCTTCGCCATTATCGCACAGAACGTCATGAAATTACATCTATATATAGTTAAAAGTTACCTTGTTGATTCTCTGTTGATAAGAGTCACCGATGAACGCAAAAAGTTGTTAAAATATGCCTTTTCGTTTTTGAAACAAAATTGTTTCTCTCCAAATGCGGCCATTTCGAAGCAACCTACATCCTCCTACCGTCATGCTTGGCGGTTATATTGCGAAAAAGGGAAAGGTCTAATCTTTTACATTCAGTTTTATGTCGACATCAAAACGTGGACAAGAGTCACGTGACTCTATTTGGCTAGTGTCTCTATCTGGCATACCGATGAACGCAAAAAGTTGACGATGTTAGAGGCGGTTCCTTAGTAATGGCCAATAGCTACAACCTTGGATATAACTTGTTGAGAGACTGACCTTTGTACGTTGCGGAGCCGTCAAACACAACCCTTACTTTTGCTGGCTTCAAACGATGCGTTATACGAACTTCTCAATTATATAAAATTCGCATACCCATAATGACAAGCTCCTTCTTAGAATATATCCCGCTTTTTAAACCCCAACTTTCCCAAATTAATTTTGAATTTGTGTCGTGGTAAATTACCAAATGTTGTTTTGGGAGTTGATCACAACATTGAACAGGAGGGAAGGGGGCACGAAGGTTGTTTTTGCAATGTACATTAACTTTGCAGTATTGCAAGAAATGGTCTCGAAACCGCGGCCTTTCGTTTGTCTATACTCAAAGGTTCTCAACGCTCAGAATTTCCATGGGGCAACAGATTATTCGTGGGTGATTAAGTGGTGCAATTGTTGTACGAGCACATCTGAGCGAACATGCGGCAGACAATAATAGATAATAGACATGAATATTCTATTATATGACTTCCGAAATCTCGGGCATCGTCGCTGATGTGTCGGGGTGGGTTTTCGAAACAATTTTTAACTGATTATTTAGATGGCAGGAATAGTTCCTTCAGAATCAACAAGCGAACGTTTATTAAGCAACACTGCTGATAAACATTGTAGTATCTATTTCTCCAAAGAGTTATTTAGGCTCTGAAATTATATTTTAATTATATTCTCTTCATGGAAGTCTAGGACTGTCAAAGTAATATAATATAGTCTTCAAAGCGATTGAAAGTTTGAAACTTATATATGTTATTCCTGTAGTGTTTGACATATTAAAAACTACAATACAGACAGTTTAATAATAGGAGTTGTCTTATGAAAAATACATGTTGTTTGAATGTTTTGAACAGTTGTCACGCCGATATCGATTTTAACAACCAAAACAAATTGAAGAGACGTTGGATTAAAAGTATTTCTAATCATGCATTTTCATCTCAAACAAGTAAAGAATATTTGGCACAAACCAAGAAATCGGAATAAAAATACAAAACAAAGAACCAAGCACAAAACTATACACACGTTTTTCGTTTGAGTGTTGTTCACGCATTAAAATTCAGACGCATGCGCAAAATGCGATCATATCGAGTCGATTTTATTTGACGTCAGCAACTTCAACTGGAATTTCGAGCTGTTTTCCTCGTGTTTCCTTCGGTGAAAATTTTTAAAACTTTGCATAGTTGTTAAACAAGGCAAGAAGAAAAATATATTTCTCTGTAATCGAAATTCCAAAATTAATATCTCGAAAACTTATTTGTAAACTACCCTTCAAATTTTGATATGTTATTCCTTTGTTGACCATAAATCTTCCAAAAAAATTTCAGAAAAATTGACCGAAGGAAACAAAAGATATTTTCCATTCAATCTGAAATTAGACAATATAAGCGCAAAAGATAAGGCACTATGGTTGTCACAGCAGCACCGACACTATTCCTGTTTTTCCTTAAATGGACAGCCCAAGACCTCTTTACATTCGTGGAAATGTTCATTTTGCTCTGTCACAAGCGTATCTAAAGCGAAAGTTACTGAAAAGTACACATAGTTTTACAGGACTGTAGGGAGCCACCTTAAATACATAAATAAACGTGTCGGTTGATCGATAATTTTTTAAAAATATAACAGCGACAGGATCTACGTACATATCTATAGCAACTTCATTTCGCATAATCTATATCTAAAGAGATATACTAATCTCGAACTTGAGCTTAGAACTCAGCTAAGAAAAACTATTATATCCAATGTATAAAGTGCCACTTCAAAACACCGTATACAATGGTGGAATTGCTGGAAATTATTGAAATTTAACCCGTATCATATATAGTAGCTAAATGCACTATCATATATTTATATATATACTGGAAACATGCACATTAACCAATATTATAAACTTCATGCATATCTGAATAATGAATATGCAACAATTAATATACAGTGAGCTGGAATTGCATATACCGACCATGAGCATAGCACCGAGTTGGCTATCGCATATCTGCCATAAACATGGTATAATTGTTTTACATATTATTATAGACTTCGTAGAATCACTTGTTTATAGCAATATTTTTGACTTTGTTCAGCTAATATCCGTATTGCAACTTGGGCAATGCGTTTTATATATTTTTTTAAATTATTTACGTGCAATGCTTCTAGAACAACATTGCTGACAATTTGGGATATATTCTATAGTTTTGTAGTAAAAGCGAGTGCTTGTAATGTTGATTGTAATGTTGATTGTAATTTATTTGTTTTTTGCTGTGAGTATTTTTCAAGAATTTATGTAGGCCTACTTGATAGCGTACGCTTTCTGTCCCTGCCACTACAAATTCCGCCATACCTATGGGAACTGTACATGTTGAACAAAGATATACTCCTAGAATCCTAGACCGTAGACTCTTTTAATTACTTTTCCTATAGTAAAGTGACATTGGCTGTCCTTTCTCTTCTAATATCACGGGAAATGCAAATGCACACATAACAACCTGACTGCAACATTCCATTTTTTACACTATCTTAACGTAGACCTGTCAGTATCATCTGTGTGTTTGTTTGGTACAGTTTTGCTTTCTAGAGATTTCGTTGTTTTCTTTTGCTCTCCGCTTAACAATTGTTAAGCGCTCGCCAAATGCGTATAAAAGACGATCAGGATTCAGGAAAGAGAAATAAGTCTTCAGTTCGAGTCCCAAGCTCTAATCATTGGCTCGGTATTTAGGTATCCTCGTATCTTAACTGTACGTTTTGGAATCAACCTAACAACAGAAAGCATACTGTGATGCAAATTAGAAACACTGTAAAAGACACGCTATTTATATCAAACATTTGCAGCCAAACTACTTAACAAATATACAGTAGCATCAAGTTTGCTACTCATACCAATAATGCTTTTAAGGAAAATATATTTCTTATATGCGTCCTTATAATCATATATGCGTGCTGTTTCAACTGATTTTTTTCTGATATTGAAATTGATTACTAAAGTTAACAACAAAAATTTACAGAGATTGTCTTGGTTGTATTGACAGAGTATACATGCAATCCGTACGTATCTTTAATTTATTTTATCTTTCACGATGCAGCAAAACGATTATATCCATCTTGTCTCACCACAACACAGTTACGCACCCTTCTTTATCTATTGCGCGTCCCAAAGCAACACTACGTCAATGAATATTCATCAATTTCCTTCACTAGACCATAATCGCCAAAATTGATTATACTACTTCGCTTTTTGAAACGGGCGTGAAATATTAGTCTTCTCTGGCTAATATTTTAACAATTTACCGAAGTGATTATCCCAGTTTAACCATGGTTTGAATAGAATAAAATGGCTCCCTTAATAGAAACAAAAGAGAACCAACTCATATTGCACAAATCTGTATAAATAATAGATAACGAATTCTTATCCTCTCCTCGATTTAATTTAAATTATTATGGTTAGTTATGGTTACTTCTTGTCACAATTTTACAATTTAGGCAAAAATCTCTATATTAAAAATATAAGTATATTTATTTCTGTTAAGATGAGCTAAGTTGCTCTGACCAGAAAACCTTGATGTGGCTCCATTTTGCATCTATGATTGTCTTTACCGCATTCATCATCGTCAGTTTTGGTGCATCAACGTACGGTTGTGTTAATACTTTCTCCAGACCACAGGTAAATAGTTATGATGCGGTATGAAAAAAAGATCAAAAGCAAAACAACTTTTCCGTACAGTGTTAGGATTAGGATTGATGGGTTGACGGGTATTTTAGGTAAGGGTAGTTAAGAAATCAACATTGGCTGAATGAATTTGACTGGGTTCTGCAACAATTGATTTGAAATTTTCAGGAATACACTCTTGTCTCCAATGAGTCAGATCAAGACAACGGCATGGCAATGACAACGACAAATGAAGCATCACAACTGTCATCACAGTCTTGGAGCCAACCACCATCATATGACCAGTCTGGTAGCTCTGAACAAGATTACGGAAACATCAATCAAGTGATTAGCCGCGGATACGATGGCCATGATGGAGAAAGGCCAAAACTTATTAATGTCTGAAATGTTGTTTAACTCAGCTTAATTAATGGTAGAATTTTGTAGAGCTCAGCCTAATAATATATATAGATATTCAGTAGGTTTTTTTTCAATCTCCGCTCAGCAGCAAACAGTACGTCTATTAAAATGCACGTAAATATACAAAACACGAGGCTTATTGTAAAGACTTAATTGTAGAAGTAGTATAAAACGTGCACGAATTGTGCGACACAGCGGTCCAATTCTTTCATTGTTTTGGGTTTATGATTAGATTTAGGATTGGGTTATGTTTGTGGATTAGCTTTTAAGATTAAGGATTATTCAACAGATTGTTGGGTAGCAACGAGCTTGCTATCAGCCATATAGAACAAGTTTGTACAGTAATATAATGAATGTTTGGCGCACTTTACGCTGAGTGTATATATATTCAAATGCAAAAATACACACGCAATACAAGCTATTGTTGCTACCTGCATAATACCTCCTTGGCCAGATTGTTCAAGTGTGCAGAAATAATTAACATATAACTAAAAATGCAGATAAACTATCTCAATGTTTTTGAAAGGTGCACTTAAGAATATATTTTCTTATATAAACGATTTTCTTTATGCATGTAAATAGATACTGCTATAATTCGGTGTGGTTGATAGGAATGTCGCAACAGCTACCATGACACGATTGTTCAGTTTCATGCTAAAATGAAAAACATTTGGCGCATTTCCGGGTTGTCGTCCCCGTTATTTTTTCGCAGATATTAACTGTATAGCTGCTTAATTTTGAAAAATGCTGCACTCAGAAATAGCCGCGAAGACTTTTGCCTTGATATCAGTTGAAGCAAAATCTGATCGACCGCATCCCCGATTTTTATTGAAAGTATCCGTCTCCTACGCAAAGCATGTTTGCAAGTCCTCATCATTCAGTGTTATTCACTCGTACGCGTGGGTGTTTTTTATTCGAGATTATCTTTAAAAGTCTTTGTCTTAGTTTGCTGCAATTAAAATATTCAGAAATTTTTCAAGGACGTTTCGAGTGTTTTTATCCGTTATAGTGCATGCGTATGGATCAACTATAGTGTAAATAACATAACGAATCGAGGAAAGGGAAACTTTTTAACTTCGGAAAATCTCGGTTTAACCAAAACTGAACTAATAAGGCTAGACTTGCTCCAAGTCCCTCTTTCATTTCCTTTATGTATCGATCCACTACAGTACAAATAAGTGTTATTTATCATAGCGAATCGATACCTAAAATCAATGAACACGAGATTTAGAGCAAGATTAGCAGTGGCGTGCTGGCAGGAATTTTAGGACGGCGGAAAAGCTTAGAGAAGAGGAGTCAAAAATACATTAAATGAAACAAAAGCTTTAGATTTTCCTTAATCGAATTGAGATGTGTTGAAAAAAAAGTATCGCTTGAAGAATATCAGATACAGTAAACTCTTTCCAGGTTCTCAGTTTGAAGGTACATGTCGCGCTTAATTTGTGTAGTGTGGAAAACTTTATAGAGAGCTTTTCGCTAAAGTGCGTCATGTTAAAATTGCTCATACGCTTATGGACATTCCTGCGCTGAGAAGAATATGTTAATCATTAAACCTTTTGTACAAACCTTAGTTTATTTATTGTTTATACTAGAAATACATGCATGCAGCAGCCCTTCGCCACAGCTAATCAACGACAGTTCCTAAGAATTTCTAAGCTTTTCGTCGCAAAATATGCATGCAAAGGATGACTTGCTCAAAACCAGAATAGGCTTAGTCATGCAGAATGGGATCGTGAATGGGGTAAAAGAGGCTACGAGAGCTAGGGTTTTTTAATTGCTTAACTGAAAAATATGGCATTTGCACCACAATTTTTACTGCTGGAAATGGCTTTCGGTAAATTAGTGACCTACTGACCGAGTCTGTTATCTGGGTTTCAGACAAAAATTTTGGCTGGGAAAACGATGTTGAATCCCCCTCCTCTTCCAAAGGCTATTACCATTTAAATGTAGTACTTGACGTAAATATTAAGTGTTTCCGCTCATCTCAACAGACGGTTGAAAATTTCGATTTCGACGCTTGAAAAATTCGACGATTTGAAAAATTCAACCGTCCTTTCAATATAGAACTTTCGTAAAGTTCATAAAACAAAACTGCATAATTTTACCTATAAATCATTTTTTGGAATCAAATCTTGCGGTTAAAAGTATACAATTCTCTCGTCAAAGTAGTTCCGCTTTCCTTTTAATTTATAGCTTTTTGTAACATAAAATATAGATACAACAAAACTGACTACTGGCATAAAGGCATAAAGCAACAGTTTTTAGAGCAACAATGGCAATATGCCATGAACAAATACATCAACAATTATAAGAAACTCGCCTTATATTTTACTTTTTTTGCTCATATATCTCTTCCTATCCTTTTATCTAAAAGAAGAGCGATAAGATTTGCCCCCCAGCTCCTCTTTATAAAGTCCCTAAACCGATTTTTAAACATTCAGACTTTCTCATGTTTATAAAATCTTCGCTCATTCCGTTCCTGACAATAACAGCCCACGCGATGTCCACGAAACGTTCGCGAAATTCGCGAAAACGTTCACCAATGACACCCATGAAACATAGCCACACGGCGAGAACTTTGGCTTCGCATAGCTTTCTTTTTTTCCCGGGTGTAATAAACAGCCGAGCGGAATTAGTACTCTCGCCCCGGGCTATCGCCCGGAACGGCGCTTCGCGCCGTTGGCGCTTGGGGAAAATTGCCAATGGGCTGAGGACCCTTTTCTTTTTCTCAATTGAGGTCAGACAAGTCTTGTTTTCGTTTGCGATTTCGTTTGTTTCTTATATTTAATACTAACCAAGATTTCTGTGCAAACATGTTTCAGAAGAAGTCGAAAATAGTGTCATGAAGCATACAAATCTAAAAATGTTCTCGGGGAGAACCCAGAGCACCTTATTAACTCCCTGAACATGCGGTCACTTATTACTAGGGGGCGCCAAACTTACAAACTAATCCCATTTGTCCTCCCCTGACTATTTCATTATCTTGGTAATGATTGGTAGCAGCACGTCAATTAGATCAATTATCAGCGAGGTTGGCATGGGATCAACGGCAGAGTTCTTCTTTCCGTAGCCCTTAATAAGCGTTTGAACATCTTCCTCGGTAAGTACATCGAAACTACTCAACTGAGCAATTGTTCCGGAGGCGTTATGAACGTCAATCTCGGGTATTTCGTGTACCATATCGTCGAGCTTAGTATGGATATTGTCGAGCTTAGTATGGATTTTCTCGACAAAATAATTTCCCAGTTGATTGGCGTATTTGAGTTTATCGATGGAGGGAGGAAATGCTACCCTTTTGTCTCCATGGTTTAGTAATTTCTTTGCGGCAGCAAATAAATTATGTTGATTAGAATTATTTTCTTCAATGAAGTTCTTGTAAAACTGGCAACGGGCTTCATTCATTAGCTAGTTTGTATTATTCTTCGTAATGTTGTAATTCTTCATATCTTCCATGCAGCCAGTACGGCGCCATTTTCTCTCAGCTTTCCTCCTCTTGCGCCTTGTCAGTTTAATATTCTCGTTAAACCATGGTACTGGTGATCTGATTTTATAATTTTCGTGCATAGAGGTGCATGCCGATCGAGGGCCTGAGCTAGGGTGTCATTGTAGCAGTTCACAAGTTAATTAGGTGTATCAGGACAATTTAAACAGAGTTCTCATGACGATAATTCTTCTCGTAGCTTTGTTTTATTGATTGCTTTGACCTTCATATAAGATACTTGTTTCGCTGTTGGAGGTGGTTTTTCTGATGGAAGGTCGCATATAACTGTGATGTGATCCGAAAACAGGTAATCAGTTATAGGGGTGGTTGGAAGCAGAGTATCAGAATTCCGCGTAATTATCAGATCGAGGGTATGTCCGGATGTGTGCGTAGGCTTGTCGACATGTTGATCAAGGCCCATAGACGACAGATCCAGAAATAGAATAGCGTTGGGATCCCTTGGAACGTCGACGTGGATATTGAAATCTCCGACAATTAACAGGGGTTCCGGGGACATAAATACTGATTCCAAGTACGTTGAAAATTCATCAAAAAATACAGCTGTGCCAACGGGATGTGCAACATAATAGGGAGAGCGGTAAACTATGATAATCCTCAGTTTACCGGAGCAATGTTGTAGTATCCATTCCGAAAATTCAAATGACCTACGTTCACCACCGTCGATTTTTCGTACAACAATATTGTCCCTAAATAACAGAGCAGTTCTCCCCCCAGATCGTACAGTGCGGGAATGGTCGAGTAATTTAATTTATATCCAGGCAGGGTGATCTCTGCTTTGTGTTCCATATTTTATCCGTACACCATGTCTGGGTGATTGCAAAAATGTCCGCATCAATGGAATGACTATAGCAGGCAAAGACTGAAGATTTGTTCTTGACGGCTCGAGCATTCAAAAGACAAAGTCTCAAGTGCTTTCTCCAAGGAAAACATATATTATATTTATTATTTTTTGTACATGTAACATATCCAACGACTTTCTCCAGGTTGTCGTCCATTCATAATAAACTCTGCCAAATTCTTCAGTTTTAACAGGTGTCTGTTGATACAGGTATATGCCACTAGAAAATTGCTTAGTTTTTCATTTAATTTAATGGCTTTGTACACTTTACCATCAACCTGCCTTAAATAATTAAATAATTATAAGAATATTTCAGATTTAAATAACAAATTCATCAGAACAAATACACTTGGGTATTGTTATTACAATAATTAACTTTTAGTCTCACATAAATGCATATCTTTTTATGAAAAGTGGGCCTTCCAGAAAATATGTGACAATTTTGGTGATTTATGCCACCATTACTCCCCTTCTGACACTATGTGACAGCTATGATTACACTCAGCGTGACCCTCAGCCTACATCTACACCCTCACAATGATATAAATAATTAGTAATTTGAGAGTGTGAGCTGGAACAACCTTTATTTCTTTTTACTTCTGTCACAGTACATTCCTATACCCAGATTTACAAGTTTCTCAATCAAATGCTTGTTGACTTTAGTGCTCTCCAAAAATATCAAGGTACAGAATATATAGTTTTCAAATTGAATATGGATTTGCATGAAGGTTGTCTTGCTCCATGTCTTTACACTGCATGTGATACTTCCTCCTGCTTGTGTGACAACATGTGACTTTTGTTTAAACACTCCCCTCCTCTTCCCCCAAAGCATAATATATTTCGTGAGTTGGCCAGATTGTCCTGATGGTTGCACCTGAACTAAGCCTTTTAGATTTTGTCTTTGAGGTAAGCCAACCTGTACTATATATAATATTTCCTCTTCAGGTCTTCAACATCTCATAAAACAAAACACTACGAAACAACAGTAATCTATAAAGTATGTATGTATATACAGTGACAATGCAAAATTGGACAAACACATAACGTACTGTAAACATTGCTAATGTACTATGACAACTATGTCAATTATATAAACAGATCGTGCTGTTTGGGTGTTTAATAGTGAATAGTTGCCCTCAATTTTTGTCATTCTTGAAATAAATTATTATAATTCCTTTGACTTCATGTTTTATCTATATTGTATGGACATAATATATTTGAATACTTACATTAAATTGTAGATATTCGGCATATCCCTCCATGTTTACTAACTCTGACGATTCCACCATATTGGAAAACATTTTTTGCTAGTCCTATCGAGCGCATTTCATTCGGTGACGTCACGGGAATATAGAACGCGCGAATACAGGATTAGGGACTAGTCTGATTCAGCGACCATGTGCATAGAAGCGAAAATCTGAAAAGTTAAATGTATCATGCAGCATATTGTATCACAGGTAAATAAAATGAAACCATGCAAGACGATATTTATAAATCCGCCATTGCTAAGAGCATAAGGACCATTTTTTTTAAGACAAAAGTGTCTCTATTTTCATTTCAAACGGTTTTTACACTCTAAACTCCCCAGATAACTGTATTATTTTCAAAAATATAACATCTTAAGCACTAAATTTCAGGCATCCATATTAGAGTCGGTCCCAGTAATGGCTCAAGGCTAGCTTAAGTTTTCAAGACTGAGAGTGCTAAGAGTGAGCGAGATGAGGGTACGTGGCGGTGAGCAATAGAGAAATGAAGGTGCATAGGAGCAAAACAACGACAGCTGCACTATAGGCTAAGGATTATAGTACTTAAGGACTTAAGGATTAAACTACCAGCATTCGTTCGGCGTTATAACTGAACGTGTCCGTTGAGAATTTCATTAATGTAAAAGCGACAGGGTTTGCCTATCAGCCGCAATTTCATTTCGCTTAACTAGTTTGAGGATCATCCAATGCCGTACCCAGAGCCATGAGTAAAATGGCTCTGGCCACATGAGTTGAGTTAATTAGAAAATATCGGAAAAATCCTCTATTTTGTGACCTGCGCAATTTTCATACTCATTATCCGAGAAATTCGTGCGCGGCCATAATATTTTCAAGAGGAGTGAAGATCTAATTTTTTACTGTGAAAACAATCAATTTCTAAAGAAATGAATAATGATTAAAAAATTTGCATTATTGTATGACCAAATTGTCGGGCTGGCTCGGCACTGGTCATTAGTTTTAGTATTACCCAAAGAAATATTATATTCACCTAATATCTTGATTATACTAGATGAGGCATCTGTGACAATCTCTCCAATATCCAGGACATTTTTAAATCGATTTAAAATAATTTTCAGAACTTCACGTTCCATATTGACTGATTTTAGATCAGTTTGCCTTTTATCAGCAATATCAAGGTCAATAGTGTAATCTGTTTCCATCTCCATCAGAAAATAGCACAGGTTCTTAGCTGAGTAACACAGGTTCTTAGCACAGGTTCTTATGTCAGTGGAGAGTCACACTGACCATCCCCAGACACCACAATTTTCTTCCCTCTCAGTTTGTTCTGCATGAAACCTTTCTGTCATTCCCACCACTCATTAATAACCGGTAAACGATAAAGTCTTTGAAAACGAAAGAATGTTGAACTTGAGATAAATGACAACCCTAAGAATCTGGCAAACGTCTCCATTTTATAAAAATTGTTTCCAGATAACAAAATGGATGCTGCAATTTTCAGATTTGTGGCAGCTATTCGGTTACAATGATAAGAAGAGTAGAACTTCCAAGCATGACCACTATGGCATGTCCGCTCAATCAGTACACATGTGCCAATTAACGTGTGCTTTGTATACACCATGTCATTACATGTTGGATTCCTGCATTTCTCTTGAAAGATCTCAAGCAACAGATCTAGCGTGCAAATATTTTGGTCGATTTAGCAAGTGTAATCTGCTCTTCGTGCTTTAGATTATGTTCTTCCCTATTCAGTTCATGTGATTTTGGTTTAACATTGGGAGCTAAAACGATTTTCGGTGGAGACTGCCTGGGTTGCTCAAATAATTATCAAACGTAGATGATTCACAAATACCAGAGATGAGGGGCGGTTGTTGCACTAGTATGTCAGATGTTGACTCAGATGTTTCACCATGCTCATCTTCCTCGTCAATTTAATTCAAAGAACCTGCAAAATGACAAATATTTCAGTGAAATAGTTGTTGTTGACTCCAAGTACAAGTGCCATCCAACAAGCACATTTTACCTGGTATCCAACAATGGCTAGTATTATTATGACCTTATTTTAGGAGATATTTTCTTAAAAAAATGTTTTTAGTGCATATATGAGCTTTGTTTCGTTGCATAGCCCTAGAAGTTGTCTCCTCAAAGTTCACTTAATTGGAGCAATCATGTTTCCAATATATTCAATATATAACAATTTATTCAATTACATAACCACCACTCGAGAAATGTGATGAATTAAAACAATCCCAGACATGCACCACAAAAACTTTCATAGAGGTAAAAGCAATTTTACTAATTTAGGATGGTAAGCAACCTTAACAGACATCTTCTGCATCTGGTAATCAATTAACAGCTTAACTACCGGTTTGTTGAGTTTTTGATACTGCTTATCATTCATACAAACTACAATATTATATGACTCACGTTATATTTTAATCACTGTCTTTATCACTGTCTCCAAAACTGTTTTCATCACTCAATGCACATTCAGATAATGAGTCCATGTCCGAATCACTCCCCGCATCACTTGAACTGCTCCCTGATGTACAGTTACTGTGCCATCTAGTATGCTGTAACTTTGATTCAGGTCATCTGAAGATTGCGATAATGTTTAGAATATCATCTTCTTCTGACCTATAAATAAGTGTAATGTACATAATATATTACTGTAGATTGATATTTATGATCATACATTAATTGAATTATGACCACACACACATATACCAAATCTTGAAATCTAATCTTGTTTAAATTGCATTAGTTAGCTTACTTGCTGGAATCAATACTGAGATGTAACTCAGTTGTCTTCTCCAGAGGTTTCGAAAACATAGGGTGCACATCAAATGCAGAAGTAAAATATTGTACTATTAGCTAATTAGGTAAATAAAAACAAAGCACCTCGACAAAAAAAATGCTATATTCCTTCTAGTTCCTCACAATCGTTTAACATTTTGCTGTATAATACAAAACAATTAAACCATAAAAATATGCAGATCTGATCATTTACATACTTGTTTTGTATCCTCAGTTCCAATGACATCAAATGCTTGGCAAATGCGATGTCACTCTTGTATTTGCATAATGTTTTCATATTTTCCCAGCTTTCGTGTACCGTAATTTCTAAAGGAATTCTTCGGGGATAGGAACACCACTTTTCCTTCTACAATCTTCGTTTTGCCTCGCCTTTCTTAAAATATTTTGGCGATAATAAAAGTCTTCCGCTTCCTACACGTTTACCGCCATGTTTTGATGTTGTTAGCTCCACGTTGTGAGCTGTTTTTTATCACAACCGATAAAAATATCCAGAAGAGAAACGTTTAAGATTAATGCTACATGATTGGATAAGATGCAGCAGCCTTGAATTTTTAATACAAAGCAAGGATGTCCTGCATAATGAAGGGATTATAAATAGCATCGTATTTCACTCCTAACTTGTTGGCAGACAGTTTTTCAAGTTCGCGCATATTTTGGATGCGCAGTAGCACCGTGACATTGCCCGTTTTACATTACGTCTAAAATGTTAAGGGTTAGCCTTTAGCTACTTTTTGGCCACTTTTAGCCACTTTTTTTAGGTTTTGAAAAGTGGTCAAAAAGTAGGGGGTTATTAGCCTTAACTCTAGCTTAGTATTTCTCTCTGTGAACTAACCAACTCTTTAACTGCCGTTTATTATAATACAAGTCATAAAATTTTCATTCCATTGCTTCGCAGAGTAAACTAACAAAGTAATCAGAACAACGAATGATATATCCATGTGTTATGAACGTCGCATACGAAAAATATTACTGAATTTTATCGACATGAAGTTCTGATTTTTGTCATCTGTCTAATTAGTAAGCGATCGCCATACGTCTAATTAGTAAGCGATCGCCATTAAAACCTGAAACGTACAATCCGCAGGGAAAATTGAAGATTTTCGAAAAAAATAACAGCTTGTCTACTGTATACGAGTTTCACATCTGGCGTTCACTCCCGGATTACAAATCTGATCTAATAATTACGTAAGGTCCAAAATTATTGGATTAACGTGACCAACTTCTACCTGGACTCTGCCCGCACTCGTCTCCAGCTTCAAAAATTATCGGGCGGGCAGGGCCTGGGTACGAGGTTGGATATATTCTGTAATTGAGACGTTTATCATCAAACCGTTAACATCAAGCCGGTGAGACACTTACTGGAGGTCCGAATTTAGCCGGGCTTCAATGTCATTGCACTTTTCCCCATTGAGAAATATCGCAGTGTCATCAGCAAATATATCGATTTCACTAGGCTTCTGGTAAGTTGTTGATATGTAGGCGAGGAACATTAGGGGACCCAAAGCTTATCCTTGACCAACACCACACGATATTTGCCTTTCACTGTAGATATGACCTGTGTTTATTTATTTTTCGTTTAGGTCAGATCGAATTGGTGGTTGCAGGTATTCGGATCCTGGAACATGTTTTGGGGACCCTGTCCAGTTGGAACAGCTATTGGGTCTATATTAAGATATTTCTTTGTGGTTTGAAGTGAGGTGTTGGATAATTATAGTGGTTTGATGTATGATGAATGGTTCATTGTTTATTAAATGGTATATTGTTTGATTCGTGGTGTGAATAATATGAAGACAACATAATGAAAATATAGAACAGTAACATATTGAAAATTGTGGGGAATGGTGTGTTTGATGTCCCCCCACGCTCACAAAAGTCACAGAATAAAAACTCACAAACCAAATCGAAAATATATAATAATAAAATCTCAAAACCTTGTCCCTCGCTGTTTTTATTGTCTCTCGCGCTTCTCAAATTCCTCGAACTAAACTGTTCGTTTTACTTCCGGTTAGGTAACCCTAGCGAATTACGCGTAATTCGCGACACTCTCCCCCTATTTGGTTGCGATAGGAAGCAAATATTAACTATGTTTGAATGTACTTAATGTCTTCGATAAAGTCATTAATCGCTTTGTTCTTCTTCATCCGCTATTTTCTGAATGTTCTCCCGAGCAATTTCCGCTGCCTTTCTCTTAGACTTCTTGGTTTCAAACTCTTGGGCTTTCGCATTCAATCCAGAATTGATCTCAATGTCACAAGACAGTTCTAACGGATACAGAAATTGGATTGGACGTTCCATGAATCCCTTTCCAGCTCTCAGTCTCACCGCTCTAATCACCCCGTCTCTTCCCTTGAACATCTGATTTACAACGCCGATTTTCCATTTTCCTCGATTCTTTTGATCTCCATTAATAAGGACCACGTCTCCTGGTTTTAGGCTATGTTCTTTCGTTTGATGTGTCAAGTTATGGCGTTCTCGTAAGCCTTTGAGATATTCTGACGACCATCTTGACCATACTGCTTTCTTACATTTCTCAACGTATCTTGCTCTCTTTCTTAGACTCGCATCATCGATGGTTTCCATATCTTCTTCCGGAATGATACCAGGTTGACCAAACATCAGGTTGTTTGGGGTTAATATTGGCATTTGTATGTCTTCTTCCACATAGCTTAACGGACGATTGTTCAGAACGATCTCAATGTCCATCAGTACTTCTTGGAGTTCTTTCCACTTGAGGTAAGCCTTTCCCACGGTCTTGTACAGCGCTTGTTTGACCAATCCCACCATACGTTCGAATTGACCGCCCCACCACGGTGCACGCGAAAGATTGAATTGCCAAACAATTCTTTGTTCAGCTAGCCAGTTGTGAAATCGTTCCTCTTTCATAACTTTCCTCAACCATTTCGCTGCTGCGACGAAGGTCTTTCCGTTGTCAGAATAGATCTTTTTGGGACGTCCCCTTCGAGCGATGAAGCGTTTCAAACTATGTATGAACTCCGTCGTGGTAAGATCTGGTAACAGCTCCAAGTGAATAGCTCTCGACAGACTGCACGAGTACAGTAGGATATACGATTTACTTTCGCGATTCTTCCCTTTACGATAAACAATGGGTCCCGCATAATCCACACCGACCACTTGAAAGGCAGACGAACCAATTGTCCGATCTGTAGGAAGATTTCCGGCAGGAGGTTGTGCAAATGCGGTTGCATGGAAACGTTTGCAGCCGTTACAATTCTTTCTCACCCGTTTCACCAACCGACGTAGGCGTGGGATCCAATAGCTTTCTCGCAGATTAGTCATGGTAAGACTCACTCCCCCATGCAAAGTACGAATGTGAGTATCAGTCACGAGCTTCTCAGTAAAGATATCCTGATCTGCTAGGTACGTTGGGTAGTGTCCTTGTAATCTTCCTCGACACTCGTAGATACCGACACCGTTCTTTTGTAGGTTTAGGCGTTGCTGATCATCTTGAAATATATCTGTCGCTTCGTTCCTTGTTTGCACTCTTCTTATCCAAAAGATGAGCTGCTTTTGTATTTCATTTGTTGTAATAGGACCCTTCGTTCTCTCTGTTGCCGGGCTTTCGCGTTGGACATGAACCTTGCAATCCACGCCCCGATTCGTAGCACTTTCCTAAGATCAAACTTTCCGAGTAGCCCATCGAAAACATCCTCTGTTGTCACCGCCGCCGAGAAGACCTCGCGCGTTAATTTATTTTCAGCTCTCGATGTATCATTTTCCGCGATCAATGGTTCCGGAGGCCAACTCTCTCTCTTTCCGAGCCAGTCCGGTCCGTTCTGCCACAATTGATTACTTCTGAGCGCCATACCAGCCCGACTTCCTATATCAGCTGGGTTTTGATCGGTGGGTACATGCCTCCACTTGATGTAACTCTTTTCTTGGATTTTTCGGACGCGATTCTGGACAAACTGCTTGTATTGCCCCTGTCCTTCGATCCAACAAAGCGCAACGGTACTATCTAACCAACCTGTCACATCGGTGACAGGAAATCCCTGCAAGGCTTCTTTCACGTTGTCGACTAAGTTCGCCGCCATGTGACCCGAGACTAACTCCAATCTTGGTATGGTTAACCCTTGTTTTGTTAGTCGAGACTTCGCTGCAACCAATCCCTGGGAATCTCCCGAAGGTTGCCTCACCACCGCGTATACCGCAGCCGCAACTCCTTTGATACTCGCATCTCCAAATGCATGCAGATTGATTTCCTGGATATCTTCTCGATTTCCTACGAGACTCCTGGGAAAAGTTACACTGTCCGGTAGATCGTTTTCCCACTTTTTCCAGCGTTTGGCCAAAGATTCATCGAGTGGTGCATCCCAGCCAAGCTTACGATCACATGCCTCTCGGTACAACAACTTTCCAGCTAATGTAGTTGGTGACACTAGCCCCAATGGATCAAAGACTCTTGCAACTTTCGATAAGATGCCTCTCTTTGATAATTCAGCTTTCTCTGAAGGAAAAGTCACGCTTATCCTATCTTTCTCCTTGTCCCAGTCGAGGCCAAGAAGCTTTCCCTTTTCTTCGGTTGGGACTCCCAGTTGTTGTTTCGCATATGTTTCATCTTCTCTCTAATGTGGCTGGGGTTTCCAGCTCCTTCGCATTTGAGTGCCACTTGTGTAGTTCAAAGGTGGCATCCTGGAAGATTTCTTTAGCTTCACTTTTCACTTGAGATGCTTTCTCGGTTGTCGTTGCTCCGCTGACGAGATCATCGACGTAGAGACTCTTACCGATCTCTTCGACTGCAGCAGGTTTCACAGGTCGCCAGCTCTCCAGATGTTGCTGAATGACTCCCCCTAACAGAAATGGGGAGGACGTCAATCCGAAGAGTGCCCTGGTAAATCGTAAGGTTTGAATCTCGTCCGAGTTCATGTCTTTCAGCCAATGGAACCGGAGCACATCTCTATCGGTGTTACGAACTCTCACCTGCAAAAAGGCTTTACGTAGGTCTCCACTAAGACAAACCGGGTGGAATCTACCACGAACTAGGACTGACCACAGTTTGTTCTGCAATGGAGGTCCGATCTCCAGACATTCATTCAGTGACGGGGAATCTTTGCATGGACGTGCTGACGCATCGTAAACAACGCGTAGTTTGGTACTCTCTGCGGTCTCACGAAAAACTCCCTTGTGTGGAATGTAAAACTCTTTACCTTCCGGAGTTTCTGGCACTGGTTCCACCACTCCTTCTTCCAATTGCTCCCGAATCACCTTGTCATAATCTTCAAGTTTACCAGTGTTCTTAAGCTTCGTCACCAAGGTCCGCAGTCGTCGCAGGCTGTTGGCTTCGTTTGTCCCGAAGGGAGAGTGGTTTCCCTTCCAGGGGAGGCCAGATTCATACCAACCATCCGGGCTTCGGCATAGCTGCTCCTTAAACTCGTCGTACACCGTCTCTTGATCTCGGACTGGGGAATCTGCTAGTCCCAGGACATCCAATCGACAAAGCTCCTCATATTCTACAGCTGATGTTTGGGTCATAAACATTTGTGATAAATCAAGCCCTTGTCCCGGTGACACCAAGATCCATCCGAACCTTGTAAACTCGGCCACCGGCTCTCCAGGTACACCAACTCTCTGCCCACAGCTTGTCTTGATCTTAGCATACTCACCAACTCCCAGAATAAGGTGGATTGGTAGCTGTTCCTTAACATCCTTATCTTCTATAACAACACCATTCAAATGTTGATATTCTCCTAGAAGCTCGTCATAGTGTGGGTTTGGCAACGAGAGTAGCTGATGCTTATTGATCTTGGTCACGTCTGCTTCTAACTCAAAGTCACCATCGACAGATTTGACATTGATGTGGAAAATGTCCATTTTCCGTGTTGTTGTCCTCAGTAACATTTCTATGCTTCGAACATCCGACTTTGTTGGAATTGCTTTGATGTGGTCAAGTAACCCGGCAGAGGCATAAGAGCTTCCGGCCCCTGTATCCACTAGCGCACGGCATTTCACTCCTTGAATTTCAACGATCACAACAGGATAAACAACAGAGTTATTTGACACAGGTGTGGTCAACAATGGGCTAGACACCTTATCACAGATAGATGTGTGGTGTTTTCTGTCACAGTTTGTGCAGGTCGACTTGCTTCTACACTCCGCCGCTCGATGTTTGGAGCCAGTACAATTAAAACACAGATGTTTTTCTTGAAGGAGTTTCCTCCTGTCGGTTGTCGAAACTACTTTGTCACAATCCTTGGATCTATGGTTAGGGGTTTCACAGTACACACACCCCTTTCTTACCTCGTTTTGCTTAGCTTGATATGCTCGGTCACGTGACCCAGATGGTCTCGGATACCGTTGATTTGGTCTACTGTCATGTTTGCTCTCAGTGTCCTTATGTGACACAGGATTTCTCTCAGTCCACTGTCTCAATGCCTCTACTAGTTTTGGGAAGTCCCACTCTTGCCAGTTGCTGTCATCCCGAACCAGGTCCCCCCGGATTCCCTCTAATTTATCAAGAGTGTTTCGAACATACCCAGTAATCTCTCTCAATTTCCCTAGTGTCTCAAGCGATTGTACATTGTAAAGGAGAGTTTCATAGAATTCATGCACTTTCTTGGGTTGGGTACCAGTGATGGTGGGTAGCCCCATAACATTTTGGACGTAAGCATTTACTATTTCACTAGATTTTCCGTATTTAGATTTTAAAATGGTTTTTGCACGTTCGTATCCTTCAGTTGAAAATGGAAGGCCATCTATGCTACTTCTCACCTTTGGTTCTACCAATTCTTTTAGATAGGAAAACTTTGTTACAGGTGCCACTTCGGATTTATCGATTTCTGCTTCGAATTGGTTCCAAAATCGAAGCCAATCCTGGTGCGTGCCATTGAATTTTGTGATTACTAGCTTGGGTAGCTTTACTGAACTGGAACTTCCGGTTTTTCCTGACGATGACGTAATTTCCGGTTTCTTTAACTCGCTCATTTTTGTTTCAAATTCCAGTTTTAATTTCAATTGTTCACGTTCAAATGCTAATTGTTCTTGTCTCATTTGATTTTTAAGCACATTTTCCTTCTCATGTTGTTCAGCTTTCTTCTCCAGATCCATGTTGTCTATTCTCTTCGTTAACATAGTCACTCTCGCGTCGACTTCTTCGATTTGCTCTTCGATAGGTTTGCCCCAAAGTTTGACATTTTCTTCGCCTTCGTCACTCGCAAATTTCGCTTCTTCGACCTCTCGCTTTAACGTTTGGATCGTTTCTACCATCGAATTCAGTGCTTGTCGATGTCGTTCTAGTGCTGTTTTATTTCCCTTTGTCACTATATCATCAGTTTTGCTTAGGGTAAACCGTAAAGCTTTCAATTTCGCCGTCAATGTGCCTTCTAGTTTCTCCATGTTGATAATTCACCCCGTTTTCGCCGAATATTTACGCTATTCTTGTCGAAACAGTCCCGAACGGAGGTGCCACTGTGTGGGGAATGGTGTGTTTGATGTCCCCCCACGCTCACAAAAGTCACAGAATAAAAACTCACAAACCAAATCGAAAATATATAATAATAAAATCTCAAAACCTTGTCCCTCGCTGTTTTTATTGTCTCTCGCGCTTCTCAAATTCCTCGAACTAAACTGTTCGTTTTACTTCCGGTTAGGTAACCCTAGCGAATTACGCGTAATTCGCGACAAAATATAGAACAGTAACATATTGAAAATATAGAACAGTAACATGATGAGATTATGGATAATAAATGTGATAAAATGAATTTGTGTGTTGTTTGTGTAGGCAAAACCCGGGTGCAATCATGTGTGGAATGATGCCAAGGTCTGGGTGAATGCCAGTGTGTTTTTGCCACCCAGACCAAGTCCCATATCGTTTTCTGTTAAAAACTTGGTTATGTTATCATCAGGTTCCGAGCATAACCGGGACAGCACGTTTCTAACCAGCTAGCAGGTCTTGGAACAACGTGCTTGCATATACATATTGATTTTGGTGGTTTATGAATAAACCATGCCGCGCAAAATATGCGTTGATATTTCGTGCGCAAAAAAATGTGGAATTGTGTGTGAGAATGGTTTTTATGTGGTACTGGTGATGGGGGTGGTTTATATAAACTATGTGAAATGTTATAAGTGAGCCATTTGATAATAAATACGGTGAAAAATGAAGTTTACTTACGAGAAGGATTGAGTAGATGTTTTCGTTGCGTAGACGCGAGCGGAAAGAATTTATCAGCGGGGGGTTGAGACGGAAGGAAAATTTGAGGCCTGTCGGTGAATCTGATTAATGATGCATGTGGGTTGTGGCAATGGTTGTGACAGATGGTGTGACGTGTGTGTGACCTGTGATCGTGACAGTGGGATCGAGATGTGGACAATGATGAAAATTGTTGTACGAAGTGGAAGCATGGGTTGACAATGTAGTACGTAATGAGTGAATTGTGGTCTGTGTGGTGAATGTGGATAATGATGTATGTGGTTTGTGACAGATGGCGTGACGCATGTGTGACATGATGTCGGGACTTTGTTCTGGCTTTTCGTTCTTTGGGAGAGTTGTGAATGGCGGGTTTGGGTATATTTTGGATGGCAAGAACGGTGTTTTAGGATGCCGATTGGGGGATGTGTTGTAAGATGGACAAGGTGGGTTTCCGATCGGGGTTCGGGGAGGGTGGATTCGTATAGGGGCTGCCCAGCGAGCGTTCAACGACAAAATTTGTACACCAAGTAGGCATGAAATATAAGTTGTATCTGTGATTATTTACATGAACTATTTATATTGACATGGTGGAGATTATGTTATGTACAAGATTATGTATGTATGTACAGTGCAGACAGGTGAATGTGTGCGTGAGAGAGGAAGCAATTTGGTGCAGATCATAAATTGGAATCAAAATTTCCAGTATGAAGTGTTTGATCTGATTAGATCCAGGCTGAAATGGATTGTGATGGACCATTAATTTATACTTATAGTGAATGGTCCCATACCGATTCAATAGTATTGTGACTGTGGTCACTGCATGTTCTAATTTGGAGGCAGTTGTTCCAAGGAGCCCATTTTGTAAACCATATTTAAAAAACATTTAAAACCTATTTACAAAAACATATTTGAAAACACCTATTTGAACGTTTTTTGTCTA
This sequence comes from Trachythela sp. YZ-2020, assembly GCA_016169945.1. Classification (NCBI taxonomy): domain Eukaryota; kingdom Metazoa; phylum Cnidaria; class Anthozoa; order Malacalcyonacea; family Clavulariidae; genus Trachythela; species Trachythela sp. YZ-2020. The sequence goes on along the minus strand of JADLSH010000212.1, from coordinate 641,022 downwards.
TTCTGTTCTTAGGTGCTGTTAGGCCTTTACTAGTGATGTCTTGGGTGGAAGATCCAATCTGTATCTGTGTCTTTAAGCCTTGTTAGGATTATGTGTGTGGCAACTGTGGAATTGTCCAATTCGTGTGGAGGGATTGATGTGCTAGTCATTGTTGGCGACTTCAGGTAGACATGTCTGTACTGCGACCAGGTGTCCATTTGTACGGTTTTCTGTGTGTGTGTGTGTGTGTGGGGGGGGGTTATGATGAGGGTGGTCAAGTAAATCTGGGATGGAGTTGGTTTGCGATTGATGTAAGGGAGGGAACCATGAGGGTGGTAATGTGTATTTGGCTCGGGGGAGAGGAAAAATGGGGGGGGGGGTGTGATGTGGGTGGTCAAGTGAATTTGGTGCGAACAAGGTGTTCCTTTAGATTTTTGTGACGCTGATATGCCATGACTGGTGTGTTTGGCCATATGTCTGAAAGTGTGTGGTCGTTTTCAATGTAATGCCAGTGTTGTTTGAGAATGTGTGATAGTGGTGCGAGGTCGGGGTGATATGGGATGACAAATGGTAGGGTGCGTGTGTTGTTTGTGGGTGTGGTATTTGTGAGTAGTTGTGATTGGGTGTATGTTGAGGCTTTTTCGATGTGAGGTAGGATATCCTTGTCTTTATAACCTCTCCCTATTAGGGCGACTCTGAGTTTCTGTGCTTTCTCATGAAACTCTTTGTCATCGGTGATTATCCTCCTGTATCTGAGCATCTGGCTGTATATTAAGCCTTTTTTGCATGTATTTGGATGATGTGAGGAGTAGTGTAAGAGTGGCATGCAGTCTGTGGGTTTAATGTAGAGTGTTGTGTTGAGTGTGTTTTGGGAGGTGGTGTAAACTGTGGTGTCGAGGAAATTCACACTTGTTTTTGAGAGTGTGACTTCAAATTTGATTGTGGGGTGGAATGAGTTGAGATGATTAATGAATGTTTGGAGTGAATCCTCTCCATGTGTCCAGATTAAGAATATATCATCTATAAATCTTTTCCACAAGAGGGGTATGAGGTGATCGGGTGCAGATGAGAGAAGTGAGTCCTCTAATGCGCCCATGAAAATGTTTGCAAAAGAGGGTGCCATTTTGGTGCCCATGGCAGTGCCATGTTTCTGTAAGTAAAGTTGATCTTTGAATGTGAAGTAGTTTTCTTTGAGTATGTGTTCAAGAAACTGGTGTATGACTTTGCGAAGTGGCCACAGATGTCCGTGTTTGGTGTCCAGTGCTTCCAATGCAGCATGGATCCCTTCATCGTGCGGGATGTTGGTGTATAATGATTTGACATCAATGGTGGCGAGAACGGTGTTGGGTGGTAATGGTGTTGGGATATCGAATATGGTTTGTAGGAAATGGTTGGTGTCCTTGATGTAAGATGGGAGTGAATGGCAGAGTGGTTTGAGATGTGTGTCTATGAATGAGGAGAGCCTATCTGTTGGTGAGTCGCAACCTGATATGATCGGTCGTCCTGGATTATTTGGTTTGTGTATTTTTGGAGCTTAGTATTTCTCTCTGTGAACTAACCAACTCTTTAACTGCCGTTTATTATAATACAAGTCATAAAATTTTCATTCCATTGCTTCGCAGAGTAAACTAACAAAGTAATCAGAACAACGAATGATATATCCATGTGTTATGAACGTCGCATACGAAAAATATTACTGAATTTTATCGACATGAAGTTCTGATTTTTGTCATCTGTCTAATTAGTAAGCGATCGCCATACGTCTAATTAGTAAGCGATCGCCATTAAAACCTGAAACGTACAATCCGCAGGGAAAATTGAAGATTTTCGAAAAAAATAACCGCTTGTCTACTGTATACGAGTTTCACATCTGGCGTTCACTCCCGGATTACAAATCTGATCTAATAATTACGTAAGGTCCAAAATTATTGGATTAACGTGACCAACTTCTACCTGGACTCTGCCCGCACTCGTCTCCAGCTTCAAAAATTATCGGGCGGGCAGGGCCTGGGTACGAGGTTGGATATATTCTGTAATTGAGACGTTTATCATCAAACCGTTAACATCAAGCCGGTGAGACACTTACTGGAGGTCCGAATTTAGCCGGGCTTCAATGTCATTGCACTTTTCCCCATTGAGAAATATCGCAGTGTCATCAGCAAATATATCGATTTCACTAGGCTTCTGGTAAGTTGTTGATATGTAGGCGAGGAACATTAGGGGACCCAAAGCTTATCCTTGACCAACACCACACGATATTTGCCTTTCACTGTAGATATGACCTGAACCTTCGATATTGTCCGTATATTGAGCGTTCAACGTTAATGAGTTATTAAATCATTTAATCCGTGTATAACGTCCTAATCCATGTTGCGATGGTGGAACATACTGTGTTCCACGAGGAATGAACATACTTGCCCGTGAACTTCTTTTTCTACAGTGTTAGCAACAACAGGTCAGATTGAAATAGGCCAAAAATTTCCAACATGGCATTTCACGCCAGCTTTAAACAAACAAATAACTTTCGCTGTTTTCCATTTGCTAGAAAAAGTTCCACTGGTAAGAGATAGGTTGTAAATATACGTAAGAGACAGAGCAACTAAAGCAGCAGGTTTCATAAAAGACGACATGGAAAGTTAGTGTTATTTATTCCCGCACCCTTTCCCGTTTCACATGCTGTAGATTATATATGTGTTACTGAAAACCTGAGAGGTAGTACGCACCATAGAGCCGTTCCTATATCGACAAAGAATATTAATTAAAGTGCTCCGCGACAGTAAGGGGCTTTGAAATTGATTCACCATTCACTTCTACAGTGCTAGTCAGCGTCTTATTCCACTTTGGAATGAGTTGGCCTGATACTGATAGATTTGCTTCTTAGTTTCATTTCTTAATAATCTTTAAGCTTGCCAATCTTGTGTGAGTTTTGGATTGATGAGTTCTTTGATATTATTACTCAACCATTGGCAAGGGTTTCCTCGGAGTTCTCATGTTACCATGGGCGCAAAGCTGTCACATATTTTTGTAAACATATATTTCCATGGACTCCAGCACATGTTTGCCTGAGTACGGTGGCTTACAAGGGATACCTCACAAAATAACGAGATTACATCAATAAGATAATTGTCAACGCACACAGCGAATATCAACACACATATACAAATAATCGATGGATACAAAAAATGGCAACACAACAAATATCAACGCAAATATAAAATATCAACAAACACAAAAAATATCAACACACATAAAATATCAACACACAAAAATTGGAACACACACAAAATAGCAACACACACAAGAATATCAACATTCTCAAAAATATCACCGCGGGCGTATACAAGCAGGTATCACATCGGATCTTACACAAGGCAGACTTGTACCAATTTGTTTCAAAAACTTATTATCAGGATGTGTTCCCTGCTTGTTGACATTTGAGAAGTTGTCAATGTCTTGTTGACTAGTTATCGTCCAGCCATTCAACAATTTGTTAACATGTTGTGAGTGACAACCTTGTAGCGACTTCCATAAATTATGTACGTTACAACTTGTTAATACAATTTCTACAAGTCTGTTCCAAACACATCTTGTTGACGTGTGTACGACATGCAATTTGACCACGCGTGTATTGTGTGCCGCGTGCCTGACTGGCTGACTTAACAAAGCGACTTCCTTGTTGGTGCTTTGTAATGACTTGCAGCGTATTAGGCTAGCATGATCTTTACCAATGTACCAAATGTGGTACTGCACAAAGTCAATCGAGGAAGCTTCGTTCTACCAGAAATATGGTATGCGTTCAAGGAAATATGCTGTTACGACGATATGACAGCAGACATGCATGTCAGCGACAAGTGGCCTCTCGAGCGTTACAAAGTCGCTAAGCTACAAGTTTAACTGATCGATCTCAATGAATTGGCAGCTGGCTCAGGACCGCCACTAATGACGTTTCATTTTCAAAGCAAGAAAGAAACTTCTAGGAGAAGCGAAAATGAAAACCGATTGATGCATCATTCAATTCAATTCCTTGATATATATCACTAGTGTTAAAGTTAAAAACATTGCGCGTAGCGAGTTCAAGCATAACCAGCCAAATAAATTTGATATATATATATATATTGCATTAACAATTGCATGGCTTTGGAACAATTTCAGTAGCTTAAGAATCATAGAGCTTTACAATTCAAAATAATAGTATATTGTTCTCGTCTTGTTTTTTCTTCGTTTTCATTGCGGAATATAGACAATTTCAAGCGAATTGCAGTTATATATAGTTCTAACAAGTGTAAGCTAATGTCAGTTAATATAGTTCAACAGCAGCAGTTGAATTAACTGAAGTCAATAACTTCGAGCTGCCCAATCGTCGAGATATTCTTACCACTGAACTACTGGCACGAATATCTCGATGTTTTATTTTTGTTTAAAAGTACTCGAGGTCTTATTATAACTGATCTTGATATTCTGCCCAAGCAAGTCAACAGAGTTAACTTAACCATGAATTTACGGTCGGTGAATAATTCTGTCACCACATATCACATACCATCAACCAAAACGTTATGTTTACAGAACAGTTATGTGTTGAGAGCTTCGTAAATTTGGAATACACTTCCTGAAGAACTACGTATGCCGGATATTTCGTATCAAAAATTCAAAAAACTCCTTTTTGAGTACTATTACGCAGCGACTGTAACAATTTTTGACACTGAAAACCAACAATCTTGGAAATCAATATGTTTAAAATGCCATCAAGCAAAACAATTGACCACGTCAAAAAACTGTGTCTTTTAAATTTATTAAACTTTACTATATTAAAATACTTTGTCTAGTGTATGTATGTTTGTAGGTGTATTGAGAATGTAAGACATGTACTATATCTATTTAATATATTTAGTTTATATAATGATCCGTAATTTCAGGACACCAGCGTAATTGGCTCACCCTATGCTGGTGTTCCTGCGCCGTCTTGATCATGTATAATTATTATTGACGCAAATAATTATATAAAATCCATTTACCTCAGTAAATTTTAAATTGACAAGTGAGTTGTTTAATTTCAGGCCAGTTACCTGTTCCGTGGTCTAGCGTATTATTCTTTCGATACCCTTCAACAAGGCCCCTGGCCCCGATAAGATTAGCGCACGAGTGATTAAAGAATATCTTCCTGTCATTTTAGCCCCTGTCACCGAATCACACTTTGCTAAAAGAAGGTGGTCATGATGTCGCATCGAATAATCGTCCCCTCTCACTTCTGGCTGTTGTCTCTAAAATTTGTGAGAGAGTTTTCCTTAATCAATTTAGTGATTACCTATCCAAGAACATTTGTCTGACATCCCGTCAAAGTGGTAATAGAAAATACCACTCCACCGAGACCATCAACGTTATGGTGAGTGATCATATACTGGAAGCTATGGACAAATCGATCTTAACTGCTCTCGAGTTATTAGCTAGATCTATCATATCCAAGGCATTTGATAGTGTGAACCATTCAATCCTCTTACTCAAATTATCCCGCGTTGGTGTCTCTCCGCATACAGTGAAATGGTTTGAAAGTTACCTTTCTGGCAGACCACAATTTGTACGCATTGGATCAACAAAGTCCTCTTCCCTTTCTATTACATGGGGTACCACAAGGCGCAATTCTATTTTTCAAGTTTTCCTGTCGTTTTCCATCAAAGACCTACAGCAAGCAATTAACGATTTGCAGTCTGATCTCAACATGGTCATCAATTGGTGTTCCGCGAATCACTTGCTGGTCAACGCAGAGAAAACAAAATTCCTTCCTATTGGCACGAGGCACCTTATGCGAACTCTTCCTAATGACATGTGTTTTAATTTGCTTGGGAAACCATCAAGCCTGTTTTGTCAGCTAAAGACCTAGGCCGCATTTTTGATTCTCACCTTACGTATGATTGTCACGTCACAAAATTGTTTCGTCATGCAAGTCTAAACTATGCCAAATCAACCGCGTCAAGGACAGCTTCGATCGTGATACCCTCTCATTAGTTATCACAACCCTTGTCATCAGCAAACTTTTATATTGTTCATCAGTCTGGTCCAATACTTCCTCTATACGAATCTGAGAAAGCTCCAGGCTGTACAGAACTTTGCTTGTAGGATCATAGCGAATACCAAGAAATTTGATCATATCACACCAGCCTTGCGTAACCTAAATTGGTTACCCGTCGAACAACTTTTGTTGGTTAGAGACACAGTGATGACATACAAGTGCATGAATAACCTTGCATGAACAACAAGTTAAAGAAACGCGTTGAGCTACATGATCACTCTGCGCGCGCAAAAGACTCTTTACATATCACTTTTTATAAAACTACTTCAGGCAGAAGGACGTTTCACTATAGAGCACCGAAAATCTGGAACAATCCCGAATACGATTTTAAACAGATTTCTTCTTTAAGTAATTTTAAAAAGAAAATTAACACACATATGCTAGATACATTTCATTCCTATTTATAACATAAATTTGTAACATTTTTTAACACAGGGTGTAAATTTTTATCTTATTGTTGTAATTGAATGCTGAAAAGCCCGTGTATGTAACATTGAGATTCTTCATGTGAAGATGTCGTTCATATTTCAAGTTCAATTCAGTGATGTTAATCTCTATTTGGAAACGAACAATATATGAATTATCTGCAGGATTTACGAATGGCATATATTCAATTTGTAGAGGTCTCGCGTAGATAATCGAGCTATATAATATGCATCACGTCAACAGTTCCCGTTTTAAAGTCAAAATATTGAGCTCCATCACGTTCGTGATTTACGATGAAAAATTGCAGTTATAACTACCCCCAATTTGTGTACTGCTTATTTAGAATGGGAAAAGATCGCATGCTTGGGTTAAAAGTGCTAATCGTATGTCAAATATGGGCGAGGAATATACAAAATAAATGAAATATGGCGTGCGATAGACACTTCTAACAAAAGCAATGCTTTTCAAAACATACGCACGTCATTAACCGGTAATTATAAATGCATGGAACATTTTAATTGAAATCACGAACGTAATAAAATAACTGTTGACCTCATGGATAAGTAATTATAGCACAATTATCTACGCTAGATGCACGTCTATACATTTGAAAATACAATTCATAAAGCTTGGAAGCATGGCTGACAACAACATACACACGCGAACAGTTTTTTCGCCGAGAAACGCCCGAACTCAAACCAAATCGGTGACTTTTAACAATATACCAACTCTTTTATATATTTCCAATTAAACTTCAATAATTCCATCGCCCAACACACCGTAAATTGAAAATATCCCCGACCTATTCTACTAACTTCCAGACGAAGAGCCGTCGCTCGAAACGTCGAAGTTCTTATTGTATTTTTCAGGTAGTTTTACACAACAGTCAACCGCCGTATATTCGCTACACTCTACCCACACTGGCACCGCACGTTCAAGGTAATTATAATGGCATGCATGAAACATTTTCATTGAAATCACGAACGTAATAAAATTCGATGTTTTGACCTCAAAAAGGAACTGTTGACGTCGTCAATAAGTAATTACAGCACAATTATCTACGCTAGATCGATGTGTATACATTTAAAAGATACAATTCATAAAGCTTGGAAAATAGTTTATGTACTGTTCGATTGCAAAGAGAGGTTGTCTTCATAGATCATGAACTAGAAATATTTACATGAAAAATCTGAATATTCGCTGTTGATAAACATAAAGAACAAAATGAGAACATTGTCAATGTATATATTATTTACCTTGGTGGCTTGCTCACATGTGGCAACTCATGCTCTATGGAAAATGGGGGACGAAAAATATAATATACAAGATTTGGTTGTAAACGACAAGTTTATAGAAAAGTGAGTCCAGTATAAATCAATTGATATAAGTTAAAATATATAGGCTGAATGACGGCCGCATGCAGTCGTTTAATGTTGAATGTTGAGTATTTAAACATATCTTGATTAACATTTTGAAACCACCGCAGCTTACAATCTATATTTTAACTGATAATCACCATCTAGAAAGAAAATGGAATATTAAATAGAAAATATTTTTCTGTGCCATATTTAAGTACGCACTACGTACATGTATATTATAAGAACAGGCAATGTTGCGTTTTTATCTTTACTAAATGAATATAATGTCCATCTGTCATTTAATTATATGGGATGCTTATTCTATCTATTTAGTCTTGGGAAGAACAAAATGAACATTGCAAAAAATGCCGAGTTCAATACAGATCGTATAAAGAGAGAAATTAAAGAAAGAGAAATTTTGAAGAGAAAAATGAAAACTTGGTGGGGCAGATGAGTCAAAGAAAAGGACAATAAGTTTAAATAAGTTCATCAATGGAAATCAGGAGTTCTATTGACGTGAACGTAACATTCATTGTAATAACATAACATTGTATAATCACCACAATTAAATTGACAAGTTTCAAATAAATGTTCAGTCAAATTGTTTCTTATGGAATACGCCATGTATTTTATAAAGAAGCCGATAACCTATTACACATTAGTTTTTCGAATGCCATATTAAATAGAGCGATAATTAGAAGGTACGGGTATTATATTTGTAAATTTGAAGCTCTGAGGTACAATTCCTATCAAGGCTGGTCGATAGACTTCTGACAGGTACATAGTGTAGCTGAGTATAGGAAGCAAACTAGTCTTAGGCGCTAAGGTAGTTAGTCGCTGGGGCAAAAGTGACTTTAGGTTTTGGCTTCCATATTTCTCCAATCTGCAATCTCCAATCTCCGTGGATGGTCACCAATGGAATACTTCATGTAAATAGAATATTGTTGACACATATAATTCAAGATGGCGACCACGAATTACGTGCGTATAATTGATATTTTAATAATCCCTGCGACTTAACCTTCAATAGAGCGTGCACGAGGTTCTAGTGAGAAAATTTGGTTTAAACTTTCCAGTCATCGAAATTGTCAGACATGCAAGTCTTCGCCTTAGTTTATATTTTTAAACACAGGTTTGACATATTCCTTTAACTTTGGTTTTGTAAAAATGGAGATTCTGTTGTGTAGCTATATTTGAACAATTATCACTGATGACGTCAGCAGATGTTGTTGAAAAGCAATTAAGCATTGTGCATAAAAAGACTACAAAAAAGAAGATATACTAGAAATACATGCATGCAGTAACCCCTCGCCACAGCTAAACAACGACAGTTCCTAAACATTTCTAAGCTTTTCGTTGCAAAATCTGCATGCAAAGGATGATTTGTTCAAAACCAGAATAGACTTAGTCAGAATGCGATCGTGAATGGGTAAAAAGAGGCTACGAGAGCTAGGGTTTTTTAATTGCTTAACTGGAAAATATGGCAGTTGCACCAGAATTTTTACTACTGGAAATGGCATTCGGTAAATTAGTGGCCTACTGACCGAGTCTGTTTATATTCAGACAAAATTTTGGCGGGGAAAACGATATTGAATCCCCCCCCCTCCTCCTCCAAAGGATATTACCATTTAAATGGAGTACTTGACGTAAATACTAAGTGATTCCGTATTTCCGTTCAGTTCCGTGCCATGACAATTTTAATCATATTACGGTAATAGTTTGGAAGGAAAACAAAGGAAAACTGGAAGAAAATTTAAATATGAAGGAATTATATAAAGGAATTTTAAGGATTTTTGCAAGGATAAACAATGGAAATTTGTTTCAAACTGTGGAAGCACTGTAGTTATGGCAACACGTCAGTAAGAAACACTTTTTTACAGTTTTTAGCGTACAAATTACATTACAAAACCGGCAATGTAGTTAAAATATTAATGGTTTTAACAATAGAATACTGAAATATATCATGTAGGTATGTTATTATGCATTCTAATATTTTATTTTAATGTAAAATTGAAAAATTTAACCGTCCGTTCAATATAAAACGTTTCGTAAAGTTCATAAACTGCATTTACCTATAAATTCCTTTTTGAAATGAAATCTTGCGGTTGAAAGTATACAATTCTCTCGTAAAAATGGTTCCGCTTTCCTTTTAATTTATAGCTTTTTGTAACATAAAATATAGGATACTTAAACTGGAATTAAACGAGACTGACTATTTATATAAAGCAACAGTTTTAAAAACAACAATGATAATATGCCATGAACAAATACATCAACAATTATAACAAACTCGCCTTATATTTTACTTTTTTCGCTCATATATCTCTTCTTATCCTTTTATATAAAGCAAAAGCGATAAAATTCGCCTCACAGCTCCTATTTATAAAGTCCTTAAAAGCGATTTTGAAATAATCAGAATTTCTCATGTTTAAAATCTTCGCTCATTCCCCTCCTGACAATAACAGCCCACGCGATGTCCACGAAAAGTTCACGAAATTCGCGAAAACGTTCACCCATGACACCCATGAAACATAGCCACACGCCAGGAACTTTGGTTTCGCATAGCTTTCCTTTTTTCCCGGGTGTAATAAATAGCCGAGCGGAATTAGTACCCTCGCACGGCGCTTCGCGCCGGCTCGGGGATTATAGAGCAGATACATTGCAAGATTACAAAGTCATTAAGAAGTTTGAATTCGTCTGGTTTAATACGTTCCTTTTGAACGAAAGGCGAAATCATACAAAATTAATGTGAATACTTACGTATGGATCTGAATTCTTTCGTTCCCGTGTAATGAAGCCTACATAACTTTCTAAAGTCAAGCTTCGATGCACGAAAAATCAGTGTAATCATTTATAGATTGATGAGACATTTAGAGCAACCATTGTTCATGGCCAAAACATTATTTTTTAATAAGTTTTCAAATTGGCAGACGCGATAGTTTTTTCCCTGCGATTTAGTGTCGGTTTCCAGTGATAGTTAAGTGATTAACAATATTCACGAACTTGATTGAAGTATCTAACTTCATTATATAAATACAGAGATTTCCTTGAAGTAAATAAATGAAATCAAAATCGTATCCTCACGACGGACTATTTCAAGTGTGAAAATCATATCGTCTAAACTAAGTTCTTGCTGCTATTGCCTATACAGTAACTAGTACGACGAATATTTCCGTGTGTTTATAAGTTTTCTATCCCACTTATCGAGATGAAATTTGAATTATATTCAATATTAAGTTTAAGCAACCATATACAATAACATAAAATATATCGGACAATGTCTGTGGAGGGAAACAAGTACAGCTATTTCAATTAGTATAAATATAGTCAAATTAAACCTACAATACTTCTCCGAACTGCATGATGGGTATACTTGGATAGTCTTAGTTGTTGCTGCGGAGCGAGCGAGCCTGAAGCGAGCGAGCGTAGCAGCAGCCTAATATGTGCAGAGAGGGGGTTTTGAAGTAAATTTTATTTAGCGCATGGAATTGTGGTCGTGCGCGCTTGCTATGCGCAGAACACAAATTTTAAACTCGCTCAGTTCCAACTTCCATGTGCTTTTAGATTTTGACGGACGGAGTCAATTTCTAGAGCTTTTTCAAGACTATTTTGACCATTCAAGGTAGGATATTTTGTCTTTTGTTTATATGTTACGTTTACATTTGTTTACTCCTTTTTGGAAAGTTGGCAATCTCAATTTATATATCTATGAAAGCTGAAAGTACACAATCGATCGCAGCTAGATTCAGTGTCTGTTTATATATAAACTATATATTCTGCTAATGTGCTATCGACTTTGCTTGAGCTGTTAGTGCTGTAAAGCATGGAAGTCTTACGTAGAGATGTCTTTAAAAGGTTTTTCTATCCATTCGCGTTTGCTGATTTCCATATTTTGCATCAAGTGATGTTTGGTTTATTTATTTATTTAGCTTCGCCTATAATTACTTAACAATCAACACGTAAAACACAAACCATTCCTGTTCAACCCCAAAACGCGCAAACTTAGACGCCCCCTTGACATGCACCCTTGACCGTTAAAACTAGGACGGTTTAAATTTTACAATCATATATCTTCATTTGGTGTATGCCGCTTGACGATTGTGACTCCGTGTGAACTTGACACAAAGTCACAGATATGCAATTGATCGTCTAAATTAGTAAATTGCCTGACTGAATCATTCTGAATCAAATAGGCTACTGTAGGCATATAAATATGTTTTTATTCCTATTTTACAATGGACTTAATATTTTTGTCTAGTCGCGTTCACATATTATTGTCAGAACAGACAGGGTCTCAGTTCTGCGCGCACAGCACTAAGATAAATATTCGAGTGGCAATGAGTTGAAATGAGTTGTGCTTTACATGTAGGTGACTCGCATATCCAGCAAAGTAAGAACAGAATGATGGAACAACGCTTTCGTTTATAGCTTTCCAAATGCAAAATGTATATATTTTTAACGCTTTTATACACTACAAAAATATGCAAATTTCCTTGCGTGGCAGTGTCAAATTACTCATCGCAGTAACATGGCCTTGTTCATGTGGGAATTCCATGTGGAAGAACAATACATGGAAAATATTGATATTTTGAAATAGATGTTACAAAATTTGATGTCTTTCATGTTTCGTGATATATTTAGCTTGTCTCATCCTGCAAACCATGCTAGGGTATGCATCTACTGACAGCGCGCAAGCCACTGGGTCAATGCCAATAATTACCGTCTACTGAATATAATTTGTGTTGCGTATTTGTTTGCATGTTTGTTTCAAGAAGGTAAAGAATAATAACAGTCCCGCAGCATTCCCTACCTTGCAGGTACCCTAGTTTACTTACTAGTCCTTTATGCCTTAACTCTCTTTTATTACAACTCTCGGAGGAGGTATTGATATATGAAAGCCATTTTTGTCTTTCAATTTCCTACGTTCACACGAGATTGAGGGAATTTGCCTTGTTCCATGCGTTCAATCGGGAATTCGCACGGTTTCACGCGCCCCGTGTGAACACATGGGCTAAAAGAATAAGTGAATATTTCTTTACTGCTGCGCGTAAATGGAGCGTTATACAAAGATCACACGAGAAGGGCTCTACTCGTCGACACGGCCACTATCTTAACCTCATATAAACACTGAATTAGATCCGTACGATGAATAATACACGATAAATTTTCTCATAATAGTCTATTGGAATAATTTTGAATACCACTGCTTTTCCCTCGTTTTGGGTTGCCGTCCCACACTGTAAAGGTCTCTATATAAATTAATCAAATTGTTATCTATTTTGATCTGAAGAGCTTTTGTTCCGATTAATACATGCTTGTACGATTCTATTTTGCTCAATTTAATGGTAATAGGCAACGCGTTTACAAACATGCTCAATTCAAGCTTGGTTCGTATTTGGCCGATGTGAGCTAGCGTGGTTATATTGTCATTTTTTGCTTGTTTTATGTAAAACAGTCGTTTCTTATCCTAGAGATATGCAGACACTCCACTGATAAATTACATCTACCACGGTGACAATCGGACTAAATGGAAACCAGGTTTTATACATTCCCTCTATACAAAATAATGAAAATCAAAATTTGAGATAAGAAATGGCTTAGTCTTTATTTATCTTTTCCATCTTTGATGCTACTTAAACTGTATTATCACATTGCTTCACTTAGTGGTGGGAACAATATGCTTACTGCCGCTTCAGCAAAAAGCTTACAAAATTGATTTCTATGACTAATTTGTTTTAACATTTTCTACTTCAGATCATGCAAAAATGCAACGCATACAAAATAGCAACACACACAAGAATATCAACATTCTCAAAAAAATATCACCGCGGTCGCATATACGCAGGTATCTCATTGTAGCAATCTGTTTTAAGAACTTGTTATCAGGATGTGTTCGCAGTGCTTGTTCCCTGCTTGTTGAAATTTGAGAACTAGTTATCGTCCTGCTACTTAACAACTTGTGAGTAGTGAGTGCCAACAAGTTGTGAGTGACAACCTTGTAGCGGCTTCATAAAATGACAACATTGTTACAACTTGTTGACAAACTTGCTACAAGTCTGTTGCAAACACATCTCGTTGACAAGATGTGAGATTTTTACGTATGTATGATATGAGACTTGACCACATGTATTTGTGTTCCGCTTGCTTGACTGACTTAACACAGTGACTTCCTCGTGTGTGCTTTGTAATCACGTGCAGTGTATTAGCATGATCTTCCCAATGTACCAATTGTGGTACTGAACAAAGTCAATCGAAGAAGCGTCGTTCTGCCAGAAATATGGTATGCGATAGTACAACAGACATGGCAGCAACAAGTGGCCTCTCGAGCTCTACAAAGTCGCCGGGCTTCAAGTTTAACAATTTTGTACCCAATGAATTGGCAGCTGGCACAGGACCGCCACTAATGACGTTTCATTATTTTCAAAGCAAGAAAGAAAATTCTCGGAGAAGCGAAAGTGAAAACCGATTGATGCGTCATTTCATTCAATTCAATTTATTGATATATATCACTAGAGTTAAAGTTAAAAACATTCAGTGTAAGCTAATGTCAGTTAATATAGTTCAACAGCAGCAGTTGAATTAACTGAAGTCAATAACTTCGAGCTGCCCAATCGTCGAGATATTCTTACCACTGAACTACTGGCACGAATATCTCGATGTTTTATTTTTGTTTAAAAGTACTCGAGGTCTTATTATAACTGATCTTGATATTCTGCCCAAGCAAGTCAACAGAGTTAACTTAACCATGAATTTACGGTCGGTGAATAATTCTGTCACCACATATCACATACCATCAACCAAAACGTTATGTTTACAGAACAGTTATGTGTTGAGAGCTTCGTAAATTTGGAATACACTTCCTGAAGAACTACGTATGCCGGATATTTCGTATCAAAAATTCAAAAAACTCCTTTTTGAGTACTATTACGCAGCGACTGTAACAATTTTTGACACTGAAAACCAACAATCTTGGAAATCAATATGTTTAAAATGCCATCAAGCAAAACAATTGACCACGTCAAAAAACTGTGTCTTTTAAATTTATTAAACTTTACTATATTAAAATACTTTGTCTAGTGTATGTATGTTTGTAGGTGTATTGAGAATGTAAGGCATGTACTATATCTATGTAATATATTTAGTTTATATAATGATCTCTAATTTCAGGACACCAGCGTAATTGGCTCACCCTATGCTGGTGTTCCTGCGCCGTCTTGATCATGTATAATTATTATTGACGCAAATAATTATATAAAATCCATTTACCTCAGTAAATTTTAAATTGACAAGTGAGTTGTTTAATTTCAGGCCAGTTACCTGTTCCGTGGTCTAGCGTATTATTCTTTCGATACCCTTCAACAAGGCCCCTGGCCCGATAAGATTAGCGCACGAGTGATTAAAGAATATCTTCCTGTCATTTTAGCCCCTATCACCGAATCACACTTTGCTAAAAGAAGGTGATCATGATGTCGCATCGAATAATCGTCCCCTCTCACTTCTGGCTGTTGTCTCTAAAATTTGTGAGAGAGTTTTCCTTAATCAATTTAGTGATTACCTATCCAAGAACATTTGTCTGACATCCCGTCAAAGTGGTAATAGAAAATACCACTCCACCGAGACCATCAACGTTATGGTGAGTGATCACATACTGGAAGCCATGGACAAATCGATCCTAACTGCTCTCGAGTTATTAGCTAGATCTACCCAAGGCATTTGATAGTGTAAACCATTCAATCCTCTTACTCAAATTATCTCGCGTTGGTGTCTCTCCGCATACAGTGAAATGGTTTGAAAGTTACCTTTCTGGCAGAACACAATTTGTACGCATTGGATCAACAAATTCCTCTTCCCTTTCTATTACATGGGGTACCACAAGGCGCAATTCTACTTTTCAAGTTTTCCTGTCGTTTTCCATCAAAGACCTCCAGCAAGCAATTAACGATTTGCAGTCTGATCTCAACATGGTCATAAATTGGTGTTCCGCGAATCACTTGCTGGTCAAAGCAGAGAAAACAAAATTCCTTCCTATTGGCACGAGGCACCTTATGCGAACTCTTCCTAATGACATGTGTTTTAATTTGCTTGGGAAAACCTTCAAGCCTATCTTGTCAGCTAAAGACATAGACCTCATTTTTTATTCTCACCTTACGTATGATTGTCACGTCACAAAATTGTTTCGTCATGCAAGTCTAAACTATGCCAAATCAACCGCGTCAAGGACAGCTTCGATCGTGATACCCTCTCATTAGTTATCACAACCCTTGTCATCAGCAAACTTTTATAATGTTCATCAGTCTGGTCCAATACTTCCTCTATACGAATCTGAAAAAGCTCCAGGCTGTACAGAACTTTGCTTGTAGGATCATAGCGAATACCAAGAAATTTGATCATATCACGCCAGCCTTGCGTAACCTAAATTGGTTACCAGTCGAACAACTTTTGTTTTTTAGAGACACAGTGATGACAAGTGCATGAACAACCTTGCATGAACAACAAGTTCAAGAAACGCGTTGAGCTACATGATCACTATGTGCGCGCAAAAGACTCTTTACATATCACTTTTTATAAAACCACTTCAGGCCGAAGGACGTTTCACTATAGAGCACCGAAAATCTGGAACAATCTCGAATACGATTTTAAACAAATTTCTTCTTTAAATAATTTTAAAAAGAAAATTAACACACATATGCTGTATACATTTCATTCTTATTTATAACATAAATTTGTAACATTTTTTAACACAGGGTGTAAATTTTTATCTTATGTTGTAATTGAATGCTGAAAAGCCCGTATGGGAGCATTTCAATAAAATGTATATGTATGTATGTAACATTGAGATTCTTCATGTGAAGATGTCGTTCATATTTCAAGGTCAATTCAGTGATGTTAATCTCTATTTGGAAATGAACAATATATAAATTATCTACAGGATTTACGAATGGCATATATTCAATTTGTAGAGGTCTCCCGTAGATAATCGAGCTATATAATATGCATCACGTCAGCAGTTCCCGTTTGAAGTCAAAATATTGAGCTCCATTACGTTCGTGATTTACGATGAAAAATTGCAGTTATAACTACCCCCAATTTGTGTACTGCTTATTTAGAATGGGAAAAGATCGCATGCTTGGGTTAAAAGTGCTAATCGTATGTCAAATATGGGCGAGGAATATACAAAATAAATGAAATATGGCGTGCGATAGACACTTCTAACAAAAGCAATGCTTTTCAAAACATACGCACGTCATTAACCGGTAATTATAAATGCATGGAACATTTTAATTGAAATCACGAACGTAATAAAATAACTGTTGACCTCATGGATAAGTAATTATAGCACAATTATCTACGCTAGATGCCCGTCTATACATTTGAAAATACAATTCATAAAGCTTGGAAGCATGGCTGACAACAACATACACACGCGAACAGGTGACAACAGACATGGCAGCGACAAGTGGCCTCTCGAGCTTTACAAAGTCGCTAGGCTTCAAGTTTAAGAATTTCTGTCCCAAGGAATTGGCAGCTGGCACAGGACCGCCACTGATGACGTTTCATCATTTTCAAAGCAAGAATGAAAATTCTAGGAGAAGCGAAAGTGAAAACCGATTGATGCGTCATTATTTTCATCAATTCAATTTATCGAAATTTAATGATCCAAGCACATTATATACTAAAATACACCCGGTAATTAAATTAAACACTCGCCAAATTTGTGGAAGAACGGGTTCGGTGTGAAGACTGAAGTGAACCAATATTTATACTCTGGTCAACCAACAAGACTCATTCATCCTGCGGGGGGTATACACGAGACCCGCTAGGAGAGACTAAATGCCCTAGGGGTAAAAACCCCGATAGAGCCCTGTCATCAATGTTGCGACCCTCTCCGACATTACCTGAAACAATGGGTGATAATCCCCTTGGACAGTCCTTACGATTCGACTGATTATATTTCCATTAAATAATCTGAGTCTATGGGCAATGAAGTTGACCATTTGGAACACTTCAACCCCACAAAACACTGCAAGTGTATTCCCCCATAGACGAAGAAACCCATATCCCACAAAGCTGTAGTCATAGAGAAGACAGCATTTGCCTGATGATAGTTGACTTCCACTTGAGCATTACCATCGCTCATACTAAAAGTGCTAATCACTTTAGCACTCACTCATACTAAGTGTTAAAGTGGTTAAAAGTGCTAATCGTATGTCAAATATGGGCGAGGAATATACAAAAGAAATGAAATATGCCGTGGAATAGACACTTCTAACAAAAGCAATACTTTTCAAAACATACGCACGTCATTAACCGGTAATTATAAATGCATGGAACATTTTAATTGAAATCACGAACGTAATAAAATAACTGTTGACCTCATGGATAAGTAATTATAGCACAATTATCTACGCTAGATGCACGTCTATAGATTTGAAAATACAATTCATAAAGCTTGGAAGCATGGCTGACAACAACATACACACGCGAACAGTTTTTTCGCCGAGAAATGCCCGAAATCAAACCAAATCGGTGATTTTTAACAATATACCAACTCCTTTATATATTTCCAATTAAACTTCAATAATTCCATCGCCCAACACACCGTTAATTGAAAATATCCCCGGCCTATTCTACTAACTTCCAGACGAAGAGCCTTCGCTCGAAACGTCGAAGTTCTTATTGTATTTTTCAGGTAGTTTTACACAACAGTCACCCGCCGTATATTCGCTACACTCTACCCACACTGGTACCGCACTTTCAAGGTAATTATAATGGCATGCATGAAATATTTTCATTGAAATCACAAACGTAATAAAATTCGATGTTTTGACCTCAAAAAGGAACTGTTGACGTCGTCAATAAGTAATTATAGCACAATTATCTACGCTAGATCGATGTCTATACATTTAAAAGATACAATTCATAAAGCTTTGAACTTTTCGTTTCAAACCTACTATCAAGTATTTTTGCCACCATAAAGGTAACATATGCATAGTCCTTCGCTTTTTTAATGATCTTTGAGTCCCATGATTTCGTTCTTTGACTATATTTTCGGCTCACCATCAACTCTCCAGGACGAGAATCTAATTCGTTTGCAGGCAAGTCCTTATGGTAATTCCATTCGATAGCAGCTAACTCTTTTCTGGCAGTAAACATGTACTGTTCGATTGCAAAGAGAGGTTGTCTTCATAGATCATGAACTAGAAATATTTACATGAAAAATCTGAATATTTGCTCTAGATAAACATAAAGAACAAAATGAGAACAATGTCAATGTATATATTATTTACCTTGGTGGCTTGTTCACATGTGGCAACTCATGCTCTATGGAAAATGGGGGACGAAAAATATAATATACAAGATTTGGCTGGAAACGACAAGTATGGAGTCCAGTATAAATCAATTGATATAAGTTAAAATATATAGGCTGAATGACGGCCGCATGTAGTCGTTGAATGTTGAGTGTTGAGTATTTAAACATAATTATCTTGGTTAACATTTTGAAACCACCGCAGCTTGCAATCTATATTTGAACTGATAATCATCATCTAGAAAGAAAATGGAATATTATATAAAAAATATTTTAACTGTGCCATCTTTAA
Source organism: Trachythela sp. YZ-2020 (assembly GCA_016169945.1). Taxonomy (NCBI): domain Eukaryota; kingdom Metazoa; phylum Cnidaria; class Anthozoa; order Malacalcyonacea; family Clavulariidae; genus Trachythela; species Trachythela sp. YZ-2020. The sequence goes on along the minus strand of JADLSH010000212.1, from coordinate 621,595 downwards.
GTATACGCACTACGTACATGTATATAAGATCAGGAAATGTTGTGTTTTTATCTTTACTAAATGGATAAAATATTCATCGCTGTCATTTAATTATCTGAGATGTTTCTTCCATCTATTTAGTCTTGGAAACCAGAAAAAGAACATTGCAAATATTGCCGAATTCAATACAGATCATATAACGGCAGAAATTAAAGAAAGAAAAATTTTGAAGAGAAAAATGAAAACGTTTGGACGAAGTCGTCGTTATTCTTCTTGTTGTGGGGGCAGATGAGACAAAGAAGGACAATCAGTTTCAATAAGTTAATCAATGGAAATCAGGAGTTATATTGACGTAAACGTTACGTTCATTGTAATAACCTAAACATTGTATTATCACAACTATATAATTGATAAGTTTCAAATATTAAATGTTCAGTCAAATTGTTTCTTATAGAATACGCCATGTATTTTATAAAAATTCCACTACCTATTACATACACATTAATTTTACGAGTGGCATATTAAATACGTATAGAGAAGAGAAATAGAGCGATAATTGGAGAGGCAAATGAGGGTATCTCTTCCATGGACGACGGGTATCATATTTGTAAATTTGAAGCTCTGAGGTACAATTCCTATCAAGGTTGGTTGATAGACGTCTGACAGGTACATAATTATAGTGTCTTAGTGTCTCAGGCTCTAAGAAAGTTAGTCGCTAGGGCGACATTAAAGTTTCGGCTTGCATTTTTCTACAATCCCCAATTTCCGTGGATGGTCACAAATGGAATATTTCATGTAAATAGAATATCGTTAACACATATGATTCAAGATGGCCACACCCAATGACGTTTGTATATGATTGATATTTTAATAGTCCCAGCGACTTAGCGTCTTGTTTAATAAATATCCGGCAGCGCACGAGATTCTCGTGAGAAATTTGGCTTAAACTTTCCAGTCATCATCAGTCATACAAGTATTCGCCTCTGTTCATATTTTTAAACATAGGGTTGACATTTACGAAGAAAGCATATATATTATAGAGCCGATATATTGTAAGATTATACAAAGAAAGCAGAAGAAATATTATGGAGCAGATATCTCGTCAAATTACAAAGTCATTGAGAAGTTTGAATTCCTCAGGTTTAATATATCCTTTTTGAAAGAAAGGCGAAATCATACAAATTTGAGTACGTACGTACGGATCTGAATTCATTTGTTCCCGTATAGTGAAGCCTACATAACTTTCTAAAGTCAAACTTCGATGCACGAGAAATCAATGTAATCATTTATAGATTTATAAGACATTCAGAGCAACCATTGTTCATAACCAAAACATTGTATTATAATAAATTTTGAAATTGGCAGACGCGATACTCGATAGTTTTTTTTCGTAGGATTTAGTGTCGTCTTCCAGTGTAGTTGGTGATTAACAATATTCACGAACTTAAATGAAGTATCTAACTTCATGATCATGATATGTATGTATAGAGATATCCTTGCAGTAAATAAATGAAAGCAAAATCGTATCGTCACGACGCACGACCTATTTCAAGTGTGAAAATTATATCGTCCAAACTAAGTTCTTGCTGCTATTGTCTACCTTAACCAAGACAGTCTTGGCTAGTGCGGCGAATATTTCTCTGTGTTCATAAGTTTTTGTTATTGATGAAATTTAAATGATATTGAATATTAAGTTTAAACAACCATGCATATACAATAATATATAATATATCGGACAATGTCTGTGGAGAGACTACAAATACAGCTATTTCAATTAGGGTTGTCACAGCCGCGCTAGTATTAAGATAATCATACCTACAATAATTATTCTCCGAACTGCACGATGGGTATACTTTCATATATATTCTTAGTTGTTTACTTGCCAGTCCTTTATGCCTTAACTCTCTTTTATTACAATTCACGGAGGAGGAATTGGTGCAAGCCATTTTTGTCTTTCCGAATTTCCTACATCAAACGAAATTGAGAGAATTTTCCTTCTTCAATTTGTTCACACGGGAATTCGCACGGTTTCATGCGCCCGTGTGAACACATGGGCTAAATGCAAATTTGTTTAAGGTTGCGTGTAAAGGGAGCGTTATAGCTACTAAGTTCACAGGGAAGAGCTCTACTCGTCGATACGGTCACTATCTATTTAACCTCATAAACACTGCATAGATTCGTACCATTAATACACGACAACCTTTCTTAAAATAATCAATTTGAATAATTTTGAATAACACTGCTTTTCCGTCGTTCTGTGTTGCCGTTCCACATTCTAAATATCTCTATTTAAATATCTCGAACGTGCGGTGCCAGTGTGTGTAGAGTGTAGCAAATATACGGTTGACTGTTGTGTAAAAATACCAGTAAAATACAATAAGAACTTCGACGATTCTGCTAACTTCCAGACAAAGTGCCTTCGCTCGAAACGTCGAAGTTCTTATTGTATTTTTCAGGTAGTTTTACACAACAGCCAGCCGCCGCTCTATATATATAAATAGGTCAATTTTTTGCCATTTCTTGAGTTTTTAAAAAAGAGGTCAAAAATGGCCAAAAAATATAAAGGGTTAGCCTTAAAGGGAAGTGTCACGGCGCTGATTGGCTAAAATAAACGGCGCAAAGTCCTTATGATCAGCGGCAAAATGTCTTTACTTTGTGCAACTCAAATGAAATTGCATTGTAAACTTTAACTAAGTGAACTCTATTTTCAAAGACTTCTGCAGAGTTCACTGCTTTTACACGTCCTTCTTATGTCTTCGTCTATAAATGAAAAGGTAAGTTTTGTTTATTTTAATTTTGTGCATGTTATTTTTGGGAATAGACTAGTTAGTCACTATTAAATTTCTTGTCAGTTGTCAGACTGCAAATGCAGAAATACTTGCTTGAGGAAAGATGGTGAAAAGAAGAAGGGTTGTCCCTGCAGAACAGCTAGTCGTTATTGTTCTCAGTTATGTGTATGTGGAAATAAAGAGAAACCATGCGTAAACAATGTAGGTTTGTACATTTTACATAAGTAATTCAGCACTGTATTGCGCGATTGCGCCTATTTTGCATAAAAATATTTTGGAAATACGTATTCTTATGCACATTAGCGTATATGTACATATTATAAGCTCTGCTATGCATTTCTTATATGTGTACTTTGTTTCATTTGTTTTATCTTTTCATATATTTTGTTGCAACTGTTTATGATGTCGGTTGATTGTTTATTATCTGTTATGCAGGAAGGATATGTTCCGCCACCAAAAACGAAGAGAAGTAAAGGCCAATCTACTGGCCAAAGTAGCCATGATGACCAGTCAAATAGACCATCAACATCTGCTTTAAGACAATCAGAGGATGATGAAAACAGACTAGAAAACAATCAAGTTAAGGTAAGAAATGCAAGTATAAATTTCCCAACTTTAGTATACTGTAGTCAGTACACTTTGCAAAAGCTGCCTTGTTTATGTTGACATATGTCATGGATCATTGAATCATATTTTCAACATAAACAAATGCATAGTGTTTCCACAAACTAGTGCTGAGGATCAAGAATCGTGTACTTTTAATTTGAATTAGATATATCCAGCAATTTTGTTAAATACCTTACTTCAAAATAATTCTAACTGATTTCTATCTGAATTCTATCTGAATTTCCCTATAATTTGTTTTAGGCACATGAAAAGGGCTGCCTAGAGAGTTTGTGGGCCTGGGGCAAAAATTTTACTTTGGGGCCCTATTAACCTTCAACATGAAAAACCTCCAACTAGGATGCGTGTAGACTTAAGTTGAAAGGTGTGTCGGCCACCTATTTTAAAAATACTCTCAACTTGCAAAGAGGCCATTATAAAGACCTGCATTAGCATTCGCATAACTTATAACACATACATTATTTTTTACGCATTTCTTGATACTTTGGATGCTGATATGATCAAACAGCTTGCACTATGTGTCCTCCAAAGGGGGTTGGCAGTATGGATTATATTCATAGCATGATGAATGTAATGCATGATGGTGATGAGGACGAAGTACCACGTGCTCAACAGAATATTCAGGAAGCATCATCACCATCAAACAGCAATGAAAGACAGGAACCTGTTCCTGATTGGTGCAAATGTGGCCGTTGCTTTATCATGCCACAGGGCAAATGAAAACAGGTGCTGTAAACACAAGAAGTGCGTTACAAACACAAGAAGATTTACAAAACTGTGTGTTGACCCAGAATTTTTGCTACTTAGCAGCCGAAATGTTGGTGATATCCGGAACGACCCAAAAGGTAATAGTACCAGGGCATTTAGAAAGCAGGCATACCGACATCATATTTTAGATACATATGGATACTTAAGTAAAGGAAACAGAAAAGTGGCCCCGTCGTGTGTGGTGACATCATTAGAAGGCATTATCCATCTCCAGCTGGTGTATATATGGGATATTGAGAACATTAAGAATGGAATATTTCAAGATTTTGTGGCATCTCGTTCGATTGAGCTTATAGTTGAAGGTGTTTTGTAGATGGAATACTCGAACGAAAAGTTATATACATTTTTCAGACATAACCAGGAGAAGTTGCGAAAAATGCAACTTTAGGTCCTCTGGCAGGAATCGAATCTGCGGCCCTGCGATTCCGGTGCAGCGCTCTAACTAACTGAGCTACAGAGTCCAGTTGTCGAGCATTAACTACAGATTCATAAAAACGTTCTATTTCAATGTAGGTATCATGTGTAATTTGTTACAAAAATGGTTCAAATTGCGCGATATATTGTTTTATTTGGTACGCTTAGAGTATTTCCAACAATGACAGTGCATAATATAGCCAAGAAAAGGCTAGATAAACAAGCGTCCTGGGGCAATCTAGTCTAATTCATTAATTAAATACCCAATATTATATGGCTTTGGCTTCAGATGTTCAGAGGTAGTCACCTCAACGCAAAATGCTCAGAAAAGAACGTTTGAAAGATATTTGCATCAGTGGCGGATTACCAAATAGGCAGAGTAGGCAGAAGCCTATACTCGCCCGGGCTTTCAAGAGGCCCGTGATATTCAGAAAATGCACTTTTTATTAGAATTATTACTATTTTTGACATTAGTTCAGCAAAACAGCCTCAAAAAGCGGGAAATAGCATTCCCGAGACCTTAAATTTCCAAACATTTAGGCGGAACATGGCCCGGACCTCGCTAAAAGATGTGTTACCGTTTACAGGCGTGAAAATATCATTCTCAAGACCAGCGAATTGTACTTAGCCAATAGACCCCGTAACTGGTAATCCGCCACTGATTTGCATGTTTAATAATTATGATATCGGACCGCACTCTGCATGACCCAAGCATTGTTGACATTTGACAAGCTGCTGTTAAATAAAACGCCAGAATGGCCCAGAAAAGATTTCGATCACGTACTGACCGATTTACTCGCCGACCAAATTCCAAAAATTAAAATAACACGCGCGAGGAGGGTTCGGAACTGATTCGGAACGTCATCCTAGAAGTTGATTATTGAAAAGAAACAGTCGCAGAATGTTGAACAAAATTTCGCTCGCTCTGGGAGTTGTGGTCACTATCTCAGCTTTGGGTAGGAAAATTGTCAAATTTTCACAAACAAACTATAAAATAGACTATCTGTGACCTTCCATGGGAAAACATACCTTAACGATATTTCGTTGAAACGGCCAAAAAAACGGAGAACGAACGGATAGAGAACGTTTTGTTATAACGTTTCAACGAATCTCAAAAACGTTTTGATGATTTGAGCAAAAAATCTGAACGAATAAAGTCGAGGATTTGAACGGATAAAAAAACGTTCTATCAGAAGTCGTTTGAACGAATTAAATTATTGAACGTTCCAAACGAAATTCGCCATAACGCATAGATTAAGGATAGCTGTCAACAGAATAGAATAAAGTAGCAAACAAGTAACCTCTATCGGCGCACAAAAGTACTCAAGTGATATAAATATTATACAAATTTAACTAAACATTCTGATAAATTACGCTATGAATATTGTTCAATTCGAAAATTCGAAGATATAGTACAGCAGTTATATTAGTTACATGAAGTTGTACAGTTTGAATTATTGTGCAGTATTCTTTAAATTTGACATATATTGAGATATTCAATAACTATTCTGGAAGATATTTGAAACCTCTGATGCGGAAACCACGCTGCCAAAACAAGGCAAGGCAAAGGCTATGATTTAGACAGTTGAACTTTGGATATGCTATATTCTATAGTATGCATGTCTGGCTATTCTCCTTGAGCAGCTTAAATCTCGCGCCAATTGATTTAATTTCCTGCCTGAAATAATTATTATGAAGAAAAAATTGTCAACAGATCAAAGCAAAATCTATTGCGCGTTAAAGAATATAGACTAGGGTACCAAAAAGGTAGGGAATGCTGCGGGACTGTTATTATTCTTTAGCTTCTTGAAACAAACATGCAAACAAATATGCAACACAAATTATATTCAGTAGACGGTAGTTATTGGCATTGACCCAGTGGCTTGCGCGCTGTCAGTAGATGCATACCCTAGCACAGTTTGCAGGATGAGACAAGCTAAATATATCACGAAACATGAAAGACATCAAATTTTGTAACATCTATTTCAAAATATCAATATTTTCCATGTATTGTTCTACCACATGGAATTCCCACATGAAACCCATGTTTACTGCGATGAGTAATTGGACACTGCCACGCAAGGAAATTTGCATATTTTTGTAGTGTATAAAAGCTTTAAACTATATATACATGTGCGCAAAATAATTTGCGAGTCACCTATATGTAAAGCACAACTCATTTCAACTCATTGCCATTCGAATATTTGTCTTAGTGCGCGCACAACTGAGACCCTTCATGTCTGTTCTGACAATAATATGTGAAGGCCCGCGGCTAGACAAAAATGTTAAGTCCATTGTAAAATAGGAATAAAAACATATTTATATGCCTACAGTAGCCTATTTAATAGGTCAAACAGAATGATTCAGTCAGGCAATTTAGACGATCAATTGCATATCTGTGACTTTGTGTCAAGTTCACACGGAGTCACAATCGTCAAGCGGCATACACGAAACATCACTTGATACAAAATATGGAAATCAGCAAGAGAAAGCAAACGCGAATGGATAGAAAGACATCTCTATGTAAGACTTCCATGCTTTACAGCACTAACAGCTCAAGCAAAGTCGATAGCATGCACTAATGCAGAATATATAGTATATATATAGACAGACACTGAATCTAGCTGCGATCGATTGTGTGCTTTCAGCGTTTCATAGATATATAAATTAAGATTGCCAACTTTCCAAAAAGGAGTAAACAAATGTAAATGTAACATATAAACAAAAGACAAAATATCCTACCTTGAATGGTCAAAATAGACTTGAAAAAGCTTTAGAAATTCGATAACAATTCGAAGACTCCGTCCGTAAAATTTGTGTTCTGCGCATAGCAAGCGCGCACGACCACAATTCCATGCGCTAAATAAAATTTACTTCAAAACCCCCTCTCTGCACATATTAGGCTGCTGCTACGCTCGCTCGCTTCAGGCTCGCTCGCTCCGCAGCAATTATATGAATGCTTATTATGTGCCCAATCCTTTTATATAGTTATAAACCAAACTTGTATTCTGTAGATTATTCTCTTTATTATTTATTTAGTTATTTACATCAATTCCAAGGTCGCCATTTTTGTTGCCATATTTTTTCCTACACTGCAGTTATATGCTCTCATTTTGCGAGCACACGACCACATATACAAGTGTTATGCTGTTTGAACAGCATTTTTTTTGTTATCCGTTTTTAAATTTCACCTAATCACAGGTTCCTCACCAACTTTCGGTGTAGGAATAATTAGGTGAAGTAATTTTACAGTTTTAGTGAGGGAGCGTAATTAAGGTGTCCAAAACCACACAAAGGCCGAGGTTAATCTACAAAAAACCCGGCACATCCTATAAAGCTGCATATACGGTAGTTCCAGAAAACTGCATTTAAATGACACTATTTTAACGACATCACCTTACGCCGGTCCCCAACCGCAAATTATTAACTCTAGATCAATACATGTTATTAATTAACTAAGTTCATGGTGGTCACTAATGTATCTCTAAGAATTTCATCAGGAAATATTTTATTTCCCTTCATACTAGAGCATCTACACAGAAATTAATGATAGAAAATAGCATACAATGTCAACTGTCTAAATATTTCTAAGCTACCTGCGCTAGCTATAGTACCCTGAAAAGGAAACCAATTATGCCATGTCTAAGACCTGGCATAAATGGTAAATTTTTGTTAGTTAACGTCCGGCGTTCCACAACTTATTTTCGAATGTCCGGCGTTCCGCAATTCCGAATGTCCGGATTTCCACCCTGAAAAGCAACCTAATACTCGACCCTGGCAGGAATAGTGCACAGTTTTTTTTACTAAGGCATATAGCAATAGCAAACTGCCCATATAGAAACAGCGGTTCGAAAGTACATGCACTCCAGCCGCCCATATAGAAACGACAGTCCCAAACCCATGCACAGGGGAGTTTATACTCACCAATATAACAAAAGAGTGATCCTCATTCACTTCGAGACATCAACTTGTGACACAATTTGTGCCTCCTGCCTACCTACGATAATTCAAGCAAGACTTCCCCAGACATCCACATTGTAAAGTAAGCATAACATAACAACATAACACAATGACATGTTTCTGGCAAAATCTTTTATGCTTGTCCTGCCTATTATTATCCTTGCAATTTTGAGGTTCCATCTACCCACAAATTCATTCAAAATGTTTTTATAAACTTGGTAAGCAATTCTTGTTTGAGTGTGGGTAAATGCACCCTATTTAAATTATCCCAGTTATGTGACCACCAAGCTAAACTACGCAAACCTCATGCCAAGCCACTTTGAAGGTCTGGCAACCTTTCAACTGATGTTTATTCACGTCCATCTGAACGATACATCAATTTCCTCTTGTCATAATAAGCAATCTAAAGCGAGTTATATTACCAGTACTGCATTAGATAAACCTTTCTATAATAGATAACTACAGTAATTAGTTCATGTCATGTAACGCCAATTTGGTTTTCAGTCAGCATATATTTAAACTAAAGCAGGTTTTAAATCGTGCAACCCAAAGATACTAATACAATCGGTGGATTTATAGGGGGCTAGATTAAGTTAACTAAACGCAGAAATGTTAATTTTATGGTCATGAGGTTCATAGGAGAACATTTATATATTTTCGAGTCGTTATTCATTAAACTTGCCTGATGAGTGATGAGCAAAGTACATGTAAAATCGACCTTCAGACCTTGGGCACTTATTTACTGCTGTACATATCGTTAGCTGGCTATAAAGTATGCTAAATTGGTAAAACATATTCAACTGAACTTACCATATATATGCAATTTTACAATGACTCGCTAGATTTTTTCTCTCCTACTTCGATTCACCACGTATGTCATACCGACAATATATAACATGTATATGAACGAAAAGCTTTTAAATTGGTGCATACTAAATATTCGGCGGTATTAAACCAGATTACCGCCGTGTTCTCACTCATATTTACCATATATCTAATGTACAGTAGGCCATATAGTAGATTAATTTGCCTCGAATTAAGCCGAAGGCACGCATTGATTTACTTCACAGTGCTGACAACAACAGCATGCATGTATATGAGGTCAAAACCAACGGGGGTCAGTCCTGGGTGTCAATCCTATATTAATGGAGAGACATATACAAACCCCATTATGCTATTAAGAATAGTAAAATAACGTTGCTGTGTAAGGGCACTTGCGTGAGTGCAAATATCGTGTCGGCTATCTTGTTAGGCATGGTAATTAATTTAGTTCTCGTCATATTTCGCGAATATAATATCAAAAAATATTTGTACATTGCAGACTTTCATAATACACAGATCTGTTTGTAAGCTCAATTAAGCAGCATAATATTGGCCCGGTATACTGCGCAAGCTACAATGCATGCATGTGCAGACCAAGTGTTGTAATCTGCCGGCATTCCTGTCTGCACAGGTATACAGTAGATCTTGTTGTTCCGGCTCCGGACTTAGACTAAATACAGTATGTAGAATTTAAACTGCATGCATATGCCATGCAAAATTCCTCAATTTAGTTAGGTGTTGTCTGTTGATATACCGATTTCCGACAATGTAAGTTCATTAGCACCTTGCCAAAGCATCTGGCAATACAGTTGTTATAATACGACATATGGCTTGCGATTTTGTGTGTCCTGTCGAACTTTATGAAACTCTACAGAATTGTTTATGCACCGCTTTCCATCATTGCACCCTCCGAACCGGCTGTTCAAAAACGATTAGTAGATTTTTAAAAGAAACGTTTTTACATTATGCTTGAAATAATTGCATTTCTGCAAAAATAATAATAGCATTTCATGTAGTTCACGCTAAGACAGAATCGACAAGCGCACGGAAGAAGATTCGAGTAGCCTATAAACACCCAATTTCCTTTTACACAAATTGTATTAAGGAGCAGGCGTGAATCGCTTTCTAGGAGTATTTCTCTGCAACACTTTCTATGCTTATCCTATAAGATTCTAACATTGCAAAAGGTTGGTGAACTTAGTGTTTGTTTGAACGAAATCCAATATCGCTCGAACGAAATCTAATCGTTTGAACGAACGCTAAATCCAAATGTTTGAACGCTTTTGAAACATTTTTCATACGTTTTTTTCCATGCGTTTCAACGGGCCGTTAGGAATTATGAACGTTCTCCAAAATCGTTTTAACGAAACGCTGAAGCGTCTGAACGCCTAACGAACGGATAACGAACGAATTTTTAGCACGTTTTTCAAAAGCGTTAAGGTATGTTTTCCCATGGAAGGTCACAATTTATTTATTCTTTCCTATAGTATATATATACATGAACTTGTGGTTAGCTCATGACAGCTGGACTCTGTAGCTCAGTTGGCAGAGCGCTGCACAATTCCTGCCAGAGCGCCTATAGTTGCATTTTTCTCAACTGCCCTGCATGGTTAGGTCTGAAAATATGTATGTAATTTCGCTCGAAATTTCCATGTACAAACACAATTAATTCTAAACCGAAGTTCGTCTAGAGTTATCATCCGTTTCTACTTATGAGGGTGGTAAAGGGTATTTTCGTGAGCCGTGAATTGCCAATATTTGCAGTTCCGGCCGTGAAATGTGAAATGACGGATTTTTATTTCGTGAAACGTGATTTACATCGCTAGCCGTGAGCCGTGATTGCCGGTAATTTTTGTGTGTGAAACGAGAAATGTATTTTAGGCTGGTAGAACAAAGACTTCACGAGCAGTGAAGAGCAATGCTTTGGATGTAACAATTTTACTTCATGCATGTATTTTTTTGATTTTTACCACATATATCGGTTGTTTTTTAACAATTTATTGTTTCCATGTTGAGTTTTTCTTGGTGAAATTAGTTTCGAAAACGTAAAAATTATGTAACGGGTTGAGAAAGGCTTTAAATATTCAATGTAGAAAATAAAATTTACACAGGTTGAACGGCGTTTTCTTCAATTTTCGTGATATGGCTAATTTTTTACACATGAAACGTGAAATGGCTGTTTTGCTTCACGCGTGAAACGCGATCCGAAGCCCCCATTTACCACCCACACTTATGAGTTTTCAACCCTAATCCAAACCCTCTACCTAACGCTAACCCATGAACAACGAAACATGACTCCATGACTTTTTGCTGTTACAGGGAGTGCTCTGATATGCAATTATTGCAAATACTCGTCAGCAATGCCAAAAGCCCAACAAATGTGCAACTCTAAAAGTACAGTCAACTGTACCAGTGATTATTGTATTACTGCAACTTATACCGATAGTAGCGGAACGGTATTTGTTACTAGAGAATGTGCCAATGTTAATTGTCCCGATACTCAAGGAACATGTGGCGTCATGTTCAAAGCGTTTAATTTGAAATCCTGCGTTGTGGCGTGTTGTACGGCCGATAATTGTAACAATCACACCTTCAGTCCCACCCGCAGTCTCACAACCAATCCCACTCCCAGTCTCACCACCAGTCCCAGCACCTGTCCCATCAGCAGTGCAAATGATATCATGGCGACCAAGTTCACTCTTTCCTTGATGGTGATTGTTGGCTTCCTTATTGCTTAATTGATGGTTTTTGTACAACTGCATGGTATGCCCATGCAATGCCCAGAATTAATTTTCGTAGATGTTCCTTGTAGTGTCAGTGTATGTTAAAATATCAATATTCTTTCAAATATTTTACACGATTTTTTTAACCGTAGGTCACTGGTAATATACTTCTAAATTCATTTTGTCAAAATCAGATCTCTTTAAAAGAGTGTACTAACCCCTCTCCTCCTCCGCAGAGGCTGTATTATTACGATTATTATTACGCTAACATGACGCATTTCACTACGCCGCTGGGCAGGGTAACGCAGGCGGAGAACGAGGGAGAAGAAGGAAGGCGCGCTCTCCTTCCTTCTCGCACGTTTTGCGCCTGCGTTCCTTCGCCGAGCGGCTCATATTCCTCGTAATGCGCCATGTAAAGCGTAGTGAAATGCGTCATTACAATAATCGTAAAAATAGAGCGGCCTCTGCGGAGGAGAGAGTTCTAACCCTCTTGTTGCTGGAAATCTCTTTTTTTTGCACAAAAGCATACTAGGCCTTTATCTTGAAATGCCGGGCCTTAGCATAACACTTAGCATATCAGTCCGCCACTTGACATTAAAAATTGAAACCAACAAAAGCGTAAAATGGGTGTTTCATTATCTAGCGTCCATCTTAAACCACGTGCTTAAACATTTTGCTTTCGGTCATGTTGTTCCACATTGTTTAAAGAAGACAAATTTGATAGCCAGAAAACTCAGGAAAGGTAATATTTTTTCTTCGCATAACTAACGTTATTTATAATGGATAGCTCTAGCAGTTATTAACTGTTTGCCCAGAGGTTTTCCTCTCTTATTGGTTCAGTATTACTACAGAAGGAAACCTAAACTAAACTAACAATTTATATGCTGGATAGTTCTATAAATTCTAAACTTTTCTCGCTAGAGATCCAGTGGGAGCTATCCATTATTAGTGCAGTGTTACTACATGAGGAAGCCTAAAGTAAACTATGTTACGAAAGCGCAATTTCGTTCCACGAGGCGGGATATTTAGATGGATAAAACAACGTGTGACGGAAATAATTCGTTCCATGCACTCATGCGAGTTTCCAAGCAACGCACAGACCTCTTCCCTCATATAAGGCTCATATAGATTATGACAGCAGCGATTATCAGGTAACCAATCAGCTACAACGAAACAAAACCACATGATGAAAAGTAAATATATATAAGTAAATATGTGACGTGATTTTGAATGCTTTCTGATCACTGTGCTTCAATACCAACGCCTCTTTATTGAGTTCTTCGCTTCACGACACGAAGCTGCTTTTGAAGTTGGCATTTTGAAAACGTTCTATTTCAAGGTAGGTATCATGTGTAATTTGTTACAAAAATGGTTCAAATTGCGCGATATATTGTTTTATTTTGTACGGTTTGAGTATTTACGCAACGACAGTGCATAATATAGCCAAGAAAAGGCTAGATAAACAAGCGTCCTGAGGTAGTCTAATTCATTAATTAAATACCCAATATTATATGGCTTTGGCTTCAGATGTTCAGAGGTAGTCCTAGTCACCTCAACCCAAAATGCTCAAAAAAGAACGTTTGAAAGATATTTTCATCAGTGGCGGATTACCAAATAGGCAGAGTATAGGCTGTACTTCGATATTTAGAGACTCCTTCTTCAATCGTAATGTGCAACTATGGAACAATCTACCACTTGACATTCGTAAATCAGCTATTTTTAGTTCCTTTAAAACTAGATTATACAAACATTATCTTAATAAGCGAAATAACATTTTTGATACGGACAGACTAAGTACTTGGAAGACAATATGTCCTTATTGTAGGTCTATTGACAATCCTTCCTGCTGTTAGGAGATATGTGGGCTGGTTTGCACTATCAAAGTTTTTGTTATCTCGGTGGTGTTATCTCTTCTCAAACAAGTAAATTTGTCCTTTGATCAAATCCATGCGTCAGTTATACTTTCACGGTGATTATCTGTATTAGGGAAACTTTGGTGGTGTAAATTAGCTTATGACGCAAGCAGTGAAGGGTCTATTATTATTATTATTATTATTAAGGAGAATGGCGTATTTCGCCCAACAGTAGTTAGATAAACTAGATAGGTTTTATGTATATTTTCTGTCATCATAGACATAGTGTAAATTTAGGTGTTATATATTTGCGGGGTTTGCCTTGTTGGGACTTCGAGTCCGTTTGTGAATCCCTTATCTAACTTTCCTTTTGTTGTTTGTAATATCTTGTTTGTTTTAATGTATTGTTGTAAATTTTTAGCGAGTTTGATTAAAGCTTCTTATTATTATAAGATGTGTTACCGTTATTATTATAAGATGTGTCAACACATGCGAAATGTACTTAGCGTACAGGCCCCGTAACTGGTAATCCGCCACTGAGTTGCATGTTTAATAATTATGATATCGGACCACACTCTGCATGACGCATGCATTATTAACATTTGACAAGCTGCTGTTAAATAAAACGCCAGAATGGCCCAGAAATGATTTCGATCACGTACTGACCGATTTACTCGCCGACCAAATTCCAAAATTTAAAATAACACGCGCGAGGAGGGTTCGGAACAGATTCGGAACAGATTCGGAACGTCATCGTAGAAGTTGATTATTGAAAATGGCGACGTAAATGAGTAAAGCAGTCAAAAGCCCTGCGGCGAAACACCCAAAAACGGGTACGGCTGAGGAGGGGAAAGACCGTCTGCAAGTTTTGGCAGTGTATTTGATTCCCGCCCCCTTTCAATCCCGCCCCCTTTTGATTCCCGCTCCCTCGCAAAAATGAAAAATGTCACCTTTAATTAGCGAAACGAAATAGGAGAGCCACTTCCCTTACGCATAATTTTTCTAAGAAATATAAAGTTTATATTCTAAACCCAATTTTTAACCCGACATAACGGTTAATTAGGCCTAATTAAGGTGTTATATTTCAGGTTAATAACTAGCAATTTACCATTGCGAATATAATATCTGCAGGGTTATTGAACAGTAGAATTTTCAACGAGACATCGGTTTATTAATACGCGTGTTTTAATGCTTAAAAGTAAAACAGAATCTATATTATATAATATTTAGCACAAAGTGCAACTTTAGCGCATGTTACGACACACGACTTTTACCTACGACACACAATTATATCGTATGCTGTTCTACTCTGTTGTATTTTAGAATATTCTATTTTATTCAATAATTTGTGCATAATTTAATCAAATTTGTTATTATCTTTTTGATTTAGTTTGGGAAAAGAAACAGTCGCGGAATGTTGAACAAAATTTCGCTCGCTCTGGGAGTTGTGGTCACTATCTCAGCTTTGGGTAGGAAAATTGTCAAATTTTCACAAACAAATTAAACTTTAAAATAGACTATCTTTCCTATAGTATATATATACATGAACTTGTGGTTAGCTCATGACAGCTGGACTCTGTAGTTCAGTTGGCAGAGCGCTGCACAATTCCTGCCAGAGGGCCTATAGTTGCATTTTTCTCAACTGCTCCTGCATGGTTAGGTCTGAAAATATGTATGTAATTTTCGCTCGAAATTTCCATCTACAAACACAATTAATTCTAAACCGAAGTTCGTCTAGAGTTATCATCCGTTTCTACTTATGAGCGTGGTAAAGGGTATTTTCGTGAGCCGTGAATTGCCAATATTTGCGGTTCCGGCCGTGAAATGTGAAATGACGGATTATTGTTTCGTGAAACGTGATTTACATCGCTAGCAGTGAGCCGTGATTGCCGGTAATTTTTGTCTGTGAAACGAGAAATGTATTTTAGGCTGGTAGAACAAAGACTACACGAGCAGTGAGAAGTGAAGAGCAATGCTTTGGATGTAACAATTTTACTTCATGCATGTATTTTCTTGATTTTTACCACATATATCGGTTGTTTTTTAACAATTGTTTCCATGTTGAGTTTTTCTTGGTGAAATTAGTTTCGAAAACGTAAAAATTATGTAACGGGCTGAGAAAGGCTTTAAATATTCAATGTAGAAAATAAAATTTACACAGGTTGAACGGCGTTTTCTTCAATTTTCGTGATATGGCTAATTTTTTACACATGAAATGTGAAATGGCTGTTTTGCTTCACGCGTGAAACGTGATCCTAAGCCCCCCTTTACCACCCTCACTTATGAGTTTTCAACCCTAATCCAAACCCTCTACCTAACGCTAACCCATGAACAACGAAACATGACTCCATGACTTCTTGTTGTTACAGGGAGTGCTCTGATATGCAATTATTGCAAATACTCGTCAGCAATGCCAAAAGCCCAACAAATGTGCAACTCTAAGAGTACAGTCAACTGTACCAGTGATTACTGTATTACTGCAACTTATACCGATAGTAGCGGAACGGTATTTGTTACTAGAGAATGTGCCAATGTTAATTGTCCCGATACTCAAGGAACATGTGGCGTCATGATCAAAGCGTTTAATTTGAAATCCTGCGTTGTGGCGTGTTGTACGACCGATAATTGTAACAATCACACCCTCAGTCCCACCCGCAGTCTCACCACCAGTCCAACCCACAGTCCCACCCCCAGTCTCACCACCAATCCCACCCCCAGTCTCACCACCAGTCCCAACACCTGTCCCATCAGCAGTGCAAATGATATCATGGCGACCAAGTTCACTCTTTCCTTGATGGTGATTGCTGGCTTCCTTTTTGCTTAATTGATGGTTTTTGTACAACTGCATGGTATGCCCATGTAATGCCCAGAATTAATTTTCGTAGATGTTCCTTGTAGTGTCAGTGTATGTTAAAATATCAATATCCTTTCAAATATTTTACACGATTTTTTTAACCGTAGGTCACTGGTAATATACTTCTAAATTCATTTTGTCAAAATCAGATCTCTTTAAAAGAGTGTACTAACCAGTGACGAACACTTCGCGAAATATTAGGGTTGAGATTTTAGGTTACCAATATATTCTAACCCCTCTCCTCCTCCGCAGAGGCTCTATTATTACGATTATTATTACGCTTACATGACGCATTTCACTACGCCGCTGGGCAGGGTAACGCAGGCGGAGAACGGGGGAGAAGAAGGAAGGCGCGCTCTCCTTCCTTCTCGCACGTTTTGCGCCTGCGTTCCTTCGCCGAGCGGCTCATAATCCTCGTAATGCGCCATGTAAAGCGTAGTGAAATGCGTCATTACAATAATCGTAAAAATAAAGCGGCCTCTGCGGAGGAGAGAGTTCTAACCACTGAGCTATATAATACCTGGAGGACCTGACGCTAATGTCAGCCAGGCAGCAAAGTGAAGCCAAAAACATGGCGGATTTTGGCATTTTCTGACGCCATAATGACGTCACTGGTTCTAGTTGGAAATGGTAATTACCACTGACCAGGGCTCATTATGAGCCCTCAACAATGTTCACACCCCCCTGTTTTTTTTTATTAAATTTTTGCCGTGAATAAGTGAATTTTTGTTGTTGTTTTCGGCTTTTACAAATATTTTTTCAACTTTTGACCATTTGTTCAAAGATGTGGAAGTCGCACACGTTATTCCCGTCCGTAAAGACAACAAACAAATATTAAAACCTCAAAAAATGATGGGCGAAGATTCAAGACGATATCTGAAGTCTATTAACAGGTAAGAGACGATTTCAGTATTTCACAGTTTACATACAGTTTACATTGCAATATTTCGTTAAAAAGTGGCAGGCAAAAAGTTAAAATACACCCTATTTGTTAGGAAAACAGCTTCCTTTTACAGTGTTATCTTAGGAAGCACTTTAGAAGCGGCCTTTGGTTGTTAGTAACAAAGCAAAAAATCGTGCTATATTAAAATATAGTTTTACCATCAAAGCAAAGGGAGATTTTTATGCTAAGATGGTTTAAATTTCACATTTTGAATTCGTACCATTTTATAATGTTGTGAATTGCTTGTACGCATTTAAATAGTTTGGAGAATTACTCCTGGTAGCAGTATGAATTATGAAACAATGTATTTTATCAGTCAATTCCAGCATTGCCCATGGCTGGGCCACAGGCTACACCTGGGCTTTTGCATTCTATTTTTCTCCATCCAGCCTGCCCCTGGGCTTTTGCATTTTATTTGTCTTCATCCATCCCAAAAGCAAGTGCCAGGCTTTTGCATTATATATTTCTTCAAGTATATAATTCCCCCAGGCTGGAACAATGAAAGAGTGTGACAAATCATTCAGAAGTTGCCCAGTGCAGTGGAGTAGCCAGCATTTTCAGTCAAGGGGGCCCAACGAAGTGCTAGGGCCTAGGGGGGGGGGCAACATAGGACCCCGGTCTCCCCTCTGGCTATGTCACTGGCCAGTGCAAACATTCACACATAGAGAGGTTGCAAATGCCTGTTGGGATGGGCAATGTTAGAATTGTATGATGCTAAAACATCAGGGTTTGTAGACTTGTAGCAACTTATCCTTACTCCTGAGAATTACTCTCTCATGCTTTTAGTACCACAGTTTTCACATATTTATGTCAGTGAGAACTTGCATATTTTGTATATAATCTAATCTTTTTTCTTGCAGGATTTGTTGCACAATGACACAACCTTTCTTTCTGCTGATGAAATACATTAGTTATTATCATGTAACATGTTTGAAAATTGAAGATACAATATCATAATGTTAATTGACTTTATTTTTTGACTTTCTTCAAGAATAAGATCCTGAAAAATAATTAATCACTGTAATCAAATTTTCATAGTGTAATAATTAACAGAAAATATTGAAATTTTGTGAATATTTACAAAAGATATTGATATAATTATGTTTAGTAACACAAATAATTGCATTAAATATTTCCAATCATGAAACATCTGCATCTTGATGCCTTGTGCCTTTTTTCTGGTATCTATAACTGTATGACAGACTTTGCTGGAAAATAGAAGAGAACAATTAACTGTGTTATTAGACATTTTTGTTACCAAAGCATTTTATCTATTATCTCTGTATAGGGTGGAAGAGAAATAAAACAATATTACTATTTGTGTATATCTGGCCTTATTAAAAATATTAGGAAAAACATTAAAGGGCACTTCAAGTGGCACTTTGGTGGGGAGGGGTTGGTTGACATATTTTTTCACGGACCATATTACCACCACTGCAGTTAGCCAGTTACTTTCAAAAGTGTGCTTGGATATGCAATGGACTATTCCCACTTGTTTGGAATGTATGGTTGGTTGCCATCATTCACCCTCTCCCCCCTATAGTGTCTGACACTGCTGCCCAAAAGCAATATTTAATCCTGTTATGAATGAAGTATCTATAAATTACCACTTTAGACTGCAGAATGGCACATATATGATATATTTTATCACTTGCAAGTTTTATCTTTTACTTTCCTATAAATATCAAGAAAAATGTTCAATTAACTAAAACTATAAGCTGTCCCATAATTGCAAAGGACAAAATCAAGATGTATACCTAACTCCAAAGTACTATAAATGAAACAAACCGAAAAATTTGTTATCTAAACGTGCCTAAGAGTGTTGCATGACACTAGTTGTTCTATAAATCCTACGGTATTTTGACATAGTAAAATTATAATGGACAAAGTGAAAGTGCATGTATTTTATATACTGTGGCATTCAGTGGCAAAAAATGGGCAGAGTGCACAATATTTATTAATATGTAAAAAACTACAATGGCAATTTTCATTAAAACAAAAATAGTTCTCGTATACATTTCTTAATCATTCTTATACAATATCTTTGAAATATTTTTTATCTCTGCCGTTAAAATACCTGCTGTTTTAAATCGTTAGTGTAATACTCAAGTTTTGAAATTTATAGTTTTTCCATAAAAAGTAGAAAACAAATATTTAATACAACGTTACCTGAGTAAAAAAATGTTTTCTTTAACAGTACCATTGTTGCATCCGTAAGCAGAGCAAAACCTCACTTTTCTCTCCACGTTGGAAAACAAATAAGACAGGCGAAAAAATGAGAGTTTGAGCTTTAAAACAAAATATTTCGCAAAAATGAAAAAAAAATTGCAAAAAACCAGGGGGGTAATAATCCCGTTTTAAATTAGGATCGCGGTTGGTCAGTGGTAATTACCATTTCCAACTAGAACCAGTGGCGTCATTATGGCGTCAGAAAATGGCAAAATCCGCCATGTTTTTGGCTTCACTTTTTTCTGCCGAGCACTTCCTCCAGGTAATATATAGCTCAGTGGTTCTAACCCTCTTGTTGCTGCAAATCTCATTTTTTTGGCACAAAAGCATATTAGGCCTTTATCGTGAAATGCCGGGCCTTAGCATAACACTTAGCATATCAGTCCGCCACTTGACATTAAAAATTGAAACCAACAAAAGCGTAAGATGGGTGTTTCATTATCTAGCGTCCATCTTAAACCACGTGCTTAAACATTTTGCTTTCGTTCATGTTGTTCCACATTGTTTAAAGAAGACAAATTTGATAGCCAGAAAACTCAGGAAAGGTAATATTTTGTCTTCGCATGACTAACGTTATTTATAATGGATAGCTCTAGCAGTTATTAACTGTTTGCCCATAGGTTTTCCTCTCTTATTGGTCCAGTGTTACTACAGAAGGAAACCCAAACTAAACTAACATTTTATTTGCTGGATAGTTCTATAAATTCTTCACTGTTCTCGCTAGAGATCCAGTAAGAGCTACCCATTATTAGTGCAGTGTTACTACATGAGGAAGCCTAAACTAAACTATGTTACGAAAGCGCAATTTCGTTGCACGAGGCGGGATATTTGGATGGGATAAAACAACGTGTGACGGAAATAATTCGTTCCTGCGCTCATGCGAGTTTCCAAGCAACGTACAGACCTCTTCGCTCATATCAGGCTCATATAGATTATGAGAGCCGCGCTTATCAGGTAACCAATCAGCTACAACGAAACAAAACCACATGCTGAAAAGTAAATCTATAAGTAAATATGTGACGTGATTTTGAATGCTTTCTGATCACTGTGCTTCAATACCAACGCCTCTTTATTGAGTTCTTCGCTGCACGACACGGAGCTGCTTTTGAAGTTGGCATTTTGAAAACGTTCTATTTCAAGGTAGGTATCATGTGTAATTTGTTACAAAAATTGTTCAAATTGCGCGATATATTGTTTTATTTGGTACGCTTTGAGTATTTACGCAATGAGAGTGCATAATATAGCCAAGAAAAGGCTAGTTAAACAAGCGTCCTGGGGCAGTCTAATTCATTAATTAAATACCCAATATTATATGGCTTTGGCTTCAGATGTTCAGAGGTAGTCACCTCAATGCAAAATGCTCAAAAAAGAACGTTTGAAAGATATTTGCATCAGTGGCGGATTACCAAATAGGCAGAGTAGGCTGAAGCCTACTCGCCCGGGCTTTCAAGAGGCCCGTGATATTCAGAAAATGCACTTTTTATTAGAATTATTACTATTTTTGACATTAGTTCAGCAAAATAGCCTGAAAAGCGGGAAATAGCATTTACGAGACCCTAAATTTCCAAACATTTAGGCGGAACATGGTCCGGACCTCGCTAAAAGATGTGTTACCGTTTACAGGCGTGAAAATATCATTCTCAAAACAGGCGAATTTTACTTAGCCAACAGGCCCCGTAACTGGTAATGCGCCACTGCGTATTGGTCAAACGTTGGCACACCCATTCAAATTGAGTAACAATCCATATATATATGTATATAGATATATATATAGATATATATATAGGTCTAGGATAGTTATGAGTAGCAAAATTTAAACTCTATAGGTTTTAGGACAATATGCTACTTGCTAGTTCTTACCTTGCCTCCTAACTCAAATGTTATTGATATTCAGCAGGTCAGGTCAAGTACTCAAGTTGCTATGTTCAAAATAGTATAGAACATAAAGATGCTGTTGATTTGATGCATAATTTTCATCGTAAAATTCAAACTTCCTCATGTTTACTAACAATGCTCGCCCTTAGATGTGGAATTGGTCACAAAGTTTAAAACATTAGCTAGTATTCATGGTAGTCAAGTTCACTTTAGCACTGAAAACCTATGTATATAAACAGGATGCGCATGCTATTTACAATTACACAATGTTTTATTTTTAATATGTTGTAGTATTTCTTATATACCTTTCTTATATAGCTTAATGGCTTAATCTTCGACAGTTTGACTGTTTAACTGTTTAGTTTCTCCTTCAGAAATAGAACAACTACATTTGAAATTGGCCACATATCTTGAAGCATTCGTGCTAGTCGATACTTTCGTATTAAAAACCTTCGTATTTCCACATTTTTATACGAATTAACGACGTTTCGTCAATTTAGTTTCACATTTCAAAACATAAGCGCCATGTTGAATTTAAGATCTAGCCTGCGAACAGGAAAAATTGAATGATGTCATGGCCTTGGGGAACATTACGTCATTGCATTGTAAGCCACTTGCTGATTGGTTATCAATTTAAATAAGCTCGTTCCTGAATGGCTACAAGCTAACATAACATTAACATTAACATTACATTACATTAACATTACATTTACAAGACGACAGCAATATATCTGCATTCGCAGATACAAAAAGCAAAACACTTTGCACTGGGACAACAGGGCTGCAGGTTTGATTTTGTAAGAGCATATTGTATATATAGCTGCCTTATTCTCAACTGCAGTTAGACGTAGCATAATAATGTATAGTTTCCTCTTGAAAATTTCCAACTACCCTTGATAGTTGTTTTATCAAGCAAATTGCTTAAAATCATTCTTATAATTATCGTATAATAATTTAATTTTGACATACTGTATTTCACACAAAAGCTAAATGAAATAGTTAAACATCCTTGGCATTAATGAAACGACACAGTATGTCTACAAACTGCGATTTGTTGGGTCAATTTTAGGTTTTGCAGACTGTTAAAGGATTAGTGTAAGGGTCACACATTGCGGGCTTTTGTTATTGTTTACATCTTACCCAAATGCACCAAGTTTGATCCTGGGAATTCCTGGTGTGATACTTTCAGTTGATGATGTCGTGATAACTTTTAATGTGCAACTTAAATCGGCCTGACAAATCGCAGCATGTATAAAAGAATGCTTATATAAACCTGTAGCCATCGTGGGGCAAGCACAATAGAGTAACAATGCCATTACCCTTGGGACAAGTATTCCCATTGGGACGAGGTAATGTTTTTACCACTGTGTTTGCCCCACTTGGCAAGATGGCTGCCGGTATCGTGAAACCTACTATAGAGGCATACGGTATAATCAAGTATAATCAAGTATAGCTACGAACGAAGATCAAATATCAAGGTTCAATCGCACAAATTTCGTTCCAAATGTTTACTATATTCATACAACCACGAATAGATTCCCTTCAGAGTTTATACTAGCTATATACTATATACAATCACATTGTTAATATCATATTATTTTATCCCCGAGCCAGCGCGAAGCGCCGTGCGAGGGTACTAATTCCGCTCGGATATTTACACCCGGGTATGTGAAAACATAGCGGAATGCAAAGTCGTCCGCCATTTTTTTTGTCATGGACTGGACGGTTTTTTAAGTTATGCGCATGCGTGAGTTCAAACCGAGAGAAGACTTCCATTTTGCAAACTTTTTTCAAAAATAGTTTTGCACTCATTTTATAAGTAAGTCTCTATGTAATTAAGTTTATATGTTAAGTCTCCAAAACAAGATAAACGAAAATTATTTAGAGGACAAATTAACAAGAGGAAAAACAGTCGAAAGACCGAAAAAGTGTCTATTTTGCATGCTAGCTTTGCCGATTTATATCATGCAGTATAGATTGTGAATTTGAAAATGTGTAGATCGTTCTGTGTGGTCAATACAACATTGATTGATCTTAAGAGTATTTTAGTATTGTTTCAAATACGTTATGGAAAAATAAAAAACATATTAAATCTCAAAAACTTCATTTCAAAAGCAAGTGCGAAGTATAAAAATACTGTTGAAGTTTTTGAAAATTTCGAAACGTTTTGTGAACGTCTAATGTTGAATGTTACAATAAATCAAAGCTAAAAGAGTACATAATAGCATACCCACTTTATATAGTTGGGCAATTGATAATTTTATAGTTAAAACCAAAATAACAATATTTTGTACAAATTAAAATATAAAAAATATACAATGTTGCGTATTACCATGGTTACATTGGTCGACTCAGTACTTCATGTTACAATAACTTTTGGGGAGTAAATTGCTTGATTCAAATGGGCGAGGGGATTCTGCATGCATGTATTTCTAGTTTTCATTGTTATTATCACATTGTTAAGAAACATTATGCAGGAGAAGCAAAAAGTTTGTGTTTGAAACCAAGCCAGACAGTGTAATCAAATATATGACGGTAGTGAATTTGAATATCTACTAACCTTTATACCGTCGCTATTTTCCTTTGCAACTTGTATAATGAATTGGGACACCCCAAGTTCAGATCGTCTTCCCCATCTAAAGAGATCTGCCGCTTGCTAGCGTTTGTGGTCAGTAGATGCATTCGTTGCTTCCCTTGTCTGCAACGCTTCCCGTTTTTGACGTCTCGAGCCTCTGGGCATAATAATACTCTAAATATCACTCGCTAAAATTGTGCCAATAGACTCAGAAACTACACGTTATGGGTAAATAATCCATTGAAGTATTATTGTCTTCTTCCAATTTGCTAGTTTTGCAATTTAAAGACATTTAAATAGAACAGAAATTAGTCTAATCCCACTATAAATTTTAAGTCTAATCCCACTATAAGTTCAAATATGATGCTTGCATGGGTTAAATGTATACCAAATATGGTCATTCGCTCCAAATTTTGCCTTTGCGAACTATGACCTATGACTCACTTGAAATGTGATCCTTACAGGCCATGAATAATATGCGCGTGTCTACCGTTTTCATTGGTCTACAGATGATCAGCGTTTCGTAGCAGAATTTTGATTGGCTCGCGTGCATATGTTGTGTTCAAATCTGTGACCAATGTTTGTTTTGAATCTTTTGATGAGCGGATTTATATTATCTCTTTGCTTTGAGTCAGCGCGCGAAGGATAACACTTCGAAATATTGTTAATATGCCAAATACAGGGGAAAACCTTCTTTAGCTTCGGCAAAAATTAAAGAATTTAAGAATTAAATTAAAGAATTATTAAAGAATCACACGAGAACTACCTTAATAACATCATTGGTAACAGCTTGACCGACAATCCTAAAAAGTTCTGGTCGTATGTCAAGAACAGTAATTCTGAATCTATAGGAATTCCCCCCTTGAAATCTAACAACACTGTGAGCATCTCAGATAAGGATCAAGTGGAAACTCTAAATTCATATTTTTTCTCGGTTTTTACTTGTGAACAGTTACCATCTCCTAGTATGGGCCAGTCACCATACGAGCCTATCAATGACCTGCAGATTAACCCAGATGGTGTCGCTAAGCAGCTATCCGACTTAAATCCTCAAAAGGCATGTGGTCCAGATGAGATTCCAGCCAGAGTTCTGAAGGAGATTGCTCAGTCTGTATCACCGTGGCTTGCCTTTATTTTCCAACAATCATTCGATCACAACGCAGTTCCGACTGATTGGTCACAAGCTCTTGTCACTGCGGTGTTCAAAAGTAATAATAAATCAAATCCAGCAAATTATCGGCCAATCTCTTTAACCTGTATTTGTTGTAAAATCATGGAACACATTGTCCTCAGCCACATGGCTAAACATCTTTCTGCAAATAATATACTAATTGATGAACAACACGGTTTTAGAAGAAATCGCTCATGTGAGACACAGTTAATCTCAACGATTCATGATTGGGGAAAATCTATCAACTTGAGGAAACAAACTGATGTGATACTCTTGGATTTTAAGAAAGCATTTGACTCGGTACCGCACGAGCGTCTCTTGACCAAGCTAGACTACTATGGAATCAGAGGGAATACAAGAATGTGGATAAATGCGCTCATTACTAATCGTTCCCAGGTTGTTTCAGTTAATGGAACCCACTCCTCTTCCAAACCGGTTATCTCTGGAGTACCTCAGGGATCAATTCTAGGGCCAGTATTATTCCTGCTATACATAAAGGATATTTCCAGCAATATTCAATCTAGCCTACGTCTCTTTGCTGATGACTGTGTTCTTTATAGAGTAATTGACAGCCACCAGGATCATCAAATTTTGCAAAACGATCTAGACTGTCTATCATCTTGGGCCGATTGCTGGCAGCTTAAATTCAACGTGTCCAAATTAAATGTTACCATTTAGGAATAACCTGCAAGAGAGTCCCTTACACGTATAAATACTACTTGAATGGTCAGATTATCTCCAAAGAAAATTCCACCAAGTACTTAGGGGTCACCATTACAAGTACATTGCGATGGAATGAACATTGTGACACTATTTGTAAAAAGGCTAATTCCACCCTCGGTTTACTTAAACGCATCTTAGGAAGCTGCTCTCCTACAGTTAAAGCTAGAGCCTATCTCAGCCTAGTCCGCCCAAAGCTTGAATACGCTAGTTGTGTTTGGAACCCTTATACTAAACGTAATATTGAGAAGATTGAAATGATCCAACATCGCGCAGCACGATTTGTAAACAACGACTTTTCCAGATATAGCCATGTTTCTCCAATGATCAATCATTTAGGATGGAACACACTTGAACGACGAAGACTGCTTAACCAGTCATGTATGTTCTATAAGATCCACCAAGGCTGTGTTGATATCAACTTCCCCCCTGAAGTGTGCCCACTGAAAAGAAAATCTCGACTTCCTAATCAACATCCCTTTCATCAAGTTTCATGTAACAATGATATTTTCAAATTTTCTTTTTACCCAAGAACTATTGTAACCTGGAACAATATCCTTATTAATAACGAACTGCCTACAAACATCAACGCTTTTAAAAGTGCTGCATTAGCTGCACTAAAATCATCGGTATAAATTTGACATGACACTTTTATTGTACATTTTTCTTACTTTTTAAAGTTTTTCATATATATAGTTCATAGTTATTGTATATACATATATCTCCTAGTATAGTGTAAACTGATTTAGGAGTATCTGATTAAAGATTAAAGATTAAAGCAAGAGATCGTTTTGATCAAGGAAAGTAGTGGCTTGTTGTAGAAGACAAAAGTATTTATTCAGAGGTCGAGTGGCCATGCCAAAGTTGCCTGACGCGCGTTGTGGTCGGGTCAAGCAAAACGTTGAAATCTAATGCAGCTAAGGTAAGCGTATTTATACAAAGTTTCTAATACTGTAAAATAAGTAATGTATACATTGTTTACTATATCAATATTCTGTGACAATTTTTCTATGACAAATATATTTGGTCGTGTGGATGAGACAGCGAATAATTGTTGTCTTTGCGCCTGGAACGTACTCGGCTAAATACATGCCACATACTGTACAACGAGTCATATACACGAGCAAACATTCGCATAATATGACAATTTTGCTTGGCGACAACTTGCCACATAAATTTGGTGCGCAATTTGTCAGCAAATGTATTTGCCACATAAAATCTGGGAAATTAATTCTTCCATGTACGCGAGCAAATAGAAATAGTCGCAGAGCCATATCGGCTATCGTTTGGATAGGGCTTTATGCATTAGTCAATTGAAACCCCGACCTCCGAGAGTATGCGGGGATTTTAAAAGTCTAGCAATCTAGCTTTCCATCTAGTCGTCTGATGAGTCATTTCCGATATAAAAACGTGCTGCTACACGGAGCTGTCAAAGAAAAAATCGGGTGAACGTGTGTCAGTTTAGCTATACTAAGTTAAGTCCCCGGTATTTTATCCCGGCCTTTGTATTAGTGTTAAAACCCCAGGTAGCATGATGGCAATGTTTGTTAAAACTCTGTATTTCCACCGCAATGTCCCGTTGAAACCCCGCATATGCCCGAGGGTGGGGTTTCAATTGACTAGTGCATTAGTACTATACAGTGTCGAGCTTTTTCTTGTAAAACTCGCTTAAAACTGTTCATTAAATAGTTTCGCATTTAGCATATACTGGACCAATTTTGATGAAACGAATATCAGAATGTTTCAAATGAAGAGCTCTATTCAACCAACTAACGTTTGAAGCCTTCCTGCTAATTTGAAATTATGAATGTGGTCCCTACCCTTGATATAGTCGAAATATATTAACCAGAATTACGTTGTCTTGTTTTTATCCATATCATGGATTTTCAAGATGCATCAGTTGATTCAAGTTAAACGTACTTATTTGTTTTCAGTTGCTGGAGTTGCTGCTGCCTGCTATGAAGGAAAAGAAAAGCGGTATGTGTCTTGTCAACAACGAGGACAAGCAACAAATGGCACAAAGAGTACTAATAGTAAACTAACTAGCCAGTGAATAAACACTGTATATATTTTGGACTATTGTTTAGTCTGGGGACGAATTTTCAGCACTTGATATAGACTCAATAAGTTTACAATGCAATTTTCAGTTACTGAAGTGATTTTCAGCCATTGTTTTTTCTCAATTCGGTATCAATGTCAGACTGTCAGATTGTTTTAAGTTTTCCTTTTTAGTGTTTATTTAATTGATTCCACTAGAGCGTGTATTTTCAATAGAAGTATTTTCAAAAGGTTGAAAATGGCTTCAATGGCAGAGATCGCTTTTTTTTAAGATTAACCACAGTGTACAATCACACTGTTTAATACAGTTAATAAATAAGTTTCTAGTATACGCCCTTGACGTTGCGGAAGCAAACATTTTGAGATGACATTTGTTGTACACCAGTTGAAGTCCCACAGGGTAGTTACTAATAAATGGTAGAACCGTAGATATTACACCTGCCAGTTATATGTTCCTGGTAATTCTGCTAATATAAGTTGCACCAATAAATATCATTGTCACCCATTGACGCGTAAAAGATTTAGTCAAAAAAACAAACCCGCAAGGGAGGGTTAGGGGTCACGATGGGGTCAGGATCCAAAATATCACTGCAAGATGAAGCACTGCCTATATTATGTCAATGTCACCTAGAAACAGAGCTAGCTCATGTATAAATTCAGTATAAAATTCTGGTTAATTAGAGGAAATTATTGTTTTGATGGCTTTGAAAAGAAAAATCTTGAGGCAGTTCGAAATATGGAAAATGTACAGTTGGCGAAATAAACTTATTGTTGTGGAAATACCATTGTTATTTGATTTTGAAAATTCAGACACTGGACAGCTTGATGGGAATAATTCCAATTTTAATATAAATTTTGAGCTCGAAAGTCGAAACTACCCAACTGGCACTCAACTGTTAAGAGTCGATAAGAGGTATGTTAATAACTGTAAGAAACCTGTGAGAACATAGGATATTTTTTATTCTTCGTGGGGAGGAATAATGGAATTAATATTGACAAAAATTGCTTGTGTTTATGTTTCCCAGTCGGTCAGGTTGGGCGCCATCTTGAATAATAATTGTAATAACTTAATACATGTAGTAGATAATAATTTTGGGTTGAGTGCACAACAATAATTTTGCACTAAATTTCTGGCCACAGCTTTTATTCCTCGGTGTATTGAAATGTAGCCCTATATTGAGACAACCTTAAAATATATTTTTTACTACAATTGGAAAGATTTGATCTATAAAGGATTCTGGAATTCAAACACCCATTTGATGTTACAGTCAAAACGGATGTTCTCTTGCGAGCAATATTGCAATATTGTCACGCAATATTGCAATTTTGATTTGGAGATTGCTCTGAGCAAATTGAAATTCACAACCAATTTTGTAAACAAAGCCTCTGATTGGCTACTAGCAAAAAGGAAGCTCCAATCCAATTGCTCGGTGCATTTGACTGTAATATTTATGTGGAAATTGAAACACTTGAGCTGTATTAGGGAGTCCAAATTCGGGTTCCTGTTTGATGTTGATATTTATATGAGATTTGGAAACATCTGTCCTGTAAAGGAGTCCGAAATTCGGACAACTGTTTGATGTTGATATTTATGTGAAGTTTGGAAACATTTGGCCTCTAAAGGAGTCCGAAATTCGGAGACCTGTTTGACGTTGAAATTTATGTGAGGGATTTAGTATGAGCCCGCACGACGAAACTACTGCAATACCTAGACACACACCGACGTCTTGCCGGTGAGCGAAATTTAATTAACATTTCTTCTATAAAGAAATTTTTATTGATTAACCATAATTATGAAGATTTAATCAACTGAAGCGAACATTTAATATTCATAAAGTTTATTTTATGTAATCGTTCCCCATATTTTCATAATTGCGTAAGATCTCATCTGCATACATGCATGCATCAGTTAAATGTCATGGATTGGCCAGGTGCCTACTGTAAGTCGAAAATTTACTTATTTTCTTTGTGGTTTAACACGAATTACGAAAATTATCTTATTTTCATCCAGTAGAGTGTCGGCGGCTTAACACGAAAAGGTCTTTAATTTAATCCAAAATTACCTAGTGTCACAAATTCTTGAGATGTTACCTAATTATTTTATGGTTTATATTATTGTTTGAGTATTAATAGGATACTGTAGTTAATTAGTTAAGACGGTGAAATGAACATGATATACGATGACCATATTAGGCGTTGTTATTGAAAATTTGAGAATGATTGACAGGGGGTGATATTGGGGAATCGGTCAAACGAGAGCGTTTAAAGAGTGAATTTGTAAAGCGAAAGTTGATGTTTATATTTTGATACGACCGAGTTCGATACGAGAGACAAAGTTAATATACGCGCGATGGAGAAGTGGATTCAACTCGGTAAAGAGTTTGATTTGGAGGGACAAGCTTTATTAGACTTTGTAAAGGACCAGCAAGAACTCGAAAGACGAAAAGTAGACGATTAGCGACAAGAAAGACAGCGAGAGCGCGAGACGAAGAAGCTAGAATCTGAGGAGAAAGAACGACAACAGCAGCGCGAATCTGAGGAAAAAGAAGCGATTCGAAGACATGAACGTGAAATGAAGCAACTCGAAGTACAAGCGGCGAATACGGCCGGTGGTGTTACCGAGGTTAACACAGTTAGTGGGGCAGGAATGGCCTCAGAGAGATTACCGAAGCTACCCGAGTTCGGGGACGGCAAGGACGATTTAGACAGTTATTAACAGAGGTTCGAACGCTTCGCGAAAGGCAACAAGTGGGACGAGACGACATGGGCGACATCGCTCAGCGCGTTGTTGACTGGTAAGGCGTTAGACGTTTATTCCCGAATGTCAGAAACGGCCGCAGTAAATTATAAAGAGCTGAAAGAAGCCCTGTTGAAGAGATATGACCTCACGGAAAACGGTTTCTGTGTACGATTTAGAAGTAGCAAACCGGAGGAGGGGGAAAACCCAGAACAATTTATTACTAGACTGAAACGTTATTTAATTCGTTGGACTGAGTTATCTAAAACTGAAAGCATTGTGTGAACTGTTTGTTAAAGAGCAATTTATTGACGCATGCCCTGAAGAGCTAGCGATATATCTGCGAGAGAGAGATCTTGAGAACTTAGACGTGGCTGCAAAAATTGCTGAGCAATTTCTCATCGCTCATGGGAAGAAATTACACAAGCCACCCAAGGGAAGGTATACCCCTACTGACGGTGGTACCGTGGGCGAAAAGAGTGGAAAACCAGGGGGGAGAATCCAGTGTTTTACCTGTGGGGGGTATGGACATAAAGCGATCGATTGTAGCGAGAACCCAAATAAATCACGCCCCAAGTTGAGAAACGGTGTTTCATGTGCGATCGTACGGGTCATTTAGCAAGGGATTGCAAGTCGTGGAAGGCTAGAAAGAATACTGAGAAGTCTGCATCTGCCCTCCTTGATCAGGGATATCCCCCAGAAAACAACACGGGTTTGGAATCATGTATCCAAGGGGATCAATTACTATTAAGGAACGGTAAAACTTTGCCTTTCATAAAGAGTGGTAGTGTGTCTATGATAGATAGCACTGCGAGGAAAATGCCAGTGGTCAAAGGTAGAGTGGGTGAGAACGTAGTTGACACTCTGCGGGATACGGGCTGTAGTGGGGTGGTGGTACGTAGATCACTAGTGGCGGATGACCAACTGACGGGAAGGGTGGGGTATATGTTACTGATAGATAACACCCTTCGTGAGGTTCCATTGGCCAAGATAACTGTAGATACACCATATCTCAAAGGAGAAGTCGAAGCGCAATGCCTCCCGGAAACAATCTATGTTCTTATTATTGGCAATGTCCCTGGGGCAAGAGCACCAGATGATCTCGACACTTCCTGGCAAGAGGCGTCGGCTGTGACCACTCGTGCCCAGGCTAAGAAGAGTAATACCCCGAAGCCACTCAAAGTTCCAGAGGAACTTAGGGGATCGGCGGTGGATCGACATGATATTAGGCGACTACAACGTGAAGACCCGAGCTTGGAAAAGTACCGCAGTCAGACGGACCATGCAGAAGAAACTCCAGAACGGTGAACGTGATCGTAGTGAACGTACTGATAGAGACCGTGATCGAGACAGGGACCGTGACCGCGAAGGTGACCGTCAACGTGAGGGCGAACGTGAAACACGCGAGGGCGAACGTGAAACACGCGAGGGCGAACGTGAAACACGCGAGGGCGAACGTGAAACACGCGAGGGAGAACGTGAAACACGCGAGGGCGAACGTGAAACACGCGAGGGCGAACGTGAAACACGCGAGGGAGAACGTGAAACACGCGAGGGAGAACGTGAAACACGCGAGGGCAAACGTGAAACACGCGAGGGCGAACGTGAAACACGCGAGGGCGAACGTGAAACACGCGAGGGTGAACGTGAAACACGCGAGGGCGAACGTGAAACACGCGAGGGCGAACATGAAACACGCGAGGGCGAACGTGAAACACGCGATGGTGATCGTGAAGGTGAACGTGACAAATATCGTGATGGAGAGCGTGAACGTGGTGAAGAGCGTGACAGGGAGCGTGATCGTGATAGAGAGCGTGAACGCGATAAAGAGCGTGGCCGTGATCGAGAGCGTGATGGGGAACGTGATCAAGAGCGTGATGGGGAACGTGATAGAGATCGTGACGGGGAACGTGACCGCGAGAGAGAGCGTGATCGTGATAGAAATCGAGACGGTGATCGTGATCGTTCTGATCGTGATCGTGATCGTTACAAACGTAATCGTGATGAAGATGATGAACGTAGTGGTGAAAGAAAGGAAGATGAAATAAAGAAAATAAAAACAGAAGATGATGGTTATGAAGGAAATATGGTAGCAGGGAATTGGCTCCTAGAGAATGCAAGTACAGCACCATGGAAAGAGAATGTCTGGCAATTGTGTGGGCGATACAGAAGTGCTCCAGACGGATCATCAACCTCTAGTCTACCTGAATCGAGCTAAATTCTTGAATGATCGTGTCATGAGATGGGCAATGTTTTTACAGAGTTATGCCATGAGAATTGAATCAATCAAAGGAACAGAAAACGTTGGTGCGGACTACCTAAGCCGAGTCTACTAAGAACACTAATTGTCTAGAATCGAACACGTAGAATTTGTGGATGGAGTGATTTATCTGTAAATCCCTCTTGAAGAGGGGAGTCGTGTCACAAATTCTTGAGATGTTACCTAATTATTTTATGGTTTATATTATTGTTTGAGTATTAATAGGATACTGTAGTTAATTAGTTAAGACGGTGAAATGAACATGATATACGATGACCATATTAGGCGTTGTTATTGTAAATTTGAGAATGATTGACAGGGGGTGATATTGGGGAGTGAGGGGTTTTTGAGAAGGAAGGCGAATTTTCGAGAGAGAGATTTTGTATTATTTTCGTTTTATAATTATATTTTTTTACTATCGTGTGGTGTTTTAATGTCTTGTTACGCTCGCGACCGATTACAAAGGAACTTCTTAACACCTAGCTTAGAATTTCCTTCATCTGGCGCAAATTTTTTTTGGAGTTTCTGGACAATAGAATTTCCTTGTAATACAACTGTATTTAGTAATAGAAAAAAGCCTCAGCTTCTGCCCGGTAGCCCTTTCGTTTGGAAGCGACTTGTTAGTGGTGTAATTTCCGCTGTTTATCATGGTAGTTTGAGTTCTCTTCCTTAGTATAGCATTGGATTAAAAAAGGATGGCCCTGACTGGTCCTCTTGGAATTAGTTTTTTTGAACTAATTCTCCCCAAAGACACGCCGGTAGATCTGGACTATACGTTACTTTTATGTAAAGGAGAAATATAGCATGCGTTTTGATTGCCAAATAAGCGTGCATTCTGACGCAATAATGCGCTGTCACATTTTGGGTTTTCAATTTTTCTCGTTTTGCCACCGCTTGTTTTCAATACAATATTAACAATATTATATAGTTTTAAAAAGCAAAGTTTGCAAGAAAGCAAGAAAAAATAGGCCAAAACGAGATGGAAAAGCCAGCCAACAAAATAATGACAACGGAACAAAATCGGAAGAAAGATTCGTGAACTAAACTTTTGTTCATGAAAGAAACTGGGCTATTTTTACATTCAGAGCAACATAAACTCTATTCAAGGTGGCTCCCTACAATTTTTGAAATATGGTTAATTTATCATTTAGATTGAATTTTTTGAAGAACTGTTACTTGTTAGAAAGCAAAAATTGTACCACATCTATTGAGCAACATTCTAAGAGTCGGAAATTGTTCACAAAAATGACGTTATTACCGTTGCTATGGTAACAATGACGTTTTAATATGGCCGACATTTTAGATTTTAACTCACTTTACTCGAAAAAACGCCTGTTTAGCCACATTTATATTTCATAAAACATTTCCGTCTAGTACAACAGATTATCTGAACAAATTTAAAAAATTATTAAAAATGAATAAACATGATTTTTCGTTATAAATATTTTTTGGCTCTGAATATTTATACAAATATTACTCACTTTAATATTCTAGAGGTCTAACAAAGTTCCCTCGTCTTTATTCAGGTGTAATCCACCCAAAACGTCCCTCCCAACTTTTTCTTTCAATTTTTCCCCTTGTAAAACATTTGTTAACAATAGAATAATTAAATTATTTACAAATGATAGGGCTAGAGACCTACTAGAAACCTTCACAGGCTTTTCATTTTATTAGGCCTCTAGTTATGTTCGTTATAGCTTATAGATTATATAGTTATTTACAGTCAAGTATAATAAGGTTAAGATTACGAGAGAAATGTTTTTAGAATACACTATATTATGATATTTTACAATTTTTGAGAAAAAAAAATAAATTAAACAGATGTATAAGAATATGAAGAGATAAAGGTAAAAACAAAAGCTTTTAGCTATATATTATAGGATTTGCCTAATATACAGATAATACACACTCGCGTCCTACAGTAAACAATCACAATCAATATACAGTAATCACTCAAACAATCAGACGTTCCGCAGACGTCAACAACTGCAACAAGAACGCAAGGATTTAAACACACTAAATTAATGATGAAGACGAGTACTTTTCTCGATGTAATAGCGTTCTAGGCAACACGATAATCCGAAAAGAAATATGATTTTACAAAGTCCCTTGTTCTTGGTTACAATTCCTCAAATCTATTAAATTATATGTACCGCGCGCCGCATGTATGTAAGTGTGTTTTGGTTGAGGACATGTTACAGAGAGCTCTTTGTCTTAATAACACTAATTCCAACATTGCCACTTGAGATTAAAAATTTCCACGAAAATGTTAATGACTGTAGCTTAACTGTCATCCCCTACTCGTATTATTATCTTATATAAAGTGCGAACTTGACAGTCATATGTCGGTACTTTTACCATATGATATTCCAGCCTAGTTTTTCCTATAAAAGTTGTATTTTCGTTTTAGCAGACCCTATACGTGTTGTCTGTCTCATAAATCACGATCAAAAGTTTTAGTCATATTAACATTGAAGATTCAGACTAGGCGATATTATATGCAAACATAGAACGCCAGAAAAAAAATTAAGCTAAAGACCTAGGCAAGACGGACATAAATTTAACTAATGGTTTGAGGGGTGCTATAGGACAAGCTATTAAAATATATGCCCGTGAGTATAAAATAGCGTGGGGTAATATCAATCAACGCACTAATCTTTCAAATTAATATTCCTATCATAGATTTGAGACTTAAAATAAAGATCTCACAAAATTCCCTCATCGTTAGTTCTTTAATTAACTCACTCACAACTTCCCTCCCGACGTCGACTCATACATATAATACCCACTATCGTTCTATATAGCAACCATACATTCAATTATATTCTACTGAAATCACTCAATGACTCAATCAATCACGTGTTCCCGATAGTGGACAACGGCGCAAAAGTTTCGAAATTCTGAGTCAAAATGAAAGCCCAAAACATTTAAATAATAATCAATACAACACGATCATTTGCAAAGAGTATATATTTAAAAAAAGACCTGGATTACAAATCTTCAAGTCTATAAAATGATCTACTTATGCGTGTTTTGGTTTACGACAGAGAGGTCTCTTTACCGTAAAGATAGAACAATGATTTGTGGCTATATCTGGAGCGATGGCTTAGTGCTTAGGTGTATCGGAGGCGTAGCACGAAAAAGGCTTAACTCGGAGAGATTAATTAACTCTTAAGATTTCACTCCAAAATTACAGAATTTCCATTTTCGGGAACGATTGTCATCAATCTATGCAGCTGTAATTCGGGCTGTGATTATTTGCGTTCATTTCGCAAACTTTCTGAATTCATTGATTCTCTTGAAAGAGATTTCGCTGTTATGGGCGCAAGAAATCTTTGAAAAAGATAAAAATTTAATTTCTTCCGTGAAAGTTTGCCATTTTGGTACAACGTTTTCGGTCTCAGACTAGTTTGCTTTTTTCGTATAATAAATTTGTGGTTCGGGTTGAAGTCTCCAAAATGTAAACTTCAAGTCCACATATACGTCACACATATACCATGCCCACAGGAAAATTAAGGACTCTCCACACGGGCTTATTGCCCCTTGGTCAGGTTAAGGACTGTCGATAGGGGTTTAGTGATCCTTGGTCAGGTTAAGGACAGTCCATAGGGTATATTAATATTTTATTCATTATTTAAGAAATAGAAAACGAGTCCGCGTGCTTTATGATTTGATAAAGCACGAGGGGAATGTTGGGAGAACACGGGAGAAGCGTGTGAAACACGAGGCGCAGTCGAGTGTTTTACACGCTTCTCGAGTGTTCTCCCAACGTTCCCCGAGTGCTTTATCACACCATAAAGGCACAAGACGAGTTTTTCTATTTCTTGTATGTTATATTATAAGTGTTATATAAGCACAGTAAACAATTATGTGCAAAGATCAATATTGATATTCTCCTAACATGTAATCACTGACGTCACTCCGAAGCTTTTTTAATGTTTTCATTGCTTGGCAACAACTACAAGCTTGAATTCTGGACGGCGAAGAAGCGAAAAACGTGCAACTCAACAAAAACTAGGTATTAAAAACGCACAAAAAGTGTTGAAAATTTTTCCAAAATAGTCCACAATGATAGACAGACGGGATTTTTCTTTGTTTTGCTTCACTTTTGTCCTGGTTTCGGTATAAAAGCGAAAGTTTTTGTTATGCTGTTTTGAAAATATTGGCTGTCAAGTGGGATTTTTTCTTGAACCAAATATATCAGGCAGTTTTTGTTTGAATGTACTGTTTGAATATTTTTTTGTGTTTTTCAGTGTTGTTCAGTGGTTGATGGTAAAACATTTTCTCAGGCAAACTGTCAAGAAATGCATACATCTTTTATTGGAAAAATATTTGCAGCATAAGCTAAAATAGTCTTGTTTCCAACTTGTGATCAACTATATCTAAATATCCGTTTGTTCCTGCTAGTGCTAATTAAAAGAACACTAAACTATATTAATACTTGAATGAATGAATGAATGAAAACTTTATTGAAGTGTCAATGTATTTAGCTACAATAGCTAATTGGGGACACTATTTGCCTATCACTAACTTTCAATATAAAATAGTAGTCTATATATATATTACAAGATTTAGAGTAAAAATAAATATTAAGTAGACATATCACTAAGTAATATATGTTTGCCCTATATATTAGTTAGAGCATAGTCCGCAGTTTTTGCATCCACCCTCCAACATACTCTCCAGATCTTTCTTTCTTATATTGTTAATAAATGATTTCAAGTTGATATTTTCCCGCTCATGCGTTTCTAACCTGGACCACAAATAAGGTCCGAAGTATCTGATAGAATGCTTTCCATACCTTACACTTTTAAACCTAGGTAGATCGAAGTCCGCATTACGCAACTCGTAACGCTGTTCTTTTTGTTTAAATAGTTCTATTATATGCGGCGGAGCTAGATTGTTCTTTACCTTGTACATTAGAACAGCGATGTCCTGGAGTCTTCTGTTATATAATGTCGGAAGTTTAGCTCGACAAAGTAACTCATTATAAGTAAGATTATTAGTGTTAAATACTGCTTTCAAGGCTTTTTCCTGTACTCTTTCCAATTTTTTTCTGTCCGACACTTTACAAAAGTTCCAGACAAGATGACAATATGTTAGATGAGGGAGGATCGCTGATTTGTACAGTTGTAATTTGGCAGTCATCGGAATGAGCTTGCGTAGTCTCATTATCACTCCCACTTTCTGACTACATTTAGTACAGATATTTATTTATTTATTTAAATTTGTCACAATTTACATATAAAGTATTTTTAATATATATATATATATATAAAATACTTAGCTATAACATTAACAACGACAACATAGAAACAAACATATATAGTTGTGACAGGAGAAAGGAACAGAACTTTCGTCCCAATTGACACCTAACCCCTAATAACGACATTAATAGTATATATACATAACATACATTTAATTGCATATTTAATATTAATAATTAATAATTCAATATTACTTATATGCATATTTAGGACTTACGTTGCGCCTGGAGGCATGTACTTTGACAGTTTCGACAAATACATGTTAGATAGTTTTGACTTGAAAATAGGAAGCGAACGAGTGGCTTTGAGATGAGAAGGTAGAGTGTTCCATAGTTCCACTGATCTAATAAAAAATGAGTTTTTGAAATAGTCCTGTTTGTGTTTAACTAAAATGTTGTAGTTGTTAGCATCATAATGTCGGGATTTATATCCGGGTTCAAAAGTAGTTATAAAATTGTCCACATCTGTTGTAATTAATCCGTTTCTAGATTTATAGAGTAGGATTACTAATGTGTTTACTGAAATCAATGGTGTTATCAAAGTTGACTCCGAGTATTTTGAGGTAGTCCGAGCAAGCAATATTATGATCATCAATTTCATTGTCTGCTATTTTTTATAGTTGGGTTTAAGAAAATTTTCTTTATACCAGTCAGACGCAATATCGGTCTCCATGGCCAACTCGTTTTCAATGCTTTTAATTTGGTTTCCAACTTTATATAACTGATGGTCGTCGGCATACATATGTAAGTTTGACTTTCTTACCGTCATGGCCATGTCATTTTGGAATATGTTCCAAAGTAACG
Source organism: Trachythela sp. YZ-2020 (assembly GCA_016169945.1). NCBI lineage: Eukaryota > Metazoa > Cnidaria > Anthozoa > Malacalcyonacea > Clavulariidae > Trachythela > Trachythela sp. YZ-2020. The sequence continues at coordinate 582,171 of JADLSH010000212.1, read as the reverse complement.
GTCCAAAAGACGATCCTTGTGGGCATCCCCTCACTACATCTTTCCATTCGCTTACCGTGCAGCTACTAACTAATTTCACTCTATTTCTCCTGTTGTTGAAGAATGCCCTCATTATATTTAATGCTGCTTCAGAGAAACCATAAGCCTTAAGCTTTTGGATCAAGAGACTTGGTTGGAGAGAATCGAATGCCTTGATCATATCTGTCGACAGTATCCCCACATGTGACTTATCATCAAGAGCCGCTTTCCAATCCTCTGTCAAGCTTAGAAGTGAATATTCGCAGCTATGCAGTTTCCTGTAAGCTGTTGATTTATAATAAAGGACTGAATCATAGTGTTCTGTTATCTGTCGACCTAGTAGAGATTCAAAGACTTTGTCAATTGTTATCAAAACAGTAATTGGTCGATAGTTATTTCGGTCATATTTGTCCTCGCTTTTGAACACTGGTGTCCATTCTCCCATTTTCCATTCGTCTGGCCACTGTTCTAACTCAATACACTTATCATATAGGTTTGCCAGAGATAGAGCAATCCTTTCAGCTCCCATTTGCAGAATGGTCGGCGATATGGAATCCCATCCTGCAGCTTTCTTTTTATCTAAATTTCTCAATTCATTTAGGACTTCGTGTAATTGTAATTTTCTGAAGCTGAAATTAGGAGCCTTACTGCAGCTCTCTCTAATTTTCTGCAGACTTGTGTGTTCATGAAAGCTATCCTCACCTAAATTTGCAACGTTGTCTCCTCCAATACTGTTCGCCATCGTCGAGAAGTACGTTGCAAGTTCGTCTGCTACTTTGGATTGCTCATGTTCGATTTTCCCATTTACCTTAATGCTGATGTGATTTTGAAAGTAATTTTTCTTCTTATTGCTAATGAACGGCTGGAACGTTTTATAGAATTCTCTTGGCTTCGATTTTATTTGGTCGGCCTTCTCCTGCCAATATGCTTTGAAGCCTTTCGTCGTTCGTTTGTTGCAATATTCCTCCAGCTTCTTTTAAATTCCCAATTCTCAGGTGTTCGGTTTTCAGCAAATTGCTTGGCATATTTACGCTTTAATCTAATCGCTTTTTTCCACGTTGAGTTCATATACGGAATATCCCTAACTCTCATCTTTTTAACAGGTAGATGTTCATTCATAACACTTTCTAGCAACATTTTCCAGTATGTATAATGATCGTTGGCCGAATCAAATGCTTCACCAACATGCCAGGGAGCATTACTTAAATCTTCGTTAAACTTTCTTGTGTTAATATTTTTAGTACTTCTAAATGAAATGACCTTAGGTTTATATTTATGGACAACAGCACTCATTAGACCATATATTAATTGATGATCACTGATGGCTGGTTCATATGTTCCACATTCGGTAAATATATTCGGATTGTTGGTTAATCTGACGTCCAACAGTGTAGCGGATGTTTCCGTTATTCTAGTAGGTGTAGTAATCATGCACTCCAAACAGTGGATTTCTTCAAGGTCTTTCAAAATTTTTCCTTCTCTAGTCTCTGGTTTTAGACGGTCTAAGTTAAGATCTCCAAGTATGACAAACGTTTGTTTTTGCATTGACAGCCACATACATATACCATTAAGTTCATCCTCGACCTTTTCTAAATACTTAGCGCCCAAAGATGCTGTACGACGCTGCTTAGGGGGTCTGTATATCCCAACAAATGTTATGTTTGTGTGTTCTTCTACGAACTTCTAAGAACTTCTACGAACTTCTAAGAACTAAATAGAAACATTAATTTATAAAATGACTTATAAACTTTTCATCGGACCAATGTTTATCTAACAAGTTCTTGAAATGGTTCACTGATCTGGCTTCAATCTCCCATTTTCGGGAGTTAGTTCCAGTCATTTCCAATCCTATGACTAAAAAAACTTTGTCTTACATTCAGCCTGCACTGTGGCTTGAAAAGTTTTATATTATGGCCTCGCAAGTTGAGATTACTACGACGGAAAAAAATATCCGGGTCGATACGATCAATATCGTTTATTATTTTTATCATGCCCCCTCTTCTCCTTCTATGAAATGATGGAAGGTTTAGCTCTCTCATTCTTCGTTCACAAGGTAAGTGGCTTAATATTGGAATCCATGTTGGGGATTTTTTACTGTGAGAGCGCTCGCGCACGAAAGCGAGGCTAGGTTCTCCATTTCGCCACATCAAGAAATTTAAAAACAAAATGGCGGCTAGTACTCCTGATGGCAATAATCTAAGTTTGTTTGTTAAGGAAGTATCATCAAATGGTAAACCAAAATACCTGAGAAATTTAGGGATGGGAAGTCCAAAATATGTGGAATAGCAGATATGCTACATTGCCTCATAAAGGGTTAAAGATAGCAGGTGGCCTTTGAATGTCGAGGACGAATTTCAAAAATTGGATCATCATATATTGTGGAAATACACCCGTTTGCCGTGAATATACATTTGGCAATCTCAAATTACGAGAAGGCTGAGAAAAAAAGCCCTTGTCCAAATTGGGTGGAAAATAGTTATTGTAAGAGATTTGTCGTGTAAAATTTTTGAACATATTGTGCGTATATGCACAGCAAATACTTGCTTTGCAACCAAAACAACTCAAACAACAGTGGAGCACGTCGTCGAATTTACGGACATGAGGAAAGTTATTTATATATTTAAACAAGCTGCTGGTATAAACAAAGATATGAGGAAAACCTTTGCCAACTTGGGGGTAGCTAAAGCTATGGTATCTCAAGAAGAACCATTCAAACTTTCATACAAAGTGAAAAATGAACAACTGAAAGTCCAATGCCACTATGGATTTTGGAGCACTCTGGGGTACCACAGTTTTAGAACAATGCTTTTTAAAATGAGAATACACAAAGACAACTTTTAATATTGTTTTTTGAATTTCGAGTTATTCTAAAAATTAAACTTCCTGGTCTTTATATTGCTTTATTCAATTATATATGTGCAATATATTTCAGTGATATTTAGGAAGCTATTAAAGCTTGCCACAGGAGGGTTAGCTAATAAATGCACTAGTCAATACCCCCCCCCTCCAATCCATACTTAACTTATCCCTGTATGTTAAAACAGACTGTGCACGATATTTTCATTCTTATTTGATGATGGTGCTATTACATATCTCACGGAGAGCCGTTGACCTTTTAGATTCCTAGCAAGCCCTAGGAAACTCCTGTTTTTCAGGTTTTTTTTTATAATTGTTCGAATGATCTGACCTAGCAAAACAAAAGCAGTCAAATTGACATTTTGTCTTTCAAACCACTACCAAGCCCCCTACATGGACACCATTGAGATGGGGGGATTCATACTGACTGGTGTGTGAGGATTTATTCAAGCGAGTATCATTGTTTACAAAACACATTGCACACATACATTGCATAGTCATTTGAAGTCTCCTTTATTAATAAATCTTCATATGCCTATATAAAATAACATTTTTTTAGATATAATTAAAAATAATCACAATATTCACATAATTAAATACACTTTCCTAACATTTTATAAATAGTGTAAATTTATATAAGTATACCTGCATAATATAATTCATTAAGTTAAAAAGGTATATAACGCGTTCCAAACAATTTTGAATAATTCCAAAATAAATTTTTTTCCGCAAAATAAAGAAGAAATCCCCAAAAAACGTAAATTGTTTATTTTATCAAAAGAAATGTGCTATTTTTGCAGACAATTAATTGCAATCTGCACAAACAGCATTTATTATATAAAAACTAGGCTCTGCCAAAAAGGTGTTCATAGAAAATTGCATTTTGGCAACAATGGATAATTGGATATGGTAATAAATGTGGGATGGTCAGCAAGCAAAATAGATATGGTCATTGAAAATGTTTTGAGTGTTTAAAATCTAACATCAAACAGGTGTCCGAATTTCGGACTCCTTTACAGGCCAAATGTTTCCAAATCCCTTCCAATTGCAATAATACAGAAATCCATTTATGACAATTGTGGCAATAAGATTCAGAGCTCCGAGAAAATGGAAATTCACGGGTTGACCCTCAGAGTTGATCCGTTTGAGATACATTACGCTGTTTCAGGAAAACCCCGTAGGGAATTGCAGTTTCGTAATCGAAAATAGCAGTCATTAACGTTGTATTACAGATTGTAAAGTAAGTAAATCAGTTTCAGAAAAGTAGTTGGTATCAGAAGATAATTTGGTGTTCCAAGGATTGAGCAGTCTTTCTCATGTCGACCTCAGAGGGAATGATATTCTCTCACTTCCATCTGCCTTGTTTACAAATCTTTCACATTTGTCGTATGTTATCCTAGAATGTAACCCGTTGGAGTGATTGCCAGAAGATTTGTTCCAATACACACCGGATCTCTTGCATTTAAACATTGACAATACATGGTTAGATCGAGAAGTTATTGCTAAGATTGGATATGGACAATTCGGGAAAATAATTGCGGTTTTGCTCACGAGTTTCGCGTTTATTAATGGAGTTTTCACCAGAACTATACAATTTAGGCATTAACAATTGTGCAATAAAATTTATCGGAGCAGATATTCTGAAACGAACCCAGTTGCAGTTCTTATCTCTTAGTAACAACCCAATCGAGTTCATCAATGAGAACGCTTTTCGAGACTCCAAAGTGTATCAAGTGGGCCATTGGAGTAGCAAATAATAAACTTACTTTTGTTCCAAAGGATGCATTTTCTGGAATAAGGGATCTGATGGAAATCGACTTATCAAAGAACAAAATTGCTACAATTAAAGAGAATGCTTATGCCAACTTGCCACTTTGCCATAATACGAGATGTGTAAGGCTTAATGATAACTCACTGAACTGTGATTGTAACTTGGCTCAAGGGAAATTTTGATATCACTGAAAGTTTAAATGTAATAGATATGCCAAGACGGCATCCAAACCTACAGCATTGATTACACGAGAGATAACGTACACGAAAAACCACACTGAGCCATTTGGTAATGCGAAGCCAACAAAAGATGGGTAACTCTGTTCCGTTTCTATCAAGAGTGTCATATTTGTGTATAATGTGCATGCATTTACTTTTGTTGTTAAAGCTATAAGAAGCAAAAGAAACCATACTTGATATAAATGTATTTTTTGCTTTCATGACAAGTAGATGTAACGGTGGCGCAGTCGTCAGAGCAGGCGCCTTTCACCTCTGAGTCTTGAGTTCGATTCTCGCTGAGGACTATGCTCATCACACTCATGTGAAAAGAGTAAGTCAACGCACTGCCGAAAGTCGTGTATCTTCTCCGGGCACTCCGGTTTCCTCCCACAGGGAAAGTTGACTGAGTGGGTTAGGATATACAGATTAGGAAAGTAATATTACATAGTGTAGGCTAAGCACATAATATAGGTAAGCGAGATACTTGATGTAATCGGTCACTGAAAAGCCCCAACGGGGAGTGAGCTGAATAATGTATGTATATGCATGTAACTTTACCATTTCATATCACGTGTCATAACAGATCCTTCTTCACTCAATGCTTTCGCTGTTACCTAAAATAATCTGTAATGACATGTGATCTGAAATGATCAATTTAATATATCGTCGAAATGGCAATTGCCCCAATTCTCACAGACCCACACTGCCTGAAATCAGTTTATTAAATAGCCAAAAAGGAAAGCCAGAATATTTTTGTACACAGGATTCTTCTTTACGGTACACGTATCAAATTTATCTCGTGAAAATTACCTATTAACTATTAAGGTAGATTTAGCACGGTAAATTAGGAATATTAAGTGTAATGCAAATTGGCCTTTAGCTTCTCCCAAACAATTACCCTTTAATATATCGGTAATTTCAAAGAGACCGAAACTTCCAATTACAAGTGATACTTGAGGTTTTCCACTTTAAACATCCTTCAGGGCTATAATGCAATTGATATCTTACATGTTTTCGCCACTCTGGCTTAAAATTAATGCATAAATGGTGTTGAAACAGGGCCCAATGCAAGTAAATGTTTTGCCTCCTCACCTACTCGAAGATTTAAGAAAAACAGCAGGAATAACATTGTTCAGAAGAGTGTTAGCTACACATCAAAACCTTATTTATATAAAGATAGCTCTAGTAGATGCGACAAATCAAACATGTGTTACAACTGAAAACGCAGGAAGTTAAATCAAGCCACAGAAGTTCAAGAATCCTAAATTTTTTAAGGGGAGAACCCATAGATCCTCTCCAGTTTCGCACACCTCCAGTTCATCAGCTCCTTGTTAGATCCCCCTTCCACTAACAAATATTTGCGACGAAGTGTAAAGTAGGCTTGAAAATATTGGTAAAAACAATAAATCCAACGAACATTCCCATTAGAAGTGAAAACGATTAGATGACTAACGCGCATTGGAATTTGTTTGGATGTAAAGCATGGTCCCAAACATGACAAGACTTGCTTGCTTTTGTTTTTGCGCCAAAATTTATCTCGTTCTTTTGCAAAACGGGTGGCTTCGTTCTTACATTCTACATGAACCTAGGGTTAGGAACCCAGAGAAAGTCTGCATTGTTTAGTACCGACCAATTTGAAAACTTTAACACATACAACTAAAACAATGCTATAATTCAAGACTAACATAAAAGAAAACTAAACTCGCTGCATACATACCATTTACTGCGCCACAAGTTACTACATTCAATGGGAAATCACATGTCGCTTCACTATAAAAGCACCTGTTTTTCCCCGACGCATTCTACTAACTTCCAGACGAAAGGCCTAGCTAGCTCGAAACGCCGAAGTTCTTATTCTATTTTTCAGGTAGTTTTACACAACAGTCAACCGCCGAAAATCACATGTCCTATTTTATTAAGAACCCGGGTGATCAGCCCAGCTGCACCATTTTTGATCACTCATTTTCCATAACGCTGTGTCTATTGGAAGTGAGCAACCAGAAACAATGGTAATCTGGCAGAATTTTAAGAACTGGAAAATAAATCGAGATGTATTTAGCGCACGATGGGAGTTCTTGGAGACCACGAAAGATGGCATTTGCCATTCGCGTGACATGGGTTTGATTGTCGAGGTAATACTAATAGAGAGTAATATATAATGGTCTCTTAGTGATATTCTGAGCTATTATATTTTTAACAATACATGGTTATGAAGTTTTACACTCAATATTCCAATTCTTGAAATGCCAATCTCGTCAGTGTTATTATATTCTCCCGGCGGGGGAATTGCGGGTGTTTCACCATAATCCTTTTGACCGTAGACTTCCCAGATCTTTTTTGCATAGACAGTACCTTACATGACCTTCTTGGTTGTGCAAGAACCTTGTTAACATCCGGGATATCCTTTGGCAAGCCCTACAGTATTAACAGAAGAAATTTGAACAAACATAAAATTTCATTTGATTAAGATATCGTTTGATTTTCATTCTATTTGAACAATGTCAGTTTCTTTTTTACTGATACACTGCAACAAATAGTATTACTGAAAATCCCACAGATTCGCATGTCTTCGCCTGACCGCAGACCAATATGCTTACTCAACTGTGATAAATATATGTACATTGCTATGAGTACTTATATGATTTTCAAGTTTGCTAAGAGTTTCAAATGAAATATTACAAAGAGAACAAATATATTCAATATCAGTTTTTCTTCAAAATCTTGACAGAAATCTAATGGACAGCCAGATTTCTCCTGGTCTGTTGACTTGGGTTGTATGGTTCGAACATTGTTTGTTCCAGATATCAATCGCAATATGTCGAAAACAATGTTGGTAATTGCATTCAAATGAGATCACATTTTATCCATTGCAGCATTTAGGTCAGAAAACGCAAGAAAAACATTTTCTGAAAGAAATATTCTTTCTAGTACATAGTGCAGATAATAATTTGTATTCAAACAGAGTTTCCTGAATATATATAAATTGCATCCTCAAGCTCAGTCAGCATACCGTAAATTTCAAAACACAGAAACGTACGGCTCTATTACGTGAAAAAAATGATATTATGATGAACAAGAATCGTCAACATGTCACCTTATTGATAATGCTGGATCTTAGTTCTGCATTAGACACCGTTGACCACGAGATACTGCTTCGTAGATTAAATCACGAAATTGGAGTAAAGGGACGAGTTCTAGAATGGTTTACGTCAATTATCTCAGTAAACGTTCTCAATTTATTTCAGTCAATGATGGACGATCTAGACATTTTTATGTAGCATGTAGGGTCCCTCAAAGATCATGCGTTGGTCCTTTATTGTTTGTACTATATGTCAGTAAATTGTTCAGCATTGTTGAAAAACACCTACCTGATGCTCATGCATTTGCTGATGACACGCATCTGTATGTCTCGTTCAAGCCAGATATGAACTGTTATCAACTTGTTGCAGTCACTGCCATAGAACATGGCATTGATGATATAAAGGATTGGATGCTCCGTGATAAACTTAAGATTAATGATGGAAACACAGTACTCTGCGAATTGGCGATACTTCCATTAACTCGACTGACAAGGCAAAGAACTTGGGATTCTGGTTTGACTCTCAAAAGAAATTGTAAACCAATATAAGCAAGTGTTCAAAAGCAGCATTTTTCCACCTTTTTAACATTAGACTGATTAAGAAGTTCCTTACCTATGAAACTGTGAAAACATTGGTCAATTCGTTGGCGATAAGTCGATTGGGCTACTGCAGCAGCCTTCTTTACGGTTTGCCAACAATTCATCTCAGCAAGCTTCAGCGTGTTCAAAATGCTGCAGCTAGACTGGTATACAATATTTCACGGTTTGATCACATCACCCCGACTTTATATAATCTACACTGGCTGCCAGTAAAGTTTATAATAGACTTTAAACTGTTATTACTAGTTTTTAAAGCATTGCATGGGCTCGCACCGGACTACATAATTGAACTTATTGAGCCTTCATCATGTTATAATATCAGATCGAACTGGGAACTTCTACATCAACCACCTTCTTTGAAGACCTTGGCCACGTTAAGTGATCACTCATTCGCTTTTGCAGCACCCACCCTTTGGAATTCCTTACCTCTATGCATCCGGGAAGCCAGGTCGATTGATAGTTTTAACTTTTAAAGACATACTTATTTAAGAAAGCCTACATGTAAATATATAAGTTTATTTGTTCTTCATTTAGGATAATTTGTCAAAGACTTGTAGCATTCTATATAAAATAGTTTTTAATTAGTTTTCATATTTCTCTTGTAATTAATCTAATTATATTAATTGTTATGCGCATGTGAACATATACAGATGGAATCGGGCACTATAAATGGAAAATTATTGTTATTAGTAGTACAATAAACAGCTGCCAATTCAGAGAATTCGAATCTCAATCATTTACATATTTCCAAGTTTGAAAGCAAAAAGAAGCTCAAAACAACAAAATATTGTGAAGTGACATGTTGTTCACCGGTTGAACAACATAAACTGCTTATCGGCAGAGGAAAGAAATCTCTTCTAAAACGACTTTGCTTTTAAACGTGAACTTAAAGAAAAATACAAAATTTTTCTGATCAATGTATCCATTTCATCCTGTAACATTTAAATAAATCTGTGTAAAATGTCACTCTGCTAGAAATCTCGGATAGGTTAACACAAAGGTGTTAGCCCATGGTGAATAAATCACATATCCCCAGGGCCTCAAAATAGCCTGCTTATTTTTAACATGTAAGGTGCATTCATTAAAGGAATATTAGAGGCGAATATAAGGGAGTTAAAGAGTCAACTGACAGATATGTTGAATATATTGCTCTTTGAAGAGCAAAAGAAACTGAGTGATGTGAAAAATAACTATTTCTATCTGCAATATTTCATGAGGGGTTGATATTAAATGTATGTATGACTTGGGTCATTACCACATAACTTGTAAAAACTATTACATATTAAAGCATGAAAAAAATGGTTTATCTTTATGTGCATTTATTGTCTGTAGCTTGCTATATAGGATTCAGATGAAGACCAACCAACCAAGTTGTTATTTGAGTTTCGTCGCACTCTCCTCTATTAAATGTTGTTGACATTTTAAGATAATAATAATAATAATAATTGCTGCCGAAGGCAGCACACTATTCTTGACAAGGCAAGGTTTCTCCAGAGTTCACTCGCCCCAGTCTTTTACGCCGACCTATGTATAGTCGAGATCTGGATCTTGCGTCGGCGTCTGTCAGTTGTCATAATTCCGGGCAGAAAGTCGAGCTCTAGGAGAATTTTTAAAATGGGGGGAGAGGGCTAGAAAAATATTGTATTGCGCGCGCATGTTTTGTTCCATACTTCCATGTGCTCTGCCATGCAAGTTCACAACTCTCTAGATGCAAAATATACAAACATTTCCCGAAGAAACACAGGTAAGTATGGCTTTATTTCTTTCTGCCGATATTCATCAAGGTGATGAACTGTTTAGTGTTCATTCTAGAGGAAAGCAATGTGCTTTTATGAGGGTTACAGATTTTAAATGGAATAGCTCATTGTGATAGCTGATATTCATGGTAAATGATGAGTTAAGAAATTTCAAACCGTTTGCTATTCCTGTTCGCGTTCTTAAGTACAGGAGACCTGAAAGAAGAGTTGAAAACTGCTATGGATGATATTGGCATGGTAACTGTAGGTATGTACTACTTACTGTACATGTATACATTTTCATAGTTTATTTCTTAGTACAAGTGAAGTTATCAAACGAACATATATGTCCATCGTTGCAGCAGCTTTTTGCTTTATTAATCTTGCATTTTTTATCTAATTATAGACTTACTTGTATATAATTTAAAGATTTCGTTACTGATGGCGAGTTTAAAACATTGCGAACACAAGGTAAAGATAGACCTGTCTCAGTCATTCAGCTGATTATGGATGCCAAAAATGAAGCACGGGCAATACACTGGCAAGTTCTTGCAGTCTGTAAAGAAAGGTTCCGTGTACTTATTGTGGTTTTATACTATGGTTTGGTTTATTGAGGACCATCATCAAAAACGATATGATATGTAAGGAAACATTTTCATTATTAAGTTATATGTATTTTTTGTTCTGCAATTTACAGAAGGAGTAATCTTGCCGGTGAAGGGTCATGGTGCAATCCCGTTGGAAGATGTCCAGTGGTTGGCAGAGTACATTAATGATGAACAAAAAGTACCATTTGCCCATGCAATCAGCATTCTTCGCAGAAAACAATTTCCATTCTTTTATGATCCTCACCCTTGGGTTGCAGGTATGGCATGTGTGGTAACACAATAAACATAAAATTGGAATCTAGGCCACCTTTACTTATACTTTATAAAACAATGTCTTTGGCAATAATGCACTCTATAATCATTTCTGTTAAATGTAAAACTGAGTCAAAATCTGACTGCCTTAAATCATTAATGGCCATGCACCTCTTCAAGAAGAAGGTAAATATGTACTGTGAGCAAGGTATTAACTTCCGAGATTATTTGTATGTGCCAGAGGTAAGTGAAAGAACAGGTGAGCCTCAAGATGAACGTGAAGACCATGACCATGTACATGTGCTGAAGAGGATTGCTGAGAAAGGGGCACATCCCGAACGTGGATCTCCAGGCATTTGTGAAGGCTATGAACGATCTTCATACAGGTTTGACCTATACTGTATTGACAGGAAGAGGAAGCAGAGTGTAGGTGACGCCGAGAAATTGTTGTCACCTGCAGTAGCTAAATGGTTGAAAGCTAATGGTTTTTTGAGTCAAGGTAGATTTTTAGAGGTAGTGTCAAACTGGCACAAGACAAGTGATTATCGTGGTCTAACAGAGGCTGGCCGTATGAAATACGACCTGGCCATGCTGGATTATCTGCTAGAAGACTGGATGCCATGGTACAAGGATTTAAGGGACTACTCGACGTTGGATGTGAACATGTACAGAAATTCAACCTGCAGTATTTGGTCCATATTGTACATATTTAATATTGTGTTTACTTCTGTTAATTTATAGACCTATCAGAGGAATTGGAGGATTCACCAGAGAAGTTGTGGTTGCATTAACAACAAATATTGAGAGTCAGGTTTGTTTGCTTTTGCCTTGAAATATATGGTAATGTTTGTTCCGGTAACCTCATGGGGGAAAATTACCTTCAACCGTCATTCAGCTGCCATTTTATTATCTTGACTTTAATTCTTTAAATTACTATAATGTTTATTTTCATCACAGGAGTTCAGACGCCGATATGGAGTTGAAAAGGGGCTTCTTCCTGAACATCCAAGGGCAGGGTCAATCGATGATGTTGAAGGCATCTTTGCCTTTTAACATGGGTTGCTTGGACCAATTTTCGATGAAAAGGATTTTCATGATGCGAAAGTTATCAGCGTATACACCAAGAAGTGTGATCCTGACCTACCCTTTTACTACACTGGATCCAATGACCGATACAACGACGGTTGCTTACTATCTTTTAACGTACCCTCTAGCAGGGGAGAAGAACGTCTGAATCGTGTACGTATTTCGAGCCGAGCTAATCCTGGTGTTTTCATCCCTCAACGTGGCCAACTAAGTGTCAGAACAGCACATTTCAAACCGGCAGAAAGTTTACCACCACCACCTTCACAGAGTGAATAAATATAAAGCAAACACTGAACATACCATAGGGTGATTGCATACTTTCCACTTTCCACTGATATTATTTAATAACTTATTATTACTAATAAGTGTACAGATGGAACAATTCCTGTTTATATTACTGCAATATAATTTACCATGTTTGGTTTTGTCACATGTGCTACAGACCTTTGTTGATATTTAATTGTTTAGAGTTAATACAGTAAAATATTTAAATGTATACAGTCACGATCTGCGTAACAGAACCATTGTATAAGAACCAACAGCCTGCAATTTATGCAATTATATTGTTCCCAAAATAGAGAACCAAGAAACTGGTTTAATCTTAAATAACTTTTATGATTAAGTTGACCAAAGGAGCAAAGCATGGATATACTTGCTTTTATACAGTACCATCTTGTAAAAGAACCACTACAGGCAGAGTTAGAGAAATAATGGTTTTTATATGCAGATTTGTACTTAATACACCCATCATGAAATATATGAATCAGAGGCAAGTTATTATGGGACCTTTGATCAATTTGAAAAATATATACATCTTGTTTTATTTCAGTCTGAATTTTTGTTGTTTTCAAACAAAATATTCTGTAGAGTGAGAGTTTGATATAACTATTTCTAACATTGCAACATTGCAACATTGCAACATTGCAACATTGCAACATTGCAACATTGCAACATTGCAACATTGCATGGCTACTGTAGCGAAGGTAAATTGGTCACTCGTTAGATTGTTTGTTCAGAAATTAGTTTTGTTTACTAGAAAAATATATCATTAGTTTTACAATGGCTAACACACAGTTGCAGCAATTTTAATTTGAATAATTAGTCACAAAATTGGTATCAGTACATGCATCTATTTATAACAAATACAGAATTACCTTGATTTGTACAATGTCATGTAATATATTGATATTGTTCTCATTAAAAAAACATTGCTATTTAGAAGGAATTGCATGAGTGTACATGACAAGAAATTGTTTTTATTAGAAAACCTATTTATGGTTAATCTAATATTTCTGTTTGCTGGAAAAAAATACTGGAAAAAAATATCTAAAAAGGTTAGCCAATTGAAATCATAGCAATTTCACAACTTGTAAAACCGTAACTAGTTGCTATAAAATGACAAACATATGTCAACGTACACTCACGCTCTTCCTTACCACTTGAGCCTCAACATAGACATCTAAAATATCTCCTGCGGCAATCAGTGGGTGTAAATACTTGAAAAGTTCAGAAGCAATATATCCAACATGTGTCCATCCAGTTCCATAGTCAAGATCAATGCCAATTGCACTTGGATCCTTGGATTCAATGGCTCCGGCCTATGTCTAACCTTTACTGATATGTTCTGTTCAAGAGCAAGATATGTCTGTTCCAAATGATGTTGGTAATTTTTTTCATGAGCAGCTCCAATGCGCTTGATTGGTACAGCATGAGTGATTTCTTCCTCCTCATTTTTATCTTCACTTAACAAGTCATTACTTCGCTCCTTATCACTTTCCTCGTGATCACCTTGTTCGTTGTCACTTCCTTCTTGATTAATTCCAAGTCCAGCCAAATACTCAAGTAGATCTCTTTCTATAGAGTAATAACAATGCAATTAATAGTCTATGCTGTAATGTCTAAAATTAGAAATATTATAGCTAAAACTGTAATTTCTATTGTTAAAATTTAGAACACACAAACCTTTAAATAGATGAAAATTTAAAGTATCAAACTAAAGACATAGCATGTGCAGAAATCCAACCACAGACAGATAGCAAGAGCCAAGAAGTTATCAAACACTATTTTTATAACCCCAAACAAACACAAATGCATCACATAACTTACCTTCAGATTCATCAGAGAACCAATGCTCATCGTCTGAGTTTCTATTTCCTGGTCCATCAAGGCTGTCTCTGTTTCTTTCAATTGGTTCTTGAGAGTTTCCTCTTTCTGGAGTGTCATCTAAAGGAGGTAGAAAACTTTATGAGTAGGGTAAAAGTTCGAAAAATTGCAACTTACCGCATCTACGTTAAGCAATGGAGTCTCCTCAATGTCGTCAAAATTAGGGACAATTGCAGCCACTGCACTTGTATTCGCTGTCAATATGTGATCAACATAAAAGCATTCGCTCCGCTCCACAATGAGCAAACAGAAAACTCATGAGGGATAGTAATAAACTATAAAAGACGTTTAATACAAATATTAAGCCATACTTTATACAGCGTAATTTAACACAGTGTAATTTAATACAGTACAAGATTAAAACACGGAAGCAGAAATTCGACCTCTTATTATACAACTGTGTTAAAAAGTGTCCAAATAACGCTAAAAACGAGTACAAATATACAGAGATATTTGGATACTTGGTTATTTGTATAGTAGAAAACCGGTTTGACCGGTTATTCTTCTCAATAAAAAATACTTTATAAAGCAGTTGTATAATAAATAAATAATTAGATGTTTTGGTATGTAGTATCGCTGTATATTTTTACGAGTTGTGCCGTATTTTGACGAGCCCGCAGGGCGAGTCAAAATACAAACAACGAGTACAATACATATATCATCTAATAAGATATATGTATTGGAAAAAATAACCAATTAAATGTAAATGCAGAGAAGTATACCAACCTCAAATACTGTGCTTGCTTTAACGTTGATGATACAGGGGATTTAAGGCCATTCAACTTCGAAAGCTGGGCCTCGCTGTTGGGTATCACACAAATTCTTCTTCCGGACGGATTATTAAGAAAGCTAAAATGGCAGCAAACCCCATGCAATTTAAAAAATGGTAAACTTGGTATGCTAAAACATAAGTCGTAATGTGAATCGCAGAAATACATATATAACAAGCTATTTTGATAAAGTATCGTAGCTTGACAATCTTGTCTTTCGAAAGCATCCATTTTGTTGTAGCCTGAGAGATGTTTACTCCATGACAATCACAGGGTCAATGAAGCCATACGTGGAATCAGGCGCTCGATACCCATGATGCTTTGCGGCTGCTGCCCAACCTCCTCTGAGTTAGATTTTAATCCGTCCATGCACGCTTCATTGTCCATGCGGCGTTCTAATATTTAGAACGTGTGCTTTAAGTGTTTTAGGTTGGGTGAAACCGGTGACTGTAAATAATTTACAGACTACCAACTTTTAATATTGAATTACAACTGTGCAAGGTTTAGTAATTTATAAACAGAAATATATTTAACTATATGACTTAATACTTGACTCTAATCCTAAAACATCAATGTATCCGATGTATAAATGCTAAAACTAAAATCCTGTAGCATTTTAAACCTATTTAGAGTGTGTTTTATGACTTAGAATTAAAAAAAACTACTGTTTACTTGTAGAATGGAACACCGCAAGAAAGACTGGACAGATTATCTGAAATATGTCAGTCAAGTACTGAGAAATGAATGAATTAATATAGGTCTGTCAGATGAAAATGTGAGTAGCGATTTTTACACTAATTCTATTCCCAGATGACTTTCCTAAACATTGTCAGTTTGCCTAAAAAGATTGATGAAATACGTTACTCAATGTCTAACAAACACATTGACCTGATTGGTTTTAGTGAGACACGACATGATCTGAATATAACCGATAATAAGATTGACTTTAATTTGATGACTATGATATTATTAGAAAAGACAGATCAAGAAATGGGGGTGGAGTTTGTATCTACTTGCGTAGCTCCATCAACTACAAAATTAGAAATGATCTAATCCCCTCTGAATTGGAGACTGTTTGTGTAGAAATTATAAAACCACATAGTCGACCATTTTTGGTTACAACTATTTATCGACCACCAAATTTGGCAAACAATTTCTTTGAAAAGTTTGAAAAATTAATCAAAGCAAATGATGATGAAAATAAAGAAATATATATTCTTGGTGATTTAAATTGTGACATGCTTAAAACAGAAGCTGATACCCCAACCAAAAAAATTAAATCACTGTATGAATTGTATCAATTGTCACAATTAATTAAGGAAGCTACTCGGGTAACCATGAAAACCTCCAGCCTCATTGATCATATAGTTACTAACACACCAGAGAAAATCTCAAATTCTGGTGTAATATACATACAGGAATCAGTGATCATAGTTTGGTATATGCTATCAGAAAAATACTTATTTCTAAGAAACAAGATAAAAACGTAGTGGAAATTAGAAATATGAAAAACTTTGATGGGCAAAAATTTGTTGAGGATTTGCTTAGTCAGCATTGGGAATATGTGTACTTTTTCGCAGATAATCCAAATTCTATGTGAGAGATTTGGAAGAAATTGTTTACTAAATAAACATGCACCTATTCAACATAAAAGGATCAGATCAAAAAAATCCCATGGATTACTAATGAGATAAAAAAGCTTATACATAAGAGAGATAGATTTAAGAGAAAAACCGTTGTGGAAAACCTAGAAACAGATTGGGAAGTGTATAAACAAACCAGAAATAAAGTAAATATACAAATAAGAAAGGCCAAAAAGGATTATTACTCCAAGATGATTGCTGGTCAAAAACAAAATCCAAAAGAGGCTTGGAAAACAATAAACAATTTACTAGGCAAACAAAACAAACCAACAAAAGTGAATATTGGAATTAATTTAACAAATTCTAAAGACATTGCAGAGGGCTTCAATGAATTCTTTTCGTAATATTGGTTCTGACTTAGCTAGCAAACTTGATACGTCAAATTGCAATTTTCAAGAATATATTTAAGAAACCTAAATCAGAATTCACATGATTTGAGTCAATTACTACCAACAAAGTTTACCATCTCCTGCATGGCCTTTCCAGTGCAAAAGCCACTGGCATTGATAAAATTTGAAGTAAAATTTTAAAACTAGCAGCACCTGCTATCGCCAGTTCATTAACTTATATCTTTAATCAGGCTATTGCACTACGCACTTTCCCTGATGAGTGGAAAATGGCAAGAGTATCGCCTCTTTATAAAAATGGCCCAAAAAATATGCCTGGTAACTACAGACCAATTTCAGTTTTGCCAGCCGTTACCAAAATTATGGAAATAATTTTATATGACCAACTATATGATTATTTGACAAAATTTAAACTACTTAGTGATTGTCAATTTGGCTTTCGTAAATCTCACTCAACTGCTACAGCATTATTAGACTGTACTAATAGTTGGTATATGAATATTGACAAAAAACTATTCAACTTAGGTGTAATAATTGACTTAAAAAAAGCATTTGATACTGTCGATCACCAGATTTTACTAAAAAAAATCGAAATTTATGGCGTAAAAGGAGATGCTTTATCTCTACTAAAATCGTACTTGATGAATCGCACCCAGAAATGTCAAGTAAATGGAACTATCTCATCAGAGAGATTGATTAAGTGTGGTGTGCCACAAGCTCTATTTTAGGGCCTTTACTCTTTTTGTTATATATTAATGACCTGCCTCTTTGTTTAAACAAACCAAAACCTCGATTGTTTGCTGATGATACAAACCTAACAGCTGCTGGTCAATCTATAGATGATGTTGAAGCTGCAATGAATTCTGATTTAGAAATACTTAGGAAATGGTTAATTGCCAATAAATTAAGTTTAAATGTAGCTAAAACTGAATTTATGCTAATTGGATCTAAACCAATGATAAAAAGTACAGCCAAACATTACCATTGAAGACAAACCAATTAGACAAGTTTACGATTGCAAAACTCTTGGAGTGACTATCAACCAGCATTTGTCTTGGAAGAATAATACTGAAAAGATTTGCAAGAAAATAGCATCGGGAATATCAGCTATTCGTCGAGTAAAAGAATTTGTTGAGAAAGATACACTTGTTTCTATATATAATTATATTGTTCGCCCACACTTTACTTATTGCTGTGAAGTATGGGATGTGTTTGGTGAAACACAATCAAAACGCCTCCAAAAGCTCCAAAACAGAGCTGCTCGAATCATAATGAATATGAGCAATGATGTAGATCATCAGCTTGCTTTAGATGCTTTAGGCTGGAATTCACTTAAAACTGATGTTTAAATTGTTGAATAAAATGGGTCCTAAATCACTTACTGATTTATTTACTTTCAAAAATGAAATGACAAATTATGAACTTCGAGATATTGAAAGTAATCTTTGCTTACCACAGCCACGTACTAATAGCATGGAAAAAAGTTTCATGTTTGACGGGGCACACATTTGGAACTCTTTACCAAATGAAATTAGTGAGAGCAACTCCCTCATTCCTTTTGAAACTAAAATCACTGCTCACATTTTTGAATGACATAGAGATTTGTAAATAGATATGTTTCACTATACGTTTTTCTATACCTTATATTCTTGTACCTATATAACTTTCTTACTATATACTGTATTACCATCTATACTATATTTTTGTAATCTTATTATCGTACACGCCCCTTGTGGAAATCAGCCTGCTGTATAGGTTGACAATGGTTAGCGTGTTTAAATAAAGTTTTTCTATCTATCTATCTATCTATCTATCTATCTATCTATCTATCTAACCAAGGCACTCCAAGCAGATATGCAATTTAAATAATGCTATTGTAAAATACATTAAATTTTGCCTAAAAGCAAGTCAAATTTTTGCGCCAAAACACAAGAAAAACTCTGTGCTTGTACGTCACAAAGTCCATTGTGTACAGCATTCTAGGGCAGCTTTTAATATCAATTTGATGTCGCAAAATATATGGCTATAAAATTATGATCAATCGGTAAAAATAGATGATCAGCATTGATAGACAACATGAGAATATTTCTAGAGCAAAATCGTTTACCGACGGTCTCTTACAACATTACAATACCTGAAAACGTAGGCCTGCTCTTAAATCGCCTAAACTCGCACTAAATCGCCTAAAATCGCCAACCAAATTAAAATGCTGAAAACAGTAAATACTATATACAGTGTAAACACCCTTTCCCCAAGGAAGGGAAAGGAGGGTTCTGGTTGTTTATTTCATGTAACTTCCGTGTTTCGGCTTAGAAGCCACCTCTCCAGCAAGCCCTTTCGGATAGCCCCCTCCTAATTTTGTCTGGAAAGCCTCGCACCCTTCTACTCGGGGAACAACAGGGCATTAGATAATGGTTGTGTCCTAAATCATTCTACTTCCCCGCTATACGTGGCATTCTTACTAGTCTAAACATGGCTAAAGTCCCTGCTACCCGGGCATAAAAAATTATTCAACAAACTCTTCTAAAATTTCTCCAGCTTTGGTCTTTGGAAGCCAAACATGCAATCCAGAGTTTGTCCAAACTTTGCCAAAGTATGTAAATATTTTGCATTTTGTCTGTTGTACCTTGCAATCTATCCAGCGGAAATTTATTATTCAACTCTGAGAAACTTTATATAAACTAAATTTTAATACTAGTTAATTTTTGTAAATACTGTACTAGTGTACTTTATATATCGAGGAGAATTTAAATAAATACTAATCAATGTTGAGTTTTAGTTATTAAATAAACACATGGAAAAGAAATACTATATTTGCAACGTAAATTCAAGCTTATTATTTTTGTAAGTTTAACACATAAGTAAATTCGTTTCAATAACTATAATGTATTGCCACTTTGGAAGATGCATTTATATCACAGTTTTAATATATTCTGTAACCTTGGAATTTCCAAGATATCGACAAGGCATTCATGCATTTGGAAATTCTCAAAATATAGGATAGCAACCCCATGGGGTGCACTAAAACTTATCGTTCCTACATTCCAGCCACAACCCTGATTTTTTAGATTTCCAATTGGTTGTGGTTCCAGGCCTGAACATAGTAATATGTATTAGTATGCAATACAATTAAAAAAAAAATGTTATTATATACTGGTTTATGTTCTTCATTGTATTAATTCAAGCAATTTGGTGGTATAACCTTAAAATTAGTAATACGGCAATATAACAAGCAAATTAATTATAAGTTTCAACTTACTGGGTCTTGTTTACATGACAGTCTAACCAGACCCCCTGGTGGTGTGTGTGAGGAGCGGTGCCTTTCAAAATACATGTACTATGCACTATTAATTATGTATTATTACTGTATTTGGCTTAAAGGTCCTATACTTGCATATTTAATTACCATGTATTTTTTCTTAAATCGCCTTAAATCACCCTAAAACGCCTTAAAACGCATTACCTAAAAGTTGTGTTTTTTCTTAAATCATCTAAACTCGCATTATGTCGCAGCAAGTCGTGGCGAGTTAAGATGCCAGAGCAGGCCTAAACGTTGAGCAACTCGATTCTAAAACGATGTTTATGGTCGAATTGTGTTCACTCATGGCGTCCTTTCAAGGCCGTTTTCTCCGTAATACGTACAGCAAATTCCTTTTAATTTGTACAGAATTTAGCCAAGGCTTTTCTTTACACACAGCGATAAAAATAATAACGATACCGACGTAGATTGGATAGAAAATTAATCATTTGTTCTTTGAATCAAAATTGCCCCCATGACAACAAAATTTCTCAAGAAAGTGAATTTGATACCCAACTACCGGCATGCATTGCGGCAAAGCTCCATTAGATAATAGGCCTATTGAGGTTATACAAAATTTGATGGGTTGTGTAGCAATTTGCATTGCGAGTTGTTATATAGTTTTGTTGTTTTTGTCGAACAAATTAGATCTATATCGGAAATTTTCTCTCTTTTAAGATTGCTGTAAGGAGACTACTAGGAGCTACCTTAATAGGATATTCACAACGCGTTGAATGAATGAATGTTAATTGAATGTTAATTCAACAACGCGTTGAATGAATTGTGCTTTCCATTACAAGACTTACCGTGTTCTTCATTGTTTTGCATTTATTGTAAATAAGGAGATAAATATAGTGCAGCGTTCGTATAGGTCAGGAACAATAAAATTCAAGGACTTCTAGCCAGTGTAGCGTATTGGTCAGCCTTTTGGCATATTATCTACTGACTTTTTCAACTACTGTATGCATTTTCATGGTTTAATATATTGATATTATCTCTTTTTTAACGTGAGGGACTGCGCTAGAGTATATATCAAGTCCACCTAACTGTTGTTTCCCTCGACGTACACATATAAAAACGCACAAGTTGTAACAAACCTTCGCCTATGGCCATTAGCTCCGAAAATTTTCGCATTGATTGATACTTTTATAGTTATCGTGCTTACAGACAAACAAACACACACACACACACACATACACATACACTGTATACACATACAGACCGGGTTAAAACATAACCTCCTGGCGGAGGTAGATATTAATCCATTATGTATACTTAAGATACATAAAAATGCTTTTGACTGAATTTATGTTTTTTCCAGTGCTGTTTTCACATCCATAAAAATGATTTTGTTGTTGCTAAGACAGTGTTGCTAAGGAGATTTCAATGAAAGCACGAATTTACATCCGGGACTTAAATCAGGCCCTGTTAGGAAGTTTCAATTTTCCTTCGTAGCTCATATTTGACTGAATTTATCCCACAATGCCCCCTCTATTATTTTTTATAATCTCTATGGTGAAAACTGCAAAGAACAAACAAAACTCAGTATTTCTCGCCAAATAAACCGTTTTGTTTCATTTATAAAGTTCTTATAATCTAAATAGTTATCTTTCAAAAATTTGCTTTAATGAAATGTAAGAAACTAGAGTTCATTATTCCCTCTACTAAGTTGCGACTCTTTTGACTTGTTGTCCAGATGTCACACAGCTCATTTTATAGTCATTTGCCATTGTCCTGTATGTAGTCTTATACATGCAGTTTACAATTTAGAATATAAGAACCAATGCTGAATACAGCTAATTCAAATAACGGCAAAGCTTATCCTAAACCTCAACAAGTTTTTTTCGCGTTATATTCAGTCTTTGATCGTTTCTCTTATCTGTAACTTAACCGAATCACTGAGAATCTTTTCTATTTTGTTAAATGTAAGACTTTGTTGAATGTAGACATTACTATTGTATACACTTTGCCTTGGCTCAGGGAGTCACGGTTATAAATCTTACATATAAATATCGTGCCAGCTGCAACGGGGAAGGATATTAAATTGAAAATTTAACAACAGTCATATGAACACAGAAACCGATTTGTCCCATTCAATATTTAATGTTTCAGGTGAGATTAACTGGCTATAATTTAAACCAAATACATTTTTACAGACTATTTGTTCGGCAGTCGACTATCTACAGTATAAAGCGCCTACTAGTTTTTACGAATCGGTTTAGCAATGGCTCTAATACAATTATTCCTATACTTACTATGCCTACACATATCTAATTCCTATACCTACACATATCTCTTCATTTCTTCCCTCACTAATTCATTTGTTGCACAAATATTTTCCCTCAAATTGGTCGTCATTATCTTCTTCTTTGTCATCTACCCTTGCTTTTAATGGCTTTTAAACTTCGTCATCATAGTAAACCTAAAGTATTGAGTAATTTTGTGACATTCGTGAATTACCTTGCACCCAACCAATTTTCAAAGATAATATCAAATGTAGTACCCATTCCACGAAAATACTAATTAGTTACAAACACTAGTGGTTATAACTCTTTTGTTACAACAACGTGTTAGATTGCATAGGAATTGGTTCATTTCTCAAGTAATTTCGGCTCGACTCAGGGTACTTAAGTGATGGCTCCAAAAAGCAAAATTACCCCCTGCAGCGCGCCTTCATTTCTCTGTTTAATTGCGTGGGTTTTGCGTGGAATGTACGTGTCTTTTGCGTGGTCCTTACAGGAGTTCTGCTTTAATTATGCTGGTACTCTGGCATTTAAAAAAGTACTTAGATTTTGAAATAATAGTTAGGAGTCCACAGTATGGTTCTGGAAAGATTACCGTGTTGTGTACAATATTTTTTACAATTTATAGTTGGGAAATCTACGGATAATATTAGGAAAGTAAAAAGGTTGTTAAGTTGTTATTAAATTTTTTTTATATTGCTATGTGTAGGGACGATTATCTATTTGCTATGCCGTGATAGTTTCCTTTCAGAAATAGATTCTTAATTTATATTTTACTGCTGTCTTAAACCATTTAATATAGGTGCACAAACAAGTATTTAGATTTTAAAATTATATAAACTGATCTTGTTCCCACTCTGCGGTGAAATATTGTATATATATATACAGTAAAATATGTAAAATAGCTGATACAATTTTGACTGCTTAAATACGAGAGCCTAAGATATGACTGACAATTTGTTTCTTTATATAGAAGAACACTATAGTCACTAGATTTTTCAACAGAAAATCGATTCTCACTTAATATCAAATCTTAAATCAGTGAAATCGTCTCGTAAGCTGCATATTTATAACAAAAATACATTCCATCATTGTACCTGTTGTTTGGCGTAAAACTGGAGTGATTTTTTAATAATTATTTGTCCATTTTTGCATAAAAATACTCCATTTTCAAACGCAAAACAAACCTTGTAGGCCGTAGGATGAGCATCCAAAAGATGCAGATTCCGTTGCACCCCTCGTGGAACTACGTAATTTTTACATGAATCAATAGATAAAAACTTACTTTATCAGAATCCGTTGCTTCCCAAGCGAAACAGGTGCACAATTGGGAAAAAAATCCATCGAAAGTTTGCTATTTTCGCGCTTCGAAATATTCGAACCGCCATTGTTTGGTAGCAAATACGCATGCGCATGTTAGCCAAACTCGCACTGCGCACGCGCAGACAGAAAAATGGATTTCCCTGTGGGTTTTCCCCGATTTCCCCCGTAAAAACAAAATAAAATCACGGAATAGAGATCAAACCTTGTAATATTAACGAATAAATACAGACACATTAAATATTGTTTAAAACACATTGTACATTTTGCTTGCTCATACTGTATGCTAAATCACTTCAATTCATTGGCTATTGTTTCAAAATACCGTTTTAACATTTAATTCTACTTATCAACATCCTAATTCAATACAAATTTGTGTGAGGTAAAAAACCCACCTGTATCAAACAGGACGGAGAATATATATAAATATACATACAATTCACACGATCAAGGAACAAATTAAATATTTCGCTAAACTAAAGCCTTGGCCAAACGTAAGAAACATTGTCGCAGAAATATTCGTGATTTTCAATGTTTGCTCAAATGTTTCCCTGTCTCCCACATCTGGAAACATTGGCTTTTACTGCAGAAACAAAATTTGCCTCCCGGAAAGCAAAAATATTTCCTACCAAATTCAGAAACATTTGATGAAACACTCTTTCGTCTTGCCGACGCTGGTAGGACAATATGACATACCGAAACATTGGTAAGACAAATAATATGACAAATATCTTTGCGCAACAATGTTTCCCAGTTTGTCCCGGGCTTCAAGGAATATTTATATAAACTCCTAGGAAAACCTCTGATTGAATCTTTAATGTATTAATGAATAACTATGCAAGATATGTTTGGCGCTTCTTAAATTGTGCGTTCCATCCATCGTTCCATCCATTTCTTTTAGGCAGGTCTTATTAGCTTCTGCGACCGATTGACGTGTAATTTTTCGCCTTGGTTCTATTGGCTCCACTTCCACATGTGGTTCTTCGGTTTTAGAGCTAGTTCCTTCTTCTTTTTCTTCTTTTCTCTGTTGTCTACGGATCTTCTCTTCATCACAAAATCTCTTCCAGCATTTCGTATGATGGTACCATTCTAAGTTAATGCTCTCAGGGTTCTTCTCCATGTATGAATTGACAGATCAGTCATCGATGTTCTCGTACGATTTCTTAGCTGTTTCAGCTTGTTGACATTTAAGTTTGGCCCATTAGACCTACACTCAAGAAATTTCTTAAGCCTTTGACGTGTAACTTTGCAAAGTTCCTCCGTAACGCCATCAAAATGCATAAAACATGAGGATATTCGAGTTTTATAAATATCTACAGCCATGATTGTTTTGCATAACTAAGCGTGTTTCCACTTCGAAGCATGTGCGTGTTTGTGCGCGTGCGCAGTGCGAGTTTGGGTGAAATGCGCGGTTCGAATATTTGGCGGTTCGAATATTTCGAAGCGCGAAAATAGCAAACTTTGGAGGGATTTTTTTCCCAATTGTGCACCTCTTTCGCTTGGGGAGCAACGGATTCTGATAAAGTAAGTTTTCTTCTATTGATTCATGTGAAAATTATGTAGTTCCACGAGGGGTGCAACGGAATCCGTTTTCTAAGCATCATTTGGATGCTCATCCTAAAGGCCTATTGAAATCCCTGAAGTTTTCGCTGTGTTCGCTGTTTCCATGGAGACGGGAATAATTAAAATTCAAAATGGCGGTCAATAATTTACATTTAACAATTGAGAATAAAGCCTATTTACCAGTGAAATTACAACCTAAAAGAAAACTTTTTAAGAAAAAAATGTCTAGATTAAGATAATCTTTCATCGGCTAAGCTAAAAAGTGTGTACTGCAGATGAAAATGGTAAAAAAGCTGTGTGAAACACGTGACCAATAAAATGTACTTCAATGTGATTAAAACAGATTTGGGAGAGGTAGGACTAAAATTTTAGGAAAAGAAAGAATAAAGTAGGAAAAATACAAAAAAGTAGGGCAAAAATAGGAATATTTTGGTGATAAATATTTGCATAAAAATACCACAGAAATATTGTTTAATCTCTCTTTTCGCTGATAAACCTGGACCTTTGGGGATTGGAGGGGAGTTTTTGAAATGAAAAAAAATTGGTGTTTTGAAGGAGATCTTTGGAATTTCGAAGAAGATTTTTGGGATTTCCAAGGAGATTTTGGGGATTTCCAAGTAGTCTAGGACCTGTAAAGGAGTTTGTATGCATTTCATTTAGGACAGATTATCTCAACTGTTTTAGGGTAAAATGACCATGGCGGTCAACATGGCATATGTGCCAAAACCCGAATCCGGGGCGAAAGTCCTGAAAATGACCACGCCCAGAAACGGCACTGTCGGCATAGCTCTAAATCCTGAACCGCCAAAGCTACAGCCTTTTTGAATTGCTTATAGTGTTTAGAATGGTTGCTTTTATGGGTGGTCACTGGAGGGTGAAATTTGTCTAGGTATCATATTTTACAAGAAAATGACTATGCACCATCCCAGGTCAACTGCTAATTATGCATCAAATTACTCATTCACCTGGCAAAGTCTATGTTTTCTTATTTCCCAAACATTTTTGTCATAGGATGAAAAAATATGCTTATTTTAATATAATTATTATAAATTTCATAAGGAATGATATTGTTTTGTTGAGATATAACACATTTCATTTCACTTACCGCCAGAACACGGTTTCAGCCATATTTTGCCGATTTGTTTGCTTTTTATCGCCGAGCCTCGCAAGTATCATCCAAATGTTCTACTTTAACACAATGCTAGTTGACTAAAGAATAATTCAACCAAGTTTCGTCGGGTTTTGGAGTAGTGCCATGTATTTTATATTCGATTTTGTGTCCTTCGACATTTCCTCAAATATGTAGCCATTGCAATAATCTCGCAGCTTCTCTGCCCGATAAATGCCACTTCTTCGTACACATCTGTATTTATATTACAGTATCCAAAAATAATTTATTGTAGAATAGTCCCAATCGAAAATTACTCCCATTACTCCCATTTGGGAGTAAAACCTTCCTCGTTCATCAAGAACGAGAATCTAAAACAAAGGTTCAAAATAATTTGAAAGTCTCGCGCAATCTTCACGAAAACTCCTCGTGGGCAACATTACAGGGGAAAAACATTTTCACGAATACGTTTGGTGGTGCAAAAGATTGCGTAAATCTCTGGTTTCTTTTTATAGCTAAAGGAAACCAGAAAATACAAAATTACGCGAATATTTGTTTATTTTGTCATAAAACATATAAACAGTTAAACACACGAACTTTACTTTGGAAGTTTGGGTTGCTGTGATCGCGAACAAACGTATTCGTGAAAATGTTGCCCCCCCCTGTAATGTTGCCCACGAGCGGTTTTCGTGAAGATTGCGCGAGACTTTCAAATTATTTTGAACCTTTTGTTTTAGATTCTCGTTCTTGATGAACGAGGAAGGTTTTTCACTCCCAAATGGGAGTAATGGGAGTAATTTTCGATTGGGACTATTCTACAATCAATTATTTTTGATACTGTAATATAAATACAGATGTGTACGAAGAAGTGGCATTTATCGGGCAGAGAAGCTGCGAGACATTGCAATGGCTACATATTTGAGGAAATGTCGAAGGACACAAAATCGAATATAAAATACATGGCACTACTCCAAAACCCGACGAAACTTGGTTGAATTATTCTTTAGTCAACTAGCATTGTGTTAAAGTAGAACATTTGGATGATACTTGCGAGGCTCGGCGATAAAAAGCAAACAAATCGGCAAAATATGGCTGAAACCGTGTTCTGGCGTAGGTAAGTGAAATGAAATGTGTTATATCTCAACAAAACAATATCATTCCTTATGAAATTTATAATAATTATATTAAAATAAGCATATTTTTTCATCCTATGACAAAAATGTTTGGGAAATAAGAAAACATAGACTTTGCCAGGTGAATGAGTAATTTGATGCATAATTAGCAGTTGACCTGGGATGGTGCATAGTCATTTTCTTGTAAAATATGATACCTAGACAAATTTCACCCTCCAGTGACCACCCATAAAAGCAACCATTCTAAACACTATAAGCAATTCAAAAAGGCTGTAGCTTTGGCGGTTCAGGATTTAGAGTTTGCCGACAGTGCCGTTTCTGGGCGTGGTCATTTTCAGGACTTTCGCCCCGGATTCGGGTTTTGGCACATATGCCATGTTGACCGCCATGGTCATTTTACCCTAAAACAGTTGAGATAATCTGTCCTAAATGAAATGCATACAAACTCCTTTACAGGTCCTAGACTAAAGGAGATTTTGAGGATTTTGAATTAGATTTTTGGAATTTCCAAGGAGATTTTTAGGGTTTCCTAGGAAATATTTGGGATTTCCAAGGAAATTTTTGGGATTTCCAAGGAGATTTTTCGGATTTCCAATGAGATTTTTCGGATTTCCAACAAGATTTTTGCGATTTTCAATGGGATCATTATATTTTTTAGATTTATGTGGGAATGGTTAAGTTCTTAAAAAAGTTGGATTTTAAAAATTTAGGCAATGCTAATAAAAAGTAGGAAAAGTAGAAGTGTGAAAAAAAAGTAGGAAAATTAGGATGGCAAGAAATTCTGTAATATCCGAAACTTTGAAACTCTATTGAAATAACCCTTATTATTTTTTCTCGGGTCCTTAACTTCAGGCCCATAACTAAATGAAGCATCCTGATTGATTGATTACTAGGTCCGTATGACACGCTACGGACTCCTTGCGTTTTCGCGCCAAAATGAACATAGGAGTGAAGACGATTCATAAATTTAAAAAATACCCAAATAGTGAAAATGGAAAAATAAACTGAATTGGCTGATATGGAGTTTGTACTAAGCAGGATGTACACTGTAATTAATTTTATTCTGACCAAAATGCGAAAAAAAGACAAATATTTTATTTGAATTGTATTTTGTTTTGTTTTTATTTCATGCAGTATTCAGAATTCCAGCTACCTTTAAAATCGAAAAATATAGGTTGAAACAGAAAAATTTGAACATATAACTTTCCCTTGCATTGAACATCAAACTTTCACAAAAACGTTCAACTGCATTGTATTAAATTGATTTGTTTCATGAACATTGACGACAAGAAAGTGTTTTCGGCAAATTAAATTATTAAGGCTGCGTGTTAAAAACATTTTTCAAACTTTTTATTATAGTAACACAACCAGAAAAGTACAAAATTTTCATCAGCATACCCTCTTCGTTATCTTTTGAGTAGAAAAACGTTGATTTAATTTAAACCAAACAATATTTTTGTGATGATTTTGATCGGCAAAGGCAAAGCAAGCGAGCATTTCTATTTCGAAGCAACGATATTTGTAAAGCGCCGAAACCCCAAGCGAAAACGATTCATTGCTAGGCTTTGTAGCTACCATAATCTTTAAAAAAGTATGTCCATTAATTTCGACTGAAGATATACGTTTTCTTTATGTTTTTTATCTGTCTTCTCATCCGTGTTTTTAAATGTTTGCCAGCGATGCTTGATTACGCAACACCACTGATCTCAAACTTAGTTCGCAAAACTGGAATTTTTATGATCAATTTACTATGAAGCAAAATTAAAAATAAATATGTTATTTACCGTTTGATCGGTCTGTACTTGAAAAATATTTTCCTCGGTCTCAGAAGCGTTCCTCGACCTTCGGTCTCGGGCCTATTCTGAGATTTGGGAAATATTTTTCCAGTACGGACCTCCCTGCCGGTAATTAACATAGATTTATTTTTATTATACATTCAAACTTTATGCTAGTTCCTAATTGGCCAACCAGAACCCGATAATTCTCAACATGCGGTAGCTCTCGCGTTGTTTCAATTCCGCTTTATTAAGAACTTCGGTCCAAAAAAACAATTATTACACGCTGTAGAGCCCAAGCCCTTGCGCGGTCGGCAGGTTTTGTAAAAAACCGTGAAATTTTATAAGTTGCAACAAAATGGCTTCTTGTAAATTTGCACTAGCAGCTAGGGACAGGAATGCGGCGGGCGTTCATTGGTCAATATACTTCGTTCTTTTTGCGGTTTCATTCAGCGAGCTAGCCAGTGGCGTAGTGGTTTAGGGCGTGCGCTGGCTAGAGCGGCGGTTCAAATCCCGGTCAAAACATTTTTATCTCACTTAAATTTTTTCCTTTAAAACATTTTTCCGACTTGTTTTAACCCGGGTTTGTTTTATAAGTATTTGACTTTAACTATTATTGTCAGGCAAATGCCAACCGCATTCCTGTCCCTAGCTGCAAGTAAATGAGCTTATTTAAACGAAGAGAAAATGCCCAAATTCTTGTCAGAAAACGACAGTGACTACACCAAAGAGGCGATGAAACAATACAAAACCATCTTCAATTAACAAGTATGTATCATTAATTACATTTAATGTTAACTTAATTGTGTTTTTGTAT
This sequence comes from Trachythela sp. YZ-2020, assembly GCA_016169945.1. Lineage (NCBI taxonomy): Eukaryota > Metazoa > Cnidaria > Anthozoa > Malacalcyonacea > Clavulariidae > Trachythela > Trachythela sp. YZ-2020. Next base: position 551,767 of record JADLSH010000212.1, on the reverse strand, counting down.
CTTTCTTACCGGCCTCAACTGCTCAAGTCTTGGCTTTCTTGTCTGGTTTTTGAATTGAATGTATAATGAAACAATTTTTGGATTCGGCTTATGCATGATATCAAGGATTATTATTGATATCATGTTTGGGATACTTTGGTTTTACACTTTCTGATCGTCTCCAGACATTACAAAACAGGGCTGCTAGAGTGATTACCGGTCGTAAAATGAACACGGCCAATCTGAACTTGCTTTAAATGAACTAAATTGGAAAACTTTGAAAGAAAGCAGAACTCAATTTGTAACAAGTCTTATGTATAAAATAACTCATGATCTAGCGCTCAAACTACTAATCGATATTTTTCAAAAGACGCCTTCCTCTCAGCATTATAATTTACGAGGCTCTGCCACAAAGCTCTATCTGCCCAAATCTAAGACTGAATATCTTAAAAGAGGTCTTAGTTACAGAAGAGCAAAATTGTGGAAAAGCCTCCCAGACGAACTAAGAAATAAACAATCTCTTAGTCAGTTTAACTAAAGTGTGCGACACCACCTGGCCAGTTAGATAAAGTTAAATAAATTTGCGAACTTAATAATTTGTTGTAGATGTAATGATAGTAATTGTAATTGTAATTGTAATTGTAATTGTAATTGTAATTGTAATTGTAATTGTAATTGTAACTGTCAGTGTAGTATTTGAAATTTGTATTATAACTCATTGTAAATTTTGAAGTTTAATCTACGACCCTCTTGGAAACCAGCTTTTGCTGTAGGGGTTAGCGTAGCCAAATAAAGTTTTTACTTACTACTTACTTACAGCCTCATCTAATAATTGCTTATTATCTTTAGCATAATATATTAATTTTAAGGATTGTATGCATTTTGTATCTGCGCGTGCGCGCAATAGACATTTTCATCGGGTGAGTAAGAAGATATAGTAACTACAGAATAGGAAATGAAAATAATGGTAACTGAAGTTGGTGTCCTCGCACATGTCGTGTCGCGCATACCGTAAATATGAGTGCGGCCATTACTCTGGCCAACAACGTAATGCTACAATAAATATAAACTAGACATACATGCATGCAGAACCCCCTCGCCTAGTCATAGTTCCCAAACGTTGATGGAACATGAAGTATTTGGGTCATTACTGTAACCATGGTAACGCGCAACACTGTTATATATTTTTCTGATATTTTTGTACAAAATGATAAACATTTTAAATTTTAACAATAGAAGTATCAATTGCAAAACTGTATCATGTTTGTATGTTATTATACACTCACTAAGCTTAGATTTAATGTAAAATTTAACCTTAAACGTTTCGCAAAACATTTAGAAATGACTCTTTTTGCCGATAAACTTCGTCACTGACTTTGAAATACAGTCTTTGAAATCATGTTGTTTCTTATTCTGTAACGTATTTGAATCAGTATAGTGTAAAATATCAAAGAAATATAAATAGATATACCGGGTGGGGCAAAAAAAGTACGACTGTTTCATTTAGTATAACCTAAAAACTAAAAGAGCTTTTACACTTAAACAAGTTGCTTTGCATTCAGCGATGTCCAACTTAAATTTTGATATATGCCATGTGCATTTTCATGCAATATTGACTGAGATAGCTGCGTATAAACTTGACTAAACACTTTTGGAACTGTCAAGAATTAGCTAAAAATGGCCTATTAAATAATTTGATAACCATTACCATTTTACGCAAGTATTCGTTTCAATGAAGTGAAGTTGAAGTTAGAAGGCCAAATGTCAGAATAAAAGAGCATATCTATTCAAGAAACATTTCTAACACGTCATCTAGCGCGTGCAATTCGTGAGTGTTCGTGATCCGCGAGGCGAAAATCGTAGACACGAAAATGTTAGGAAAAAATACCTAGTGAGACTTCTGGTTAGATCTTTCATCTGCAGCTTTACGAACGTGCATTCGCAAGGAACATTCGCAAATCGCAATGTTCTATTCAGTGGTTCCACTTTGAAGGAAATTTTCTTTCGAAAGGAAATTTGAAACTGTCAAATCAAATGCTCTTGACAAACATTAGACCTGGGTATTAGGCCGTTAGAGTTATAAAAATGAACACCCAGGTGAACACCTATTTTGTTCTATTTTGAGAAATATTCAACTTAATTTCACCAAAATGTTTAAAGGAAATTTGAAGGAAATTTCAATACTTTTTGAAGAAAATATTCATTTTGGAAAGTGAAAGCACTTCTCCCACCCCTTACAGCTACTATAACTCCTACTGCAACTGTACATTTGCAACAATATTGTAACAACTACAACAACATCAACAATAGCATTTTAGCGCAGATACATGTACGCTTAGCGTACCTATTTTTCTTACAGGCAAAATAATTGCGCATTTCATCTGCGTTTCTCTTTCACTCTGAATATGCATCACATGCGATTTTTGGTTCCCGTCAGGGCGTGTATACTGGACATATATTTGAAAACTAACTATGACCTCAGAAATGGTCACAATGATCTAGCCCTATCAAAACCAAAAATAACGAATTTTCTAAAGAGACTAAGTAAAGTTGGATTAGGCCAAAGCTTTCAAGGGGTTTGCGTGTCAGCATTGGTAAAGCGTCGACGAGGTCAGCCTCATAAAATTGTTTCATACATTCATACCTTTCGCCATTGTTTTGATAGCCACGAAAATTGCAATTTCGTATCATCATCAGGAGAGTCCACTATTTTGTCTCTAATTTCACTCAGTGGAAAGAGAGGAAAATTATGTAAACTTCTTTCGAATTTCATGACAAGCTTAGCCTAAATTGAAATGTAATATAAAAAAGGAAGTTTATTACATCTTATTAGATTCTTCTTAGCCCAATATGGCAAAATATTAAGTCAAGACTTCAATATTGGGCTAGGCTAACGATAACATGCTAGGAAAAGTTGAAGCCAAAATCTGGGATCCCCTTAAAGGTCACGTACCTTCAGCACTCGATTCTACCATCACTGCGCACTCGGAGATTTTTAGCCCCCCAATTCAAAAAATGCTCCGCGGTCTCTGAAAATAAAATGCCTTCGCCATCAAACGTGATTGTTTTCACAACGGTTTAAGTTCAAAATAAGTTTTTAATAAGTTTATAATAAATTTTTCAAAAATAATACAAAACCATTAGAAGCGGACGTACGGACCGCGCAATAAATAAGTTGACTGTAATTGACGTACAGACCGCGCAATGATGGCGTCAAAGGGGACTGAAAATGACGTACAGACCGTGCAGTGGAGGCGTATCAGGGGACGGAAATTGACGTACGAGTGGCGTGGATGACTGACGTGATCCATACGCGATCTGACGCGTTGGCTTCACTTTTTTCCGCCAAATGAATGAACATTATCGTTCCAGGTTAAACATTGAGTTCACTGGTCGAGACTTAATATTTTGCCATATACTGACCTTTCAACTTGTTGTATAAAAATAAATTTCAATGTTAAAGACATGTTTTCCCGCGCTTTATTTAAAAAGAAACTGATAAAAGAAACGACTTTAATTTTCCAAATCCTTTTCTTTGCTTTACTTTACTTCGCCATTTACGCCATACCGTTTGTTAACAAACATGTAAAAAGGACTTTTGATTCGTAAGTTGTATGTTGAAAGAGTGAAAGCATGTGAAAGTATAATAATGCCATCAGTACAGTAGTCAAATTACGCGTTAAATTGCATTCGAGTCATGACATGTACCCCAAACTGGACTTGAAATATGCATATCAAAGTATTCAACTCTTTAATCATCCACTCCTGTTTTACTATATTGTGATAATAAAAGCGCACTTTGATTTGAATGTGGAAAACAGGTTATTCATATTAATTTCTTCAAATTATCAAAAGTATCATCAATGTCTAGATGACTGAACAGTTGAATACTTGCATAGATATGCATAATACAAACCTTTGTCACCATGCATGCATATTCAAGTCTCACTCGATGTTATTATTCAACTGCACTTTATCCAGATATTCAGAACTCGTCAATTTTGTCATTTGCATGCATCATCCAATCTATACCTATGAATGTTCGTGTTCATCGACTATTTTAAAGATATACCTTTTAGCTGAGAAAATCGAATGGAAAAGTTATGTTATCAAACCGAAATCGGCATGGGAACAAACTGAAGAAAATGCCACCTTCAGAATTCAATATATGAATTTAAGACGGGTTATGGAGACAGTAAATTTTCGACTGTATTTCAAAGTACGTGTTTCATGAACCTTTCAAATATGTTACCTTATGAATTCTTTTTTTTTCTTTCGATTGATTTATTATCTCGTTCGCGTCGCCAACAGCAAGGCCAGTTAATAAATTCATGAGAGCGACGGAGATCATGAGTATAAATAGCACAAGAAGTATCTTCTGCATAACATGAAGTGGATCACTAGCCAGAAACGTGTCTCGGTAGTCTAGTTCACCCGTCATCATGACAAACGTTGTAAGGAGCGAAATGGGAATATTATTAAAACCTGGATCTTGAGGCATGAGCAGCGAAAAAGAGAATGAAAATGCAATGATGAACAATACGACCAATGGTAATATCTGTTGATGAAAATGACATAGGATAAGAATTTTTTAAGTGCACCAAAAAAATTTTGAGAACACAAGACAATATATTTATTCCAACCATTTGCATGGAAACTCTATTAATTGAAATAAAGTACGAAACAAAAACCGGAAAATGAAATCATCATACGTGAACAGGCTTGTCTGTGCGTAGATAGAGGGAGAATATGAAACACGTGTAATGTTGTCAAAGCTAGTTCATAAAATAGAATACGTTTGGTAAATGAACACGTCTCCAACTCAATTACAAAAAAAGCTCTCTATACTAACGAGGAGCATACGCTTGAAAGTTCGAGGAATGTTTTTCTCTTTCAGATTGAGCTGCTGACGTATTCATGCATTTACCAAACGGATTCATATATTTCTTTCCCGAGGCTAACCCCTTCGGAAATTGTTTTTTAAAACGAAATAAGATAGCGGAAATTTACACGTATTCTGGTGGGAATATTTTGGAAACTGAGAAAGATATGGTAAACATGTGCATTTTTTGGGACAACGTGATTTAATCTTACATGCAAAATTCTCCGAACTTCTTCACTTAATGTCTATGAATAATGTAACTATCTGAAAATGAAATATAGAAACTTTCTAACCCTACATTTGAGATAGTTCCTCAAACATACCTTGCAAACGGTTTTAAAAACTCTAAATGCCATAATGATGTAGATTCCATACGAGGAAAATGTTTTCAAGAACAAGGAGAAATTGATCCAAGCAAGAAATACCGAGATAGCTCCAGCTGCAACCTGTCCGCTTGTTTTCGTACTTCCTACAGGCACCACGTAAATTACAGCAGATAAGTACATTACCAATTCGATGTAATTTTCGATATCCTTTACATAATCCGTTGCACTGAGCACCATCTATACAAGATGCACGTTATTATTTAATAGATGCCGGGGGAAAATAGAGTTGTTGAATGAGGGTCCTGAGGGGGTAAAATGGGAACTGGGATTTGCCTATTTTTGGACTGGGAAAATGGGATTCACTGCACTGGGACTGGGATTTAACCACTGGGAATGGGATAAACAATTTTGGAAATGGAAATGGAATTTCTCTCCTTTAGTTGTCTCCAAATCCAGTCTCTCACACATCTGCTTTTTTGACCTGACCAGACACATAGAATCAGAATTTTTGCCTCACTGCTGCAACCAAGTTCTAGCTACTAAGTTCTAGCTACTAAGTTCTAGCTACTAAGTTCTAGCTACTAAGTTCTAGCTACTAAGTTCTAGCTACTAAGTTCTAGCTACTAAGTTCTAGCTACTAAGTTCTAGCTACTAAGTGGTTCCACTCCTCAACATTAATTAATTTCCTTCTGTATAACTCGAAACTCCCTTTTTCACAAAATCTTCTAAAAATCTCTAAATATTGTAACATTATTGCTTCCAGATTATTATCAAAATGAACTCATTTCTTGGTACGTAGATTCATATTGTGTAATTCATCCGGTATATTTAGATATTGTGCCGGTGAAATATATTCTAAAATTTACTAGCGCTTCGTTCATCACTACCGGTCTTTAATTACAAGGGACTGGAGCTGTCACAAATGACAAATTGTCTCCCTTATATAAAATTGATTTGACACCCCCACACCCGCAAAAATGCATCTTATTTGTCAACTATTGTATAGCCTTTTTACGGCTGTGCATAGGATAACTGTTGCAATGTTGCATAGTATTCACCAATACGTTTTAGTAAAATAAAGAGTAATAATATTTGCACAAAATTGCATGCACTACCCTCCTCTCTTATAACAAGCGCTACATCTCAAATTCCAAGTTTTCTTATGGGTTTCCGGGCTAGTTTGTCATTTGCTCCACATGGGGCGGTTTTGCCCGTCACCGCTAGCACAAAAATCCCGCGCGATTTTCGTGGAACGCAAAATTTGTACTTGTTTCGCAAAATGCTTTTTTGTCGACGGCAACTGCTTTAGAAGGTTTAGTTTCGTTGATTATAATTCCTTACCTGCATAGACTATTAGATTATTTCTAGGGAGAATAAAGCATGCGCTGTAACATGATTTCCAGCTCGGGTTCGCTGGGCTGGCCAGCTTAATACACATATATGAGCCCGGGAACCAAAATCTCGCTTTGGTCAACGCAAGGAGCCCGGCAAACTGGGTGGCCCGGTTCCCATGTGAATGAAATCTCGAAAACATATAAAAACAAGATATGAGACAGGATCTCCGCACTTGCATGCCAGCCAGGTTTACCGGAGCAGCCCGACCGACATGAACAGCCCCTGAGAATCGTCATCATTTTCTTCAGTGTAGGTGGCAGTACTTTTATTCAAATGGCATAATCGGTGGTTTCAATTCATTGTCAGTTTCCATATAGCCTGACTGGGAATGGGATTTCAGATTTTGTAACTGGGATTTGGGGCAAAGTTGGGCTGGGAACTGGGATTTGAGCCAAAATTTGGCTGGGAAATGGGATTAGGTACCCCTTTCAGGACCATCTTGAATATAAGTTAGGCAGCCCTGTATGAACTTGTATTGTTCAATAATTATATGGCCTATTGACAGTGCCTGGCCATGGTAGTCAACAAGCAGTTACAGAGTTTTCTCATGAAAATGTGCTTCCCATTCATATTGATTACAGTGCTAGAAGACTGTTTACTTTTTCCTTATTTGAGATGGAGTGAACATGATTTTCGTATGAAGCTTGCCTAAGCGCATATATAGGAATGACTGTTTATTATTATGTATTATTGTTATTATTTACAGGATAAGAACATTAACAATACGATATAAAATCGATTATTATAGCTTAATCGATTTTTTAATACCTATATTCGAGCTAATCGAAAACATTATTGTATAAGTTTTATTTGAGAAATATATATAATATTACATTGAATACAAACCTGAAATATTTCTTTTATGAAATGAAATCCACACAGAGTCAAAATAGTTACAGACAACGCTATCATTCTGGTGATTCTAAATTGTATTTACCTAGAAAATAAATACAATAATTATCAGAACATTACATCAGTATATAGTATCTATATTATACTTATATAATTTTGTTTTATCGTCTGGTCCTAATGTTCATAGGACGATATCGTCTTATGAAAACCAACGACTTTGCTGCTCCTTATCTCTGGTTGCAGGCACCAAACATGGACGAAAATAATACCGTTCGATTCAGCGTTTTACGATCTCTTTGGCGAAGTCAGAGGAGGGTGGACAGCTGTCACATGATATTTTTCGACCAATGAGGAGACGCTATTTTCTCAGCGCTCGCAAGAAGCAAGTGGACTGTGAAATTTGCATTGGTCTCATAAATACGGAAATATTTCGCTTTGTTATTCAAATTTGCAATTAAATTCGATGCACACTCGTTCAATGAATATTAATCTACTCCCAAGCGAAGAATTTTGGAAGGTAAACGTCGTTTTGTACTATATTTTTATATTTAATGCAGGCACTTATGCGTCACGTGGAAATACGAGGCTGTTTCAACTATCAACTTTTGAAATAGAAAATATCGAATTTCCATGGTTCGATTTCGCTAATTTTCGCATAATGTGATAGATTAAAGCCTAATCTTTCGTTTTAACTGCCCCCCCCTATCCGCCCCACTCACCGTTTTCGAGATAATCGCTGTTGAATTTTTAATACGATTTTGCACTTTCTAAAAATAACTATCTCCAACTTTTGAAGTTCCCTTCTTTACATTTGCATTTTACTAAAATATTTTAAATTTTTGTAATATCAATGAATTATATGTTTAAACGCATTTGCTTGATCAGTTTTTGATGGATATTTTAGAAATTATGAAACGTGTTTTTGTTTGTTTTCATGATTGAAGTCAGTCGTGTCTTCGCGACGTGTTGACTAAAGTCCGCGTCTGTTTACAATTTTCAAACTAAAGTATCTAGAATTACCATGGTTCGATTTTCGTAATTTTTGTATAATGATGAAGACAAATGTATAAACTTTAAATCTGCTGGAATGATCCCGGTGGTCCCCTGGCAGTTTTCGAGATATTAGGCATCGAAGTGATTATAGTCATTTCGACGTTTGCCAAAATGGCATCTAATAGTTTTGGAAGATATTGAGCACCAAAGCTTGTTTTTCCCAATGAATCTTGAAACTTCTTTAATAGAAAGAGCGTTATTCTTTAGAGCAAGCGTTAAAGTACTTTTGAATGAATTTTAGGAGATTTAGGAGTTATTTGCGTCTTGTTTAGAGATTTTATATCTGGGCTAGTGTCTGGCTCTGTCTGCAATTTTGTTGTCTGATGGCCCGCTCGACTCGCAAATATCGAATATTTTGTCATTGTTATTCAATTTTTTCTGGTATGCATCCATGCTATTTCAATAACTATTGATCTACCTATGTGAGCAGTATTTTGTAAGGTAAACGTTATTTTGATCTTTTTTGTAGGCTGTACGTCGTCATATTGTATTAATCCGATGCCATTTCTGTCAACAATCTTTGAAGTTGAACACCTCGAATTTCCCACAATTGACGCATTGATTGCTCGTTTTTTCTGAAGAAGTGGACTTTACTGTTTTTAAAATAAGTGCTGAGTTTTAGAAGAAAATTTTAGAAGTAAAATTTGTTGTTTATTTACAGATTTGTATTTTGGGTTGAATTCTATCATTGTATTGTTAATTCGCCTTCTTGGTGAATATTTGCTTTCTTTAATATTTCTTTATATATGTAGAGAATATGCATGTGCTATGTATTTTCAATAAAAATGGAACTGTATATTACTGTAAAGTTTGTTTTGTCTACATTTCACCCGTAATTTCTGTTGCAAAAAAGTATATAGAAGTTCTTTGACAACCTCAATATGCGGGTTTTCAGTAGTCACAATGTGCTATTGGGATAAATAAATAACTAAATACATATTAAAAGTCGAATCCTTTGATGCCAGCAGAATCAATCTGGCCAATAAATATTTAGTTAACTGTCTGTACTGCACTCCTCACTAGTTGCACAATGTACATTACAAATACAGACGATCACTCGCAGCCTTTGAGATTTCTGCACAAATAAATCCTCAGAGAGACTCAAAAAGCCTTGTTATACCTCCATTACAAAACACTAAACACATCATAATGATGGCATTGAGTCTCTGTAACAATAGCGTCTATTTTCGCAGAATTTGCTATGGCCAGAGATGTTGACTTCACGGCAGTCAACGCATAAATGAGGCCGCACGTGGAAACATACGCTCATTACCCATGATGCTTTGCGGCCTGCTGTCCACCCTCCTCTGGGCGAAGTAAACTTTGTTTGTTTACAACGCTATGCGACCGATTTAGCCCCTTTTAAAGGTTGGCGGAACGCGGACGGCGGAACGCGGACGGCGGAACGCGGACGGCGGAACGCGGACGGCGGAACGCGGACGGCGGAACGCGGACGGCGGAACGCGGACGGCGGAACGCGGACGGCGGAACGCGGACGGCGGAACGCGGACGGCGGAACGCGGAAGAACGCACGCGGCGGACGCGGACTGCGGACTGCCTCTTCATTTATAGAAAATATTTTGCCTTTGGGTTGTGGGAGAAATATTGTCGCACTACTGCGCATGCCCATCTCTAGTGGTGGGCGATATATCGAAAAAATATCGATAACTTCGATATTTGCAAGTATCGTATCGGTATCGATAAGTATTTTCAAGTATCGACAATTTCGATACTTGTCACGTGTTACGAAATTTTGAGTTTTAGTCACTGAACTCTTGCATAACCGGACTGCGATTAACAGGGGGACTCATGAGGAGCAATTGGTAGGGGGAGGGTTAATGGGGATATTATTGGTGCATACAAGGATAGAAGGGACACGGACACTTATGTATATACTTGAGTTGAAAAATATCATTTGAGTTGAATTTACTATATTGAAATTTCGGTATACATTCATATACAATTTTGAGTATCGGTATCGAATATCGTATCGAGACAGTGGTATCGAGGCAAAAGTAACCGGTATCGTATCGAAGTCAAAATTCCCAGTATCGCCCACCACTACCCATCTCAGAAGTTTATGCGGATATTTATAGAAAATATTTGGTGTTTGGGTTGTGGGAGAAATATTGTCGCACTACTGCGCATGCCCATCTCGAAGTTTATGAAAAATACGATATTGTTATTAAATAATTTATAATAAAAGCTTTAAATGTTCAACCTTTCATTAGCTCTCTCTTCAAATCGCCGGTACGCTAGTGTAGTTGTCTATACACTCGCTTTTTATACTCTATACCAACATGTCTTAACCTAACATATGCACGCAACTTACTGATTGACGATTGTGTTGTTGTTCTTTACCCATTCAGTCCTTGAAACTCCCGAAAGCGATAATTCTCAATCTAGGTCGGCAAATATTTTCCGAAAACAAATAGACAATAATCCAAACGTATAATAATCCAAACAAATAATACGCGTATTTATAAACCGCAATTAATTGCAATCAATGCCAATAGCAAACAAAACAACTAACAAAATGTATGAACTCCAATCGAACAGTGCATGTACATATAGCATGACCATGAGCAAGCAAATTCCATTGACAGCCAATGACAAGATCGTGAGCGCTAAAATATTTGGCGGATCCAGGGGGTGTCAAACGTGGCTCAAGACACGGTCAGATATTTGCGATCCTGATTTGTGAAACTTCGTTCATAAGGACGAAATGAGTATTGATTAATAAACGAATTTGTCTCATTCATATTCAATTCAAATACTTTTTGCATATTTTATAGTTATAAACTAAAAACCTTTACCTTGCGTCAAAATCTCGAAATTATTAGCAAATAACCACGAAATAGCTGCGTGTTTTATTATTAAAGCGGGGAAAACCCCGCGAAGATTGAATATTTTGCATATCAAATAGTTTTCTACGACAATTCACCGATAACTGCACGAACTAGCTAGGCTCTTCACGTTCGGAAAGAACTCGTAAAATGCGACTGCCATTTTGCGACACGGTCCGCGGTTCTACTGTTACTAAATATAGTAACTTCTGGCCACATTGAGACACGGTGGAGGGTATCAAGCCAATCACAGAGCAGGATTTTGTGACGTGAGACACGGTGAGACCACTGATCTGAAAATATAGTACCTGGATCGAGCTTCTATACCTATGAAAATTGAAGCCAGTTTTGGATTTGGCGGCCATATTGGAGTGACCACCAATGGCTGTCGTGAGTCGAAGCAATTTGAAGGAAGTATTTTCAATTTGCGCTGTGTTGGGCGATGGAATTATTGAAATTTAATTGGAAATATGTAAAGGAGTTTGTATATTGTTAAAAGTAATCGATTTGGGTTGATTTCGGGCGTTTCTCGGCGAAAAAACTGTTCGCGTGTTTATGTTGTTGTCAGCCATGGTGAGCATATTCACGTGAAAATTTTGAATAAATCGCCGTACTGTGTCTCTCGGCGTAGTAATCAAAGAAATTACAAGAAAGGAGACAGTTTCACATGGGAAAGTAATACTGGGCAAATAGTGATGGTGAAAGATCGGCCTTAAAACGGGTTTTTGTGACGATTAAAGTCGACGAACTTTGAGTGTTGTAGCTACAATAATGACAATGTTGCCTTCCGCAGTAATAGTAAATCAAGAAACGAGACAGGACGTCTTGTGGAAGTAATATTGCGCGTATAAATAATGAGGAATCACTGATTCAGGCTGAAAACGAATGTGTTAACAGAAACTTTACGCGTAAGTGGCCGTGATGCACTGTCGCCATAATGCCATACTGTATAGGACATATAGAATTTATAGTGCTTGTAAATAATAGTATACTTAATACTTTCTATGTTCAGTTGCTTCAAATTTAGTATTATGTTTGTAGTGAAGTCATAAACTATTTTAATTTTTATACTGTATATTTCTTGTAAAAGTATGTTTTAAATTTCTGTGAAAGATTTTACCTGTCTGAAACATTCTGTATCTTGTGAAGAATTTTGCAAAAAACTGTATGCAATAAATCAGCATACCATGATAACTGGCCAATGCTATTGTAAAATTTCTCATTGACAAATGTTTTTATTAATTCAAATTTATTTTTAATATGTCTTTAAACTAGATTTATACCATTAGGTTCCTAATCTACTTGTCAACTATGGTGTCATCAATTCCTTGGCACAGGAAAGAACAGGGGCTAAATATATTAGGCCATCCTTTTAAGGCAAGGTCTGAAATTTGCAGTATCCCGATATCCACAAGGTACTAAAATTGGTATTGGATACTAAATGCTAACTGTGAATGACTTGTATCCTGACTGGATACTACAAAGCTTCAAACATTGGTATAACATTAAATGTCTTAATTGATCAACATTCAAGACAGATGTACAGAAGTTTGCTTAAGGTTTATATGCATCTTAGTGTATCACAATACCAACTTATTTAGTGTCTAGTTGTTGACTGTTGTGTCTTATGTTGTTATTGTTACTTGTAACAGTGAGATGGGTCAGGAATGGGTAATCCAGTTGGAATGGATACCAAAAAATAATTTAAATTTCAGATTCTGGAAAGGGAGTGGATTAATTTTTGAACCAAGACTTAATGTATATTACTTGGTTTGTAGGTTAAACATAGTAACTGAATAAGATAATCCCTGATATATTGGTGTATTTCCCCAATGGAGCCTGGGGTTCCCAACAGAGCATGTATTCCCCACTAGCACCACCCCTGCTTCCTCTGCACAGATTCAAGCTTAAAATACATGTTGTAAATAAATTGTTCACTTAATTCATCAGGAAACTAAATGCCACAGCATGATGTTTTATATAGATGGCCTGTAATCAATCTCTTGAGACACAGTAGACAAATTTGTAGTAGTACATTCTGACAAATTCTGTCAATCTGACCAGTATAATTTAGTAAATACAATTATAACAGAATAAGTACTTTTTATTTATTGTGCTTCAGCAAACAATGAACTATTTTCTTGGACCTGTTAAGTATACGTCTGTTCGCTGGGCAACAACAATCAACTATTAATTGTTGTAGCTACAACACGCAAAGTTCGTCGACTTTAATCGTCACAAAAACCCGTTTTAAGGCCGATCTTTCACCATCACTATTTGCCCAGTATTACTTTCCCATGTGAAACTGTCTCCTTTCTTGTTATTTCTTTGATTTCTACGCCGAGAGGCTGGTACGGCGATTTATTCAAAATTTTCACGTGAATATGCTCACTCATGGCTGACAACAACATACACACGCGAACAGTTTTTTCGCCGAGAAACGCCCGAAATCAACCCAAATCGGTGACTTTTAACAATATACAAACTCCTTTACATATTTCCAATTAAATTTCAATAATTCCATCGCCCAACACAGCGCAAATTGAAAATACTTCCTTCAAATTGCTTCGACTCACGACGGCCATTGGTGGTCACTCCAATATGGCCGCCAAATCCAAAACTGGCTTCAATTTTCATAGGTATAGAAGCTCGATCCAGGTACTATATTTTCAGATCAGTGGGTGAGACACGGTAGCCATGTTTTCGTTGCGCAATAGTGCCCAAGGAGTTGTATTCGGTAAATTCTCGGTAGAATCTCGGCGGCTAACTTCTACTTCGCATTTGCATTGCAAATCGAAGAAACCGAAGATAATGGTTTTGTTGTATTAAAGATACAGCTATACAAACTCGTAATTATTTAGGAAACTATTTGTATATATAGTTTATTTGTCCTGTGAATTTTTGAGATTTAAACAAAAATGTTGCAATGTTTAAAAATTTATAAGGTAAGGATTCTCGTTTTGTTCTTGGAATATACTTCTATTAGACGAATATACAAACCAATACGTGCATTATGTAAATTAAGTCAGAATATTTAAGAACTAAATGAGGCGCGATTTCGCGTCGTATAAATCTCGTGTGTGTTTATGTCAAATGTGACCTTTCTAATCCATCAAATTGCTGAATTATATAGTCTATATAGTGATTCAGTGACAGTATCAGTGTATCACTGCCTGGTCGGTGATTGTAAGTCCCTATAACCTTATTTAGTTTTATTTAAATTCAGTGAAAACGTGATACGATTTATATGATGTGGTTGCCTACAAATTGATACAATTTTGCTGTGTTACTGTAAATATATATAAGATATTTGATCAGTTGTTGTTTTGGGGTTGTTGTTGGGGAGGGTTGGGGCCAGAGGAGGACAGAGCATGTGACGGTACAGTGCCCTTTAGAATGTATTTTGGAGAATTGTTTATCATTATTTCCACAATTCATCAGGATAGTGCATACTGTATAAGTTTTGATGTTATAAATGCATAATTTGCAGGTTTTCTTGTACAGTATTGGATATGGGTCCATGGCCAACTTCATCTATTTCAGGAAAATTGTTGCTAAGTAGAACCGCTTAGTTGCCTAAGCTTACTTAGCTGATGTACTATATGGTCTACAAATATATATCACTTATTCAATTATAAAAATGCCAGATGAAGAGAAATTTTCTCATCCTTTTGTCCATATATCCTTCCTGGTCTGTTTCTCCCTATCTGTTCATTCAGTACTTAGTCAGCCCAGTTTTGTTTTGTACCCTGTCACTGTTGTGCATGCTGAAGGTAAAGCAACTTACTACTGTAGGATTAGAGATTTTCAGAACAAAATCCTAGCAATGCTTGACATGTGTTTGTTTATAAATCTTCTGTTGTAGAATATTTTAACACTATATATATGGACGACACTAAAATCTCCTTACAACTCAAAGGATATACCTTATCCTGAAGAATCCCTTCCTATGAAACTGCCTTCCCCCAGAAGCCATGCAGCTGTTAGACAATGATAAGTCATTTATAAATAAGAACTGGTCCTACCAAGGCAGGTTGACATTTTCTGTGGCCTAGGAAAAACGTCATATGTGAACGGTAGTATGTTTCAATGTATTCATGTTATTGCTAGAGAAATCATGCATTTGGCACTTTGACAAACATAACACAATATCAATTTATGTTAACAAAGCCAATTAGCTATTAATAGCTAAATTTTTAGCCTGACTCTGTGAGCCTGGGGTTAATAAGAACAGCAACTAAATATAATGGTTGCAAAGCCACATCTAATGATCCAAATTCTGTGTTCATTATTCCATGTCTACTATATATCATCAGACTGCACCTTTTATATTATTGCAATGGTATATCAAGTGAATAATATTGTCTGGTCACTCTGGTGACAGGCAGAATAGAATACAATGTGTTTCACTCTGATTCACTCTTATCTTATCTCATCTTATCTTATCTTATCAAGGAGTCAAGGTAATAAAGTTTTGAGTTTCTTTACAAAAATGATCTGTTCAAATCATAAAAATAATAGATATTTCTATGGTTCAAATGCAAGGGATCTTTCTTGGTGGAAACTGGTCTAAATTCCAAATATTATTCCGGTTTGACTTCAAAGTTCTGAACACTTAATACTGTTGTTAAGACAACTCAACAGTCTCATTAAAGCCTTTTTTCCCCAATTGCTATTGTGCTGCTGTTACAACATGGACCAAAATGAATTTTCCTTACTATTCTTGTGTTTTAAGATAATAATTTGATATTTTAAGTATTGACTAAGATATTTCGATTTTTTTGCGTCATTTTCATGTTCTTTTTTGTCTAAAATACGCGTGTTTAGAGGACAATTTTGGAATAAATGCCCAGCTCAGAATGCAGGAAATGGCATTTCCTGGCATGAAATTTCAAAATTTTCGGGTTCGTTGAGAACGAATTTTAGAAATAAATCCGACGCTCAGAATGCAGGAAATGCCATTTGCGGGCTCGAAATTTCAAAAAATTTCCGGGGGGCATGCCCCGGTACCCCCCTAGGGGAACCGGACCTTTTATCCTGACACGGTCAAACTCGGAGGCTGGATCCGCCCCTGTTGAGTATTCACGGGAGTCATGCTAGCTAAGGTCTTGTTGTTGTATATTCAGTCATTACATGTTAAGATTACAGTACTTTTATATAATACTTCAAGTGTCAATTGCCAATGTCTGGAAAATCTTGCACTACAATTAAGCATTTTTCCCCTAAAACAATGCTTATTTTAAACCTGTAGACTATAAATACGCAAAAACAGTTGCGCTGAAAAATGGGGAAAACCCACTGGGAAAACCCCTGCACGAAAATATGTATTTGCTTGTGCGTAAACATGTCAATCAATGGTGATTTAATTAAATTTGATACTCGCAAAGCGTATTTTGATACGCAAGCTAATGATCAAAACCTGATAATTAAAACATCATCGTTGAAAATGCGTATGTGAAAGATGCCGAGACGTATTTGAAAGTAGGTCGGCAAAATTTTGCCGACCTAAATCTACACATATCGCTTTGCAGGTCGGCATTTAGGCCGGCATTGCCGAATGCCGACCTGAGTTTCAAGGACTGCCCATTATATGCTTTTGTTGATCTGTAGTGAACAAATACATTGAATTACCCTGCGATTAACATTTTGAAAAACATGATGGCAAGAGTTTTTACTTTCTTAACATGTACTCTTGAACGCAATCAACGTCATTTTTAAATGTGTGATGTTTTATCACAATTACCAGCACAATTTTTACAACCAATACCACCATCTGCACAGGGAGCACTGAGCAGTACAGTTTCAGCCACCACGGCACCGCAGAGTCTGACTGGCAGAGAGTTCCACTACAACCGTTACAGCCTCAACCAACGCCACAGCATTGCCTTGTCCTATAATTACACATAATTCTTACATAGCAAACAACGGCTTCGCGCAACAGCTACGCCAGCAACCTGCATATTCTTCCGCCACTGCATAATAGTACATGTTAAGATATATGTTCATTGAAATTTTATATTTTTCACAATATCCATGTAGAAAAACATGATTGTTAAAGAAAAACATCGTGTATTTAAACATCCCAATCTCAGAGAAGATGTGCTTTCTTTATCGGTGTGCTTATAATTCATTTGACATGTGTTTTTACAAATTTTATCATAACGCGTAAAAGGAGCATTCCTGAGCAAACATTTGAACAATAAACATCAGACAAACTTTGAACAATAAACATTTAAAAATGACGTTGATTGCGTTCTTGCCATCATGTTTTTCAAAATGTTAATCGCAGGGTAATTCAACGTATTTGTTCACTACAGATCAGAGTCAATAGAAGGCGAGGGACTGGTCTGGAAACTGTAGTGTTAATCCAATTACAACTCGGTTGATAGTAAAATCCGGGTCACGTGACTAAAGTAGGTGCACATATTTGCAATGCAAATGGCCGCAACTTTCAGTACACACGAACAGAACGAAGATTTTATCGAAGGGGATTTGTTAGATTTTGTCGTTGATTTATTTGGTGATGGCAATAACGAAGACGTAGAAGAAGAAAATGATATCGCAATCGAAGAGGTAAGAAATCGCTTTAACTGTTTAACATGAACATGTTCGTGCACAGGCATCCCAAGCTCACATTGTTGCTATTTAATATTTTTTTATTAATATTTTTTTATTATTGCTGTTTGTATTTTATGGTATATTATGTGTATGTGTTATGTCTGTTATGTTATGTGCCAGAAATGGTATGATGGAATTAAATATATATTTATTATTGATGGTTAGGGTACTTTATATTAGCAAATTATAGTAGACTTGATAGTCGAATATATATTGTCAAAATATTGCTAAAATATTGTGTCAAATGAAGAAATAAAGTTACTTACTTCTACTACAAGTTGCAATCGACTTTTCGGTGTTGACTTGGTGTGATTTTAAATCCACTTCGAGGGGATGGTATTATATGTAATATTAAGGAGAAGGCAGGTAAATACAGCTCCAACGAACTCGCATCAGCTTCACAAATCCTTCTCGCGTCGCATAATAATGCATCGAATCGCCAAAAAAAAAACAGATCCATAAAGCCCACTACATTTCACATCACATTCATCGTCTTCAGCAAACACAAGAGATTTTTTGTCGGTGAAAATCCATAATTTGTTCGATTTTCTGACAATCTCAGGATGCGTGGCTGTCGATACCCGGGGATATTCAGTTGAGAGCTCGCGAGTTCGAATTACACTCTTTATTGTTATTGGTTCATTACATTGTTGCGGCGTGAACGCGTTCGAATCAACCAATAACAATAAAGAGTGTAATTCGAACTCGCGAGCTCTCAACTGAATATCCCCGGGTATCGACAGCCACGCATCCTGAGATTGTCAGAAAATCGAACAAATTATGGATTTTCACCGACAAAAAATCTCTTGTGTTTGCTGAAGACGATGAATGTGATGTGAAATGTAGTGGGCTTTATGGATCTGTTGTTTTTTTGGCGAAAAACAAAGTTATCTCTAAGCCAATTACCGTAACTTACTTGTAAACTCGATATCCTCTTTTCGATAATGCCTTTCGCATATACTAATGTTCCAGGCCTGAATTTGCCGCTTCAAGCTTTCATCGACCACCCGATATTTCTTGATAATACTGATAACTTCTTCGCGCCAAGCAGAGTAGAATGGAGATTTTCGTTGTGAGATTCGAAATATTCCGATCCCATCATATTTCTCTCGTCGGTTTGCTCCACAATCCGGAAACACACAGTTTGCACCAGGCATACAGTAAAACCCAGAGAGAATTAAAACGAAATTTGTGACAAAAAATGAATGAAACGCTTCTTTGAACATGACAACATTCTTGATAATGTAACAAGTCTGAGTAGTGTGTGCACCTACTTTAGTCACGTGACTATGCACGCGCGATCATAGAGTTGTAATTGGATTAACACTACAGTTTCCAGACCAGTCCCTCGCCTTCTACTGACTCTGTACAGATCAACAAAAGCATATAATGGGTAAAGAACAACAACACAATCGTCAATCAGTAAGTTGCGTGCATATGTTAGGTTAAGATATGTGGTATAGAGTATAAAAAGCGAGTGTATAGACAACTACACTAGCGCACCGGCGATTTGAAGAGAGAGCTAATGGAAGGTTGAACATTTATAGCTTTTATTATAAATTATTTAATAACAATATCGTATTTTTCATAAACTTCGAGATGGGCATGCGCAGTAGTGCGACAATATTTCTCCCACAACCCAAAGGCAAAATATTTTCTATAAATATAGAGGCAGTCCGCAGTCGACGTCCGCAGTCCGCGTCCGCAGTCCGCGTCCGCAGTCCGCGTCCGCAGTCCGCGTCCGCAGTCCGCGTCCGCAGTCCGCGTCCGCAGTCCGCGTCCGCAGTCCGCGTCCGCAGTCCGCGTCCGCAGTCCGCGTCCGCAGTCCGCGTCTTCCACCAAACCCCTTTTAAACACTCTGAATTTTGTTTTGTTTACAATTAATTAAAAATATAAACTAATTGAATAGATGGCGGATTTTCATTGGTTTATAGCAAGCGACACTAACCTTATATGGCCATTTGGTAATTTATACCGCGTGCGGGAATTATATTTCAACGTTTTCGGTCATTTGTATGCGATTTTCAAAAAATAAAAAAAACATTTACTTCTTCAAAGGCAATGAAACTTTCCAACAATATTCCTTTTTTTTTAGCTACAACTTTTCTATAACAGTTGCTGGGAAATTCTAAATCCTGTTCTGGCAATAGGTAATTCCAGCTATCGCAATGCATGCCGGTAAAAGTGGTTATTCTTCCATTTCGCGCCAAATGGCGGACGGAAAATATATATTTTACAGGAAGCTATATTTTAAAATTTTTATGCTTTATTTTCGCTCCAAATACTGGTTTAAAAGTTGTATTTTTAGCAGAGGTGATAAGGACTCATAAACGTAAGTTTCGGCGAAATCCATTCGATAATTCGCGAGAAAATTGCTTTCGAGTTGCACAGGAGTGAAGAAAATTTGGCAAAAAGCTGGCTTCGAAAACTACTCTGTCGCACGTTTTGAAGTAAATAAAGTGATCGGTAAGAGCACTGTAGACAATTTACCCCTTCAAATGGAGCTCTGTAACCAAATAATCTGGATTTATTGTTTTTATGTATTTTCTGACTGCTTGATTTCTACGTACAGGCAGTTAAAAATCAAAATGTTTTAGCCGACATTTTGTCAACATGTCCAAGAAGCATAGCTTCACTTTGATATGGTTTGTCGCGAAAACAAACCCGGTTTACTAGCAACTTTCTCGTTTTTTCCGAACAGTATTGACTGTAAAATACTTCTGCTTTGCTGTTGACTTTAGCTTGGCTATATTTTTGGTTGTGGCCACATGTGTTTATAGCATAGTTGCAAAAATTAGTGTTTTGGTTGCTGTGTGTATGCAAGGTTGCATTTTTAAGAAACCCCCTGATTAAAATAACTGAAAATATATTATATGCTTTGTCTGCCCACTACTCCAGACAGTAAGTAGTGACTACCAGTGATTTACTGATTGCTGAAAGTTGTTAATAAACAGCCCTTTGTCCCATGATATACTGTAGTTCTCCTATAATTGTGTAGGGGCTGTTCATATTAAGAACCATGCTTGCTATGCCCATACGAAGATTGCTTCATATATTGTTTTATATATATCTGTGACCTTGGGGTCCAGTGTCGGCTGCAGCCAAAAATATGCAACACTGCTAGTCCCACATTACATTCGGAAGGCTTGTGGTTGCAGCCCATGACTGCCCGCTTGGAAGGTGAAATAAATTTTAGGGGAGGTGCAATGTCTGTGCCCCTGGAGGAGTGGGTTCTTGAATTTTAGGGTTTATAAAGTTGTTAATAAACTGCCCCCTATTCTTCCACACAGTTTATACTTAGAGGTGTGAACTATCAATTTATTCTTTCCAATACAACTAAAACCAATATGTAAATAACTGTTGAATATGCATTCATGCAGATATGCTTACTTTAAGTAAATGCTGTGGAAGTTGAACACCTTGGGGAAAATTAAAAGACTAGCTGCATGTTGCTGCTGATCGCAGTTGGTACATTCATGACAATTGTTGTAGATAAAGAGGTTAGGGTGGTTTTAGTGTGCCCAATAGTAAGAATTGGCATTTTCAAAGATTTTCTCTTTATTATTATAACAGCCAACTCAATTACCTTTGTTTACTTTTGAAGTCCAAGGTTATATTTAATTCCCACCTAAATGTCCACATGAGTTATTGTAGGCAGATGATGGCCTGGCAAATCATGCTAGCTCACCTTGCAAGCTTGGCATGTGCCTAATATGTGTTGGCTATCCAAGCCAACAGAAGGAAATTATATAATCATATTTCCTGGAAAATTAAATTAGTGTATATTTTGCAAAATAGGTAATTACAGAAAATGTTCACACTCCCCCCTAAGGGAAATGGGACGTTTGCTCACATCTCCACCCCCCTCTTAGTAAGATATCTTAAACAGGGACCTAAGGTGCCACTTTAGAAGTGCCAATCTGAACCAGATTTCATCTACCCCCTGTGAACTTGATAAATTTTTTGATTGATTTACTTGAGTGACATACAGTTGCATAGACCCTTCATGAAGCAGCAAGATGGTCCACAACAGATTGGTTTGTTCACTGCCTACCCCCCTCCCTCCCAATAACGATTCACAATCTAGAATGTTTGGTGCGGATTAAAAAACTTTGATTGTTGATGAGCACTCTTGGAACATTTGTAATTAAGCTCCTTCCCCTGTAGATTTGGAAGGATGACAATAGAAGTCTTGGAGGGGAGTCCAGACCTTTCAAGGCCTAGCCCTACCAGTTTGACCCACTTGAAAGTTTCATGTGAACCCAGTAATGTGGAAATCTTGCCTTACTCCAACAGCCACTTAGTCACTAGCCCGGCCGGATTTTGAGGGGAGGTGTGAGGAGGTGAGCACATCTCCTGGGATCATCTCTTGCACCACCCCTGGTAATTTATACACCTCCCCTTGTTAACAGTTAAATGATGGATCAAAATTTAATGTTGAATAATAACAGAACCATTACAACCAACTTGCCAAGTTTTGGTCAAACACAATTTCAATTGGATTAGTCACACAATCATAATGCATAAATACATACATTACATTACATACATAAAGTAACCTTTTTACTTTAGGGGGTATGTCTTAAACCCTAAAAATCAAGAACCCACTCTTCCAGGGGCACAGACACTCCCCCAGCATGTACACAAAATCTGGCCTTCGTCACTAGCAAGCGCGCAGTCATGGCCGATGTTGTGGGACTAGCAGTTTTATATATTTTTGGCTGCAGCCGACACTGGACCCCAAGGTTACAGATTTATATAGAACAATATATGAAACAATCTTGGTATGGGCATAGCAAGCATGGTTCATTTGAACAGCCCAGAAGCATAGCTTCACTTTGATATGGTTTTGTCGCGAAAGCAAACCCGGTTTACTAGCAATTTTCTCGTTATTTCCGAACAGTATTGACTGTAAAATACTTCTGCTTTGCTGTTGACTATAGCTTGGCTATATTTTTGGTTGTGGCCACATGTGTTTATAGCATAGTGGCAAAAATTAGTGTTTTGGTTGCTGTGTGTACGCAAAAGGTGGCATTTTTAAGAAACCCTTCAATTAAAATAACTGAAAATATATTATATGCAAAGTCCTTTGTCTGCCCACTACTCCAGACAGTAAGTAGTGACTACCAGTGATTGCTGAAAGTTGTTAATAAACAGCCCTTTGTCCCATGATATACTGTAGTTCTCCTATAATTGTTTAAGGGTATGTTAACAAAATGTCGGCTAAAACATTTTGATTTCTAACTGCCTGTACGTAGAAATCAAGCAGTCGGAAATACATAAAAACAATAAATCTAGATTCTTTGGTTACAGAGCTCCATTTGAAGGGGTAAATTGTCTACAATGCTCTTACCGATCACTTTATTTACTTCAAAACGTGCGACAGAGTAGTTTTCGAAGCCAGCTTTTTGCCAAATTTGCTTCACTCCTGTGTCAACTCGAAAGCAATTTTCTCGCGAATTATCGAATGGATTTCGCCAAAACTTACGTTTAAGAGTCCTGATCACCAGTGTTTGGAGCGAAAGATAAAGCATAAAAATTTAAAAATATAGCTTCGTGTAAAATACACGTTTTCCGTCCGCCATTTGGCGCGAAATGGAATAATAACCACTTTTACCGGCATGCATTGCGATAGCTGGAATTGCCTATTCAGGTTTATATCAACAATAATTGTAAAATTTTTAGATAATTTATGAACATGCAAATTAATTTGGATATGTAATATGAACCGGGACAAACCACATATTATTTTAAGCTATCGGATGACGCGTGTCCTGTTGCCAGAGAGTAAACACGTTTTTCCTCGCGTCTCTCGAAGTGCCTCGTTCTACAGTTGTGCACTCTCATTATTGTCTACGGTTTAACCAATACTTAAAATGAATCAAATTCGATTAATATTTAATTATTCGTTGAAGAACATTTGACTGCCTTCGAGAGATTATTATCGGAAGAGACTAATTTTTCCTCCATGAGCCGAATACCACTGAAGAATACAAGTTTGGTTTGAAATCTAAGAAGTCTCCACCAATTGTTAACAAAATGAAGGCGTTCGAGGACGATCTTATTAACTTGATGGAGAATATCCAATTCAGGAAAGTCACGGACACGTTTCTTGTCAACTTAGACAATGATCTTAAAAAGGTTAAATCATCGCCAAACATCTTCGTATTCGCAGTTCAAGGCCGGTCAAGTCAATCCATTTTGTAAAATGGCCAAAGTTTCCAGAGTAAAAAGTTTTCAAAACACTTGCCATATTCGAAATTGTACAACAAAAAAACATTTCGTTGGTTATACGACATTTGTTATGTTAATAAAGTCGGTTAACTGGACTATGTAATTATGTTAATTACGCTAATTCTGCCAAGGGTAAAATTTATGAAAACGATTAGATTAAAGATTGAGATTAAAGATTAAAACATGCGCGCTAAAAAGACCTACAGTAGGGCAAGTAAAAGTGAAACATATAGAAGAAATTTAACACTCTTACCTCCACTTTGGATTGCAGCATATGCTGTCAAAGTGAGTAGAAACGTGGTATATAGAAGAATATTCAAAAGAAACCATTTCTGAATGCTAGTGGAACTCATTTTCTCGTTTAAGAACCGTATAACCAATGGATGGCCCAAACAGTTGTCTCTATTGTAGTTAACCATGCTTTCAATAGCTTCAAGCTTGCCTTTAGCTTCATAAAAAGATAAATAAATATATTTATACGTTTTTCAATTCAATTATATATATAAAACGTAGAAAATAGCAATCTAAGTTAGAAGACTATAGAATTTGCATGCACAGTAATTTTTTTGGGGCCATTTTGGCCCCAGGGGGCCGTTTTGGCTCTTTAAAAGAGGGGCCGATTTGGCCCTGACAGGGGCCAAAAGACAACTCTGGGGCCGTTTTAGCCCCAAGGGGCCGTTTGGGCTCTTCTAAACAGGGGCCGTTTTGGCCCTGAAAGCCTAAAACACAACTCTGGGGCCGTTTTAGCCCCAGGGAGCCGTTTGGGCTCTTTTAAATAGGGGCCGTTTTGACACCCTGACAGGGGCCAAAACGCAACTCTGGGGCCGTTTTAGCCATAGGGGGCCGTTTTGGGCCAATTTGAAAGGGGGTCGTTTTGGCTCTGACAGGAGCCAAGACACAACTCTGGGGCCGTCTTGTCACATTATGGGCTGTATAGCCCCTTTTAGAATTTAGAGCTGTTTTTGCCACGAAATTATTTTGAGTAATTTTTTTATTTTTAAACACGGAGGCCGTTTTTGGCCAAATTGCCAAAACAGGAGAGCAGTTTGTTTACAAATCTCTTCAAATGACAAATTCAACATGGAATGTCTTTTTAAAAATGTGATGCTTGGTCACTACCAAAAGAAATAACAAGGCTGTACTATTACTACACAATTACTATACAAATGCTATTTTGACCCCATTTGCTTCTCCTTATATGACCCCATTTGCTTCTCTTTATAGGGGACCACCTTAATATATATGTTAATAATCTTATACTGAGAAATCCACATGTATGCTATAATATTTCCACGAAAATATTGAAATATATCGGGAAATTTATATCGGTATGCTCAAGTTCGAATTTAAGAGCTCTATAGACAACTTTCATAATTAAGATGAGTTTAAATATTCTTTTATGTGCATCTTAATAAGCCTCATTGACCTCGTTCAGGTTAATAAATTCTATTCAATTCAGTCACAGAAACGAGGCTGATAAGGCTTATTAAGATGCACATAAAAGAATATTTAAACTCATCTGAATATTCATCTGAATTATGAAAGTGGTCAAAATGTAACACAAAATCTTAAACATTTACTGGTGATTGCAGTTTTGTCACTCTATCAAAGCCAATGAACGAAAAATGAATAAATTCCGTAATGCGCGCTGACTGACAGACTGGTGCCTAGTCTTCTTACTACACGCGCAGAGGTTCTTGGGATAGAGTCATCACACCTCCATATTTGAAATTTTTTTATTTTTGTTCTGTTAATCGAATCGAGCTCGAAATTTTATATTTTTAACCCGAGATAAACTGGATTTTCAGAAGCAATACATCGGCAACTACTGAATAATATTCAGGTAAGGTTATTGTTATGTTTTATATGTAATAGAGCGATTTTGTTAGAAAATATTTGCAATCTTCGTTCGTGAATGTTAATGAATTTTCCGACAATATATGAATTAAAACGCTGAAAATAATACAGTTCCAATTTAAAATTACTTCAGCAAATGCTACTATACAAAATCTTCAATTTTATTTGGGCTTTCAATGTTTATATTTACCAACTGTATATGACAGATTGGCAGTTAAATACTCAGAGCCCATCTTGTCCTCAAAAATCAGGTACAAATTTCATATAAGATTTTAATATAATTATGTTGATACATATGCAGTGAAAATGGAGAAAAAACAAAGTATTGCCTATTCTAAATATATTATTTGAGTTCAAGAGATTGCATCCTTGTGACCTTGTCATCACTAACTGGTATACTGTCAATCAGAGTCATGTATCTAAATTCTGCTGTATTTTGTAAGCTGAAATGTTTCATCGATACTAATAGGTCAGATTCGTATGACTTTTATATATTTTCACATATCCGAAACCTGTCCAAGAATGTAAAATCACTGAGCCCATTGTCCAACTATGTGTGTACATGTAAATGTTCAAATGCCTGGTTGATATATTTTGATTGTGAGAAGTTTATGCACCAGTCAATGTAAATCCATGATGCTCTCTTGCTACCGATAAGTGGATATTTGGCAGTACCAGGAACATACTTTTACACAAAAATAGCTTGCTTCAATGATAGATGTTAAATTATATCAAGCCTATGTTCCAAGAGTAGAGAGGACTAACACTATGCCCTGCTTATCCATGTATCAGCAGCTTCCCCCTGGGGTCGACCCCTGGGGACCCAGAGACATTTCTCAAACTGTGTTTGCATCCCATGGGGGTGGGAGGAATGTCAAATTTGGTTCTCAAGCCGAAAACCCACAGGAAAGTACCCAGGAGATTTTGATTTAGAAACTCCCGAGTGTGACTTTGACGCATTGAATTTATTATGAATTTATAGGATTGGTCTAGGGCCATTCATATTATACATTTCCTATCTTTTGCTACAATTAAGTAATTGTTGATGTTTTTAGTGTTGATGTTTTTAGTGTTGATAAGTCAGTCAATAAACGAGAGCTTATACCACTTGCAACTGGCTGTGTAACTTGATATAGGATTGAAAAAAAAGATACTGCCCTTGAGGGTGGGGGTTGTATTTAGTACCTGTATCTTGTACCCAGGGGAATTTGCTAAGGTTTGACTGGGTGAAAAGACCAATCCCCCTGTATCCCCGGGGGTCGACCCCAGGGGGAAGCCACTGATACATGCATTTCCTAAGGGCAATAATGGCTGTGGTACAACATATCTATTTCTCACTCTACACTATGTGGTATCGACTAGTACTTCCTTCCCACATTCTAATGGGGCCAGACAGAAACAATGTGTGGATATGGATATGGAACTTATATATTGCCAGTGCGGACACTTCGTGAAATATTGGGGGTGCAAATAAGTTAGGTTGCCAACATATAACCATCCTTTTGTTACTGCAAATCTCCATTCTTAAAACCTTTTTCACTTAAATTTCATGCAAATTTACTTAAATTACAGCCTATCAAGGCTTTCGTGGTTGTAAAATCATAAATTGATACAGCTTTATTACACAGTTAACCAGCTATCATTCAAAGGCTTTGAGAAATTATTCGGGGGGCGACTGGCCCCTCTACCGACTACCGCCACTGCTTATTGCAAAATACTTTATTATTATATATTCTGTCTCAGTGATGAAGCTAGACATAGCAACTGGTTGTGCTATAGATGCATTTGCAAATTGTTGATTCTTTAATTATTGAAACCTTCAGAAATGCATTGTCTTTAGGCTATTTTAATGCATGCTTATTTGAATAGTAAGAGCAGATTCCATGGCTTCACTCCAGACAATTTGAGTAATCAAAGGGAGAGTAGGAGACTGCCTAGACATTATGTGCAGGTAATGCCATAAGCTATCTCTCTTGGATGAGAAAACCTCTGGTTGCAATAGGGACTTACAAAAATAACAATTATTAGAATTTTTGTATTTTTATGCTGTGAGAAGATTTGATACAGTATGTAGTTAACTAATTCAAGGTTATGGCGGTTGACTGTTATGTAAAACTACCTGACAAATACAATAAGATATTCAACATTTCGAGCGAAGGCCCTTCGTCTGGAAGTTAGTAGAAGCCCAGATGAAGGGCCTTCGCTCGAAACGTCGAACTTCTTATTGTATTTTTCAGGTAGTATTACACAACAGTCAACCACCGTATTCTATACTCTACCCACACTGGCACCGCACAATCGAGATAATTAAAGGTTAACCGATTAATATCCAATGCATTTTAAAATAGTGTATCAATTTTTATTCTCCTAAGATTCTATTGTGGCCAGATGTTTTGCTTAATCCAAGAGAGCTAGCTTATAGCACTACATAATGTCCAGGGAGTCTCCCAGTCTTTAGGTAGTTTTACACAACAGTCAACTGCTGAGTATCCCACTCTCCTTATAATAACTCAAATAAAGGTTTCAATAATTTAAAATATATATTTGCATAGCATGGCTAGTTGCTAATGTCTAGCTTCACCACTGAGACAAAGTATATAATCTAGCTTGCTTTCTGCAGGACATTTGATGTTTGGCAAGTGCTATTTACTGCGGTACATTTAATGTTGTGCAAGTACTCTGACCTCATACTTCATATTCTATGTTGGATGTGTAATCGTATTCTAGTTGAGTAGTTGTCTCTTACACCAATATCTACATTGACACTCACAATATTTTTTTCCAGAGCCCTCGTCAACAATGGAGAGTATGGTCCGGACACTGGGTACCCGGAGGATGTAGACCAGTTAATGATTATTTGGGAGAACCAAGTGTTTGTTGAATTCCCTGGTACTGATGTGATCAACGCTGGTCGAGTCAACTGGTACCTTTTTTTACTCCATTTTTGGAGCAAAATTAACTCCTTGAAATTAACAGTGTATACAATCCTAAGGGCAATAATGGCTGTGGTACAACATATCTATTTCTCACTCTACACTATGTGGTATCGACTAGTACTTCCTTCCCACATTCTAATGGGGCCAGACAGAAACAATGTGTGGATATGGATATGGAACTTATATATTGCCAGTGCGGACACTTCGTGAAATATTGGGGGTGCAAATAAGTTAGGTTGCCAACATATAACCATCCTTTTGTTACTGCAAATCTCCATTCTTAAAACCTTTTTCACTTAAATTTCATGCAAATTTACTTAAATTACAGCCTATCAAGGCTTTCGTGGTTGTAAAATCATAAATTGATACAGCTTTATTACACAGTTAACCAGCTATCATTCAAAGGCTTTGAGAAATTATTCGGGGGGCGACTGGCCCCTCTACCGACTACCGCCACTGCTTATTGCAAAATACTTTATTATTATATATTCTGTCTCAGTGATGAAGCTAGACATAGCAACTGGTTGTGCTATAGATGCATTTGCAAATTGTTGATTCTTTAATTATTGAAACCTTCAGAAATGCATTGTCTTTAGGCTATTTTAATGCATGCTTATTTGAATAGTAAGAGCAGATTCCATGGCTTCACTCCAGACAATTTGAGTAATCAAAGGGAGAGTAGGAGACTGCCTAGACATTATGTGCAGGTAATGCCATAAGCTATCTCTCTTGGATGAGAAAACCTCTGGTTGCAATAGGGACTTACAAAAATAACAATTATTAGAATTTTTGTATTTTTATGCTGTGAGAAGATTTGATACAGTATGTAGTTAACTAATTCAAGGTTATGGCGGTTGACTGTTATGTAAAACTACCTGACAAATACAATAAGATATTCAACATTTCGAGCGAAGGCCCTTCGTCTGGAAGTTAGTAGAAGCCCAGATGAAGGGCCTTCGCTCGAAACGTCGAACTTCTTATTGTATTTTTCAGGTAGTATTACACAACAGTCAACCGCCGTATTTGCTATACTCTACCCACACTGGCACCGCACAATCGAGATAATTAAAGGTTAACCGATTAATATCCAATGCATTTTAAAATAGTGTATCAATTTTTATTCTCCTAAGATTCTATTGTGGCCAGATGTTTTGCTTAATCCAAGAGAGCTAGCTTATAGCACTACATAATGTCCAGGGAGTCTCCCAGTCTTTAGGTAGTTTTACACAACAGTCAACTGCTGAGTATCCCACTCTCCTTATAATAACTCAAATAAAGGTTTCAATAATTTAAAATATATATTTGCATAGCATGGCTAGTTGCTAATATCTAGCTTCACCACTGAGACAAAGTATATAATCTAGCTTGCTTTCTGCAGGACATTTGATGTTTGGCAAGTGCTATTTACTGCGGTACATTTAATGTTGTGCAAGTACTCTGACCTCATACTTCATATTCTATGTTGGATGTGTAATCGTATTCTAGTTGAGTAGTTGTCTCTTACACCAATATCTACATTGACACTCACAATATTTTTTTCCAGAGCCCTCGTCAACAATGGAGAGTATGGTCCGGACACTGGGTATCCGGAGGATGTAGACCAGTTAATGATTATTTGGGAGAACCAAGTGTTTGTTGAATTCCCTGGTACTGATGTGATCAACGCTGGTCGAGTCAACTGGTACCTTTTTTTACTCCATTTTTGGAGCAAAATTAACTCCTTGAAATTAACAGTGTATACAATCATATAGCCATCTGACAAGATACATGTATTTTAAAATATGGGGTAAATGGGTATTGACTACCATCAACTTGCAAAGTACAATATAACTCATTAGTTTATGTTTATGCAAGAATGTGATTTTTTAGTTTCGACATTACTATTGGTTGGTTGGATGTGATAAAATCACATTCTAGCAGAAACCTGGACAATAATATAGATACTGAGTTATAATGTACTTCATGGAGTTTCCAAACCATATATGATGAGTTCTATTAGCTGCGATGGCAATTACTGGTCATGCAATCAAATGCTAGTAAATCTGCATCGAGTTTAAGGCAATAGATTAAGTTTTGTAAGTTTTGAATAACACAAATAATTTAAAATTTGCATTGCATAGCATGCATGCATGCTAGTTTGCCATTGTTAGTTTTGCCACTGTTAACTTGCATGTATATATGTGTGTGTAAACTAAGATTAATGTCAAACTTATAAATATATATTTTTTAACTTTTAAATTGTTGTGTAACTCACTATTATATTTTATCTTCACCAATTTTAGTTCCTATTAACAAGGGTCAATTTAGCTTTATTTGAAGTTATTATTATTATATATTACGAACGAAAATAACCTCAACGAAAGCTAAATTGGCCCTTTGATGGGGCCAAAGCTGGGACTGTTTTGGCCCATCAAGAGGGCTGTAAATTTGGCCCCAGTTTGGGGTCAAAACAGCCCCACTAAAAGGGGCCGTTTTAGGGTCAAAATGTTGGCCCCATTTTTTGGGCCAAAACAGCCCCACTAAAATTGGCCCTTTTAATGGGGCTGTTTTGGCCCTTTTAATGGGGCTGTTTTGGCCCTTTTAATGGGGCTGTTTTGGCCCCATCAAGGGCTGTAATATTGGCCCCCATTTTGGGGCCAAAACAGCCCCACTAAAAGGGGCCATCTCAGGGTCAAAATTTTGGCCCCATTTTTGGGGCCAAAATGGCCCCGAAAAAATTACTGTGTGGAGCAGATTGACGAATGCAATTGAGATCCTGAAAAATTAAAGCAATCTTTTGTAATGTTATGTGTCGGACTATTTTATTATAACTAACAATATTGTTTACAAACTCTATACTTAAATACAAGTACCTAATTTGAATAATCAAATTAACTGAATATACTACAAGTTTTTTCTCGTATATGATGTTCTAATGTTCCTAATTCAAAACTAAATTGTATCTATAAATGTTTGAACATAGTCTCCTAATTTTAATATTATTTAATTAAATACTAAATTTAGAATAATTTTTGTTATACTTGATAATGTAGATAATCAATAATATGTATTTACTATAATATTAGATTGACTGCATCATAGCTCAAAATGTTAGCTTCTAATTATACTTATCGCGCCTGAAATGTATCCGAAAGTTTACTTAATCGTCCACTTCTAGTCTTGTAATGCTGCTCTTGCACTTGATCTTCCTTGTCTGTTCTCTTGACATCGAACTCGAAGTCTTCAATTGGTCCCGTCGAATTTGAGATATTGGAATTCTGTGTTTTCTGTTTCCTAATAATTATGCTGTCGGTTTCTTCTACCCCTTTGACCATTATACATTTGCACGGTGTACGATCTAGGTGTTTGCAGTTTTTCTTTAACTACCGCTGGTTTCCACTTTGACTTCAATTGTGCTCGTACTGTTTCTCATTCTCCCAATCTCGAAAGTTTGCTGGATCCTTTATCATAATACTGTTTCTGTTTACTCTTCTTCTCTTCAAGCTTCTTTTCCATTTTCTCCGAATCAACAACTTGTGGCTTTAGTTGACTTTGAGTAGTTGGTAAATGAGAACGCAAATCATCAGAATTTGTGCTGGTAAGGCTACATTATCTATGGGCGTATTGCGATATTCTAACAGACTGAGGTACGGATCTTTGCCATCTTGTTTCGCTTTGAACAACAATCTCTTTACAATTTGAACTGCTTTCTGATGTTCAAAATTCCAATCTTGTGCGGACTGCTTGTACTCCGTAGCTGTGTACTGAGGACCATTGTCACTTCTGACGACATCCGCAATACCACGCCTCGCAAATATGGGCTTCGTATGATTCACAATGGTTTTGCCGGTGCTGTTTTCCAATTTAGCAACCTCGATGTACCGCAAATAATAATCTACCACAACCATGTAGTTATTCTGCTCCCATTGAAACTGATCGGTCGCCCCCATTTTCCATGGTCTCGACGGTATTGGAGCATGCTCCGTGGGTTCTTTCGGATTAGATATGTGGTACTCTTGACACGTTTTACAACGTGTGTATTTTCTCTAACATCTTTTCTCTCAAGTTTGGGGTTATAATGATCTTGTCTTGCTTCAGTAGGATTTCCGCTACTTCTGAAAGTTAGTCACGATAGTTCCAGAAGCCTTGGATTTCGCTGGGTACTTGCTTTCTTGTTTCTTGCCATCCTGTACAAATTGTTTACGTGAGTGTCTGCATCGTCTTATCACTTGCATTTTCTTTCCTGATTTGTTTCAACCCTTCTTCGGATAATGAGATTCTGCTAATTTCCGTATGCACATAGCCTTCTAACTCCTCGTTCATATGGTTATTACCTATGTCTTGATCGGTAAGATAGGCTCGGGAAAGTGTATCAGCGATGATCCTTTCTTTTCCAGGCCTGTACTTCATCTTGAACTCGTATCGTCGCAGCCGCAACAATATTCTCTGAAGCCGAGGCGGTTTCTTTACAATCGACACCAGTGGTTTATGATCGGTTTCAACTTCTACACATCCTGCATGGTTGAATTTCACAAACACAAATACCACCGCCAACAGTTCCTTTTCGATATGGGCGTATCGAGTTTCCACATCGGTTAAGGCTCTTGATGCGAACGCGACTGGCTTGTTTCCTGGAGTAATGCTGCTCCGAGGCCATATTTTGAAGCATCACAGGTCACCGTCACAGACTTCTTCACGTCATAATACGCTAAAACTGGAGCTTTCGTTAGGATATCTTTCACTTCTTGGAATGCTTTATCTTGTTCACTGCCCCTTTGGAACTCCACATCGATTCTTATTAGCTCTCTAATCGGCTTAGTCTAAAATATCATCCACATTTGTTTCCACAAACTCTAAATCTCCAAAAGCTTGACACATTTTTTTTTGGAATACTTCTTGAGCCGACTTGATTCCAAAAGGCATTCCTTTATAACAGTAGCGGCCAAATGGTGTGTTGAATGTGGTCAACAATCAACTCTCTTCGTCTAGTGGAATTTGCCAATGGCCGTGATTTGCATCCAACTTGGAAAATATTTTAGCTCCTGCCACACGCTTCTTAATATCTTCGATTGTTGGCATTTTGAAGTGTTCTCGTTGAATCGCTTCATTCAATGGTCTTGGACCAAGGCAAATTCGTAGTGTCTCACTGTTCGGTTTCTCTACTATCACAGTGGAATTTACACACTCAGTTGGGCACTCGACTCTCTCAACGACTCCATTTTCTTCCATTTCGTCTAACGATTTCTTTAGCTTCTCTATTAGCGCATCTGGTGTGCTTCTTAATAGACTGACTAATGGTGTCAACTTTGATGTGGTAAGGTTGTTTGAGACACTTTAGGAAATTTATCAGGAATATTTTTGGTTGGTTAGCCACTCAAATTGTTCACATTCATAACGATCTTGATCAAGTTGTGACCTTGAGACGCTTTCAAACCAATAATGGGAACTTGTTCTGTTTTCACCACGAAAAATTTCAGTGTTGTGTTGTTACATTTTAAATTACATTGCCCCACGACTGACAAAGACTCGCCTGTATAGCTGGTCAACGTGGTCGTTGCTTTCTCCAACAGGCTTTGTTTCAAATTCACTTTCGTGATTATGGATAGGGGTGTACCGCGATTTATTGGCTTTTGTTCGCTCTACACTGAAAACTAAGATCAATGAATTTTGAATAATTTAGTGCTACTGGTACTAACGAAGAACGGCATGAAATATTATAGCAGAACAGGTTTGCGTTGACGAGATATCCTGTTTCGTATGCGAAGGTCTTCCCTCTGTTTAGAGTTTGCGGCAAGTTGACGCGCTTAGACAAGACATGTTATGCAAGACAGAATGACGTGGAAGGTCGAAAAATTATAGAATTTATTGCTTTGATATTAATCAAGAACGGCATGAAACCGTTAAGGACTATGTCTCGCCGTTTGGAGAAATACCACATTATGTCCGTGACAAGAGTCTAGGTCTTTCAAATTTACACATGGCGGCGTATAATGACACGTATCTTCTGCGATGCCTACAGAAGGATACCGAACAAGGATTGCCTGAAAGAACGGCATTAAACTATATTGCGATTCATTCAGCCGTTTTAAAAATATATCGATTTTATTTCTTTATTTGGATGTCTGCTTGCGCACGACGGCATTTTGACGTCGTACAACAACAAACCGTCTGCAAGGCCTCGAGAGAAAACTTTACAAGATACAAATTTCTAGACTTCTTTATTTCATACTTTTAAAGTTAATGCGAATGGCATTGAACGATTTTATTGTAAATTCTTTCGTTCTTGAGATACAAGGTAGAGTTCTTCCGTGAAGTTGATGACTCTGGCTCTACATTCGATCCGCGCATTATATTCTGCGAGGCCTCCAGAGAAAAACTGATAAGCAACAAATGTCTAAATTATTTTGTTCGATTCACTTAATATTAATGAAGAACGGCATTGAATATTTTCTCCATTGCTTAAACCATTCCGACGTTATTGCGGTTTTATTATGAAAATTTCCTGGCTCTACATTCGAATGTGAGTGTAGAGCTGCGAATGTGAAACTAGAGCCATCTGTCTCATCGTAAGAAAATCACCCCTTTTCAATGACGGAAAACCTTGCATAAAGAGAAAAAGCAACTGTCTACTTGACGTTACCATGGGTAGCTATGAACGGTGCTGAAGTTGGCGAATTGTAGGCCTTTTCATTTTAAAACAATCAGGAAAAAAAATTTTTACAAAGAAAATATTGGCCTGAATAGCGAAGACGGATTGGCAATTATAAAAGGCAAGCACGTTCAGCAGATAAAACGAGAATAGAACACCACAAGATTTTGAACAATTTGACCTAAAAATCACAGCTGAGACAAACTTAAAAATAGTAAACTTTTTAGATGTAACTTCCGACCTTAATAATGCAACACAACATGCAAACACAAAAGCAGATTTCAAATAAATAACCTACAGTGTTGAAAAGAACTCAGTAAAACTAACATAGAGATGCACCCGTTTAGCAAACACCTCAACGGGTAATACACATATTTCTCACGTGAGAACAAGTGGTATCGCCTGTGCCAGACTGTAGTTTCCGCCGCTTCGCGCGAGATGCCTTCGTATATCATTATCTATCAACCAATCAGAATCTTACTTCTATACATTGATCAATTGCAATGAAATTTCTCCGCCATATGCAATCTCGTCCCCCGAGCCTGCCATCCTTTGGAAAGAATCGAAAGTTCTGGGATAATCCATAACCGGAAGTGAATATGATTGGTCGTTGATACGGAATGGAATGTCGCAATAATACACCAATAAATTATTAACCGGGTAATTATACTATATTATACAAGATGACTGCCGTTTAGGAGTGTGCGAATATTGTTTTTGTATTTTAGAGTAATTTTAGCAGTGATAAGGTGAATAATCTTCTGTAATATTATAAGGAAAATATAAAGAAAGGTACTATTAAGTTTTTACTGTTTTATAAATGTACAAAAGGCGAAATACAACTTAAAGCCTACATATGTTAGTATGAAATTAAAATTTCTATTTGCTCTATTTTGGAAATATGCTTGGTTTTGAAAATCGTTATACTTTATCGCAACTTTTTAATTTGATTATGAATAACAGAATATTTGATCTATATTCCTTTGAAAAAGCAGTTGGTATTTAGCAGCCTAATCTTGATCATCTTATAATTAGTAAATACAAGTAGCACTACAAAATTATATTTAAGCTGCAATAATCTCTATCTAACCATGTACTACAAGAATTATCCTTACAATCTTAATCTTAGTCACGTTGTATATCAATGTATGGATAAAAATATATTTGGTTGCTTTAGCGGGCATTGTCACAGTCAAATCCGATGTTCTGTTGTGAGCAACATAGGCGTAGGAAGCAACTTCAAGTTGGCGGAGCACTTTGTCTTAAGAGCACGCTCTTCTATTAGAAAAGGGCACTTTTTCCATTGTCTTAGCTGGAGAAAATGGCACTTTGAAAAAAACTTGGGAGGGGGGGCACGTGCCCCCTGTGCCCCTTCCGGTTCCTACGCCACTGGTGAGCAACATTGCAATATTGTCACACAATATTGCAATTTTGATTGGGAGGTTGCTCTGATAAATTTGCAACCGACGCGAACAAATTGCAAATTGAAATTCACAACCAGGTTGGTAAACAAAGCTTCTGATTGGCTAGCAGCAAAAAGAAAGCTCCAATCCAATTGCTCGGAGCATTTTCTTGGCTTCTTTCTTGCTAGTAGCCAATCAGAGTCTTTGTTTACAAACCTGCTTGTATTCTAGCCTGCATACTTGTATTATTTAATAATATAAAACAAATTAGTCATACACATTGGTAATAAGTGCACCATGTATGTTTGGATATTTTCTATATACAGTTTGTTGGCTTATAAGCAGGGGTCAATTGTACAGAGGGCAAATTCACATAATAATTTACAGGAATAATCTTCAATGTTTTTTCAACAACAACAGCATAAAACAAATCACAGCTTCCCATAAAATATAGCCAAGCTGGTTCCATAGTTGTTGGTCAGGACCTAGCCAGGTCAGGAACAGGCAGGACCAGGTCATGACCACTGCATGGGAACTTGCCCATGGTACAGAGAAATATTGTAATCGTACAAAAAAGCCCATTCTGAAAATAATGTAGTGACAAAATAATTTCTAACACCATTATAATACAAATTGTGTCATTGTTAATAAATTGTGGCAACTGTGCAGTGCTGGAATTATATTAATGCATAGTACTATATACCAAGGTACATCCAGGGTAGACACATACAAGGTGGGTAGACACAAAGAAGGTAGGTACAATCTTTGACATAATTATTGAGACCATTCCTCACAATATTGCAAAGTTAGTATACATTCACAAAACAAACTTCGTCACACCCACTTCCCCAGTTGAGTGTTGTTAACGATGTCGTTGAAACAACTTTTGGTAATTTACCATATAAGTTCAATATTGACTGGGGAGCGCTGGGGCTTAAGAAGTGCAACATGATTTTACAGGGAAATTATTATGAGGGTATGAAAATTGTGTATAGAGGTAAAGTAGTTTTAGTCAGTTATGTCCAAGATTGTAGCCACAGTCCAATATTGCAAAAGATTTTGAGCAAGCTACAAGAAGGGTGTTATATATGCCCCTATCTTCAAAGTGCTTCATCACTTGTAGAAATGAGCAGGAGTATGTTAAGTATGAAGCTTACAGGTTGTTCAATGGAGCTGGATTGGCTGAGCTCACCAACCAGGCTAACTCACTAGTATGAAGATCCTGTCATATACTTTTTCTGTATATTTTCAGGATGGTATTCCTATAGGCTGGGGCCAGCCTGGCTCGCAGAGTGCCTGCATAAATGACGAGATCCCATGTCACAGGTTGTGCTTGCCTCATGTGATGTGAGGAAAATGACAAACTGACATGGCAAGCCAGGCTTGCTCACTTTGCCGGGCCTGTCTGGTTCATAAGAACAGTCCATTAAAAGGTTGAACCAGTACAGCAGCCTGATCCAACTTTTGACAAAAATTGTGCTTACTGTACAATTCAAGTGAAGATTCTTACCATATTATATTAAAAAAAAATTCAGTTAAGAACGTCAAGCTTCGTTTGATATTCCTTTGATTTACAAGATGTTTGTTGATTTAGAAGTACTTTAGTGTTTCCTGGATTTTCCTTTTATCGTCAAAGCTCCAGCCATGTTTTAGTTTTAGATTGGACTACCCAAAATTTCACCCATTGTTTCAGCTTGGCCGAACTTACGAGCGCTAAACTGCTATATTTTGATAGTAGAAAGACAACGACCTGCATAATTCAAGATTTTAGATGCAACAGTGCCCAAGGACAAAAATATACAGTTAATTACTTAATTACAACATTTCCTTCGATAAATTAACATTCTTCACTGCTCCATGTCGACTCTTTTGATTACAATATTTTATTTATGTATCAGTCAATTCCAACTGCGATCATCCGCCCTCCGGGCGAACCCCCAGGATTTGACCAGAGTTTAATTCCGCACAGGCGGGAATTTGACGCGAAACTGTTCCCACCCCGTCGGGCATTTGACTCGTTTTGACAAATTTTGATAAAATTGACAAATTTTACTGGCTTGAGAAGTTTTCACGTGGAAATGTGAAAAATTATTGCTTAAAGTCCTTGCTTAAAAATGCCTTTATAAAGTTTGGAACCGCACCAGGGATGTTTATAGAACAGCTGTAATATGCGTACATAACTTAGCCTTTGATTATGGTGTCAGCAGTTGTTGCTTGAAATCAAGAACGGTAGTCAATCCAATTTCACGTTCGTGATGTCAAACAAGAACGGCTGTCACCATCTAGAACCCTCTGCATGAGATGCAGCTTGAAAAGTGTGGACAACAAGTATACATGCATGTATATGAACAAAATGTTTGGTTTGTTTTGTTGGAGAACTTTATGTTCCAGTTGTTAAAATGGTAAAAGTAATACACTACATGTATTTCATTCAAACAAAATACATTTAAAGTCCTGGTCCTTTTCACACACACATTAATATTTTATATATGGGAATCTTACGAGGCAGATGGGTATTTTTCTATGTTTTTTAACCCGCACCGTGGGAATTTGACGATGGTTTTCACCCACACGGTGGGGAATTTGACCAAGGAGGAAGTGCACGGCAATGTAAAGTGAAGCCAAAAACATGACGGATTTAACGCCATCTCCATGAGAACTGGTCCGAAATTCCCATGGTAATTGCCACTGACCAACCGTGATTCTAAGCTTTAAACAAATCGTGACCAATCGCGATTTGCTCTCCCATTTTGCTTGTTTCACAACGTCGGCGAGGAAAGATTGGCTTTTTGTTAAAGGAATAATATTTTCTCACCGGTAAGAAATATTTATAGCTTGTAAATGTGTGAATTATATACTATGTCAAAAACATATGTTAATATAAACAGTAAATATGCCAAATAGATCAATAAATTATACAATCAAATGTTTTGAATGTTTTGAATGGCCAAAACGTTTTTGAATGGCCGTTTTATTGCAGCACTTGCGATTCTTGGGCCTTTGTGTTTTTATTGCATTAACTAAGTTTTAAAAGTTAATATATATTGAATTAATTGTACTTGGTGGTCTTTTACAATGATCTTTCATATAATACAGATTATGATGTCAGAATCTTTACAATTACCATAGCCATCTACTGACAAGTTGTCATTGTCAAAGTCGCTAGTTCTTCCAGGCTTTTGGTAGTGGCAATCACCTACTGTACAGTTGGATATTGTAGTATTTATTGATGGAGATTTAGGGGTTGTGCACAATCAACCATTTCAGCACCCTCATAAAAGTCAGTTGATTGATGTCCTATTAAACAGATATCCCACTACTATATAGAGATGGATTTATCTACTCCTGCTTTTGATGGCAGATATTTCTTCAATAGTTGGCCAGGGTTTGGATTATTTCCGGAATGACCTGGCCATTATATCTTCAAAGTGCAGGAGTAGTGGAGTAACACTAATATTTTAAGTTTGGCAAGAAATGGGTTCCGGCCAGAACTAACTGATGATGATGATGATCAACTTTATTTAAACACACTAATCTTTTCAACATACAGCTGAGTTCCAAAAGAGGTGTGCTAATATTTACAAAATACAAATTTATATACTAAAACTTATTTCAATATTACTGTAATAATTATTTCCAACATGCAATAACTTGTATTTTAAGTAATCAACTGAACAATATATTTAACCAAGACAGCTAATTCTAAAAACAATGGTCGAAGAAAGAAAGCTTTTTGCAAAACGAATCATAGGATACCGAAGTTCTTATCTCTTCCGCTACCTGATTCCATATATGAGCCCCACTATAACTGAAACTTTTTTTTACGAATTCTGTCCTAGGCCTGGGAATAAAAAACCTAGTCGAAGAACCGCTTAAATTGTAATAATTTATTGTGTTCGAATTTAGAAAAGTGTCACACAGTCTTTGAGGGGCTAACTGAACCGAGTTCTAGTTTACCATTAGTAAGTAATTCTTCACACACCACTGTATAAAAACAGCCAAGGTAACTTTATAAGAATATCATACATGACTTCAACTGTGTGATATACAAAGAACTAGTTTGAGCAAAAATAATCTTACATATTGTCATGTATCATAAAATAACACATATAGTTAACATAGATGCATATTTGTGGTGTAAGGATAATAATACAGTATGACTGTTCTTTTATTGAGTTGTGTAAAACTACCTGAAAAATACAATAAGAACTTTGACGTTTCAAGCGAAGGCACTTCGTATGGAAGTTTGTAGGTACCACCAGAAATGGCACAAGGCATCAAAATGCTGATCGAAAAGGCAGAACAGAGTCACAGGCCAATTGGGGCTGCAAAGTTATAATTATAATACCATAACTTGATTATACAGTTTGGTTAGTAAAATTAATATTTTCTGTTAATTAATAATTATTATTTTAAAATTTTCAATTAAAATAAAACAAAAATTGATCGAGCTTTTGTATCTTTAATTTCAAAACATGTTGCTTTATTGTACTGTGTTTTACCAATTATAGAAAGAAGGACTGTGTTATTGTGGAATATATTCTGGAGACAAAGGCATAACAAATGAAAATAGGGAGAGGGGGGTTAGTTGATAGGAAAACAAAAGAATGTGACCTAACTCCAGGGACACCAGAACTATGGGCATGGGGTTAGACGGCAGAGGCCCATCTGCCAGTTTTTTAGATGGGTATTTTTTAATGTAGCAAAGCAAAAAATGTTAAAACATAGAAACAAAACATAATGACATTCAACACAACTTTTATTAACAATAGCACACGATAAATGTCTCAATATATGTTATTTCTACCACAGTTAGTTCTACCAGGGCAGAGTAAAACACAGTGTTTTCAGTATAACACATAACCATTACCCATTTATATCCCAATTCCTTCTGATATTTCTTCAGAGAGTCAATATATGATATTAGTACAAAAAACATGGCTTTATAATTCATACTACCCACAGAGACTCACAAATATAAGTTGTCAAGCACTAAAAATACATACAACTTACTCAGACATTATAAAATAGTATGAAGCTAAAATGTGGAGTTTCATTAATAATATACAAAAATATCTGTGCAGTTTAATACACCAATCATTGCTTTGAGGGAAGAAACTGAGTTTAATAAACCAAAATATATTTTCTACAATCAGTCTATAAATTGTACAAAGACTCAAGCTATGAGCCTCTTTTCTTAAGGAAATAAGGTATATTTGATTAATATTTGTGCACTGTTACCTCAAATTTATACTCGTTAGCTCGGGCTTCAAATATCGTCTGTGCCCAAATCTCTCGGCGGTTTGATATTTCTTTGTTGTCTTTCACATACGGCAATAACGTGTACGACTTGGACATCTTTAAAGAAATGTTTGAAAGTCGAAAAGAAATATCGAAACTCAAAAACAACGAGATTTAACGGCAAAAAGCTAAATTGTTTTTGCAAAAACCAGGGGGGTGTGAATGTTGTAGCGGGCTCAGAAATGAACCTGGTAAGTGGTAATTACCATGAGAATTTCTGACCAGTCGTCATGGTAATGGCGTCAACATCCGCCATGTTTTTGACTTCACTTTTCTGCCTGGCAAATGCTCGCGGCACGTCCTCCAGATATATTAAGCTCAGTGGTCTGAATAGACCTTTCCCGGTTATAAGGCCATGTTACGGGTCACGAATATTTCTTGACCCCAATCCCGACACAATCCCAAACCCTAACCCTATTGTGTGCGTAACATGAACTTAGAACCCTTTCCTCTTATAGCGTTTTCGCGCTAAGCATGACGGTAGGAGGATGTATGTTGCTTTGGAACGAAATGGCGGCTGTAGGAGAGAACAATTTTGTTTTGAAGATGAAATGGCAGATTTTAACTTTTTGCGTCCATCGGTAACTTTTATCAACAGGGAAACAACAGGTAGCCTGCTCGCACACGTTGTTAAAAACAAGCGTCTGCTGAACCGAGCGCCAGAACGATTTCTGCTATTTTTCCCTCAACCAATCAGAATTTACCTTCCAATTACAAATTCTGGAAAGTGACGTTTTGCGGTATATTCAGCATAATTAGCATAATTTTAAATTCAATATGGAGTTCAACGAAGCTATGAGCAAATTGTTATAACTAGTAGTTACTATCGCAAGGAAAGTGCTGCCTTGACGCCCAAACTGCATGCAAAATTCCTCGACCAAATAGTAATATTGAATGTATTCATATTGCTAATGACACACTGTATATGTATAGATTTATTTTCTTGTCCAAACGATGAGATTACAACAGTGCGATTACAACACTGTGATTATTGTAAATAATAATATATAAGAAGTACACATGCTAAACAAACATGTCACAACAGTCTTTGTTCCCAATCTGTAGATATTTCATTTCATATTTATTTAGCATTTAGCTTCCATCAGTGTTCATCTGTACTGTCCAGTGAATTGTCAAAATACATGATTATACAGCAAACCAACATAATAGTATATCTCTCCAAAACAACTGTGAGCGGGGATCCACATGACATATGTTGGAAATATTTAATTCTTTATATCGCAGATTCCATCCCATTACAGATGATGTAATATATCCATATTATTTTGTAAGTTTGTAACAACCATTTTTTTCAAGTAAATATAACATAATTTATCAACCAAATTTGGTTTTCATTTTCTGCCTCAACAGGCAGTCAATGTTACTTTGTGCCACAACTGGCTCTGCCACAATGGGCAGATCAATAATATTTTGTGCTTCAACACGCTCCACAGGTTCTATCACAATGAGCTATTCCATTTAAAATCCGTAACCCCCCCCCCCCCCTCTATCGAGGACAGGGGTTTTTCTATAACCCTGAAGAATTCCTGACTTTCAACAGCCCACCTGAGGAATTTCAACAGCCCACCCGACATATGACATATCTTGTAAGAAAGCATGTTTGAGCCCGTTGAGGCACAAAATATTATTGATCTGCCCATTGTGGCAGGGCCAGTTGTGGACAAAGTAACATTCATCCACCTGTCGAGGCAGAAAATGAAAACCAAATTTGGTTGATAAATTATGGTATATTTACTTGTTATGGTTGTGACAAACTTACAAAAAATATGGTAAACTTACAAAAAATATGGATATATTACATCATCTTATAAGGGCCTAATGAGATGGAATTATCATCGTACATGAATTAATTAACCTCCACGGGTAGATATTTAATATTATTTGTCATCGTACATGAATTATAAACACTAACTATGGTTGGTAAGTTATCTATAGACAAATATTCTACACCAGGATCTAGGACTAATAAGCCATTACTCAGAGCTTTTAAATACATTTTGTCTCCTTGTATTAAGACATTATTAAATGTTGTTTTAGACCACGCGGACAATGGAATATTTCGTGCTGAAAGAAGCGCCGATAAACTCATAAAAGCACATTGCTTTCCTCTAGAATGAACACTAAACAGTTCATCGCCTTGATGAATATCGGCAGAAAGAAATAAAGCCATACTTACCTGTGTTTCTTCGGGAAATGTTTGTGTATTGCAGATCACATGGAACAAAACATGCGCGCGCAATACAATATTTTCTCGCCCTCCCCCCATGTTAAAAAT
Source organism: Trachythela sp. YZ-2020 (assembly GCA_016169945.1). Taxonomy (NCBI): domain Eukaryota; kingdom Metazoa; phylum Cnidaria; class Anthozoa; order Malacalcyonacea; family Clavulariidae; genus Trachythela; species Trachythela sp. YZ-2020. Next base: position 507,161 of record JADLSH010000212.1, on the reverse strand, counting down.
TCTCCTTGAGCTCGACTTTCTGCCCGGAATTCCGACAACTGACAGACGCAAGATCTCGATCTCGACTATACATAGATCGGCGTAAAAGACTGGGGCGAGTGAACTCTGGAGAAACATTGCCATGTCAAGAATAGTATGCTGCCTTCGGCAGCAATAAATTTATGCATTTTCACAAGAATCACGCTTTTATATCAGAGATTCTTATTAGACGATCAAAATGGACGTTGTAAAATAGCAGAACTCGTTCTGGCGCTCGGTTCAGCAGACGTTTGTTTTTCGTCGCTTGGCGTGAGAGATAAACAACGTCTGCGAGCAGACTGAACAACAAGGGATGTAAATGTAATTTCATGACGTTCTGTGCAATAATGGCGAAGAAAACACATTGACAACGAGGCAACAAGTGAAAACGCTTCGCAAAGAGTTTCTTGCAAAAACCTCGCATTACTTTGACCTAATTTCTAAGCTTAAATGTTCTCAATCTAAATAAATGGTCAATAGCTATAGCAAGAATGTTTAAAAGTGAATATGTTCTCTTGGTTTCAGTACTGTAGTGTAATCTTTAGGATCTAGTTTAACGTTTTCTAAAAGTATTTTGATTTGTTTTTTTTGCATTTGTATTGTTACTGTTTGTTTATTTACTATTTTGTTCTTTGACTCTCTTTATACTGTATTAAAATTACTTGTCAGTCGCATATAAAATCTTATACATTTATTTGGCTTGGTTTTTTAACACATACTCTTCAACTAAGGACGTTTTCTAGGCTTGTTTTATACTTTCTGAAGGAAAATATCTTTGTACTACTGACATGTTGTTCTCATGGGCAAGAACGTTTGAGGTTGCCCTTGAATGAATTGAAACCTACCCTTGTCAAGTTACACATCGACTTTCAGACCTTTGCGACCAGACGAGTAAAATTGTCTGGCGTTAGACAAAGTAAACTACTAAAGTTGAGTGCATCTGGCCAGCTAATGGGTTAATCGCCACATAACCAGTTATCATATACATGAATACTTCGTTGCCATAAGCATGATAAGCAATTGTGTGTATATAAGGTTACCCCAAGAGGAAAAATAGTACCAAAACGCTTGGCGTACGTAGTGGTTGATGAATGCATCACCTGGAAAGACCATACTGATAAGCTAGCCAAAAAAGCTGCTAAAGGGATAGGAATGTTACGGAGATCTAAATATTTATTTGATAAAGATACGCTTAATACCATTTATTGTTTTACCTTATTTTGATTATTGTGCGTTGGTTTGGAATAATTGTTCCAAAACGTTGCAAAATATTTTGCAAAAGCTTCAAAATAAAGCCGGTCGAATAATCACAGGTGATTGCTACGGAACTGCCTCAGATGCTGCCAGAACTAAACTTTTTTGAGAGAGAAACAATTAGAAACTTTAATGATACAAATAATGAAAAGTAATTCAACTGATTACCTCCGGGAATTTTCACAATCCGTACGAATCAAACGTATGAATTAAGAAGTAACAATCATGTTCTCAACTTGCCCAAACCCAACACTAACGCTTTAAAGCGCAGCTTTAGTTATAAAGGGGCTGCAGCTTGGAACAATATCGAAGATAATAGAAAATTTTAATGCATGTTTTAAATCCAATACTACTACTACTACTTTTGCAAATTATTAATATTTTTTATATTTTAACTTTCTTAATTACTTGTACATACATATTATATCCACTTTATAAATTTAAACACACGGCCATCTGAAAATCAACCTTTTATTTTTGCTTGCATCTTTTTAATATACTATGTAATTATAGATAATTCTGAACTATGGTTGAGATGCTACCGTGTATAAATATTAGTAAACAATAATAATAATAATAATAATAAGGTGCTGTTATTATCATCGTTGTAAAAATATATTTTTGCCGCCATGGAAATCGGGAAAGCCAAAGAGCCATCAAGGACATTAATATTCCACATTAAATCTTTCTCAAGACGGTTTCTACACCAAAAATACATTGTATCCATAGGAAAACCAATAATTCACTTTTAAACTTGAATAATTTTCTTCTCATAAGTAAAGAAATGGAAAACAAATTGCCAAAACTGTCAAAAAATGAAAATCTGTTTGGCTTGGATTTTCGCGCGAAAACATGCTCGCCCCAAGGCCACTGCCGCATCATACGTCGATCAATAAAATCACAGCCGTTTCACCGCCCTACATATAAGCGCCCTGGGACGTATGGAAGAAAAATACGTAGCCAGTTTGAATTTAGCAAAGATTTTCCTGTCAGAGAGAATTTATTATCGATAATGCGCGTGTGTTTGGTCACTTCAAATGGTGACAAAATTTCAAATGATAATATATTTTTTTGATTTGGTGTCCCCCTCTAAAATTCTCAGGCCGTTGCTCCGCCCTATATATAAGCGCCCTGGGACGTATGGAAGAAAAATTGCGAAAAACGTGAAGAGAAATTGGAGAATCTCTGTCAAGAAATGATTAATGCTTTGGTGGAAAAGGATGAAGAAATTTATGACCTACAAAAGAAAATAAGCAGCTTGAAGATTACATAAGTTGTTTGGAAAAAAATTGTTGGTTTACCAATGAAGGAAAGAATGTATCTGATGTGAAAAAAAGTCAAGATCACTGAAAACATTTATTTCCAGGCAAAAAACAGCTTTAGGTTTTCTAGAATACTGGGTTTGGTGGATAATCCAAGTGAGTAGATATATACACAATTTAAGACCTAACCGGGAACGGTTTTCTAGTTTCTTCGGTTTACAGATTGAAAGCATTTGTGCACAAGAGGAAAAAACTGGTGTAAACCATTTGCTGGTAGCTGACAGTAAAAATACAAGCCCTGAAGTTACTACCAGTGGTGTTAACAGTTTGTCGGATGGGGACAAGAAAACATCAAAGACTCATTTGGAAATATTTTTAAAGGAATAAATTATCTAATTGAATCCAAACAAATTACAATTAATAATACAGATTATAATTTAGAATTTTTTCTTGATGGGAATACAAATTTTTGTTAAATGTAATGGGTATAAAATGTGGAACGTCAAATTATGCATGTATTTGGTGCAAGGTTCATAAAGACAGTCGATGGAAAATGGTTTTTAATTTGGATAAGTACAACTCTGCACCAGTGAAACGCACATTACGGGAATTATCTATGCGAGCACATTATCTATGCGAGCGTGAGCCACTACTTCGCATAGAGTTAGACCACATTATCTTAGATGAATCACATTTACGTTTAAGAGTAATGGACAAATTAATTGGCAATTTAGTACTGGAAATGGTTACATGGGATGCCAAAGAGAATTTCAGCAAAAAGAAATCAGAAAAAAGCGATGTATGGGAAAAAACAACGGAAGATGGGAAGACATCCGGTCAGTACGATTTTACCAGGCTTCTTGAGGATGACAAAAAAACGTTGCTGATTGAACTTCCCAGTAAACTACATGAATGTATTCACCCAGACACATGTGAAAAAGTAGTAGATCTTTGGGAGTCATTTCATAAACTCCATAGTATCGTTACTAACAAAAATCATCAAGTGATATGGTCACTAGCTACTTCACCATGGCAAAATGCTGGGTGAACAAATTGACATATATCAGGGATAAACTCCATGGTTACAAACGAGCATCTATCACTCCATATATGCACTCCATGGTGTATCATATACCAATGTTTAGGGAGAGATATAATTCAATAAAACCTTTTACTGGACAAGGCGTGGAAAAGAACAATGACGTAGCAAGGAAAGTGGTGCTTTGCAAATCAAACAAAAAAGAACCAGCAGTTGATGTCTTGAAGCTGGAATTTCGACAAAGGGGCTTACGGCATTGTGAGCGACTTAAGCGGTCTTATGTTAAATATAACAGTGAATATTGGGAAACAGCAATCAAGGAAAACCAAAAAAGACCCTACAGCACAATATAACAGAATATGTTTCATTTAAAATTACATATATTGTACTATTGTCCTGAAAAGGTGGACCATTCGAATAACTCATTATACATGTCATTCTAATCATTTGCTGTTTGAAAGGAATAAATGATTATTTATTCGAATTATTGCACCGGATTAGGCACACTATATTCCCCGCCCCCTGTATAACCCTTCCGCTGCATACCCCCTGCATCCGCCCTTTGTATGACCCCCTGTATTACCGCCACTCCCCACTCCCATTCACAGAAAACAGCTGCGTTTCGATTAGATACATATATAATTTATACTGTAATTATTAACTTATATTTTTATATGATATATTTTTATGAAATTGTCTATGGCTGTCATTCCTTAACCCAAATCTATCAGAAAGCTCGCTCAGATACTGCATACAGTTTTGCAGCAAGAAATACTTAATTTTTCCACACAGTATCTTGTCAGTGGTAACATTGTTCCATTAACTGAATGATAGCTTTTAGGACTCCAAGAGATGTATGTATGCATTTTCATGGGGAAATCAACTTTTACTCCATCACCTATTTGATCGCATATTTCATCCCAATTATAGGGGAAACCACATATATTAAAGTCACGTTTCCCTAGAAGAATACATCCTCTTTGTCGGCTTCTTGTGCCTTTACCAAAAAAAAGAAAATTGAACACATGTCTGAAGTTGACAATGGTGGGCAAGATACTTCTGGACTTGAGATGCTGTAGGATTCCACAGGCCAAAGCATCAATTCCTTCAGAAATGGCTTCATTGGGTTGTCTGGGATTTGTATATGAACTAAAAAGAAATTAAACAAAAATATCAAAATTTTTCCAAATTTTAAAGATTTTGATAGTTTATACAACCTTGTTAATTAACCTCTAAACAACACCCAAATTTGCATGACCAAATGGCATAATGCCTTTACCTCACTTTATACTTTACGCAAAGAGTTTAAGCTAAACAACTAAGACAAATTATTCAACAGAGCAGTACAAGATGCTTTTCAATTTGAATATATTGTCCACTGTATACCTTATTGCAGCAGCGTTAAGGTTTTCCTCTGGCTCCCAGGTGTTTTCGCGCCTAGAGTAGCCTTTCCATTTAATTAGGTATTGGACCTATATAGAATGTAGAACAACTCATTACAAACAAAGCGACAAAATGCCAAAAACAACATTTGAAGTACACACATCAAAGGGTAGGAACCAACATGATTACCTTTCCTTGGAATTTTCTCTTGGAAACAACCCTTTCAATAGAATAATACTTTGCGCATTGTGCATCGTGGCTTCCTTTTTCCGTAAAATCTGCTGTACTTAGGTTGTTAAGTTCTTTGTAAAAGGACATCGCGAACAAACAGTTGAAATTAACTCTGATTAGAGTGACTTCCGGAGTCGAGCATTCATTGCTTGCGAGCCCGGAAGATACGCGGCTGACTGTCCCTGATTTCTAGCCATGAGTTACGTTTACAGATCTAACAAAGCTTTTAAGAACAGCATTTAGTTAAATACTGCTCCTGAGTCCTGATCTATTAGAATACAGCATGTCTTAATACTAATACTAGGAAATCACCTAGCTATATATTGTTATTATTTACCTCCATTTGGATGTTGTGAAATCAATTCTTGCCTGTATTCTGTGGACATTCTCGCTATAAATTTCTGTATGCAATTCTGAATATTCTCTTCCAAGGCGTAAAACGTTTTCAGAATAGCTGTCTCGATGTCATATATTCTTGTTCCCTTTTATAATAATTTATACTCACAATATTACATTCATATACAACCTTTCCGAATCTCCATTGCCCAGATCTCCTCAATATTAAATCAATATGGCGAAGAAATTTCATCGCAATTGATCAATGTATAGAAGAAAGATTCTGATTGGTTGATAGGTAATGATATGCGAAGGCGTCTCGCACCAGGCGGCGGAAACTACAGTCTGGCACGGGCGATACCACTTGTTCTCACGTGAGAAATATGGGTATTACCCGTTGAGGTGTTTGCTAAATGGGTGAGAAATGCCGCAAAATGTAATGGGGGGAGGGGTATTTCACGTCACCCTGTATTTCATCCATAAAATTGCACTTCTCCTAGCCAATCAAGTATCAACTAATTAAACAATTATGTATGAACTGAACCATTAAATTAATACATATTATAGTACTTACGATTTTTTCGTTTGAATGGAAAGAACGAGTATGACATTTTTCTTTTTTTTTTCTTTTCGGCATGCGAACGATAAGTAGAATGTATATCTTCATCAGTACAGAGGTCAAAAATCCTCATGGCAACGTCGGGTGTTTCCTCGATCAGTTTAGACAAAACACCGTCAGGACCAAAATGTGAATCTTCAAACAACTGAAAAATTACAAAAATAATTTATGCGTTATTTTGTCCTATGGAAAACACGGCATTAACTTATTTGCATGTGAAGCTTTTGATACGCAAACCTGATTTTTATCAGTGCAAAAATGTAATATATCTGATGCATATACTGTGGTGCAGGCTACCGCGCATATTTATTTACGGTTATATTTCGATTATATTGCAGAATCACCATCAGACCCACTGATTTACAAGTAAGCATAAACGCTCTTTACTTATTTGTTAATCAGTTGGTCTGATGATAATTCCGCAATAGGAATGAAATATGACATTTAATTTAAATTTACTTCTTGTAAATATCTTCTTGTAAATATCTAGGAATATAGGAAGAGCTGTGGTACGGATCTTATCGCTTTAACTTTAGCAAAAAAGATAATAAGAGTACAAGAGATAAATGATCGAGGCAGGTTTGTTATATTATTAAAACTAAAAGTGTTGATATATTTTTGTTCTAAAAACTCCTGTTTTATATATATAGTTTTTCATTTATTTACGGTTAAAGTATCGTATAATATTGTATGTTATCAAAAAGGTCTAAATTAAAAGGAGAAAGAAATCATTTTTACGCTTATAATTTTAAACTGATTTCATTTCAAAAAGGAATTTTTATCGGTAAAATGCAGTTTAGTTTTGTGAACATTTCGAAACGTTATATTTGAACGGAAGGTTGAATTTTACATTAGTTTAAAGCTCGTATAATGAATAATAACAACCTACATCATAAATTCGGGAATTCCACAGCTAAGCATTTTGTATTATTTTGTGTCGGTGTTGTCATGACTACAGTGCTTCCACTACTTGAAAAATATTTCCGTTGCGTATCTTTCAAAAAAACCTGTGAAAGTGAACTTCTATAAACTCTAAATATATTTCCCTGTTTCCTTACAGTTTTCCTTATAAACTAATAGAGTATTGTTTCCCTTCAAACTCATTTTAGATGAACGAAAACACTTTTGTCAAGAAGTTCATTTTTATGCCGCTGGGGGGGGGGGGGGGTAGGGAAATTCCAATCCGCTTTTTTAAGCGGAAATTGTGTCTGAATCGAAGATACCAAACTCGGCATTTCCAAAAGCAAGAAGCCTTTTCCCTGCATTTTGCGTAGCAGATTTTGCGACAAAAAAAGCTTACTATAATGCTGGGAACTGTCATTGTTTAGCTGTGGCGAGGAGTTACTGCATGCATGTATTTCTAGTAGTTAATATATATTTACTATCCTTAGGTATTCAAGATGTTTTCATTTCTCGATTTTTGTATTGCGCATGCACTTTATTTCTTTAAATTGTCGGTTGGGTCTGGCTTAAGACATAAAAACACAAGCAAAACACTCGTATTAATCATATTCTTGCTGAAATCAGATGAATCAGATGCACGAGCTTCGTTAGGGTCATGATTTATTTGTGTTTTCTTCATGAATTATTGAATATAATTACAACATTATTTTGCACTAATGAAGACCTACGCTATAACGAATCGAAAGCAATGTGAAATAGATAAACGTCAAACGTGGTGTTTCTAAACGACAAATCATATATTCATCCTCATAAAAACCTATCCGGAACTTATTATATATATGCATTATACTTCAAGCACGGAATTCAGAAATTGAATTAATAAACTTATTTGAACACGAATAAAAGTTGGTATTTGCATTCATGCATATTTGCAAATAACAGGCAGAATTAGTAGTAATAATATTTAATCAGGAAAACTTTTTCATTTCATAATGGTTTTCAAACAGGACCTTCATTCAAAGGACCTACAAGAATTCATTCAAACTTTTCACAAGGAGAAGACGGAGACAGAAAATAGACATGGATTAGGTGTAATTATGATGTTTGTGTCCATAAACTTTCTATTACCTCTTGAAGAAGTTTAATTCCCCCTTTGTCTATACAAAACATAATAATTGTATAGATAGAATCCTTGCCACTTTTAAAATAACCACATGCAGAATCCAGGATGTTGGGTCTGTTAGCATTCTTGTCAGCTTTTATTTGTGCGTCATTATTCAACAGATATGCGAGTATATCTGCATAACCACTCTGTGTTGCGTAACTAGCTGCGGTGTTCCCTTCGTCGTCAATAAAATCAATAATTGCCCGGAATTCCATTTTCTCAAGCAAGTACTGTACGACATGAAGATTTCCAGACAGTACGGCAAAGTGAATCGCGGTTTGATTATGTTGGCTATATCCGAAAAAAATAAATTTATAAGGGTTAATGACAGAGAGTGCTATATTTGATTTAAAAAGTCTATTAATGTTGTGTTTTCAAAGCCTTACGTTGCCGAAGTTAAGGTGGTCCAATACCAAATTTTAAAAGAAAATCCTATTTTGAAATTAGCCATTTTATGTATCATTAATGATCCCTTTTTCGTTTTCTGGTGTTAATTTTTGTGTTTGTTTGGCGTAAAATGGATAAATAGTGGAAAATAGCAGCTTGTTTGAAATTTTGTCCCTTAGCAACCACCATAGCAACGATATGTTGTTGGAAAATCGCGAGCATTGGAGCATTTACGAAAAAGTTTTTTTCTCCGAAAGAGTACCCACCTACCCCTCCGTAGCTATATAGTGATTTTAAACGATTTTATTTCAAAGTACACCAAGTACAAGTCGGTTATATTTAGGCGGGAGAGGCGTTATAATGGCGTGAAAGAAAATTGTGTTTATGCTATATATTTCTATAATTACGGTTCCACTTCAAGGCTATGACTGATTGAGGACATCATGTATAAAGTCCGACGAAAGTCGATCTGCCATAACCTTTCAAAGAACCGAAGGGTTAAACATTGGTGTCTTTTTAAAGACGGCAACGGCGGAGGTCACAGCTGGGAACCAAACTTAGGTGTTGAAATAGTACGTGTTAAAGATTTTTGAAAATTCCTAGCATGGCATTTTCATGATATATACACAGTAATTTTTTTGGGGCCATTTTGGCCCCAGGGGGCCGTTTGGGCTCTTCTAAACAGGGGCCGTTTTGGCCCTGAAAGGGGCCAAAACACAACTCTGAGGCCGTTTTAGCCCCAGGGAGCCGTTTGGGCTCTTTTAAACAGGGGCCGTTTTGACACCCTGACAGGGGCCAAAACGCAACTCTGGGGCCGTTTTAGCCATAGGGGGCCGTTTTGGGCCAATTTGAAAGGGGGTCGTTTTGGCTCTAACAGGAGCCAAGACACAACTCTGGGGCCGTCTTGTCACATTATGGGCTGTATAGCCCCTTTTAGAATTTAGAGCTGTTTTTGCCACGAAATTATTTTGAGTAATGTTTTTATTTTTAAACACGGAGGCCGTTTTTGGCCAAATTGCCAAAACAGGAGAGCAGTTTGTTTACAAATCTCTTCAAATGACAAATTCAACATGGAATGTCTTTTTAAGGCTGTACTATTACTACACAATTACTACACAAATGCTATTTTGAACCCATTTGCTTCTCCTTATATGACCCCATTTGCTTCTCCTTATAGGGGACCACCTTAATATATATGTTAATAATCTTATACTGAGAAATCCACATGTATGCTATAATATTTCTACGAAAATATTGAAATATATCGGGAAATTTATATCGGTATGCTCAAGTTCGAATTTAAGAGCTCTATAGACCACTTTCATAATTAAGATGAGTTTAAATATTCTTTTATGTGCATCTTAATAGGCCTCATTGACCTCGTTCATGTTAATAAATTCTATTCAATTCAGTCAAGATAAACTGGATTTTCAGAAGCAATACATCGGCAACTACTGAATAATATTCAGGTAAGGTTATTGTTATGTTTTATATGTAATAGAGCGATTTTGTTAGAAAATATTTGCAATCTTCGTTCGTGAATGTTAAGCTTGCTGTCCCCGTTTAAAATTTGAATTTTCCGCGACAATATATGAATTAAAACGCTGAAAATAATACAGTTCCAATTTAAAATTACTTCAGCAAATGGTACTATACAAAATCTTCAATTTCATTTGGGCTTTCAATGTTTATATTTACCAACTGTATATGACAGATTGGCAGTTAAATACTCAGAGCCCATCTTGTCCTCAAAAATCAGGTACAAATTTCATATAAGATTTTAATATAATTATGTTGATACATATACAGTGAAAATGGAGAAAAAAAACAAAGTATTGCCTATTCTAAATATATTATTTGAGTTCAAGAGATTGCATCCTTGTGACCTTGTCATCACTAACTGGTATACTGTCAATCAGAGTCATGTATCTAAATTCTGCTGTATTTTGTAAGCTGAAATGTTTCATCGATACAAATGGTCAGATTCGTATGACTTTTATATATTTTCACATATCCGAAACATGTCCAAGAATGTAAAATCACTGAGCCCATTGTCCAACTACATGTAAATGTTCAAATGCCTGGTTGATATATTTTGATTGTTTATGCACCAGTCAATGTAAATCCATGATGCTCTCATGCTACCGATAAGTGGATATTTGGCAGTACCAGGAACATACTTTTACACAAAAATAGCTTGCTTCAATGATAGATGTTAAATTATATCAAGCCTATGTTCCAAGAGTAGAGAGGACTAACACTATGCCATGCTTATCCATGTATCAGCAGCTTCCCCCTGGGGTCGACCCCTGGGGACCCAGAGACATTTCCCAAACTGTGTTTGCATCCCATGGGGGTGGGAGGAATGTCAAATTTGGTTCTCAAGCCGAAAACCCACAGGAAAGTACCCAGGAGATTTTGATTTAGAAACTCTCGAGTGTGAATTTGACGCATTGAATTTATTATGAATTTATAGGATTGGTCTAGGGCCATTCATATTATACATTTCCTATATTTTGCTACAAGTCATTGTTGATGTTTTTAGTGTTGATGTTTTTAGTGTTGATAAGTCAGTCAATAAACGAGAGCTTATACCACTTGAAACTGGCTGTGTAACTTGATATAGGATTGAAAAAAAAGATACTGCCCTTGAGGGTTGTATTTAATACCTGTATCTTGTACCCAGGGGAATTTGCTAAGGTTTGACTGGGTGAAAAGACCAATCCCCCTGTATCCCCGGTGGTCGACCCCAGGGGGAAGCCACTGATACATGCATTTCCTAAGGGCAATAATGGCTGTGGTACAACATATCTATTTCTCACTCTACACTATGTGGTATCGACTAGTACTTCCTTCCCACATTCTAATGGGGCCAGACAGAAGCAATGTGTGGATATGGAACTTATTGCCAGTGCCGGACACTTTGCAAAATATTGGGGGTGCGAACTTAGGTTGCCAACATATAACCATCCTTTTGTTACTGCAAATCTCCATTCTTAAAACTTTTTCACTTAAATTTCATGCAAATTTACTTAAATTACAGCCTATCAAGGCTTTCGTGGTTGTAAAATCATAAATTGATACAGCTTTGTTACACAGTTAACCAGCTATCATTCAAAGGCTTTGAGAAATTATTCGGGGGGCGACTGGCTCCTCAACCGACTACCGCCACTGCTTGTTGCAAAATACTTTATTATTATATACTCTGTCTCAGTGATGAAGCTATACATAGCAACTGGTTGTGCTATAGATGCATTTGCAAATTGTTGATTCTTTAATTATTGAAACCTTCAGAAATGCATTGTCTTTAGGCTATTTTAATGCATGCTTATTTGAATAGTAAGAGCAGATTCCATGGCTTCACTCCAGACAATTTGAGTAATCAAAGGGAGAGTAGGAGACTGCCTAGACATTATATGCAGGTGATGCCATAAGCTATCTCTCTTGGATGAGAAACCCTCTGGTTGCAATAGGGACTTACAAAAATAACAATTATTAGAATTTTTGTATTTTTATGCTGTGAGAAGATTTGATACAGTATGTAGTTAACTAATTCAAGGTTATGGCGGTTGACTGTTATGTAAAACTACCTGAAAAATACAATAAGATATTCAACATTTCGAGCGAAGGCCCTTCGTCTGGAAGTTAGTAGAAGCCCAGATGAAGGGCCTTCGCTCGAAACGTCGAACTTCGTATTGTATTTTCAGGTAGTATTACACAACAGTCAACCGCCGTATTTGCTATACTCTACCCACACTGACACCGCACAATCGAGATAATTCAAGGTTAACCGATTAATGTCCAATGCATTTTAAAATAGTGTACTAATTTTTATTCTCCTAAGATTCTATTGTGGCCAGATGTTTTGCTTAATCCAAGAGAGCTAGCTTATAGCACTACATAATGTCCAGGGAGTCTCCCAGTCTTTAGGTAGTTTTACACAACAGTCAACTGCTGAGTATCCCACTCTCCTTATAATAACTCAAATAAAGGTTTCAATAATTTATAAAATATATTTGCATAGCATGGCTAGTTTCTAATGTCTAGCTTCACCACTGAGACAAAGTATATAATCTAGCTTGCTTTCTGCAGGACATTTGATGTTTGGCAAGTGCTATTTACTGCGGTACATTTAATGTTGTGCAAGTACTCTGACCTCATACTTCATATTCTATGTTGGATGTGTAATCGTATTCTAGTTGAGTAGTTGTCTCTTACACCAATATCTACATTGACACTCACAATATTTTTTTCCATAGCCCTCGTCAACAATGGAGAGTATGGTCCGGACACTGGGTACCCGGAGGATGTAGACCAGTTAATGATTATTTGGGAGAACCAAGTGTTTGTTGAATGCCCTGGTACTGATGTGATCAACGCTGGTCGAGTCAACTGGTACCTTTTTTTACTCCATTTTTGGAGTAAAATTAACTCCTTGAAATTAACAGTGTATACAATCATATAGCCATCTGACAAGATACATGTATTTTAAAATATGGGGTAAATGGGTATTGACTACCATCAACTTGCAAAGTACAATATAACTCATTAGTTTATGTTTATGCAAGAATGTGATTTTTTAGTTTCGACATTACTATTGGTTGTTTGGATGTGATAAAATCACATCTAGCAGAAACCTGGACAATAATATAGATACTGAGTTATAATGTATTTCATGGAGTTTCCAAACCATATATGATGAGTTCTATTAGCTGCGATGGCAATTACTGGTCATGCAATCAAATGCTAGTAAACCTGCATCGAGTTTAAGGCAATAGATTAAGTTTTGTAAGTTTTGAATAACACAAATAATTTAAAATTTGCATTGCATAGCTAGTTTGCCATTGTTAGTTTTGCCACTGTTAACTTGCATGTATATATGTGTGTGTAAACTAAGATTAATGTCAAACTTATAAATATATATTTTTTAACTTTTAAATTGTTGTGTAACTCACTATTATATTTTATCTTCACCAATTTTAGTTCCTATTAACAAGGGTCAATTTAGCTTTATTTGAAGTTATTATTATTATTTATTATATGGCAAGTGCTTGTTTTGGTAATTCTCGCAATCTGATTGGTCGCTGACGAGGCAGGATTTTCCCGTATTGCCCACGGGCAATACGGTATTCTTATTGCCCTGCGACGACTTGAACACATTTCAAACCAATAAAAGCATTAAAAAATCCTTAAAAATAATTTAAAACAATTAAAAATAAACGGAAAATACGGAAAAGGGATAACTACAAGGGATAAAATCAAGTTTTGTTGGCTCAAGTCGAAATATTAAGGTAAATTTTACGATGTTTTTTAACTAAAACAATCAAGAATATTTTTGTTTTTTCGAACATGCAAAGTTGTTTTTGTCCTTGATCCGATAGCTCAATATCACTATATTTTCTATTAATTTTATATTTTATTCTATAAATGGTACTGTAGAGTAGTTTTACTAAGCTAAGATTAGATAAATTTGTAAAAAACTAAGACAAATTCGTATCATTGAAATTATTTTGACATTTGAAAATGACCGGCTTTGAGTTTCGGACTTTGTACTTTGCCCTCGCGTGAACAATTTTTGGCAAAATGAATTGTTTTTTGTTGTCTGAAATGCCATATAATAAACAACTTACTAACTTCGACTGTTCGGTCTGTACGGTAAAATATCAAGCCTCGGTCTTGCTGTATTGACCTCGCTATCGCTCGGTCAATACAGCAAGACCTCAGCTTGATATTTTACCGTACAGACCTCACGCTCAGTTAGTAAGTAGTATATATTACGAACGAAAATAACCTCAACGAAAGCTAAATTGGCCCTTTGATGGGGCCAAAGCTGGGACTGTTTTGGCTCCATCAAGAGGGCTGTAAATTTGGCCCCAGTTTGGGGTCAAAACAGCCCCACTAAAAGGGGCCGTTTTAGGGTCAAAATGTTGTCCCCATTTTTTGGGCCAAAAAAGCCCCACTAAAATTGGCCCTTTTAATGGGGCTGTTTTGGCCCTTTTAATGGGGCTGTTTTGGCCCCATCAAGGGCTGTAATATTGGCCCCAATTTTGGGGCCAAAACAGCCCCACTAAAAGGGGCCGTCTCAGGGTCAAAATTTTGGCCCCATTTTTGGGGCCAAAATGGCCCCGAAAAAATTACTGTGTATGCCTACCTCTCCCGTTTAGGATGTGTTTAGTTATGTGATTTCGACCCCGAATTAGTCTTAGTATATTTTGTTAGGATTTGAAAATATAGGGGAGCTTCATGTGGAATTTTTCATTTGCATATTAAAATATAGGGGAGCTTCATATGAAAATATAGGGGAGCTCCATGTCGAATTTTTCATTTGTGCGTATAATATAAGTAAATAAAAGGTTTTCCAATATAAGGCACATACACTTGCAAATATGTTGTTTATTTAAACTGGCATATACAAATATAACTTTTACATAATTTCCAAATATCTATATGGGCACATTTATCCCCGAGCCGGCGCGAAGCGCCGTGCGAGAAATACTAATCCGCTCGGATATTTACACCCGGGTATGTGAGAACATAGCGGATTCCAAAGTTGTGCGCCATTATGTCATGGACGAACATGGTTTTCTACTTTATGCGCATGCGCGAGTTTAGGTCGAGAAAAAACTTTTTTTCAAATATAGTTTTGTACATTCTTTTGTGCTCATGAGTCGGGAAATAATACAGACAAAACAAAGATAAATGAAAATGTTGTAGAGGACTTTCACTTACTATAGTTAACGGGAAAATAAATCAGTTAAAAGACCGAGAAAGGACAAGGTTTTAATAATAATAATAATTTATTGATATCCATCTTTAGTATAAAATTACAATGGATTTACAGTTTATAAAGTTGATACGAGTATATGTACATTGTGTTAAGTATAGTATATGTTATATACAGTATATATATATACTGCCAAAATTGCCACAAGTTAAATTTGGCAGTTGAGTAAAATTTATTATGACAAATATAGTAAAAATGTTAAGAGCAAAAAGAGTATAAAATTTAGATTATAATAACGCATTTGTTCTTGGGATAAACGAGAGTTTGTGCCTTTTAGTATGTGAGAAAAATTGTGGGAGAGTATTTACTGTTCTTAGATCATATTTTTTCGTGACGATATCTGGTATATATTTTCTGCATGGATGCGTTTCATCATCAATAATTTTCTTATATTCACGAATGGCGAGCATATTACGACGTTCTTCAAGAGACTGAAGTAGGTCGGACGGCAGGGCAAGTATTTTTTGACTTCTAGTTTGGATATTCTCCACCTCATCTATTAAGTATTGTGGTAATCCACTCCATATTGGGGACGCGTATTCCAATACCGGTCTGATTTTGGAGAGGTAACAGGTTAGACCTACTTCTGTCGGTAGATTAGCTCGACGACATTCCCGAAGGTGGAATAAACGTTTGCTTGCCTTTCTTGTAATTTCTTCGACATGTGTGTTCCATTTAAGGGTATTATTACACCAAAGGCCCAGCAGCTTAAACGATTTAACTCTTTCAATAACATCAGTACCAATCGTAAGTAAAGGTGGTTCGGGAATACCTTCTTTAAAACAGATCCACATATCTTTAGTCTTTTTTGCGTTACGTTCCATCTTATTTCTGAAGGCCCAGTCATTCATTAAATCAAGCACCATTTGCATGTTACTAGTAGAGCAATATGAGATTGCCTCATCCTGAGTGCAATCATCAGCGTATTTATGCGTATTAATCTGAAAATAGTTAGGAATACAGTCTTCAAGGTCGTTAACATGAACATTAAACAGTGTTGGTGAGATAACAGAACCCTGGGGGACTCCGGAGGGACAAGGCCTAGAAGATGATAAGCTCTCACCAAGTTTTACTTGCTGGCTCCTTCCTTCTAAAAAACTCCGCGTCCATAACCAAAAAGACTTTGATACATTCAATTCCGCGAGTTTTCTTAGAAGCAGACCATGGTCGACCAAATCGAACGCTTTACGAAAATCGATAAATAAAGCGTGGATCCCCATTCTTCCATCACGTGAATTTTCAGTCTTATTGTACCAGTTTTGGGTAATACTCGCTAATGCAGATACTGTTGATCTACCATGTGTAAATGCATGTTGATTATCTTTGATCTTAAGGTCGCTTTTATTCAATTTGAGAAACAACATATTTAATCTCAAAACCTTCATAGTATAAAAATACTGTTCCAAAACAGTTGAAGTTTTATGACAATTTTGAAAAGTTTTCTGAGACGTCTCAGATTAAATTTTAGAGTAAATCAAAGCTAAAAGAGTACGTAATAACATAGTTACTTTATATAGTTGGGCAATTGATATTTTTACAGTGAAAAGTACAAACCTTATCACTATTTTTCCATTTTGTACAAAAAAATAAAAGAAATACACGGTCGCGTGTTACCATGGTTACAGTGATCAACTCAGTACTTCATGTTACAATAACTTTTGGGGAGTTTAATTGCTTGGTTCTAATGGGCGAGGGGATTCTGCATGCATGTATTTCTAGTATACCGAATATATAAACTATAATGAACTATCTATCTATCACTAAAAATTGTAACACTAATCCACAAATTGTACTAACAGTGAGTGCTTTTGTGTCAGCCACCATGTTCTATAATATTAGAGTAAAAATGAGGAAAAAGTATTAAATTAGGAAAAATACTAATCAATGTATAAGACCACGTTAATGTGACCATCATGTTCATAAACCGAACATTGAACTTTAAATGCATTTTTCTCGAATAAGCAAAAATTAGCGATTCCATTATTGCGCGCAGCATATCTCAAGAAGTATTGAAGCTATCTCAACATAGACTCATCATATCAAGCTCTAGGTCTTGAACTAAAATAATTGAGTTATGTTGAATAGTTTTGAAGTCGCGACAGTTTCCATGCGAATCGTCAAATGCCTTTCCAGTTTTTGACCTGTAAAACTGGTGATAATGCTCCAATGTTGATTGTTTTAATTCAACCCCTAGACAATGTTATTTTCTAGTAATAAAAGTTATTCCAGAATTTTATCATTAATGCTTATTTAGTTATTGTGTTTATAAAATTGCATGAATTTCACCACAGGGGGTGCTTTATCTCGGTAACCATGGCAACAATGTTTTGCAGCATTTTTTTTGTCAGAGTGTTGAGCCTAACAACATATTAGCAGTAGAGATTCAATACTAATAAAAGATAGAAAATTATTTTTTTTGTATTGGACCCCCTTAACTATTTTGTTAAAATCTGTCCAATACAAGTGTTAAATTTGGAGAAAATGAAGGAGTTTTTTCTTGTTTCTTCAAAACTAGCGATAAATATAAAATCCCTGTTTATAATATTTTGTGTTACTATATAGAGAATATTACATGGTTGCGCGGAAATATGGAATTTATTTCGAGTGTTGAAGAGAATATTGCTCACGAGTGAGCGTAGCGAACGAGTGAGCAATATTCTCTTCAACACGAGAAATTAATTCCATATTTCCAAGCAACCATGTACTATTCTGTTTATTTTATAAAAAAATTATATACAAACGACAATTCATATAGAAACTCAAAACAAACATGTAAATAGTACACAAATAGTAATAGGTTTTTGATTGGCTTGCAAAAATGATATTTTCACACGTAAAAATATCGTATTTTTTACGTGTGTTTAAATACGATTTTTCTCAGTGGCATAAAACTCTATATAACACTTATGTTTATATAATAAATACTCTTTCTAAATTTTCATCTATCGTAAATTCTTGATTTTTTTTCCAAGGAATTAGTTTTTAATATATGCCGGATACGAAAATTTTAATAAATTTAAGCACACACACACACACACACACACACATATATATATATATATATGAACGGCGAAACATGCATGTCTGCAGATTTGACTATATAAGTAATATATATATATATTTTCGCTTTCCTCAAAACTGGTCTGCAACAGGCTATTTCATTTTCAGACTGCCTGATGATTCTTTTACAGATGAAAGAGCCTGTTGCAGACTAGCCTTTTGAGGTAAGCGAAAATCTATATTTTGCTCTAACTATATGTTGTTGAGCACTCTTTGCGTTTCGTAGACCTAAACCTACACGTATATATATATATATATATATATTGGTGGCTATAAGCTATAATGCAAAAGCTCACTTCCCTTGTGGTCGTTTGAGCACTCTGGCCCCAAGACACTTCACGCGTGTCTGAATGCGCATGTGTCTGAGTATTGTACCACATGCGCTTGGTGAGGGCAAGAGTATGGTGTATAAAATACGAAGTCACTCGCATCTAGACTGCGTTACAAGCTTCACTGACGAGCCGCTGAACGGCGAAACATGCATGTCTGCAGAATTGACTATATATGCTCCTTCACTTTGTGTGTTGTTGAGCACTCTGTGAGGTTAATTGGTGGCTATAAGCTATAATGCAAAAGCTCACTTCCCTTGTAGTCGTTTGAGCACTCTGGCCCCAAGACACTTCACGCATGTCTGGATGCGCATGTGTCTGAGAATTGTGCCACATGCGCTTGGTGAGGGCAAGAGTATGGTGTATAAAATACGAAGTCACTCGCATCTAGACTGCGTTACAAGCTGCACTGACGAGCCGTTGAACGGCGAAACATGCATGTCTGCAGATTTGACTATATATACTCCTTCACTTTGTGTGTTGTTGAGCACTCTGTGAGGTTAATTGGTGGCTATAACCTATAATGCAAAAGCTCACTTCCCTTGTGGTCGTTTGAGCACTCTGGCCCCAAGACACTTCACGCACGTCTGGATGCGCATGTGTCTGAGTATTGTACCACATGCGCTTGGTGAGGGCAAGAGTATGGTGTATAAAATGTATCTACGTGAAAAACTCAATCCCGTGTAAAAGACTTTTTGAATTCGACAATGGTAGTTTTGAATGTTTATGGCTCTGGCTTCGTCCCCACCGCCTTCCACGACCTTATACTGGAATCTTACTTTGCGCCCTGTATAATCCACCCGATAAAACAATCGAACAAAACCGTGAACTGGTACATTATTTAATTGAGTGCTTGGACAGCATGTGTAACAAACATCCTGATTGTGGAATTGTCATCCAAGGCGATTTTAATAACTTAAATATTTATGAACTGTTATCTAATCATAATCTTAAGCAAATTGTGAAGAGCGCCACTAGAGGAACAGCGATACTTGATTTGATCGTTACTAACATGGATAAGTTGTTTGAAAAACCCTCAGTTTTACCTCCTGTTGGATCCTCTGACCATAATGTCATCTTTATCAGTCCAAAAGGTTCAACCATAAAGGAAGCTACTGCAATTAAAAAACAATGTCGCCGCTTCTCGATTTCAAGTTATAATGCTTTTGGTAGGTGGTTAACTTCCCAAAACTGGAACCTGAACAGTGACTCGACCGAAATCGAGAATTCCACTTCTGTATTCAACGAACAACTAACTTGTGCTATTGATATTTTTTTTCCTTTAAAAACTACTAAATTTCATAGTCAAGATAAACCGTGGATGACCGCTACAATTAAGGATCTGATTTTTGAGAGGCAACGGGCCTTTTTTGGCGGTAACCACTGGATATGGCGTTATTATAAAAACAAGGTAAAATCGGAAATTTTGGCTAGGAAAAATAAATTTTACGTAGACAAAGTGCAACATATGAAAAACTCTGACAGCAGGGCTTGGTGGAAGTTTGTTAACAAACTTTCTGGAAAACAAAGTCATCCTTCCACTATAAACCTTGAAAAGGACGGCGTTTTCTTATCTGAAAAAGAATTGGTATCTGCTTTAATCAGTTTTTTCTCGAAAGTGAATGAAGATATTCCACCTCTTGATTTGTGTAATTTACCAACTTATTTACCAGCTCCGAATCCGCCTCCGATTATAGAAGAATATGCAGTCTGTAAAAAACTTTTGAAGCTAAAACCATTTAAAGCGTTCGGCCCAGACAATATAAGTCCACGTATCCTTAAAGCTTTTGCTTATGAACTGGCTGCACCAATAACCAGTCTTTTTAATTCTTCGCTAGCATCAGGTGTTGTCCCAACCTCATGGAAATCAGCAAATATAACCCCTATCCCCAAGGAAATTCCACCAAAAGAGGAAAGTGATCTGCGACCAATCTCACTTACCTCATGTTTATCGAAAACTCTAGAAGAGTTTGTAGCGGAGTGGATCTTACAGGACATTGGAAATAATTTCGATCCTAGCCAGTTTGGAAGCCTCCGTGGGTCATCTACCACCACCTGTCTACTTAGTATGTTCCATACTTGGTTGTCAAGTTTAGACAAACAGGGAAATTCCGTCAGAATTATCCTATTGGACTTTAGTAAAGCCTTTGATCGGATAAATTTAAATATTTTAATTACGAAACTTATCAACATGGGAGTACGACCATCGCTGATTCCGTGGATATGTAGTTTCCTTTCTGATCGTAAACAGAGGGTTAAAATTGGAAAGTCCGTATCTAACTGGGCCGATGTAAAAGCTGGCGTCCCCCAAGGGACCAAACTTGGTCCAATATTCTTCTTGGTAATGGTTAGTGATTTAAAGCTATTTAACATGGAAAGTGAGCTTTGGAAGTACGTAGACGATATAACCTTATCGGAAAACGTGTCTGGCGACAGTAACTCCTGTGTTCAGTCGGATGTTGATCATGTCTCATCTTGGGCTGGAGTCAATTGTATGAAACTTAATAAAAAAAAATGTAAGGAACTCAGAGTAAGTTTTCTCCGCGATCCATTGGTGGTACCACAGATTTGTATTGAAGGAAGACCAATTGAAATTGTAAAACAAAGTAAGCTTTTGGGTCTCTGCATACAAGACGATTTGAAATGGGATGCCCATGTGGACATGATCGTAAAGAAAGCATCGAAACGGCTATACATTATACGTTCTCTCAAACGTAGCGGAATACCTGCAAAAGATCTGATCACTATATATTTTTCCCTCATTCGTTCTGTCTTGGAATACGGTTGTCCTGTGTGGCACACTGGCCTCCCAATCTTTCTGTCAGAGAAGATTGAACGGATCCAAAAAAGATGTTTTCGGATAATTTACCCACATCTCCATTATAGTGAAGCATTAGAAATCATCGGATGTAACACCTTAGCAGAGAATCGCCAACAACTTTGTATTAAATCTTTTAAGGAATTAAAGACTAATACCAAAGTGTCACATCTCCTGCCCAATTCGCGCCTTGATGAGAACGGTCTAAACCTTCGAAACAGAAATGATCTTACTCTGTATAAATGTAATACAGAACGTTTTAAAAATAGTTTTTTTCCAGCCATGACTGAATTTAACAATCAGTTTTAGATTTTTACGCACTATATCCATTATCTATTTTAATAATTTTAATAATTTTGGTTGATATAAAGTATTTCACCGTTTTGGTGCGTTTTTATATACGATTTTAATAATAATAAGACTAATATTATTGTAAACATAGATTTAAAGTTTTAGATGATTAATTAAAGTAGATTTATAGCAGTCCTAACAATACGTTTCTATTGCTAAATACTGTAAATTAGTAACTCTATAATTCAGTTTTGTAACTGCGAGTGAGTTTCAATAAATCATCAATCAATCAATCAATCAATCAAAATACGAAGTCACTCGCATCTAGACTGCGTTACAAGCTGCACTGACGAGCCGTTGAACGGCGAAACATGCATGTCTGCAGATTTGACTATATATGCTCCTTCACTTTGGGGGCTTCGGTGGCGCAATCGTCAGAGCACGCGCCTTTCACCTCTGATATCGTGGGTTCGAGTCCCGTTGGGGACGACTTATGATAACCATGTGAAAAGAGTTAGTCAACGCTCTGCCGAAAGTCGTGGGTTTTCTCCGGGTACTCCGGTTTCCTCCCACAGGGAATGTTGACAGGGTGGGTTGGGTTTAACCCCTAACTGGCCCTTCCATCGTAGCTGTGCTCCGTGATGGCGAGCAAAAGGTGGCTGCCATATGCGCCCTAGAAAGCCTTCGACTTGGTCACGTTGAGCTGTGTCCTTCGCAATTCAGCTTAGCTCTCAGCTGCAAGTAAGGATAATAAGCACACCTGCTTACTTACTTACTTACTTACTTTGTGTGTTGTATACTATATATATATATATATATATATAGAGAGAGAGAGAGAGAGTCAAATCTGCAGACATGCATGTTTCGCCGTTCAACGGCTCGTCAGTGCAGCTTGTAACGCTGTCTAGATGCGAGTGACTTCATATTTATACACCATACTCTTGCCCTCACCAAGCGCATGTGGTACAATACTCAGACACATGCGCATCCAGACATGCGTGAAGTGTCTTGGGGCCAGAGTGCTCAAACGACCACAAGGGAAGTGAGCTTTTGCATTATAGCTTATATAGCCACCAATTAACCTCACAGAGTGCTCAACAACACAAGTGAAGTAGCATATATAGAGTCAAGCATATACGAGCAGATTTTCGCTTACCTCAGGAGCATATACGAGCAGAAGGAGCATATACGAGCAGATTTTCGCTTACCTCAAAACTTGTCTGCAACAGGCTGTTTCATCTGTAAAAGAATCATCAGGCAGTTTACAAGTGTCGAAAGAAATGACCGCTTGGGGGTGTGTGTGGGAGACAATGTGTGCATGCATGGCTTTTTTTGCGTTGTTTACGCGAAATTTGTTACGATGACGACATCGTGAAATTATTTCAGCTCTTTTGTTGAGTAAACAATCCTTGTTTTTTTCTTTCAAAATACAAAATTTTTCTTCTAAACATAAATTGCATCGTTTTGATCCTCCCGTATACGAAATAGAATGTTTTAAAATTTGCCAATTAATACTGAAATCCTTATTGTTTTCTTTCAATGTCCAAATATATTTCGAATGTTCCGTGTCATTTGCATGCTTTTTATGCTGAAATGATTTAGTGTGGTTGGCCAATCGCTCTTTGAATGTGGTTGCAGTCATGCCAATGTAATTTTTGATCGTGTTTGTGTTGCTTACTGTGACTGTTGCTTTGTATACTATGTCCCTAGTCATGCATTGTTTTTGAAGCGGGCAAATGGTGTTTTTTCTACAACTGCAATTGGTAGTGTCCCTCTCCTGTGGCTTGTTATTTCTAGATATGCGTGCATTGTGTTTAGTGATTACTGACTTAATATTGTTCATGCAGCTATAGCGTACTTTAACTGTATTTCTGTTAAAAATTTTATGTAGCTTGTGGTGCGGTGGGAAATGCTTGTCAATTAGACTAAGGAAATTACGTCCCATATTTGTGCTAACACTCTTGCTAAATGGTGGGTTGAACCAAATGATGTTGCGTTGCCTATTCCTGCGTTGTTTTTGCGGTGTGTGCTGAGTGAGCTAAGTTCATGATTAAAGTTGTTATGCCTAAGTGCGTTCTGATATATGGGTGCAGATTCCTGAAAAGTTTGCTCATCAGATGAAAGAAGTGCGATGCGCTTGTTAATTGATGCAGGTAGTTGCCTTGTGATGCTCGGTGGGTGATTAGAGTGCATATTTATGTATAGTGGATCGTCATTGGGCTTCCTATAGGGCCTATGTTTTCCATTGTTAAGGTCGAAAGTTACATCTAAAAGTTTACAATACGTAAATTTGATTCGGCGGTAATTTTAGGTCAAACTGCTCGAAAATTTTGTGGAGATTTGTCCGACACTTGTAAACTGCCTGATGATTCTTTTACAGATGAAACAGCCTGTTGCAGACAAGTTTTGAGGTAAGCGAAAATCTATAATTTGCTCTAACTATATGTTGTCGAGCACTCTTTGCGTTTCGTAGACCTAAACCTACACGTATATATATATATATATATATATATATATATGAGCGTGTTTTGGTTCACGAAATGCCAAAGAGTGCTCGATATCATATAGATAGGGCAAATACATAGTTTTCGCTTACCTCAAGGTATTCACTAGAGCCTGTTTCACGCAGTAAGCGATTATCAAGTGGCGAGGGATTTCGAAAAGATTATCTATTCTTAATTAGTATAATCATACTAGTATACTATTGCAAATGCTGTAATTTGATTGGCTACACTACCCGCTATCTAATTGTTGATAGATGGCGAGTAGCGAAACAACCATCTCCTCGGCGCAATTTTTAACGAATTTATTTCAATAAATTATGAAAAATGTTTTGAAATACTGTTTTCTTGCTGGTTTCTACTAAAACGATTAGATTATTCGCTCTCGATTTCTATGAGATGATAGTTCATTCGGGCTTCGCCCTCATCAACTATTTAACAATTAGTCGCCGAAGGCGAGGTGAATACAAGCCTATATTCACTGAGCCGAAGGCGAAGTGAATATAGGCTTGTAATCACCGAGCCTGAGGCGACTAATTGTTTTAGTATAAATTTCCAGGTGTTTACAAATAATAATCAACACAACTTTATAAAAATTCACTTCAAATTTATTATTTTAAATAATAACATTGTTAAATATGCATAAGGAAGTACTTCACGGCCGAACATGCGCGTGCGACTCATCATTTTTCGAAGCTTGTCGCCTTGTCAACAGTTCAAATTACAAGTTAACAGTTTGGCTCAAATATTGCCGTATAAATCAAACAGAAATGTACTGTTATTTATAAATCATTGTCAACGAGTGTTCATATTTACATTAAATGTAAACTGGCAATTGTTAAATGACCCAGATGGCAGAATTGACCCCGAATCAAGCCCAGCGACGTGAAGAAGTTTTCGTGTTTAGTCGACTGCAAATTTTGGCAGGATGAAGGCGTTGGTGTGCTTGAAATTAGTGTTAAGATCGTAGCAGAATGCACGTGTTTTTCCTTCGACCAATCGAGAGATTGGCTTCGAGATTCTGGACTTCTGTCGCTGTGGATAAATTATGTTAACGCCGTTGACATTTCCTTGAATTGGTCAAGTGTTGCTCGTTCGCAATAGCTTTAAATGCTGGAATCGCTCTTGTGCCCCGTGATGGCTTTTATTTGCCGAGTCTCGATGTTGCTGCCGGGACAAAACCGTCATGGTTGTCGCTCGTAAGGAATGGTTGGTTAGATATGGTGTTATTCCAGCCCTTTCGGTCATATTTCGCACCATATTTTCGAGCGTGTTGTGGCCAACGTTACAAGCGTCGTACCAGACTTCGTGAACTTTTGGGTTGAATTTCGCCGAGCTCTCGCCTTTTGGCCTTTGGAATAACGTGGAAATATTTGGATTAAGATGAATCAAGTAGGTTTTATGGATTTCGACATGGCAACGTTTAGAACCGGGTTGCGAAAATATTTTCCTGTCGGAGTGATCTTCGGAGCCATCTAGACCTCCCGTGTGATTTTTGCTCGTGAGAACAGCGCCGGCTTAGCTTCTGTTCAATTCGAAGTACTCTTGGCCGTCTGCGGCTTTGACTAGACGTAGCATTGACTTCTTCAATTAACTTTGGTTTTCTCTGCCACGTTTTCCGAAGTAGATGGAAATTTGAAACCAAGCCGTTTGAAGCAAAGCCCGAGGACTTTGTGTATCGACATCAGCAA
Organism: Trachythela sp. YZ-2020; assembly: GCA_016169945.1. Lineage (NCBI taxonomy): Eukaryota > Metazoa > Cnidaria > Anthozoa > Malacalcyonacea > Clavulariidae > Trachythela > Trachythela sp. YZ-2020. The sequence goes on along the minus strand of JADLSH010000212.1, from coordinate 481,090 downwards.
GCTCGCGTTTCTCATAGAGCTTCTTGATTATGTCGGCTAGCTGTCAAACTGACTTTGTGTACTGTGAGTGCTATCTTTCCATTCTTCACGAGCTGCTTCAGGTATGAACTAAGAGTTTTATTTGCTTCGCTGAACAACACGGTGTCGCATATTGAAAATCTTTTGTTGTAAGGCGGTGCTTTCAAGTGGCGGTCAAGCGCTGCTCTTATGGACAACAAACTAGTTTTTTTGTAGTAATTTCCGTCTTGCTTTCTTGCTGAGACGTAAAACTTCGAAAGACACTTATTCATTTCCTCAGTACCCATGCATTCAAATGATGTTGCAAATTCAGCTTGGTCATGAAACCACTCTATTAAATAAACGAAGTTTTTGTGTTTATTTTCACTATAAATAGTTTGTTTACATATTTAAATCTCAGACACGGCTCTGTGTCGCGTTGTGACGAAGCCAGTTTTTTCCAAGTAAAAGCACGTAAAGTTTAATATTTTACCTTGAAATATTTTTAAACCATATTTTGTAGCTTGTTTGTTTTTTTCCGGAGCAGCCATTTTGAAGAAAAAGCAAAAACCTGTAGTCATTGACCAGTGACTTTGGAAATTGTGAAATTGGAAAAGTGATCTGGAAATTTATACTAACACCTCATAGAAATCTTGAGCTCATAATCTAATTGTTAAATATTATTGGTCGAAACGTGGGCGTGTGGATGTTCAAACATTCCATGCATGCCTTTACTTCTGTAGGTTTTTTATTTCAAATCTGCTTTTGTGTCTGCATGTTGAAACTATTTCCAATTTTCCTCCAAACATAGATTGCATATTATTGATCCGCCATAGGAGTTAAAATTACTCCCAGTGGGAGGGTAAAATTTTTGGAGTAAAACCTACTCCAAAAATGGAGTTAAAACTACTCCATTTCGGTACGCATTCCAGAATTTACTCCACTGGGAGTCATTTTAACTCCACTGAAGGAGTAAAATTTAGTCCAGCAAAGGAGTAGAAATAATGGAGTAAGTTTTACTTCTTAATATTACTCTAGGAGTCGTTTTAACTCCAATTATTCTCGAACGGGAGTAAAAATTGGGAGTAATTTTACTCCTGAATTTTTACCCCGGCCAAAGTTGTTTAACTCCAACATTATGTGAGATTCTTTCACTGGCCGTAGGGACTAGTTAAGTTATTTGCTAGTGATACAAAATTAAGAAGCAAGAAGTTCCTGCTATTTAATTAGCTGACGAGGGAATACTGTATTATGCATTGGCTTTATACGTTCTTTACTGTTCAACCGCGAGCGGTAATCGAAGCCGGGTCTATCGAGAATCGCCAACGTACTTTTCTCGTTATATTCACTCAAAGTCAAAGGATTTCTTTACATTTTTGATTGGATTGATATTTTTTCTGCTGAGAAGAATGCTTCCCTCTGTTAACTTGACAAGTGGAAACACTCGTGTCTGCACCAATCAACGCGTTAGGAATATATCACGTGTTATAGTAATTTGATTCTATAATCACACCATGCGCCAAATTCGATATTTTTTATATTTTTTTTCAAATGTTCAAGGAGAAAAGAGTTTTATCCAAATTTTATTTTATATATATTTGACCAGACCGGTGATGAAAATTCTACACTGGATCTAATAAACGAGACGTATACACGGACAAGGTTCTGCTGATTAATACCAGCTCTCTTTCATTTCCTTAATGCGTATAACCTAGAATTTGTCTTCTTAAGCACATTATCGACATGTGAGCTCCAAGTTAAATCGTCTGATAATATTACACCAAGTAATAATGCCTATACCTATATTAGCAATACCTAACATTATAATCTGCAAGTCCAACATCGCGTGGACGATGTAGAATATTTGTCCTTACTGTTGTGTAAAACTACCTGAAAAATACAATGAGAACTTCGACGTTTCGAGCGAAGGCCCTTCATCTGGAAGTTAGTAGATTGGGTCGGGGGAAAAACATGTGCTTTTATAGTGAATACAAAAGCGATCACGTGATAAAAAATAAACCAATCAGATGGATTTAATCAAAACAAACTATAAACAAAATATTGAAATCACATCACAAAATATTTCAGGAAGATGTTTTAGGGTCGTTTTTCAAGATATGAAAATTCTTCCTAATGACATCCCTTACTTTGAAATTGAAGGGATGGTATTTTGTTGTTGGGAATATTAGACAGATGGTCTCTAAGGGTTTCGGATCGCGGAATATTGGAGGCCTTCGAAAAGGCAGTATCTATGAGGGGGGTTGGATAACTGCGTTGGACAAAAAAGTTTCTCATTTCCTGACTTTTGGTATGGAAGTCCTCATCTTCACTGCAAATGCGGGGAAGGCGAAGGAACTGAGAGAAGAGAATGGACCTTTTAGTGTGGTTGGGGTGGGAAGAAGTAAAGAGAAGATAGCTATGGGAGTCAGTCGGCTTGTAGAACACATAAGTGACAAGTTTATTGCCATTGATAGATACTAGTATATCTAAGAACGATACACTGGTCTCACTAAGTGCTGGGTGGAAGTTATTAACAAAGTTAATAAACTTGTCCAACTCTCCGCGGGAACAGGATGCTGTGCCGAGACAGTCATCAATGTACCTACCAAGGTAATCACGTATGGGATCAGTGTATTGCTCGAAGATCTGCTTTTCCACAAAACCAACGAATAAATTGGCATAGTTGGGACCCATTTTGGTTCCCATGGCTACACCACTTATTTGTTGGTAATGCTCACCATCAAATAAAAAATTGTAGAGGGTGAGCACTAATTCAGCCAAACGGATCAAAACAGTGGTAGACGGTTCCTGGTTTGAGCGCTTATCTAAGAAGAATTTGAGTGCTCTCAAAACATCATGATGAGGAATGACAGTGTACAAGGATTTGACATCCATGGTGAAAATGAATTTATGAGTGTTATGAAATTGAATGTTCTGAAAGATTTGGAGAGAATGTTTGGTGTCCTTGATATAGGATGGTAAGTACTTAACAAAGGGCGCCATGACACGATCGAGGTAGCTCCGTGCTCCGTCACTCCGTGCTCGTGAAGACATTGTTATCAAACCTGCTGATAAGGGTGGTGCTTTGGTTGTTTGGAGAGCTGACTTATATTGCAATGAAGCTCGTCGACCTTTTACAGCAAAATTGACAATGTTTTGACTTCTAACAATCTAACAATCAAACCACCATTTCCGCCACCATCAAGAATTTCATCGCCTCTGGTGATCTTCCTGAAACTGCCAAGCATCTCATAACCACCACACCTCGCACACCCGTCAAGTACTTCTTACCCAAAATGCAAAACCCGACAACCCAGGTAGACCCATTGTCTCTGCTTGCGGTTGTCCCACCGAGCTTATCCCTAGCTACCTCATAACATTCAATTTCATAACACTCATAAATTCATTTTCACCATGAATGTCAAATCCTTGTACACTGTCATTCCCCATCATGATAGTTTGAGAGCACTCAAATTCTTCTTAGATAAGCGCCCCAACCAGGAACCGTCTACCACTGTTTTGATCCGTTTGGCTGAATTAGTGCTCACCCTCAACAATTTTTCATTTGATGATGAGAATTACCAACAAATAAGTTTTGTAGCCATGGGAACCAAAATGTGTCCCAACTATGCCAATTTATTCGTTGGTTTTGTGGAAAAGCAGATCTTCGAGCAATACACTGATCCCATACCTGATTACCTTGGTAGGTACATTGATGACTGTGTCGGCACAGCATCCTGTTCCCGCGGAGAGTTGGACAAGTTTATTAACTTAGTTAACAAAGTTTATTAACTTAGTTTAGTTTATTTTTTTATTTTTCAAAATACCCTGTGCACTACAATTAAATAAAAAACAATTATTTTCCACAATAAATGCAATAATGTGCGAGTATTTCTAGTAATGCGCGTTTTGCAGAATATGTGTATAGAATATATTCTCATATAATATATATTTGAATTGGAATTAAATTTGGAATTAAAATATATTCCAGCAGAACGGGCCAGTGCAAAATGTTGCGCGATCGACTTTTTGCGATCGCTTTCTTTTGAAATACAAACAGTGAAGCGGAACAAATCTCATTAGCTGTGGTTGACTGCACACATTTCAAAAGAAAGCGATCGCAAAAAAATCGATCGTGCGATTTTTTCCACTGAATGGAAATCCGCCTTAACGCCTGTTTTATATGTCGGTAGAATCAGGCCTAAAGCCGGTTTTCCACTATTTTTTTTTTTCGAGCGAAGCGACCTTTTTCTTTTGTCGGCATCATTTAGGCCTGATTCTACGGGCGTCTTTTCTCGGCGAAATAATAACTTAAATGTGGTGATGATGACTTAAATGTGGTGCAATAGCGTCCTAATTTGAGGTATTAATCAGCTGGTATATGTTTACCAATTTATATTATTGCCGTAAATAATGATATTAGATGTAAACAAAATTCAAGAGGGAGAGTGCCTCGCATGGGTCTTGAGTCCCGTTCGCACTCTTGCCGTTTGAAAATCATTCAATAGAGCTGTTAAAACAAAACAAAACAAAACAAAACAAAACAAAACAAAACAAACAAAATTAACTTTGTTAATAACTTCCACCCAGCACTTAGTGAGACCAGTGTATCGTTCTTAGTTATACTTGTATCTATGAATGGCAATAAACTTGTTATTTCTGTGTTCTACCAGCCGATTGACTCCCATAGCTATCTTCTCGTTACTTCTTCCCACCCCAACCACAATAAAAGGTCCATTCCCTTCTCTCAGTTCCTTCGCCTTCGCCGCATTTGCAGTGAAGATGAGGACTTCCATACCAAAAGTCAGGAAATGAGAAACCTTTTTGTCCAACGCAGTTATCCAACCCCTCTCTTAGATACTGCCTTTTCGAAGGCCTCCAATATTCCCCGATCCGAAACCCTTAGAGACCATGTGTCTAATATTCCCAACTACAAAATACCCCTAGTTCTCGGTTACCATCCCTTCAATTTCAAAGTAAGGGATGTCATTAGGAAGAATTTTAATATCTTGAAAAACGACCCTGAAACATCTTCCATTTTCACCAATAACCCCTTAGTCTCGTTTCGACACGTAAAAGTATCCGTGAAACCTTAGTTCACAGCTCTCTGCCACAGGACTCGTCGTCACCTAATGGCACGTTTCCTTGTGGCGTGAAGCTGTGTAAAACCTGTAAGTATATAGATTCTTCCACGACAATTTCGTCACCAAAATCTAAGAACACCATTAAGCACCATTTCACGTGCACCTCCTCTCATCTACTGTATTTCATGCAGTAAATGTGGGATGCTCTATATTGGTGAAACTGGTAGCTATTTAAGGATAAGGTTTAGTGAGCATCGTCGTGCTGTCGTAAATAATGATGCTAAACAACCTGTTGCCAGACATTTCAACACTGGCAATCACAGTGTTTCAGATATGAAAATTCGAGCTCTGCATGTGTCCCATTTCTGGTAGTAATGATAGCCGCAAAAGCCAAGAAATGCGTCTCATTTCCCAACTTGGCACCATTCACCCTCTCGGCATTAATGAGCGCCTCTCTTACATTTAACTCCCATCTGTTTATGCCTGCCATCAGCAGATACTCTACATCTCACCTTATCTAATATTTCGTTCCTTGTTTTCTGTCTTTCTTGCTTTGTTATCTTTGTTCGCTGCTCCTTATATGCTAATATATTTTGTGATGTGATTTCCATATTTTGTTTATAGTTTGCTTTGATTAAATCCATCTGATTGGTTTATTTTTTATCACGTGATCGCTTTTGTATTCACTATAAAAGCACATGTTTTTCCCCCGAGCCATTCTACTAACTTCCAGACGAAGGGCCTTCGCTCGAAACGTCGAAGTTCTCATTGTATTTTTCAGGTAGTTTTACACAACAGTCAACCGCCGTATTTCCTACACTCTACCCACACTGGGACCGCACGTTTGAGATATTTCCACAACCGTTCCAGCAACGTACAAAGAGGCAATATTGGAAGGTAAGCGATATTTCAGAAAGGACACGAACATGTCTTTACATTTTTTGGGGTTTAATTCCATTCCCTTTTTTCCAGCATAGTCGGACATCTCCAAAGCCGTGAAGTCGTCCACGAATTTTATACGACCTGGCCAGCGAGGTCGTTTCAAGGACATTGAGATTCCCAAGTTCGGCGATGATGATGTTGTGATCGACAACTATATATATATATATATAGTTTTTCGCTTACCTCAAAACTTGTCTGCAACAGGCTGTTTCATCTGTAAAAGGATCATCAGGCAGTTTACCTGCCTGATGATTCATCATCAGGTAAACTGATGATTCATCATCAGGTAAACTGCCTGATGATTCTTTTACAGATGAAACAGCCTGTTGCAGACAAATTTTGAGGTAAGCGAAAAACTATAATTTGCTCTAACTATATGTTGTCGAGCACTCTTTGCGTTTCGTAGACCTAAACCTACACGTATATATATATATATATATATATATAATAATAACAATAATAATAGTTATAATAATACTTTCAAACAAAGTATTAATGCACAGCTTGAAGAGTGCTCAACACCTGGTATTGGTAGAGCTTTATAAATGATAGTTGCTACGATGCAATGCGTAAAATTATCATCCGACCAAAACACTTTGCAACAGCCGCCCCCCCTGTACGAAGACGCATTGCATCGTTGCATGCAAACTTACAGTATAACCCGAATGACAACGGTATTAAGAATAGAAGGAGACATCGAAATATCAAATGGTTCAATCCCCCTTACAGTAAAAACGTCAAAACCAATGTTGGCAGCTCCTTCCTCAGTTTAATCGACAAGCATTTTCCATCTTCTAGCTCCTTACATAGGATATTTAATCGCAACACGGTGAAAGTAAGCTACAGCTGCATGGACAATTGCAAGAGCATTATTTCCAAGCACAAAACCAGAATTTTGTCGAAAGCAAGTACAACTACTACACAACTTACAATAAACAACCCTACTTGCAACTGCAGAGATAGCAATGAATGCCCTCTTCAAGGAAAATGTCAAGTGACCAGTGTAGTGTACAAAGCACAGGTTATAACCAGTAATGCGGAGCAGAAGGAATATATTGGAATGACGGGAAACAATTTCAAAGAACGTTTTAACAATCACACGAAATCGTTCAATCACCAAGATACAAAAACAATACAGAGCTCTCCAAATACGTATCGATTTTAAAAGAAAAACAGCGTAACTTTGAAATTAAGTGGTCTATCCTGAAACGAGCGGGTTGATATTCCAGCGGCGGGTAAGATGTAATCTTTGTTTACAATTGAAACTTTGTATTCTGAAAGCGTATAATTCTACCTTGCTTAACAAAGACGCGAGGTCTTTTCAAAATGCCTCCACCAAAAGCGATTCTTGCCGGAAATGCCTCCTGCGCAAGGGACAACAATCACCAAGCAGTCCAACGGAAACTAACGCAAGCAAGCAGGAACTTTTGAACTAACATTACATCGTCACCTGAAGATCGTGAAAACGTGAAACTCGAGTTTTCGGAGTTGTGACTTTATGTGGTCGTTTGAGCACTCTGTCCCAAGACACTTCACGCATGTCTGGATGCATGTGTCTTATTGTACCACATGCGCTTGGTGAGGCAAGAGTATGGTGTACAAATACGAACTCACTCGCATCTATACTGCGTTACAAGCTGCACTGACGCTCAGATGAACGGCGCACCATGCATGTCGGCAGATTTGACTATATATAGATATATATAATTATATACGTGTAGGTTTAGGTCTACGAAACGCAAAGAGTGCTCGACAACATATAGTTAGAGGAAATTATAGATGTCTGCAACCTGTCTGCAACATGCTGTTTCATCTGAGAACTCATCATCAGGCAGTTTACAATCAGATGAAACAGCCTGAAACAGCAAGTTTGCAGAGGTAAGTTTTGAGCGAAAATATATATATATATATATAGTCAAATCTACTTTGCATGTTTCGCCGTTCTCGTCAGTGTCAGTGCAGCTTGTAATGCAGTCCTAGATGCGAGTGACCATTATTTATACACCTCTGCCTTGCCCTCCACCAAGCGCATGTGGTACAATACTCAGACACATGCGCATCAGACTGCGTGAAATGTCTTGGGGCCAGGAGGCTCAAACGACCACAAAGAAAGTGAGCTTTTGCAAACATGCGTTCACACTTCAACGGCTCGTCAGTGCAGCTTGTAATGCAAAGTCTAGATGAGTGACTTGCATTATACATACTTGTTCTCACCCTCACCAAGGCATGTGGCAATACTCAGACACATGCGCATCCATGCATGCGAAATGTCTTGGGGCCAGAGTGCAAAAACGACCACAAGGGAAGTGAGCTTGTATAGCTTATATATACGTGTAGGTTTAGGTCTACGAAACGCAAAGAGTGCTCGACAACATATAGGTAGAACAAATGATAGATTTTCGCTTACTTCAAAACTGGTCTGCAACAGGCTGTTTCATCTGTAAAGTAATCATCAGGCAGTGACAAGTATCGAAAAAATGACCGCTTATATGCTTCATGGCGGAACGTGGGGGTGTATGTGGCAGACAATGTGTGCATTCTTTGCGTTGTTTACGCGAAATTTGTTACGATGACGATACCGTGAAATTATTTCAGCTTTTTTGTTGAGTAAACAATTCTTGTTTTTTTCTTTCAAAATTTCTATTCTAAATTTTTCTTCTAAACATAAACTGCATCGTTTTGATCCTCCCGTGTACGAAATAGAATGTTTTAAAATTTGCCAATTAATACTGAAATCCTTATTGTCTTCTTTCAATGTCCAAATATATTTCGAAAGTTCCGTGTCGTTTGCATGCTTTTTATACTGAAAAGATTGAGTGTGGTTGGCCAATCGCTCTTTGAATGTGGTTGCAGTCATGCCAATGTAATTTTCGATCGTGTTTGTGTTGCTTACTGTGACTGTTGCTTTGTATACTATGTCCCTAGTCATGCATGGTTTTTGCAATGTTTCTCTACAACTGCAATTGGTATACTGTCCCTGTTATGTGGCTTGTTATTTCTAGATATGCGTGCATTGTGTTTAGTGATTACTGACTTGACATTGTTCATGCAGCTGTATCTTACTTAACTGTATTTCTGTTAAAAATTTTATAGAGCTTGTGTTGCGGTGGAAATTGTTTGTCAATTAGACTAAGGAAATTACGTCCTATGTTTGTGCTAACACTCTTGCTAATTGGCGGGTTGAACCAAATGATATTGCGTTCCATATTCCTGCGTTGTTGTTGCGATGTGCGCTGAGTTTAGCTAAGTTCAAGATTAAAGTTTCTATGCTTAAGTGCGATAGTAAGAAAGTCCGTTGTCTTGTTGTCTTGATCCAATTCTTTCGGAATTGCTGAAATGCTATTTTAATAACTTGCGACCGGTTATTGTAAGAATTGTCAATATGTCGTTTGATGAAGCTATTGTGCCCTCTGGCTTGAAAAGTGCAGTAGTATTACCTGGGTTAAAGAAACCACTCTTGGACCTTGAACTTTTTGAGAATTTCAGACCAGAGCTATTAGCTATTGAGAAGGTTGCAGCAGCTCGTATGTTAGACTATTTGGAAACAAATGGACTTGAAGAACGTCTTCAATTAGTTCGTGTACAGAATGACATATTAATTGAAATTATTGATAATAACTGCTGTGTGGTCCTATTGCTGCTAGACCTTTCTGCTGCTTTTGACTTAGTGGATCATGAGATTCTTGGTACTTGCGTGGTTTAAATCTTATTTGTAATATCGTAGTCAATTATTTGTCGAAATTGATGGATGTACCTCAGAGCCTAACTTAGTGGAGTGCGGAGTCCCACAAGGTTCAGTCTTTGGACCGCTGTTGTATTTGTTGTATACAGCTCGTATTGGAGATATATTCCGTAAACATGGATTATCGTTCCATTTCTATGCGGATGATGATCAAGTGCATTCCTCCTTTAGCTGTCAGAACTACAATGAATTGGCGAGAGTTAAACAACGTATTGAACTGTGTATGGTTGAAGTTAACAACTGGATGATGATGAATAAATTAAAGTTGAATACTGACAAGACTGAACTTCTTGTATTACATTCCAAATTTCGCTCACACATTCCTTTTGGTTCGCTTACGAAGGAAATGATGTTATTTTTCCAAGTGATCATGCAAGAAACATTGGGGTAACTTTGATGAAATTATGTCTCACAGAAAGCATATACAAACAGTTGTCAATCGTCATTCCATCAATTACGGAATATTGCTAAGATCCAGAAATATGTATCAGTGGAAATTATTAAAACTTTGGTGATGACCTTGGTCATTTCGAAGATCGACAATTGTAATTCGCCGATGTTTGGTTTACCTAATTACTTGATAGCAAAGTTGCAAAATGTCCAGAATGCCGCAGCCCGTGTCATAGTTGGAGCACGAAAATATGATCATATTACGCCCGTTTTAAAAGAACTACATTGGCTGCCTCTTGAACTGAGAATAGTATTTAAAATCAATTTAGTGACTTATAAATGCTTATATAATTTAGCACCCAAATGCCTAAGTAATCTGCTGGTGGTGTACAGTCCTGGTCGAACTTTGCGTTCTAATGTGAATATGAAGTTAGAGACACAGAAATACAATACTGCTAATTATGGCTTTCTCTATACATGCACCTAGACTTTGGAATGATCTACCTAACTTTGTAAGATTAGCATCAAGTGTACATGTTTTTAAATCTAGACTGAAAACACACTTGTTTAAATTTTATTTCTGTTCTTAAATGAATAGTCTGGATGTACACATTTTTTTAATAGTTTTTAACAGATTTGTATTTTTTTAGTGATTCATGTAGCAGCTGTAATTCTTCTTAATTCTCTTCTATTTGAACTATATACCATTGTAAAGCGCATAGATTTTTTCTCTATTATGCGCTATATACATTTTTGATAATAATTATAATAATAATAGCAGCTTTAATCATCAACTTAGCTACACTCAGCACACACCGCAACAACAACGCAGGAGTATGCAACGCAATATCATTTCGTTCAACCCACCATTTAACAAGAGTGTTAGCACAAACATAGGAGGTAATTTCCTTAGTCTAATTGACTCACATTTTCCACCGCACCACAAGCTCCATAAAATTTTTTAACAGAAATACAGTTAAAGAAACTTACAGCTGCATGAACAATGTCAAGTCAGTGCGCGCATATATAGGAATAACAAGCCACAGAACAGTGACACTACCAATTGCAGTTGTAGAGAAAACACCATTTGCCCGCTTCAAAAACAATGTATGACTAAGGACATAGTATACAAAGCAACAGTCACAGTAAGCAACACAAACACGATCAAAAATTACATTGGCATGACTGCAACCACATTCAAAGAGCGATTGGCCAAGCACAGGTAAGTTTGGTGCCTGTGCTGTTTCTGTTTGTGTCGTACCAAACCTGAAATCACATTTTCATGAGCAGCGACAATATTTTACAGTTATAGCCCTTAGAAGTGATAAGTCACTTACAGCATTATATTAATTTAAATACAGCATTAATACTTTGCCCAGATCCTGGTGGGGATATGCTGGGCAGCTTAGTTCCCAAATAGACAAAAATGAAAATTATTAGGAAATAATAGCAAATGCCTGATTGAGGTAAACCAAGTTAGCCCTACTGCCCGACCCACGTCCAATATCCTAGAGATCATATGTTTATGGTTTTTGTTTCAAAAGACTTTGAAATATATAACTTAAAATGGGTAACTTTTCCCTTGATATTGACTGACATTATTAATCCGGGTAAAATTGCACTTGAGGAAGAGTACATTGTGACTTAATGGTTCACAAGAGATACTGTGTGTATTCACCATTGTGTTTTAACCTCTTAATGAACTACAATGTGCCTTTTATATATTTTATAATCCTAACCTGTCTCGAGTAAGACATTTTTTAACCTATTCCCAACAATTTTCCCTAAAAATACCAATGACAATACAATGTGCGGTTGAATGTGTTGACAAGAAACATATGTAGAATAGTATATACATGCAGTCTGGTTTTAAAACTGTCAATTTCCAATATATTTCATTGTCAAAGTAAATTACTTGTTTGGTTTTTCTGTGGGCCAGGGGTGAAAAAAATAGGCGAGCACGCAAGCAGTGTTCGCAGGAAATTCTCCACAGCCACAGGATTTTTTAGGTTGATTTGAAAATTTGAAGTAAGACTCATTATATACATAATTATGTCTCACTAAGGGCTTAATTTGCTTTACCCGTCATGGTTGACAGGAAATTTGCAATATTGTTGATTGTAATAACCTTGCTGGCTGATAGTTTTATCTCACAAGAATCGAGATTGCATGCCCCTCATGCCACTAGCTACTTTGCTTGACTACGTATTTTAACTACATCCTTACGTTCTGCATACAGTAAAGTTTCTATTTGGTCAAAGCTACAAGCAGTTGAACTGTTGAAGCAAGATTTAAGTCTGCTTCGGCTGCACCACAAGTACTGAGTAAGTTATTAAGTTGTTATACTGGGTTTGGTGATAATCCAAATTATGGTTACACCTCAGCAACTGGCCTCTGTAGCTCTGTTGTTTAGAGCGCTGCACCGGAATCGCAGGGCCGTGGGTTCAATTCCTGCCAGAGGACCTAGTGTTGCATTTTTCGCAACCGTTCCTGGTTAGGTCTTAAATTGTGTATATATCTACTCACATGGATTATCCACCAAACCCATTTGTAGTTCAAGCAAGTGAAGTGCAAAAAAAAAAAGTTGTTAAGTGAATAGATTTCATATAAACACTACAAAAATATTGAGCTATTTCAATTTGTAACTTTTTCTGGATAAGTGATAACTGGCGATTGCTGCGAGCCCACGAAAACAAATAAACACAAAATAGAAAACTGTTGTTGCCGACTTGCCATTAGATATATCTGCCAACTGCCAAGAAATCATTCTTTAGTTTTAAACCATGCTCACCAGACAGTATGTACGTGCATCATAGGCTACAATTTATAGCTAGATAAGCCTAGGTTTGACATATTCGTGATATTCAGACTGCAGGCTGCAGGAAATCTGTTATCTTCAGGCTGTGCTCACAGAAAGAAAATTATTTTTTCCACCCCTTGTGGGGGGATTACCACTGTATTAGTTAGTGATTATAACTTATGAACAAACACCATTGGTATAGTACTTGTAGTGCCTAACTGAAGTTTGAATAGGACAAGTAATATTTTGGACATATTGTTGGACATGATTTAACAGACCGTTTTTTAGTTTTGCCTGATCTTGTTTCAGTTAAGACCACACTCTTAGACATAACATGTTGAGATTCAATGCACCTTAAATCACTGATCTAACTTTGGCTTAGCGGGGGCTCTCGGCTTAAGAAACCCTGGGTGCATTGATTGAGCCTGGTCCCAGTGGCTGATGTCCCCCAGAGGCTCTTTCGAACAAGGTCCCATAGGTAGGTCAGCCTTGTTCCCAAACAGCCAGAAGTTGCAAATCACTAGTCGAAAGCAAAAACTGAGCCAAGTTTTAATTTCCCTTGATTTCCCTTTGACAGGGTAAAAGTACACTTGAGGAAGAGAACATTTTTTGTTACTTTTGACCCTTTTAATTACAATGTGCCCTGTTTAATTTATTATCCTAAACTTGTTTGGTTTTACTGTGAGGGTGATTGCCACTGTATAGGTTACTGACAACTTATGCCACAGACACAAAAAAGAGCTCTATTGCCCTGTGTGCATGGGGTGTGAAGCCCTCAATTAGTCAAACCGTAGTGTGGGTCCCTCCGACTCAAGGACCCTTTCGACTAAGCCCCCAGTTTTTGTCGGTCATAGGAATTAAAACATTGTCATTTAAAACCTAAAATTACACTCAAGTGTACCGTACTGTTTTAGTCTATTATCTATAGTAATTGTCACCATTTCTTCTTTAAGAATTAAGATGATTTGAAAGTTGACACACCATGCAAGGCAACCAGTTGTCTACAAAAACGTTCTAGCCATTGGATCTGTTCAATAAAGGAATAAACTGTCTTCTGAGCTCATTCCATTGTTCAACCAACAAATGGTTTTGTTCAGAAAGAATAATTAATTTATCCAGTAATTCATCCAAAAATAATATATACAGGGTGTCTCAAAAAAGCTGCAACCCTTTGAAAGTATTTTTAGAATCTGCAAATGCTAGTAAACCTGCATCGAGTTTAAGGCAATAGATTAAGTTTTGTAAGTATTGAATAACACAAATAATTTAAAATTTGCATTGCATAGCATGCACGCATGCTAGTTTGCCATTGTTAGTTTTGCCACTGTTAACTTGCATGTATATATATATATGTGTAAACTAAGATTAATGTCAAACTTATAAATATATATTTTTTAACTTTTAAATTGTTGTGTAACAACTCGCTATTTTATCTTCACCAATTTTAGTTCCTATTAACAACGGTCAATTTAGCTTTATTTGAAGTTGTTAATATTATTATATATTACGAACGAAAATAACCTCAACGAAAGCTAAATTGGCCTTTTGATGGGGCCAAAGCAGGGACTGCTTTGGCCCCATCAAGAGGGCTGTAAATTTGACCCTGTTTGGGGTCAAAACAGCCCCACTAAAGGGGCCCTTTTAATGGGGCTGTTTTGGCTATCAAAACTGTAATTTTGGCCCCCATTTTGGTGCCAAAATGGCCCCGAAAAAATTACTGTGTAGTCAGGCGTTTCACCCCGTAATTGATAAATACTAAGATTTTCTCGGCATCTCATTCGATGGGAATAATAGTTGATGGTATTTGTGGGTGGAATATTCGAACGAAAATTTATATTATACTACATATAATAATATCATATTATTAATGATATTTATTTCGGTATATTTAAAATCGGTATATTTAATTAGTAATGCTATATTTATGCCTGCATCAGCAGATACTCCACATATCACCTCATCTCATACACAAATCAACACAGATCTGCATTTTCTCCTAATTCTTGTTTTCTTCGCTTCTCCTTACATTTTAATATATTTTGTAAAGTGATTTACAGTTTGTTTTATTAAATCCATCTGATTGGTTTATTTTGTTACGTCATCGCTTTTTATTCACTATAAAAGCACACGTTTTTCGCTGACCCATTCTACTAACTTCCAGACGAAGGACCTTTGCGCGAAACGACGAAGTTCCTATTGCATTTTTCAGGTTGTTTTACACAACTCATCTGCCGAATCTTCGTTAAACTATACCCATACTGGCACCACACGTTCGATATATTTCTCAAACTCATTAATAATTCATGAGCAAAACACAAAGGAAATCACCACCGTATCGTTGTCTTGATACCACGGTAATAAACACCCATAAATTAACTCAACTTTCGCGTTGAATTTCTCTTTAAATACTGGTTTGTTTGAGAAGCTATATCATACACGAGAAGGAGTTTATTATAGTGATTTGAAACACCTCAAAGTATATTAAAAAACTCGGCTAGCGCCTTGTTTTTCAACATACTTTTCGGTGTTTCAAATCACTATAATAAACTCCTTCTCGTGTATGATATGTATAGGTTATCATGCGATGGCGAGTACAATTAGGGATTAATAGTACGAGTGATGTTTGGAAATTTTGCCAAAATTGGACGAGCCGCCGGGGCGGGTCCGATTTGGCAACATTTTCAAACATCACGAGTACTATTAATCCCTAATTGTACGAGCAACATCGCATGATTACTTGTTTATTACATGACAAAATTTCCGCCATTTTGTTTGTTTTGGGAAAATCATTAATTGTACTGCAGTACAATTAATGAAATAATTGTACTCCTCCCAACCAATCAGCATCCAGTAATTTTGTCATGCTAATAATAAATTATTTAATAACTCGTTATTTTCTTTTTCTTCAGACTCAGGGCCTTTTTTAACTATATAACTGCGGGGGGCGTGGGGGTTTCCCCCCAGTCATGTAAAGTCTGCCCCAAGATGACTGTACGCAATTTTCCCAGTTTTGACGAAAAATGTTTGTTTTTGCCCCCCAGTAAAAATTCCTTAAAAAAGGCACTGTTGAGGCTTCAAACTTAATCAAATGTTAAAACTACTAGAGATAATTTAACAATTCAAAGGTACTTTGTAACCTTAAGGCGAGGTTTCATTTTTACGAAAATCGTTCACCGAATATTCGCTGAATCATGCACGTACACAGAAACATAAATTAGACAACTAAATTCAAACAATTCTTACGCTCTTTGCAAATGATTTGCTCCTTCTTGGGAAAAAAGCTCCATTAATTCTATATTTCCATAGTAAGCAGCCTCTAAGAACGGTTGATGTATCTTGTGGTCTCCACGGAGCAAACAAGCTAGTGCGTCGGGATCCTTTCGTTTCCAGATATCAAGACATGTCTTCAAAACCTATTAAATATGATTTAAAACATATTATATTATAAACGTTTGCCCAAGAGCAACAACTTGTGCAGCAGCCGAGAGTAGCGTTGATCTGTAAGTAATGAGCAGTTTCACAACCGAGATCACAAACACAATATGATGTTGAGCTACAATTAATTCTGAATAAATGATAATTTAGTGCGCAACAATTGAGACGCAAACGTGTATGTAATATAGAAGTATATCTGTCAATAAGAAGTATATCTGTCAAAAGAATAATCAAAACAACATAACTATTACATGAAACATCAACAAAAATTAAAAATATCGTTTTTAAATGAAATTATAGATGGCAAACTACGAACTGAATGGTCAACAGAATTCCATAACATAGCAGCCGAAGGGAAAAAAGACCTTTTAAACCTTTCAGTTCTAACAAGAAATAACGAAATATTTTATCCCTGTCTTAAAGATAAACCAGACCTTTGTTTTACTGTCTGAGGTAATAGATTGGACAGATAATTGGGAACCAAGTTATTCACAATTTTTGAAAAATAAAACAAGTTTGTCAACAAGACGCTTTGCTTTCATATCTTCCAAAGCAAGATCCTCCAAAACCGATACTCTACTACTTCCCCTCATATCACCTGTGACCACCAAGGCTGACAGATATTGTACATGCTCAATTAGATTGCTTTCACCGTCAGAACACCCATCCCAGAGAGCATCAGCATATTCCATCAAAGGTCTTATAAGACTTTTGTATAAATTTGACAAAGTTTTCCTATTTAATTTAAGCTTTAGACTTTTGAGAAGATTTAACCTTTTCGAACTTTCTCGTAAATATTAACAATATGTGCTGTCCAAGTGAGATTTGACGATAGGGTAACTACTAGGTGTTTATGATTACAAACTACTTCAATTACTTCATTGTCAAAAAACAGGGGTCGGTGATACGACCTTAGTCGCTTGGTAGAGAAAATTGTTGTTTTAGTTGCCTGGATTGATGGTTACAAGCCAATCATTTGTCCACGTTTTGATACGTTCAAGCTCAATATTTAATCTATCTGCCTTAATAAGACAAGAATCATCTACTACTTCTAAAAGAGAAGTGCCATCAGCGTGTAAAAAACTATCACTCTGGAGGTCACGAGTTATGTCATTAATATAGACCAAAAACAACAACGGACCCAAAACAGAACCCTGAGGGACGCCTGCTTCAATTTCTTTCCAGTCAGATAACTGACGCTCTATTAAAACACGTTGTTTTCTTTTAATTAAATAATTTCTAATCCACCTAAGAAGTTGGTCCCTCACTCCAAGACACTCAAGCTTAAAAAGGAGTCCTTTATGCCAGACTTTATCAAATGCTTTACTGATATTCAGAAAAATCATTCGCACTTCCTTACCAAGCTCTAAGGCCTGGTAAGCTTTATGAACTACGAAAAAAAGTTGATTAAGTGTAGAATCACATGGCCGAAAACCGGACTGAAAAGCGTATAAAAAGTTAATTTCAATTAAGAAATTATAGAGTCTGATAAAAGCTATTTTTTCACAAACTTTTGATAAAGATGGCAGCAGAGAAACCGGGCGATAATTAACTTTTGATTGAGGATCGTTTTAAATATAGGTAAAACATTTTCTAATTTCCACATTAGCGGAAAAACCCCAATTGACAAAGAGACATTTAAAAATCGAGAAAAAAATATTGGAATATTACTAGCTTTTTCTGCATCTGTTGTTGTATTGCTGCAATAGCAACTTTTGGTTTAAAAATGGACTCAAATATTTTGTAGTGAAAATCTATTTTTCGGGCAACCTCGTTCTTCGTCGGGAAAAATAGTGCCTGCTCTCTGCCCCCTCTACCCCCCTCCGCCCCCCTCCAGCCCTCAACCATTTAAATTTTATTATAGAAACGCTAGTCAATTACCTCCACGTCCACATTGTTAATGAGATCAGCAGAAAATACCTCGAATTCCGTAACATTTATGAGCATCTTAACACTCTGTTAGAAAGAGACGATATATATATAAGATATATGGTGTCCTACCGAATAAATTTTACAACATTCTATCGTGTTCGTCCATAATTTTTTGTCTTATCTTGCGCTATGACGTGGAATTGTACGATATGCATTATATCACAATCCACATTTGGTCAGCCAATTAGCCAAACGGAAATCATGGATTAGTGTAAATAGATAGTAAATCAGTTTTGATCAAGGCTTGAGACTGAAAAAAAATTGAATTAGTCCTAGAACTGGATCAAATATACTTCACCAATGATTCTGTGCGATCATGTAATCAAAATATAGTAATATGATTGGCAAATTTGCTCATGAAATATTGACGAATATAAAATTGAAATATAGTATGTGATTATATACCTCTGTCATTTCTTCAACAGCTGCGAGCTTTATTGGTGTTTCTCCAAAATTGTCTCTTCTATTAGTAGCCTCATCATCTTTGCTTAACTATTAGTGTAAAGACATAAAAAGTAAATAAATTTCCATGATCTCCGAATCTAGCTTACCACATTATAACAAATTCTATTTAACCATGGTTGTGATTGCTTCATTGCAAAACACTATCATTATGATATAGAAGGTCCATTATTAACTTACTAAGAATACCTTTAAAACTTTATACAATAAGTCAAATTTATAAATTGATATCGCAATACGTGTGTGGTAAGATGACACTAATATGGATTATCCTATTTGCTTTTTACTTTCTTGTTCAGCAAATTATAATGCAATCTTCACTTTAAAACTAGATTTTCTCGTCCTATTCCTGTAGTTTGCAATTTTTGAGGTATTGAAGTGCAAATCACTCCAAAATTCTCGTAAACTTCGACGAAAAGTTCCCATAAGCCCGAAAAGTCTGTAATATGTCCCAAAAAATGCATGTAAATATACTTGACAATTCTTAAAATTCATAAAAAAGATACACTTAAAATCTAGAATATACAACTGAATAGAACGAAAATCCTAAAAATTTGAAAAAGTATGACGGGAACGATATTCTGTCTAATACTTACGTCATCTACTTCATGGAATTTTATTCTGAAGTAAAGTATGGATTCTGACAATTGCTCTGATACGAGTATTTCTTGTGTAT
Source organism: Trachythela sp. YZ-2020 (assembly GCA_016169945.1). NCBI lineage: Eukaryota > Metazoa > Cnidaria > Anthozoa > Malacalcyonacea > Clavulariidae > Trachythela > Trachythela sp. YZ-2020. The sequence goes on along the minus strand of JADLSH010000212.1, from coordinate 461,630 downwards.
TTTTTATGAACGTATTCGGAAGGAAAACGGATATAATTGCGTTTTGCTAAGTAGCATAGGTTTACCAGAACTGCAGAACACTGAAAATAATAAGAAAATATTCTCTATTTTGTACGAAATGTCCGGAAAATTCTGATCAAATTCCCGGACTTTCGAAAGCCCAATATTCTCGTATACTTTTTAGGAGTGATTTGCCCTTCGGTACTAATTTTGACTCTAGCTTCGAGTTCTTCTTTGGTCTCCTGTATTTCCTACCATTATATACTGGACCAGAAGAAAATGGAGAACATTTGGATTCTTCACAGCATAGTGGAAAACATTCTTGCCATCTTTGTCACAAATTTTAAAGATATTTTCATCAGGTCTAATCTTGAGGATAAGCCGCACGATTTCTTCTTGATTTGCTTCGGCTGCCCTGAAAAAGTTAAAGCGATCTAACATAACAACCTATGGGTTCTAAATATACCACACTCGCGTTGCTATGGCAACAACAGCGTATTAAATATATTAGTCATATCCTATAATTCTTTCGACGTAAATTTGGAACACTAAGCGGATTATATAAAAAAGTGAAGATAGGTTGTAGGATAAGTTTTTTAGATATTTGCAAATTTCTGTTCTGAGAAAACTTATCTTGCGACTTGTAAGTTCACTATACAAAAATTTAAAAAATTCACTGAAGGAAATTCAAATTAAAGCCATTAAGCCACGCACAAAACTTACGCGGCCGAACAGAATTTTATTTCGACAACATCGGCATCTGCGCATGTCCGTGTCCTTCGCTTGATGGTCTCGCGCGCTCATCACTTCTTCGAGTCACTCGCTGGCTGCAAAACAGGTTGTTTTTCCGAAATGGTGTACAATTGCGAGCAAAATTCTCTTCCTTTCGTTACCCTTGGCTTGTTGGACCCAAGATTGTTTGTTGGTGGTCTGTTTTCTGGTCTGGTTTGTCGGTGGTTTACTTAATCCAACGTCTCTTTAATTTGTTTTTATTGTTAAATCGGTATGAAAACTTTTCAAAACTTTCAAACAATTCCAAATTTTCATACGACAACTCGTAAGTCGTAACTGTCTGTACTGTAGTTGCATGCCGTAGTTTTTAAACTTTTGATTGCTTTAAAGAATTGTATTACTTTGACAGTACTAGACTGCCTTGAGGAGAGTATAAAATATCATTTTAGAAATTTTAGTCTGCAACAAGTGGACGATTTTGGACATTATAAAAGATAATACTGAACGTAAATACGTAAAACGCATGCTAAAAGAAAGCTTAGAAACTTGTTAACAACATACGTACTGTTTGAATTTCAAAGATTTACGATTATAATGAAACAGTTTTGGTTTCTTTCCAGATAAGTCTCGAAAATAACTTCCCGCGGCTTGTTTCAAAATTTTACCGGGTCACGAAGATTCCACGAAGATTCCACGCGTGAGACGCGAGGATGACGTCTGACCTATATATAGATCGTGTTTCAAATTGTACTACTGTAACTGTAGGGAGCCACCTTAAAACACTTCATGCATGTGTACTTCTTCTTACCTAATAAGAGGTGTAGAAATGTTTTCTTCTCTTTCTTCAAGAACACCAGGATCTTGTTCCAAACAGGTTTTCGCAAGTTGCGTACATCCTACTGCACAAACATTGCAAACAAACGATCCCCAATCCTTGGTCATTTTTTTCTCTTGTTTTAGAAAATCTGGCCACCAATTCTGTTCCATAATAAGATTCAGTACTCCTGGTTTGCCACTTTGAGAGGCTGGATAAAGGATTGAATGACCATTTCCATCTATATTTTTCATGATTTCCAGAAGTTCAGAGCGTTCTTGGGATTCAGAATCTAGAAAGGCAAGTGACAAAATATCCTTAACGAATTACCGATACCTAATGTTTTCCGGATAGGCAACCTCTATCTGGGACAACATTCGAAAAATCGGAGAACTTGAATTGCTGTCGAGCCTCAGCGAGACAGCACACTATTCTTGACGTGCTAAGGTTTCTCCAGGGTTCACTTGCCCCAGTCTTTTACCCGACCTATATATTGTCATGAATTGAGATTTGGCGTCGGTTTGTTTATCGTAATTTCGGGGCAAAAAGTCGAGCTTGAAGTCATTTTTGAAATTAGGGGGAGTGAACGAGATATTGTGAATTTTGTATGCGCACGCATGCAGGTTTCTTTCCATGTTCGATCAAGATTTTGAAAACTTTATATACGGATCCGAATTTAAGATCGACATTTTTCAGAAAATCTTGGGTAAGTATGGCTTTGTTTCTTTCTACTGACATACATCAAGGCGATGAACTATTCAGCGTTCAATCTAGAGGGAAGAAATGTGCTTTCATGAGTTTATCGGCTATTTTAACAGCCCAAAATAACAGCTGATCGATTGGTCAACAACAGCATTAAATAATGTCTTACTGTAAGGAGACAAAATGTACTTAAAAGCACTAGATAATGGCTTAATTATCCTAGACCCAGGTGTACAATTTTTGTCTATATAGCTTATATATAACTTACAAACAGTTGATAACTTACAAACAGTTGTTAGTGTTTCGTGTAGTAAGAACATGTTTTCTTACGAGATCTGTGGATCTGTAATATCGCCTGTACAGCAAAAACATGCAGCTGCATTATCTGTGATGGCAACAAATAGTGATCTACCTGTTGTTGTAGAGTCGGCTGAGGCACTAAAAGGCATCGACCTGCCCGTTGATGCACAAAATAACATTGATCTGCCCATTGTGGCAGAAAGTAACAACATTGATCTGCCCATTGTGGTGGAAAGTAACATTGATCTGCCCATTGTGGTAGAGCCTAAGAGCCCATAGAGGCACAAAATAATATTGATCTGCCCATTATTTCTTTTTTGTTATATAGTTTGGGGGTTTGGAATTCTTACTGAGCTTAATGTTAATCATTACACTGACTGGTACCATCTGAACAGCTGGATTACACAGAAGTGTATATTTTTATTTTACTTCAACAAAATGGTTGTTTCAAAATAATATGGATATATTACAGCATCTCTTATTGTGTGCAATTTGCTATGAGGAATTATGTATTTTCAACAGGTCATGTGGGTGTGGATCCTGCGTAATGTGTATCAAAGTTGTTTTGAGAGAGACACCATTGTGTTGGTTTGCTGTATAATCATGTATTTCGACAATTCACTGGGCAGTACAAGATGAACACTGATGAAACCAAATGTTGATTAAACACATGACAGACTGCACATGGCAAATGCACTATCAATATCCTATGAACACAGACAACCAGCTAATTGCACCACAAAAATATTAAAAGAGATTGCCTCTATAATTTCAAAGTAGTTATTCAAGATGCCATTGACAACTTTGAAGTAAACAACAACTTCTATTAACATTTGATGTTGGTACCAAGAGTTCCATTAACAATAGCACACTCACATATCTTGCTTAATACTGTACATTATTATATGGCAAGTGCTTGTTTTGGTGAATCTCGCAATCTGATTGGTCGCTGACGAGGCAGGATTTTCCCGTATTGCCCACGGGAAATACGGTATTCTTATTGCCCTGCGACGACTTGAACACATTTCAAACCAATAAAAGCATTAAAATATCCTTAAAAATAATTTAAAACAATGAAAAATAAACGGCAAATACGGAAAAGGGATAACTACAAGGGATAAAATCGATCCGATAGCTCAATATCACTATATTTTCTATTAATTTTATATTTTATTCTATAAATGGTACTGTAGTTTTACTAAGTAGTTTTACTAAGCTAAGGTTAGATAAATTTGTAAAAAACTAAGACAAATTCGTATCATTGAAATTATTTTGACATTTGAAAATGACCGGCTTTGAGTTTCGGACTTTGTACTTTTTTTTTCGCGTGACCAATTTATGGCAAAATGAATTGTTTTTTGTTGTCTGAAATGCCATATAATAAACAACTTACTAACTTCGACTGTTCGGTCTGTACGGTAAAATATCAAGCCTCGGTCTTGCTGTATTGACCTCGCTATCGCTCGGTCAATACAGCAAGACCTCAGCGATATTTTACCATACAGACCTCACCTCAGTTAGTAAGTAGTTAGTATATGCCATTTACAATAGTATGGTGTTTTAGTCACAGTATTGTAATCTCAACGTTTTGACAACAAAATAAATCAAGACATACAGTGTATTGTTAGCAATTTCAATAAGTTCAATATTTAATACTAATTATGTTCAGGAATTTTCCATGCAGTTTGTGCGTCAAGACAGCACTTCCCTTGCGACAGTAACGCCTAGTTTTATGCATAAAAGTAAAGAAAAAAAATGCGAAGCTAAGAAATTGACGTTCATAATCCTTTTAAACAGCCTTTCAAAGCTTACAACTTATCAATTGAAAGTGCAATACTAACGTTTTGCGAACCACAAAAATCGAACATTTTTCAGAACTTGATAGTTGTGGATTCCCCTCCCGGTTGTGTTTATGCTGGCTTCGCCACTGATATGTACATGCACATATAAAGGAGTATAGACACTTACATGTTTTCAGGATTTCTCTTATAACATCGGCATGGTCGTTTAGGGCTGCGGCATGAATAGGCGTTTCCATATTTCCATTTCTTTTGTTTACGTCAGGTTTTGTAGGAAGCAGCAGTTTAACTACTTCAATATTGTTACATTTTATTGCCAGGAGAAGTGGTGTTGATCCTTGACTATCCTGAACGTCTGAAGAATCAGTGAGGAACTTCGGTCGCTTTTCTAAAACCTCAATTGCTTCTATTGACTTTGGTTTGCTTGCAAGGACGTGTAGTGCTGTCTGTCTCGGACGCTCGTCCGATGGCAAGAAAGAGAGAAGATTGCGTCGGTGAAAAAGTTCGACATCCGTAGAAATTGGATTCTCTTCGTATATCTCACAAAGTACCTCCAAGCAGTTTAAACTGTCTTCGTCGACTGCTTCGAGCATACGACGCTGAATTTCACTGCTAGGCAACGGTGAACCTTGAAAAATGTGTTTGATAAATTGGTTTAAAAGAACATTCTCCCCTACGCGAAACGATAGCCTTTAATCTATATTTGTTTGGTGCATATTTTTAAAAGTTGGTAGAAAATAAGTAGTAATATCCGTACCGTTCGACTCCCTTTTGTGTGAGGCAGCGTGAGGTGGTATGAGACGACGTGGGGTGGCGCACTTATTATTAGTGTAATATGGGTTGCCGCATCATCATTAAGATAAAGATCATTAATTATACAACTCGGTCCCACTCCTTTAAGACCTCTCAACCATAATTAATAATTATGCAATAACGTCACGGCACCAGACTAAGTGATTTTGCTGGGCTCAGTATATTTTGTGTGCAAAAATATCGCATGGATTTATAAATTCCTTAAATTTCCTATCTAGTGAAGTGTTTCCTTTTTTAGACAACCAAGATAGTGACGCTTAACCTGATGAAAATGCTAAGTAAGCATTAAAAGGTTATTTCGCCCAAACAAATCCTTTGACTTAATCCCCTAATTTTATTTGATAAATAGAAAGCATAGTAACTACAAATAAGTTTTCGGCATACTTTTTTTGAATATTCATTTTTATTTTCATATTATTTCGTGATATAAAGTGCAGTATATAATTTTGACCGAGCGCGCCGTGGACTGGTACCTGAGATCAGCTGTGACGTAGGGCGAGGAACTCGTGTTGTTTATACAAAGATAAAATATAGTGGGATTCAACTGTATTTCAAGCAAATTGTGACTTCTTTTGAGTCTTTTACGGTCCAAAATGTATTCAAAGTCTTCTGACTCTGATCAGTGGTCGGTTTCTGATGATGACTCAGAATTTAACTATATTCCGGGCAATTATACGCTCATTGAAACGGAGATTATGCAAGCTTCTGACAGTGAAAATGGCGATTGCGAAGATGATCAACAGACTAGCTGTGATGTTGAACCGTATCCTAGCGAACCTATGGCGGATGAATAATGGATTTCAGAGTACAGGCAACGACAAGCGGAGAAAGAACAAAAGCTAGCAAGTTTAAAAGATCGTCTAGCGGGAAAGGAAAGCCTTAGTAATTGGTGAGTATTAAAGCTCGAAGCTTCTATGACAAATAATTTGTTCTAAATCTATGTATATAAAAAATTAAAAATGTAAAGAGTAATTACTGCCAATTGCAATCAAACGCGCCGCGCGCCGAATTTTATGAGTTGTTTGCCTCAGTCAACGTTACGTTGTCCTTATATAAACGTTACCTTTAATAAATTCGATATTTTCACGAATAACAGTTCTCTATTCGTCTGCAAATGATCGTAGGTGTTGTGTTCTGCATAAATTATGCATGTTTAGTGAATGTTCACGTGACTAGGAAGGAGTTCGGAAGCACATGTTTAGAGGAATATACCTGGATTGTACGAACGCTTACTTTGAGATTTTATTAATAAATACCACACTACATAATATTGGCGACGAGGATAACACATTCGTAGTCTCTTCTGGCACACTTTGAAGCATTTTAGATCTGAAATACAACCTTTTGGTTCGGAAAATCATCGATAAACAACAAATCAACAACCGACAATTGACACCATGAACTCATTGCCGAAATTTCCGACTTTTGACTACGACGTAGACAAGTGAATCGCCTTGAAAACTTGTTCATTGGAATGAACCTTAAAGACGATACTCTTTAGACGTGCCCTACTACTTCATTACGGGGGCGAAACTGTTCACGATATCTACGAAGCGGAAAAAGGTAACAGCCTTGCTACGTATGACGAAACCAAGAAGATATTTTTGGCATATTTTAAGCCTAAACGCAATATTCAAATGGAAATATTTAACTTTCGAAGTTGCAAGCAAAAACCAAATCAATCTCTTGATGATTTTGTCACCGAACTGAGAAAACTCTCAAAAACTTGCGAATTTCCGAACACGGATGCTGAAATTTTGTCTCAAGTTATTCAATACTGCCGTTCGTCACGACTACGAAAACGAGCCTTACGCGAGCCTGACAAGTACCTAACAGAAATTCTGGCGTTAGGAAGATCTCTAGAATTGGCAGATCAACAAGCCGCTACAATAGAGGACGAAACAGTCAATGCAATCGACCGCAACAAGTCGTGGAAAACACCTGCTAAACACAAACCGGAAACGCAAACTCCCAAGGACAAAAACCCAACAAGCTATCGCCCGAAGTTTCCAAATTCACAGAAAACATGCTGGAATTGTGGTGGTCAATATCGACATGACATAGTATGCCCAGCAAGAGGTAAAACTTGTAATTATTGTAAGAAACCCAACCATTTCAAAATTGTCTGTAATGAGTTGAAACGAAAACAGCAAGTAAAGATGGTATCAGATTACAAATCTGCAGAGACAGATTACAAATCTGCAGAGACAGATTCTGATGACAGTGACGACTACTGTTACACCATAAACATGGAACCCGAAGTCGTAAATACAGTAAAGCACTCTTTGCCACAAGTGTCACTAAAACTTAACAATGTTAATACATCTCTACTGATAGACACTGGTTCCACAGTAATATTATTGATGAAGAAACCTATCAGAAATTAGGAAAACCCAAGTTACAGAAAAGTAAAGAACCCAACCTGTACCCTATGGCACCAGTAACCCTCTTTGTATACTCGGACAGTGTGAATTACTGATTGAAACAAAACACAAAATTCAGTGCCATAAATTATTTGTCACAAAAGGAAACCATGGATCTCTGATGGGTTATCAAACTGCACAAACAATAAAAATTGGTCAAAATCCTTCAGAACATTTTCAGTAAGATAGATCTTACATCAGGCTATCACCAACTAGAACTCACTCCTGAATCTCGGTCAATCACTACCTTCAACACCCATGTTGGTTTATTCAGATACAAAAGATTGAACTTTGGGATATCTTCTGCCTCCGAAATATTCCAAGCTAGAAACAATTCGTAATGTCATACAGGACATACCCAATGCAAGAAACATCAGTGATGACATTATCATCTTTGGAACCACTCAAGAACAGCATGACAAAACCCTTGAAGCTGTTTTCAGACGTTTGCACGAGAAAGGACTGACCATCAACAAAAGTAAGTGCCTTTTAATCAATCTACAATTAAGTTCTTTGGCCTGGTATTTGGTTCAAAGGTGTTTCCCAGACCCTGCAAAGTCGATTCCATCAGCATGCAACCAAACCCACTAATGTTGGTGAAGTTAAAAGCTTCTTAGGAATGACAAACTACTGCTCTCGTTTCATCAAAGATTATGCAACCATTTCAGAGCCGTTGCGGCGCCTAACAAAAACAAACACCCCTTGGTGTTGGTCAGATGAACAAGAGACCGCTTTTCTTTCCCTTAAAGATAGCTTAACAAGTAACTCAGTGATGAGATATTTCGACCCTCAAAAAGAACTCACAATTATTGTGGACGCAAGCCCAGTCGGACTAGGCGGTACTTTAACACAAGATAATTATGTACTTAGCTATGCCAGTCGATCGTTGACTGAAGTAGAATCACGATACAGTCAAACGGAGCGCGAAGCTCTAGCCATTGTTTGGGCTTGTGAACATTTTGACATGTACACTAACGGTGCACACCATTTTACCGTAATAACTGATCACAAACCCCTCGAGAACATTTGGAAAAAGGCGAATCCATCACCAAGAATAAATACAACGGTGGGGTCTACGATTACAACCTTACAAATTCACCATTTCCTACCAACCGGGCAGTACCAACCAAAGCGATTACTTATCACGACACCCAGAACCAAATGACCAAACGCGCACTAAGACATCATTGCAAGAAAGAGTCGCAGAACAGTATGTTAACTTTCTTGCTATCAATGACTTGCTATCAATGACTTGCTATCAATGACTTTAGATGACATTAAGAATGAAACTAAAAAAGACAAAACTATGCAAAAAGTTATATCGTTGGTTCGTTCATCTCGATGGCATGAAATCAAATCTATAAATGACCCCAACATCGACATGAAAGAATTACAGTTGTTTTACAACGTGCGAGATGAGCTTGTCTGCCACACAGACAATATTTTATTAAGAAATAATCTCATCGTCATACCCTCTGCATTACGTCGTCAAGCCATTGACATTGCCCACGAAGGGCATCAAGGCATAAACCGCACAAAATCATTCATTAGATCAAAGATATGGTTCCCAAGAGTTGATGAACAAGTTGAAGATATAATTAAGAGCTGTATAGCATGCCAAGCAGCAACATACACGAATACGTCTAACATGGAACCTGAGAAAGCATGGGAACACTTAAGTGCTGACTTTTGCGGACCTCTTCCCACAGGGGAATACCTGTTTGTTATCATTGACGAACATTCACGCTACCCGTTGGAGAGATTGTCCAATCGGTCTCAGCCAATACGGTGATTCCAATCCTTGATAAAGTTATATCACAATTCGGATGCCTAAAGTCATAAAACTGACAATGGCGCCCTTTCAACCCCCTCGCATTTGCAAACTATGCTAAATACATAGGCTTCATCCATCGCAAAATAACTCCCTTATGGCCAAGAGCGAATGCCCAAGCAGAATCCTTCAATAAACCCCTAATGAAGTCCATCCGAACAGCGCGCTTTGAAGGCAAGAATTGGCGTCAAGAAATGCATAAATTCCTTAGACAATACCGATCCACACCCCACCCAGCAACAAAGTTCCCTCCATTCCAACTTCTATTTGGCCGAATTCCACGAACAAAACTTCCCGAAATTTCAAACAAGGCTGACCCTGAACCCGCTGCAACAACGCAAGCTAAACTGAACGACAAGTCTGCCAAAGCCAAAGCGAAACAATATGCTGATCGTCGAAACAAAGCAAAGAAAAAAGATTTCAAGGTCGGAGATAAGGTTTTAGTCAAAAGTGAGAAGATGGGTAACAAGTTTACAACTCCATATCAACCCGAGCCTTATACTATCCAGACAAAGAAAGGATCTATGTTTAAAGCAGCCTCGAAAGACAGAGTTGTCACAAGAAATTCGTCGTTCTTCAAGAAAGTCTCAGATTCTACTGACTATGAACAAAAACAACATCATCCAGACTCGGGAAGACCTTCAAGGAAGAAAACTATATCTAAATATTTGGAAAATTTTGTTAGAGATTAGATGTTAACAAAAGAAAAACCTAGACAATTAAGCTAAGTTGTTATTTGTTAAAGAACAAAGCAGGACTCTATTGACCTGACTTTTATTCGAAAGGGGGGAGGAATGTTGTGTTCTGCATAAATTATGCATGTTTAGTGAATGTTCACGTGACTAGGAAGGAGTTCGGAAGCACATGTTTAGAGGAATATACCTGGATTGTACGAACGCTTACTTTGAGATTTTATTAATAAATACCACACTATATAATAGTAGGTTATTGTATAAAATCACTATTATTGTTATCTCATTTTAGGTGCTCTTGTGGAAATTGCTCTGTAGCCTTGCTTCAAAATGCTAACGAGTGTTTGTGTTGTCAAGAAATGGAGAAATGCGTAGAGTCCTTATCAGATGAATGGGTGCTGCAAGATATGGAAACTGCTCCACAATGCATAACACTACATCCAGCATTTAACACGGTATGCCTCGAAAGATGGTCATTGCGCCATTGCGGTTGGCAGTGGGAAAATACAGAACCATTGATAAAAAAAGTTATCAGCAAATTGGTTCAGAGGAGGCGTAAGTTAAATCATAGGCGGATTTTCAGATTTTGCTCTGGGGGGGGGGGTGCCGAAAATTTAGGGGGGTGCCAAAAATTTAGGAGGAGGTGAGCGACAGGGTGCATAGTGTCGTTGAGCAAGCTGCAGCAGGGGTCTGGGGGTTAGAGGGCGAAGCCCCCAGAAAATGTTGAGATTTTTGGTCTTACTTAGTTCCCCCCGCACCCCCCAGAAAATCCGCCTATGAGTTAAATTCAATTGAGAATAGTCAACCTTGTATTTTTTATTGTGATTGTTAACACTTAGTTGAAATGGTTTCTGAAAGCCAACTAATAAACATCAACTGTATGTGTTTAGTTGTGTCTTTGCAATTGTATTATAAATTGATAGGGATAGGTCACTTAGAATAGACTTGTCCTACCATATATCATAACTTCAAATTGATAATGTCAAAATTTCATTGATAGGTTCATGAGAAGTCTGGCATATCGGCAGTTTATACACCTTGTGTATGACCGTGTAATAAAGCAAGTTCCAACTAAAAGACAACAATGAAGGCTTTTGTTGGCTTTGAAGATGAGGAAATGGATGACTAAGAAATACAAAACAAACTATCCATAGAAGAACTGGGAACATTATGGGGCTATACGCCTTTTCGGGGCTCACGATGCCATCTTTCCAAGTGGGGCAAACACAATGGTAAAGCCATTATCTTGTTCCAATGCGAATGCTTGTCCCTAGAGTCATGCTATTGTTGCTCTATTATGTTTGCCCCACTTGGCAAGATGGCATCGCAAACCCCGAAAAGGCGTATCTGAGTAAAAAATTATGAACAAAATATATTGTTGAATCTAATCTGTAGATACTGCATAAAAGTTCCTCATCCCTCAATTTGTTTAGCAAAATCACTGTATTAACTAAACCATTAGCTGAAAATGTGCCCAGATGCACCCTACCTTAGTATTTTACTTTGTCTAAGGCCAGACGATTTAACTGTTAGTGGTAGAGTACTGCCAGTTAATGGGTTAACAAAACTATATACCAATGTCTCAGGACCCTTTTTGAAATACAGTTGTTACCATCACTGATTAGGCTTCCTGTATAATTATTAAAAATTATTTTGTTGACCCATTAGCCGGCATGCAGATGCACCCTACTTTAGTATTTTACTCTTTCTAACACCAGGCAATTTTACTCGATGATGGTAGGGTACTGTAAGTTAATGAGTTAATCTCTAAATAGCTTCCCAGCTATGAGACTATTTATGAGAATTTAGTTTTTATCAAGACTATACACTTCCTCCAATCACACAGTTGATTTACAGTCCCTGATGATAACCTTTAGGCATATTCAGCCTGCATATTTTTTGGGCAGTCCTTCACATTCTTGTGCCCTTTCATGGGATTCTTGCATGATCTGCAGTCTTTTTCTTTTTGGAGCAACAGTTGTTGAAAGGGGCTCAGTCACTAAAATACAAGAAATGTAATTCATTAAATGAACCAACAGAAAATATGTCCACAATGTTAATGTTGCAATTAACCCATTAATTAGCAAGACCCTCAGCCAAGCATATTGCAGTTCAATAGATTAATGCAACTACAAGTATTTCTTTAGTGTACCTTGCATAGTCCGAGGGACCTCTTGCACAACCATAGCCTTTCTCCACATTTCTGTTGCTTCCTTTCTTGGTTGCTTTACCAGCATGGTGTTCATGTGAGCAGGTGTCATGCTCACAAGCTCTTCTCTTGCTGCGTTCAATTTTTTGTTCAACTTTCCATGAACAAAAGTGTTGAAAATTTCTTCGACATAATCTAGTGGACATAATGTAGTCATTTTTAGTATTTAATTAAGAGGGACTACTTGGTGGATCCTAAACTGATTTTCTTACCATAATTTGGCTTCAATTTGACATTTTGCACAGTAGCCTTCCCATCTTTAAATTTTGGGTAAACTACTTTAATTTGTTCACTGCCATCTTTATTTTTTTGTCTTTCCGATGCAGATTGTTGTTGAAGTGAATAGCTGCAATTATGTGTCTGAAAAACAATAATGGCATGATATGGATAAGCACAGTTAATTTAGTGTTATTGGTTGTAAACTGGAATATTCTAGTACAGTGTCCTGATCAATGAGCTACCAAATCCTGAGTTTCCAAGGACTGCAGTAACCACAAATTAGGTATATTTGGCAAGCGCAAATTATTATAACTAGCATGAGCCAGGCGTGAGCCTAATATATGTGTATATATGAACTTGTGGTTACATAACTCAGTCGTGAACGTGCTGAAAACATCAGGATTGCAGAACTGCATGTTCTCAAATACTGTATGTATATATAATTTTCATGATGTAGTTTACCTGCAGCATAGTCCTTGATATGAGTAGGCTATCATTTTGGGGATGCTCTCTCGAGGAGGCGCAGACGGCAGTCTCATGACTTTCGACGCGTGGTTCGCCGCAATCGCTGCACCCCTTCTCAATACCGTACGACTAACGAAAGTCGTTCCAGGAATCGATATAAATGGAGTTTCAAAATCCTCGGCCTTAAAATGCTGTGAGCAAAGCCGCGAGCTTGCAGTTGGCGACCATTTCGCCCGTTTTGTTCGCACAAATGCAACCCAACATCGCCGTCTTTTCTTGTCTAAATCGTTTTCTTCTGGAAACTTATGAAGACCAATATTCTTGGAAGGGTCAGGAAGGTTCGAACAACGGCCAGCTACACATCTATTGGGCATGTTTTCGTTGAAAATGCAGTGAAAATACCAAGCTCAATAGTGGAGAATAACGGAGAAGATGTAAATATGAGATTAGGTTACTCGCGCTACGTCACTAGGCCCAATCCCTCGAGATATAATCGCGCTCGGCCAAAAGAGAAATCATGCAAAAAATGCGTTGTTTTGGTACTTTTAAGGCTCAGAAAAACACACAAAAATACGTTAAAATGGAAATTTTTTTTAAATGCCACTATTTAAGGGTTCTACTGTACATTTATGATATAAAAAAAATTGGGTGATAGGCACTTTAAGCTTTTGTGTTTTTCACGAGTGATAGTTTACACTAGCAACCAATGCATCAAAATATCGCCTGTATAGATTTCACTAAATAAACACTTGAAACTTTGTAAGCTTATAAATTACGAAAGCTTTATGTTTCAAACACAGTACGTTTCTACAACGATCATAACAACATCTCTCTAGCGACATTGCTTTGGATTTCGCTCGTTAAGAAATACACTTTATACAATGGCTCACGAGTATCAGGAGAACATTTTGACATTCGGTTTCATATAGTTGGATGTTTGTTGATACAATTTCTACTCTATAGGAGAGATCAATTTGTGGCTGAGCTAGAGGACGAGGAGGTCAACCGCCAGCTTTGTTCGTTGGCTGTTGATGAAATGTTTGATTCTTGGTCGCCAGAAACCCAACAGCAAGTGCTAGACGAATGAAATGATTGGCAAGACGATGTCGAAACAACCGCGGAAAACCTGTGCTGTGCTGTGTAGAATGTGATAAAGTTTTCACACGTTCAGCCGACTTGAAGCGTCATTTCTCAACAATGGATTGCCTACATGGAAAGCCTGACTCATCATCGACAAAACAGATATTCCATTTGTTAGAAGAAATACATGCGAATGCAGTGGATTCTGAAGTGCAATAACTTTGCGAAGAATTATGCTGTGGATGTAAAATCGATCACCCAAGTCGAAGGTATAGTAACACGACTGCATTATGATGGACCAGCATGAGAGATGGCAAATGTATGGTTTACAAGCGTTTGAAAGAGTGAGAAAGAAGTGCTTGGTTTGGTATAAATTCGCTCAGGTCACGAGAGTACTAAAACTGAAGGTTGAAAGATATGTGTTCGAACATTTGCGACAATTGGAGAAAGATACAGATTCCGCGTTTGTCTATTCGTTAATGGAGTTACATGAGAGCGCTGACCACCACGAGCTACAGTGTGTCTTAAACTATTTATGTCATGGGAGACGGGAGTTTTACCAAGAGGAACCGCTAGAGTCTGTTACCGAGACTATATTTTCTTTAGCATCTATTTTGATATATACTGTGAAGGCGACAGGCGAACAATTCAAGAGTCATGAGACGAATCATAAGAAAGCTTATCTTAGGAGAAAAAAACTTGTAGAAGAAGTTAGTGAGCAGTCGTAGTTGTTATATTGTCTTAGAACTAAATGTATGATTTTAAATAAATGTTCTCCAACTTTGCCAACAAATGTTCGCCAATGGGACTTTTAAAACTCAACGCCATACCATTCGGCCACACAGAAAAGCATAGCAACAAACAAAAAACTAACACAATTTTATGCCTTGCTATGTGTTGTTAGGCTGTAATTATGATTATCTAGCTAAACAGATTTATTGCTTAAACACATGCTTAAATTTATTTTACAACGTAGTAAGGTTTACAAATTACGTTTGCAACTTCATGGACAGTTCTGTGTTGCTAGCACTCTTTTCATCTTTGTTTTGGATTTTACTATTTTAGTCGAGGATTTTAATATAAAACGGCTTCAACAAACTTTAATAACGTTCCAAGAGTGCAATGTGGAAAATCTGTTAGAAATAGACCACCAAAGAAACTATATTAAAATTCTTTACTAAAATAGTAAAATCCAAAACAAAGAAACGAAAGTGGGCTAGCAACAAAGAACTGTCCAAGAACTGTCAAACGTAACTTGTAAACCTTAACGTTAACGTTGTAGAATAAATTTTAAGCAGTAAATGTGTTTAAAAATTAATTATGTGTATATATTTATCGACGAACAATGTACATTGTACAATATTTCACTGTCCTATAATTAAATATTCTCTTCTTATGCATATTGTTTAGCTAGATAATCTTAATCACTACTAATGACGTACAAACGAGTTGCAACCTAACAACACATAGCAAAGCATACAATTGTGTTAAGTTTCTGTTTGTTGCTATGCTTTTCTGTATGGCCGAATGGTATGGCGTTGTGTTTTAAAAGTCCCAATAAAGAGGGTTAGAGTCCTTCACTTGACGAACAATTATTTATAATGATACATTTAGTTTTAAGACAATATAACAACTACGACTGTTCACTAACTTGTTCTACAAGTTTTTTCTCCAAATATTCTTGATCAGCTTTCTTATGATTCGTCTCATGAATTTTAAATTGTTCGTCTGTCGCCCTCAAAGTATATATCAAAATAGATGGTAAAGAAAATAAAGTCTCGGTAACAGACTCTAGCGGTTCCTCTTCGTAAAACTCCCGTTTCCTTTGACACAAATCATAATGCAGTCGAGTTGTCTTAATGCAATCTTGGGTGATCAATTTTACATCCACAGCATAATTCTTAGCAAAGTTTTTGCACTTCAGAATCCACCGCATTCGCATATATTCCTTCTACAAATTGAATATTTGCTTTGTTGTCACGAGTCAGGCTTTTCATGTAGGCACTTCATCGTATAGCAGTTGAGAAATGACGCTTCAAGTCGGCTTAACGTGTGAAAACTTTATCACATTCTACACTATGGAATCAGAGGAATATGTCTACTGTGGTTTATAAATTATTTGCAGGAAATAACTCAAATTGTCAAATATAAGCAACATAGGTAAACTGAAATGAATGTTATGATTGGAGTCCCACAAAGTTCAATTCTCGGACTACTATTATTTCTAATATACATAAATGATTTTGAAAATTGTAGTAACATTCTTTCTTTTGTTTTATATGCCGATGATACAAATGATCTTTATTCAAATTCGTGCTTGAAAACGTTATCTAGTACTGTACAAAATGAAATGAATAAGATAGTGGAATGGCTAAATGCCAATAAATTATCAATCAACACATCCAAAACAAAATTTATCTTTTTTAAATAAAAAAATAAGTCCTTGGATCAAGAGATCACTTTAGAAATAAAATATAATATTATTAAACAAGCATCTTATGTAAAGTTCTTGGGTGTAGTAATTGATCAAGATTTGACATTTATTAGCTCAGTTTTGAAAAACATAATTAAATCTGCCGGTCTAATTGCAAAATGAAGACATTTTACAAACAAAAACACTTTAAAATTGGCATACTATGGATTAGTCTATCTATACCTCACGTACGGAAATTTAGTTTGGAAAAATACCTACCCAACAAGGCTTCAGAAGTTACTGAATGTGCAAAATAAATTTGTTCGATTAATTTGTTTTAGATTTAACCATTATTTTTAGATTTGAAAATCTTGAACATTTACAAAATCAATGATTATCTATGTACTTTATTCATGTATCGTCTCAATTATTGTCAAAATTTTCCGGACTTTTATAATGATTGCTTCAAACAAAATAACGAACTAAACAACTATAATACGTGAAATTCTACCAAGTTACACGTGAGCTATAAAAGAACAAACTGCCGTAAAAATACCATATTTAACAAAGGAGTTTCTTTATGAAATTTTCTTGATGACGAAATTAAAAATACAAAAACTTATTTCTCTTCTAAGAAAAAAGCAAAATCCCATTACTTATTGTCTAATTGATGTAACTTATGTGATAAATTTGAAACGAGATCGGAGTTCCATAGCGTCAACACAAGACACAAGAACAATTTAGATATTCCACAGTATAGTTCGGCTTCTGGTCAACGAACATTTAATTTCCGAGCAGTGACTATATGGAACGAGCTTTCCAAGAAATATTAAGGATATCGTGACTCTTGGTCAT
The DNA here is from genome assembly GCA_016169945.1 of Trachythela sp. YZ-2020. NCBI lineage: Eukaryota > Metazoa > Cnidaria > Anthozoa > Malacalcyonacea > Clavulariidae > Trachythela > Trachythela sp. YZ-2020. Next base: position 444,283 of record JADLSH010000212.1, on the reverse strand, counting down.
TTTAAATCGGAATATAAACGTATTTTATTACATGAATTTTTAGATAGTAATAGACTAGAATAGATAGTATATATACTATAATGAAATTGTGATATCTTGTATTTTATTCAATGTGATTGTAATGTTAGTCTAGCGTTCATAAGTTGTTTTTTAATAACATTTAATGATTTTGTAATTAGATACTGAAAAGCCCTATGTAACAATGAGTATGTAACAATGTATAATAATAATGATAAAAAATAAAGATCTTAGCCTTAGGAACACTAATGACAGTAATGTACTATTTTATATCTTAATACTTTTTTATCATTCAAATTGTTGTAAGTAGTTTCTGTATGTAAATAATTTCTTCTTTTATAAAGTCTTTTATCACTCGGAATCCTAAAACTACGGCCTTACAATAAAAGTCCAACAGGAGATCCAAAGGTCAATAGCCCATTATACTCTTGTAATTATTTTTTATCACTTGTGAATATTTTGTGGGCAAAAATTAATAATAATAAAAACAGAACACAGTCCTAGATATACTGTGAAGGGTTTGATCGATTTAAGTCTAAAACTTTTTAGATTGAATCCAATTGAATCCTGCCATTTACTCAGTTCACGAACTTAAACAGCCGTACAGCTGGACATATTTTTGCCTTGTTTTGCAATTTTGCCATGGCAACAATGACATTGTCAAAATCGAGTTCTAAATATTCCATAGCTGTCGAATATTGCTGCCGATTAGAACAGAATGCGCTATCTGCATGAATAGACCTCTATTGTAGAGATGTTGGGAAAGTATGCCCAACTGTAGGGAGCCACCTTAACAAAAATCCAACTATATCAAACCGAATGTCAAAATCAACTTACCAAACGTTCTCCTGATACTCGCGAGCCATTGTATAAAGTATATTTTCTTAACGAGTGAAATCCAAAGCAATATTGCCAGAGAGAGATGTTGTCATGATCGTTGTAGAAACGTACTGTGTTTGAAACATAAAGCTTTGGTAATTTATACGGACGATGAGCTATTGTGATGAAAATGCGAAGCAAGCATTAAACGGTTATTTCGCCCAAACAAGTCGTTTGAGTTAAAGCGCTAATTAATTAAGCTTTGGTGTTTTTCGCGATTGGTAGTTTACATTAGCAGCAAATGCATCCAAATTTTAATGTTTATAACGCCAAAACTACATACAATGAAAACTGTGCTTGTAAATCTCGCTTGTATAGACTTCACTAAATAAACGCTTGAAACTTTGAAAACTTATTAGGTTAAGCGTCACTATATTGGTTGTCTAAAAAAAGAAACACTTCACTAGATAGAAGATTTAAGGAGTTTATAAATCCATGCGATATTTTTACACACAAAATATGCTGAACTCAGCAAAATTCACCTAGTCTGGTTGCGTGACGTCATTGCATATTAATGAGGGTTGAGTGGTCTTAAAGGAGTTAAACCGAGTTGTATAATTAATGAATGTTTATGTTAATGATGATGCGGCATAACATATTATGCCAAAGATGAGTGCGCCGCCCACGTCGCTTCATACCGCCTCAAGCCGCCTCAAGCCGCCTCAAGCCGCCTCAAGCCGCCTCAAGCCGCCTCAAGCCGCCTCAAGCCGCCTCAAGCCGCCTCGCGCCTCGCGCCGCCTCGCGCCGCCTCGCGCCGCCTCGCGCCGCCTCGCGCCGCCTCGCGCCGCCTCGCGCCGCCTCGCGCCGCCTCGCGCCGCCTCGCGCCGCCTCGCGCCGCCTCGCGCCGCCTCGCGCCGCCTCGCGCCGCCTCGCGCCGCCTCGCGCCGCCTCGCGCCGCCTCGCGCCGGCTCATACCGCCAAATGTCGCCTCATACCGCCAAATGTCGCCTCACAAAAGGAAGTCGACCGGTACCTATATTACTACTAATACACTGTAATCTAACAATATGATTCATAAGCCAAGCATGCGCCTTCATATCTGGCGCGTAATGTGTTTTCACCAAATCAGTTTCTAGCAACGCTTAAAACCAGTTGTTTCATTTATGAATGGAGGAGTAGGCGGCCAATATATGTATAATGCATTCATAGCACTATACTTGTGCATTTCCAATGATATAATTCACGGAAAGAAAAGATTACACCTATTGATCACACGAAAAGTGAAAAAATTCCGCACTCCAACCTCTATGAAACAGGTTTCTTGTTTAGTTGATAAAAATAATAAAACACGGTAAACTGTAAAATGCATTTTTAAAGAGCGAATACAAATACTAATCAAATTTTTAGAAAGCAAAATAACAAATCATATCATAAACATGTTTAATATAAGTTGGTATATTTACTCGCGACTATTTCATAAAAGTATTCTAATTCACTAAGGAAGGGCGAAGACCAAAATAAAAAACAAGAATCCTTTAAATAGCACAACGGTAAAATTTTACTTCATGTCACCCATAGTCGATGAGTCGAGATCTTAAACCTACCACTGGTTATTAATATCTTCATATTTTCAGCATCGTCAAGATATATTGCCTTGGCAATTTTACAGTATCTTTCCACAGTTCTCCCATCCACTTTATCTCGAGATTTGGAGCTCTTTAAAAAGACTTTTTCTAAAATAATACAAGAGAGAAAAATAATAGCGTTGCAAATACCATACAGATTGAACGCCGTCATGAGATATGCAATCACTAGCTATATACAACACGTTTGCTACTGCGCAATACATACTACCAACTCGAGTCGTATATGAGCTGGTATACGATGAGTAGTTCAAGCAATCAGATTGCAGAATAGCTCTTGCATATACAGTGAATGGATATATTATATATTCCAAAAACCGGCATCTTATACAGTCCATTACCAAAAAATTACAAATGCTAATATCTAAATTACTCAAATGAAATGAAATCTCTTATATGAGCAATCTGACATAGATATTTATAACACCCGACATGCTTCAAAAAAATCTATTTGTACTATCATCATCAAATATAATTACGGTAAATTTTCCGTTTTAAATTAAAAGGAATTACAATTTGGAATAACCTGTCAAATGACATAAGAGATTTTTCATATTTGAAATTTAAGAAGTATGTAAAACATAATTGTTTCTTGACCTATACATAGATTTTCATTTGCTCTAGTGGATCAATACTTAATCTTAATACTGCATGTATTCTCACATATTTATACAAACTATATTAAATTAATTATTTATTATTGTTACATTTTATTGTTTGACTGGATAATGCTAGGAATATAAAAATATCATAGACTGACCACATATTCTATATTTCTAATTAATTTAAAGGAGTTGGCTTAGAAAACTTTTAGTTACTCCAGCTTCCCAACACCATTGTAATAATACTTATATTTATTAATGTCAACCTGTCCTCTGTAAGAAAAAGGTGTGAAATAAAGATTGATTTTTTATATGAGGGGGCGAAATATCTTTCGACCCCCAAAAATAAAATAATTTTCATGAAAATGATGGAAACAGCTTTGTTCCCTTAAACAGCTTAGTTCTCCACACACTAGGACCAATAGCTGCATAACATTTGACGGAGTAGGTCGAACTGATATTCCATAAAATTTTCGATAGTTGTATAGAGTCGAGAAATATAGCTTTCGTTCTGAGTGCAAATATCAGTATTTTCAAATACTTCCGATGTCACCAGACTATCAGAACTCAGAAAAGACCATTTGCGAATTGCTAATACAGATATAAACGAGAACAGTAATATAAAAGGAAGAACAAGTTGCGTACGGCATTGCTCTGGGGCCGCCATCTTGACACGCAAATCTTCGCTAAATGTCGGCATCGTGAGAAATTTTGGGCGGAAAATTTGAACGTGCGCGCGACTAATGATAATGCGCGTCAGCAAACGATCGAACACGCCATTATAACGAACTGAATTTTAATCGCCAGTTGATTGCCTTGCAAGAGGCATGAAACTTTAACCGTATCCAGACTGGGCTTTTTTCGGTCTTTTGGGACTGGGGGGGGGGCGGAAAGTGCCCGCGGTCAATATCTCCAGAAGCATTTGGTGTATTCCGAGGATGGATGGTATGCATTGTTCAAGTATGTGTTACACTTATGTTGTCACGGCAGCAAATTATGTCGTCATTAAGACGTCATTAATTGCAAAAATCACTAATTTTTAGAATTTCCAGAACAATTTTTCTTATTGAAATTTTTAGCTGTAATGGTGAGATTCAACGGATCTGAGATCTGCGAGCTTAATTGTCGGACTTTTCATCCTAGACGCACTCAAGAAACGCTTTGGCACATATATGTTAGCTTATACCGCGATGATGGTTTGGCTGCCCTTAAGACAACATTGGGCAGACTTGCGGATAAAGGGAGGGAAGATATCGTCAGCATTTCTGAAGATTTTGGGCTCAAAATCACAGCGCAAACCAACATGAAAAGCGTGAACTTCCTTGATCAGACATTTGACTTAACGAACGGTAAATACAAACCATACCGGAAACCTAATGACCCGCTTTACATTAACCGACTATCAAACCACCCACCTTCCATCACACGCCAACTGCCACACTACATCAACAAACGCATTAACAAACTATCATGTGACAAAGAAACATTCGACACAGCGTCCCCACTTTACAACGTCGACGCTCTAAAGCAAAGTAACTTTGACACAGACTTAACGTACACACAAACTCAAGGCAACTCTAACTCTCAAAGACGAAACAGACAACGGAACATAATAATTATGGAACAACCCGCCATATAGCAAAAACGTCAGAACGAACGTAGCACGGATTTTTTTAAAACTAATTGACAAACACTTGACAAATTCATTTGGCCTCCACACTGTATGCGTGAACTACAGCTGTGTAACTAACATAAAAAACGTTATCCGCAAACATAACAAACGCATCCTAGCTCGAAACAATGCAAAAAACGACATAGCAAACAATCAAACTTCCACGTGCAATTGCAAGAAGTCAAATGAATTCCCACTTGCTGGAAAGTGCATGAAAAAGAGCATTGTATATAGCCTACCAAGCGGACGTCACTACGGATAACCCCAATGAAAAAAAAAAGGTATATCGGGATTACAGCGAATAAATTTAAAGTAAGATATCGCAACCATCTCAAGTCTTTCCGTAACGCGAAGTATGCTAATGACACTGAGCTATCCAAACATGTTTGGAAACTGAAAATGGAAAACAGACAGTTTAACATCAAGTGGTCTGTAATTAAGCAAGTAGCGACGTATAAACCCGGTGCAAGAAGATGCAACCTGTGCCTTCAAGAAAAATTACTCATCATGAAGGCGCGGAAAAAACATAAACACTATCTAAATAAACGACCAGAATTATTCACAAACTGCCGACATGCAACTTAACACCTAATTAGACATACAGCCCATTACCAGAAATATGGGACAAGATGGCGACGCACATGCGCATATTGCCCTAATATGGCGACCAAATATTACTATAAACTATATGGGAGTTGTTATAAATATCAAATTTTCACCTACTTTATTCAAATATTTCATGGTTGCGGAGATCGATAATAGTAACAACAGGAATAAGCAATGTTTGTAAACCAAAATCGCAAGTATTTGTCCACGTCTAGGTACTTCCCGAGATCGACGTCTTTTCATTGCCATTTCGATGCATTGTACAGTATAATCTATAGTAATTAGGTCATACATGAGGTAAAACTCCGTCGGATAGGCCAATATCCTTGCGGGCGATGCAAACTGCGGAGATCGCGATGAATTTGCCGATGTTTGATCTGTTAATACAGCTAAATAAAGTGGCGGTTATCCCACGGCAAACTACTTCCAAAATCGTTTGAAAATTTGCCTTTTTGTCGTTATAGTAGTCGTCAGTACGGCCATCTTTAAATCAGTCTTTGAGCGCAAAAGACAATCTAAAGTGAAATTGTTATGCTCTTTCGAGCAGCCATGTTGTTGTTTATTAGCAGGGATAGTCCCCAGTCTTTTACCGTACAAAAACTGGGAGATTTGCGTGATTTCTTGACTTCGTTTCGTGCTCAAACAGCAGTTTGCGTGAATATATTTGGCGGGTTTTTTAAAATATATTCCGCGATTATTATTAAAATCAAACTTCGATATGTCGGATATTCTTGAGGATTACAAGAAAAGAAAGGTAGATTGGAAATTAAAATTTAGTTCCGAAGCCCCTCTTAGGTATGTTAGACGGCAAGTAGACTTAGCAAACGAGATTTTATTTTGCGTAGAGATTCCATGGCCCTTGCTGCGTTTGTGGAGCAACCTTCTTGCTACTACTTCCGGGCAAAATGTAAATTACGTTGATTTACTCAATTCAACTGTGACTGATGCATGGTTTGTCTTAAAGAGCGAACGTGTGGAGGAATTACTTCGCAAACAGTCGTCAGTTGTAAAAGTTACCTATAAAAGCACAAACGGTAGAAAGCGGACACAGCTAGATGACAAGATGTATAAGCTCAGTATTAAAAGGGGAGAGGTAGAGTCTATCGATGTTGTTAAATCGGAAGCAACTAAGAGCAATCAGGAGCTTGAAGAGTTCAAAAAGAAATGTGTTGATTTGGAAGAAGAGAGAAACAAGCTATTAGAAGAGATGATAAAAGAGAAAGATAATATGGAACAGGAAATATCTGACCTGAAAGAAGTAAACAAGGAGTTGCTAGACTATATTGAAACTTTAGAAAAGAGAGACTCCTTAAAATGTCAGGGTAGAAAGATCGACGAACTTGGTGCCAAGCAGTCAGGGAGGAAACTCCAACTGTTAAAAAATAAAGCACAATGTGCTTTATGGTTTCTTAAGAGCTTTGGCCTTGAAATTAGCCAAATTAAATTGAAAGATGGAGAGGGTAGTAACTACTCCATTAATTACACTGCAGACCATGGTGCCCCCTCTAATTCAAGTGAAAATGATAAAGAAAAACTTGAACAAGTTCTCTTTCTTTTGGACAAATTTTGTGTTGGAGATGCGGTTTATCACGAACTTACCATTTTGTCAGACGATATACCCAAGTCATATCTGGTGAAACAATTGAGAGGAAAAATGAACAAAACATACCACATTGAAAGGACTCGGGGGTATGCTGGTGCAAGGCTTAATTTTACCTCCACACTGAGAGACCATGTGCAAGAGCTATTGGCTCAGCAACCAGGTTTGAGCGATGGTGTTGTGCAAGTAAAGTTAAGTGGTGATGGTGCACGTATGAGCCGGTCCACCAATTTTATGATGTTTTCATTTGCCCTTCTACAACAAGATAATGTTATGTCATCTAAGAGTAACAGAACTGTTGCCATTATTAATGGAAAAGAGGACTATGCAACTCTTAAGACAGCTCTTCCTGACTTTTTCAAGGAGGTCAATGCTCTCATTGAGAAAGGTACCATACTCGTTGACGAGAAGGAAGTCAAGTTGGAATTTTTTTTGGGTGGGGATTACAAATTCTTGTTGATGATCATGGGATTGAATTCAGCAAATGCAGACTATGCATGTTTGTGGTGTGAAATCCACAAGCAATTCAGATGGGACACAAGCAAGGATTTGTTATTTTACAATACTGGGGACCTTAAAAGGACCCTGGACAAGATTAAGCAGAAATGTCAAAGCAAGAGCTCCAACTGTGGCTGCATTAATCCTCCCCTGATCAATATAGACTTGGACCATGTTGTCGCTGACGAGTTACACCTCCTACTGAGAGTAACGGACAGAATGCTCCAAAATGTTATAGATGAAATTTTGGAAAAGGATGCAATTGAAGACTTTAACAAGCCAAATGGACAGCCTAAAGGAATACTATTAAACAAGTTTGTTACAGATGTAAATGAACTTGGTGTAACATTTTCTGTCTGGTACAAGAAAAATGCAGATGGCTCAAGTAGCAAAGTTTTAGAGTATACAAGCCTTGTTGGTGCACAGAAAAAGCTGCTTTTAAACAAACTGCCTTCCAAGTTGCACAATTATCTACACTCTGATACTGCTGCCACTGTAATAAAAATATGGTGTGATTTCAAGGAATACTATGATTTAATATCTGATATTAATTTGACCAGTGACTTATGTAACACCGTATTTGAAAAAGCAAAACAGTGGCTGGAGTTATTCTGTTCTATAAGAGATGTTCGAACTGGGTACAAGAGAGCAAATGTTACTCCATACATGCACATTATGTGTTACCATGTTCCATTTTTCATGCAAATGCATGGTTGCTTCAAAAAGTTCACTGGTCAAGGAGTCGAGAAAAACAATGACGATGCGAAGAGGATTTTATTTCAAAAATCGAATAAATGGGACGCGGCAAAAGACATCCTTTTTCTGGAGAGTAGGCAGTGGGAGCTTAAGAAGCATGAGAGGAATAAGGCCAGCTACACTAAAAGAAACTGTGAGTACTGGGATGTTGAGATCAGTCAAAAAAGGAAAAAGAGTAGGCCTCTTGTAGAAGCTCCCATTATTCAGGAAGATGACCAAGCTGATGTTGCAACTGGTTCAGTTGATTTCAACAGCTTCACAGTTGTTCAGTTACGAGAAGCGATCAAGACCAAGGGCATAAATCAAAGAGGACTTTCAAAATTGAAGAAAAGTGAACTTATATCTCTCCTTGAAACTTCTTGAAAGGTTCAAGGAGAGATATATGAGGGACCGTAGCATGGCCCACCCCCTCCAACTCAATTATTTCCAGTGACCCACCCTCAAATAATGAATTTTTTCCTAGTGATCCCCCCCCGGCCCTCCATAAAAGAAATTGAAAAATATGTGTGCCCCCTCCCCCCCCCCCCCCTCCGTCGACAAGAAAAGAAAGAATTTCTGTCGGAAGAGGTAAAATATTTTGACGAAAGCGGACAGATATCGAAACGTGCCCCCCCCCCAAAAAAAGAGGGCCAGCTACGGGCCTGGTTTGTATATATTAAAATAGGTTGGTTATAGACATAGAAATTATTAAAAACTTGCAATGTATAAAAGCTATTTTAAATTTCATATAAAGCTGTACATGTTGTGATTTTTCACTCGGTAAAAAGCAAAGTCAATTTTTTTGCCTGACCCACCTCTCCTTCACAAAAATGTTCGCACGACCTACCCTTTTTCGCCCATTTTTTTTTTCGGGTGACCCACCCCCTATTTCCACCAGCCCAGTGAGCCCACCCTCCCGGAAAAGTGAAAAGTTTACTCTTCAAATATGGCACCATTAAGGTGCCATGCACCCTACTTAAATATTTTACTCTGTCCGATGCCAGGCAATTTGATTCGTCAAGGGGGGAACTTTCTGTGTCTTATTAATCCATTATAAGTCTCAATGTGTCCAAATGTTCCCTTGTCTATTATTTACGGGAGGATTTGCGAATTAAGGGCAGCTTCCTGAATATTAATGCTTAACAGAGTATGATGATCAAGCCACATTACTATATCTATGATATAATTATGCAGTAAACCCAATGCGGCCCATGTCATGCTTGTGCTGCACTCGGCTACAAGCCTACAACCATAGAATGTTTCAGATTTTAATATGTTCAATCCTGGTCGTACTTTCAGCATATTTAAACACATTAAGGTTAAGCAATATGAAGCTGCAACTTTACCACTTGAGCCACCTTTGCATAGTGACAAGTAAAATGAGAATAAGAAATTATAAATCAAAGTGCTAGTATAAAAATATGTATATATTATTTATAAACAATTTTCAACATTTTTGTATATCAAGGGAGATTTTATGTACATAACTGAAATAATTATCCAATAAAATGTCAATAATACACTATATACAATTTTAAAACCTAACCTGGAACAGTTGCAGAAAAGCAACTATAGGTCCTCTGGCAGGAATCGAACCTGCGATTCACCGGAATTGCAGGGCCGCAGATTCAATTCCTGGTGGAGGGCCTATAGTTGCTTTCCTGAAATTGCTCCTGGTTAGGCCTTAAAATTGTACTTTTTCACTCAAAATATCCATACATGCAAAACCTTGAACATTTAGTTCTATCGAGCAAGATGACCAAAATTCTTTATCTTATAAATAAGCTAGTTTAATTATGCATATACATTACACTTCTCAGTACACAAGTGGTATAGCTTAAAAGTGGGATCCCTGCTTTTTTAATTGATACAGTTTAAATGGATAGATATTAAGAGCAAGAAGATGCAATTTTAATAAAAGTTAAAGAAATTTTTTCTATGTGAGACCGAGGCGTTTCCAAGATCTTTTCCCCCACTTTTTGAAAATTCCTAGGTGTGCGACCTAGAAATGCTCTCATCTTCACTGGAAACCTAACCTTGGCTCCATCTCCATGTAGGTCATGGACGCAACTCCAGTTGGCTGGCAATTTACATTTTGAGAAGTCCTTCTCCTCAAATAATGTCCAAGCTCGTTGCTCAGCTGGCCTCCCTTTTCCATTAAATAAGAAGCCATATACATCATGCCTGAACTCTATAGTCAGCTTCTGTACTGCCCATTTGTGTTTCAAGGCAAGCATCACCTCAGATCTTAGCCTGTCGACACAGGCCTCAACCACATCAGATGGGGGATGAGGATTGTTAAAGTACCTAGGGTAGAGAATATGCATCACAAAACATGTCTTGTTTCACAGGTTTAACATCAATTTGCTTCATAGAAATAAATGGAAAGTTTTGACTATAAAATTTGGTCTTATATTAACAAGATTTCCCGTTTTTATTATTTCTTGAGAATTTAAACAGAAATACGTAATCATTCATATTCTCACGATATTCAGAAAGCGACTTTCATATTAAAGAGAATTTATGGGAGAGCTTACCTGAAGGAAGCTGGAGAAATGTGCTCTTCTGGCTCCCAAGTATTTTGGAAAGAGCTAAACCCCTTCCACTTCACCAAGTATTTAGATTCCTGAAACAAATGAAATGTTCGAGGTTGAAACTTCAACATATATTATATAAAAAGCAACTGTTAGGGCGCTGGTATTGTAATAACAAGTTTTTAATCGATAGTTTGTCTGAGTGTGACAATGTGTCATTGTATGATATTAAGAAATGTCTTTTACGCACCTTTTTATCCGTTCTTCGCGCGATCAAACGTTCGGCTTAATAAACGCCAACTACCCGACGTCTTTTCTTTGCCTTTCTTTCGTCGATCAGAATATCCACCGAACTCAAATTGTTGAGAACACTGTACGGGACAGAGCCTTTCTTTGAAGATCTAGTAGTCGCCATTGTGTTTGCTCAAAAATTTCCTAAATTCTATTATCAAGCGACTTTCCGCTGACTGAACGCGGCCGCAAAATGTCCCATATTTCTGGTAATGCGTAGTATTTATTATTGAATAGTGAAATATATCTGTCAGTTGCCTGATCATCGCAATAGCGTGAAACTCAGAGCAGCGACAACAACATTCAAACCTTTATTGTATACATATATACGGGTAAACTGCCTGATGATTCTTTTACAGATGAAACAGCCTGTTGCAGACAAGTTTTGAGGTAAGCGAAAATCTATATACCATGTGTCTGAGTATTGTACCACACGCGCTTGGTGAGGGCAAGAGTATGGTGTATAAATACGAAGTCACTCGCATCTAGACTGCGTTACAACCTGCACTGACGAGCCGTTGAACGGCGAAACATGCATGTCTGCAGATTTGACTATATATGCTCCTTCACTTTGTGTTGTTGTGCACTCTGTGAGGTTAATTGGTGGCTAAAAAGCTATAATGCAAAAGCTCACTTCCCTTGTGGTCGTTTGAGCACTCTGGCCCCAAGATACTTCACGCATGTCTGGATGCGCAAGTGTCTGAGTATTGTACCACATGCGCTTGGTGAGGGCAAGTGTATGGTGTATAAATACGAAGTCATTCGCATCTAGACTGCGTTGCAAGCTGCACTGACGAGCCGTTGAACGGCGAAACATGCATGTCTGCAGATGTTACTATATATATATATATGTATGTTTATATATGTATATATAGGGTGTATTCAAATACAGATTTTTAAAATAATAGAGTAGTAAACCCTATATAATATATGTTTATATTAATTTGAAAGCTTAACCATGGAAATTTTCAACGATGGATTACTTTAATTTTAAATTTGAACGATTGGTTGGCGAAAAATATTACTTTAAGCATCTGAGTTTGGAAAGACGAAATTTCGAGATGCAATAACAAGGCGGCCTTGAAATAGACGAACTACGAAATAGTCGTAAAAATACCCAAATATCAAACTTTTTTGCTGATAGTAGATCAAAATCAAGTAGCCTCGGTTTTCTATGCAACATTTTTAACTTATTACTAATTTTCCATACAAAATTGTACTGGTTCAAAGAGTTTAAGCTTGCGGCCACAAACTTTCCAATTTCTGCATACGTTACATGCAATTATGCAATTTTTTTAAATGTTATTTAATGGTCGCATTTGAAATTCTTAAATCTTGTTCTTTAAACCTTAATACTGTTGTTTTCACGCGAAACAAAGTACTAAGAAGTTTTTAAAGGACGTTTTAAAAGATATTGAGCTGTGTAATTTACTTTATACTCCTAAATCGACCCCAAAAAGTAATAAAAACAATCTCCGTGTATTGCCCATCGGACACCGTAGGTTAATTCTAACATAAACAGCACCGTTGTGTATGGAAAGTTAGTAATAAGTTAAAAATGGTGCATACTTGATTTTATGCAATATGATGCATTTATGGTGCATACTTGATTTTTTGCATGCTATTAGCAAAAAGCTTTGATAGTTTCGGGGATTTTTACGAAATGAGTTCGTCTATTTCAGGGTCGCTTTACTAGAAATACATTCTCGCAGAATCCCCTCGCCAATCGCCATTAGAACCAAACAATTAATCTCCCGATCGCCCCAAAAGTTATTGTAACATGAAGTACTAAATCGATTACTGTGTAACCATGGTAACACGCAAGCGAACAATGTAATACCACAGAATACTACACATAAGGTCATCTCTTATTGCTTTTGCGTAAGCGCTATTCGTCATGATTCGTCACTCAGCAAGTGCCCTAAACAGAAGTAGTCACCCCCCTGGAAACATTCAAAATGGCTATATGTCTAGGGGGGTGACTACTTCTGTTTAGGGCACTTGCTGAGTGACGAATAGCGCTTACGCAAAAACAATCTAGAGATGACCTTCTGTGTAGTATTCTGTGGTAATACTGTATAATTTATTTATTTTATTTCTGTACAAACTGGTAAAATAGTGATAAGATTTTTACTTTTAACGATAAAATTACCAACTGCCCAACTATATAAAGTAGGTATGTTATTTTGTACTCTTTTAGCTTTGATTTACTGTAAAATTCAATCTTAGGCATCTCACAAAACGTTTCGAAATTGTCATAAAACTTCAACTGTTTTTTAACAGCATTTTTATACTATGAATTTTTTGAGGTAAAATATTTTTTTTTTCTTATTCTATATAACGCATTTGAATTAATACTAAAACAATTTTTAAAATTAGTCAATGTTGTTATTGACTACGCATTTTCAAAACCACAAACTGTAGTGCATGCCAATTGACGGCAAAACTGCAAAAGCAAGAATGCAAACTAAACACTTACCCGTTTAAAACGCTTTAAAACTCGAAAATATATCCTCTCCTTTCTCGGCCTGTCGACTGATTTATTTTCTTACTGACTTTAGTAAGTGAATGGGGCATTAAACAGTAGTGTTTCTTTCAGAAACCGCAGGCATATGCTGGGAGTTGGTGGAAAATTGGTTATTTTCACAATAACAAAAATGTTTGGATAATCGATATTTTCAATTTATCTTGTTTTAATTGGAGACTTAATATTTGTCTGAATTTTAAAATATGTCCCGACTTGAAAAAAGTTTTCATATCAATGCCAAAAATAAAATGCCAAGATGGTAGTTATTTTACTGATGTATACATATAAAAACAAAATCGTTGTCTTAGCCAATCATGATGTTGCTAAGGCCCCGTTTACACTATACCGGATTACATCGGAGCGTAGCGATTTTCATACCGGATTCGGCTGCTGTTTACACTACGCCACAGTAATCCGGTACGCGACGCGGAGCAAAAATCACACCGCTTTGGAGGTGATATGAAAAGTAATCCGGGATGTGCCGGAGCAGTGTAAACAGGCGAATCCGGTACACAACTAATTTTGGCGCGAAATTTGTAATATATTACAAAACGAATTAAAAATGGTCGCCTTCAAACAATTGATTATACTTACTTTTACGGCAGCAAGCGTCCTTCAAATAATGGCTATTATTTTGTCTGTCGACTAGCTATTATTCATCAAGGCGACGACTCCGGCAAACACTGGTAACTTCAACTTTTCGTGCAAAACGAAAGGGCAAAAGAGAACGTAAACAACGAAGATTTTGGGTAAGTCCTTGTAAAATTTGCCTCTTTTTGTTTTGTGTTGAGCATTCTTGCGTTCATTTGTCTAGCAAACCCAGCTCGTGATTTTATTTAGCGGGAAACTGGTTCTGTTTCCATGGCAAAATCAAAGAGTGTTGAGCTGGCAACAAAGCGAAGCGGTGCAATGCGGCGTAGTGTAAACACCCTTGTTTTTTACTTCGGAGTGAAAATTAATCGGTATGAAAAGTAATCCGGTATAGTGTAAACGGGGTATAAATACCTACGCCTTGAACTTGCTCATGCGCATAACTTACGAAAAGGTCCAGTTCTGTCCTGTCCATGACAAAAAAAAATGGAGGACGACTTTGCATTCCACAATGTTTTCACACACCCGGGCGTAAATATCCGAGCGGAATTAGTACCCTCGCACGGCGCTTCGCGCCCGCTCGGGGATTATTGCATCTCGATTTTTCAATTTTCCAATCTCAGTTGCTTAAAGTAATATTTTTTCTCCAACCAATCGATCAAATTTAAAAAGTAAACCATCGTTGGAAAGCTGAATGGCTGAGCTTTTAAATAAATGTAAACATAAAGGCTTTACTGCTATATTGTTTTCAACATTCACATTCGAATTGAGGATTGCGTTTTCTTAAACACCCTGTATATTTACCTGCTTTTAATTTATCTGCCAGAAACATGTCATCTTCAAAATATATTCTCATTTTCGATTGGGAGATTGCATGAGATTTGTCTTTACGTGTAGACCTCGCTAGAAGAGCTTCCTCTAAAATAGCACAAGAAAGGAAAATGATAGCATTTGTAAATCCCATACTCCGAATAATTTATATCTATTACTTGGAACTCCATTATTAACTCGTGAAGAAAACACAAAGGAAATCGTGACCGTATGCATCAACATGCATTTTACTTTAATATTATTTTTTTCACCAAATGCCATTCATGCATATTCTTCAATATTCATTCCCTAGGAATATTGAAGAATACATACCAATTTATTCGCCAGCATGCATCCGTGTTCTATGATATATGTATCCACTCGCCCAAACAACAAATTCATTCATGTGTTGTATACATTGGCGAACGCGGTTGAGCGAAGTGTAACTTTACACTTAAAGAGTGTTGCCATATTTTACACTAAACAGGTGTGTATATACACTCTCACAGTGTACATGTGTTAACTCGCATACACCCTTTAATGTAAGTTTACACCAAAATAAATGTCAGCAAGATATTTTCCTACTTTACACCAAAGCAGTGTTATTGTACACTGCAGTGGTGTCTAACTACACTGCGAAAATGCAATGTTACACTTAAACGGTGTAGAATTTCAATTTACACCTAATCAGTGTACGTGTACACTTTTTAGGTGTTGTCACAACACTGCCAGATTTTCAGTGTAATATTTTTAACCCCGCCCAAGATTTGTTTAATTGTACAAAAATATCTCAAAATATTTGCAAACAAATGAATGTATTCGTAGGTGTTCAGATTAAATCTTGCGGGCCAAATTGCATGTTATAGTAAAATCTTATCCCGTCACAAATACGCCACGCCATTTGATTACGCACTCGAGATTAATATATATATTAATTGTTTTTTATTATAACTCCAATTTGTATATTTCTTGGATATTTTGGTTTGCGAGTCGATCCATGGGAATAGCAAAAATGTAGGCGAACAGAAAAACTTTCTCTTCGCCAAGGCAGACTAGGTTAGCAGGTTGTAGCATAACTGGAATAGAATTCCCGATTTGAAATATATACGATATATTACGGTTAGAAATTTTGATTTTGCATGATTTGTTCTCCAACACGTCACTGTTATCCGCACGGCATTTAAACCAAACATATATCTTAATCCTCCCGTCCTTGCAAAACTCTACCTGGAACGGCGCAGGATAATGTCCATTTCACTGAGTTTTCATTAGTATCTCGCCTCATTCGATTCAGTACTCGTCATCATGCATGTACAATTTATCCATGCTCAGTTATTCAGTTATAAGCTAAGTTACCTGGCTTAGGTGTCAATTTGTGAACCCAATATATATATGCTTACCTAAAGTACTTGTCGCTTGAGAGAAACCGTCAGAGAATTCGCAATTTTTCAGCATCTGTCCTGATCCGGAAGCTGTAAAACACATACATACATTTTTATGATTTAGTTGAGTTCTGTTAAATTTAAATACAGCGTTCAAAACTCGTACAAATCACATTGTAAACTGCTAATTTGTCCTAAATAAACACGTCTAGATCGCATGGTTTTGATTGAATCCGTAAATCTGGACCAACATTAGTGGGTTCGCGGTATATTTTTCACAAAAACAACCAATCATAAAATATTGGGACATTAATTGCAAGACTATTAAAAAAAGAATTTCCCACTTCTTGCATGCAAGGTAAAACGCAACCGCTCATATCTGAGTTTACAAGATGCTATTAAAATTTTAAGAATGCATTTTTAACCTCTTAAATTTTTTTATCTTAATGTTGCATGTAAATGTAAACTTGTATTAATTTTCATGAACAGCTGGTAGAGTCTTGAAAAAATTGAACAAAGAAGAAACTATATCTAGCTAGACGATGTTTTAACAATCATATTACATTAAAAACAAGGTATAGATTCAAATATAATAGAAGAATGTAAAAGAATAATAGCACAACAAACTTTAAATGCCATAAGTGTTTAAATCTCCAAACCACAAGACGGGAAAAGTAAAAAGTACTAGATATTTAAATTGTCAACAGCAGCTGATACTATTATTTGGCATTCTGGGTTATATCGTTATGTTACGCGCAAAATAGGGTTAGGGATTGGGGTCAAGATCAAAGAGAAATGTATTCGTGCGCGAAACATAACGATATTACCTCATTTTGTTTTAAACCTCAATTTTTACCTCAATTTTAAAGGAATTTGAATGACACGCTTGTCAACTAATACTTTGGGGGTATTTTTGCGTAGAAAGATACGAGACTGCACGGTCCATACTATATTTAGCTCAGCCCATTCTCGTAACCAGAGCCCGTCAATGGAGTGCGGCGAGGGGCGCTGGTCAAGTCCAAATCAGAAACGAATATGATTGGCCACGCTGAAGGTTATCATATTCTGTCAAAACATATCACAAGAGCATTTATTTTATTTTTAGAATGTGTGCTATTTAGAGAATCAATCGCATTGAGTTAAAACTACATGCTGGGCGCGTGTATTGCACGTGCTGTACAATTACAGCAATAACAATATAAAAACATTTCCAAATCTATTAATGGATATAGTGCATGTTTGTGAAATCAAACTACTCTATTTTTACACATGCAAAGTCAATTTTACTTTAATTTTTACAATTCCTAAGTGTATTGTTTAGGATATAAGCGAATCATTATTGGTACTAGAAGTTACTGTCGCAAAGGTAGTGCTGCCGAAAGGCGTTTTCAGGAAAGCTATTATAAAATTGGAAACATGCAATCTTCTTGCAAAGGGGGAATCAGGGAGTAGAGCAGGTTACCGTTAGCCTAGAAGTCAGGTAGCCAAGGATTCAGGCTGCCAGACACTGTGGCAGCAAGGTCACGGGGCACCTGCGGAGTTGAGCAGCTAGGAGGTGGAACAGCTGGGAAGAGGGCAGCTTGGAAGTGGGGCAGCTGGGAGGTAGGCAGCGGGGAAGTGAGGTACGTGATCTACCGACCTGCTGAACACCTTCCCCCATCTTACACACCCTATTGCCCCCTGACCTTCTAAATGTGTTTCACCATCTTTACCATCTGACACAACCTTGCATCATACAACCAACTCAGAACAGATGACTTTAGTTACTCATTCGCATTATTGTTTGCTCAAAGAAACCAGTAAAGACCTCCCCCAATAGTCTAGGACCTGTAAAGGAGTTTGTATGCATTTCATTTAGGAGAGATTATCTCAACTGTTTTAGGGTAAAATGACCATGGCGGTCAACATGGCATATGTGCCATAACCCGAATCCGGTGCGAAAGTCCTGAAAATAATCACACCCAGAAAAGGCACTGTCGACATAGCCCTAAATCATGAACCGCCAATTCTACAGCCTTTCTGAATTGCTTATAGTGTTTAGAATGTTTGCTTTTAGGGGTGGTCACTGGAGGATGAAATTTGTCTAGGTATCTTATTTTACAAGAAAATGACTATGTACCATCCCAGGTCAACTGCTACTTATGCATCTAATCATATGGAGGAAAAATTACTAAATTTGATAGGCTAATGAGCAAGGCATTTCTTGTAATTCAGGGCAAAATAACTTGTACCTGATTGGCTGAAACGCAAGCGCGGGAAGTTATTTTAATATTCAATGAAAACAATGGCCTCTCGCTTCTTCTAAAAGATCTATTCTTCACTCTGATTCAGATTCTGATTAACTGATGACAGAGTTTTGATAATGCTTATTTTAAAAAGTTAATATTATATGTTGAGATTTGTAATGTTTATATTTCATGTCAATTTCATTGACACTTCAAACTGGCTTCCTTGCTCGTGTTGTTTACGTGCGTTGCTAATCTATACAAATTTGTTGTAATAAGTTGTTGATTGATTAAATAAAGTTCTTTTTAATATTTAATATACACTGTTTCAATTTTTTTTTGTGTTTCTCCGGCGTTGTCTTTGATTGACATTTATAAAATTGTCACGTGTTCACCTGCGTAGCCAAACCAAACTGAAAGTACAAATGCGTAGCAAATAATATTTTACGAATAAATTTTGCCCACTATGATTAACAAGTAATCACATAGTTCCTCGTAAAATTAAGGTCTAATTTCACTTGTGTTTTCAAAGTTTCACAAATTGTGAAACTTTGAAAACACGCGTGAAATTAAACCTTAATTTTACTCGGCCCCA
Organism: Trachythela sp. YZ-2020; assembly: GCA_016169945.1. Classification (NCBI taxonomy): domain Eukaryota; kingdom Metazoa; phylum Cnidaria; class Anthozoa; order Malacalcyonacea; family Clavulariidae; genus Trachythela; species Trachythela sp. YZ-2020. The sequence continues at coordinate 425,135 of JADLSH010000212.1, read as the reverse complement.
TGCGAGTACCTATACAAATTACTCATTCACCTGGCATGAGATATAACACATTTCATTTCACTTACCCCCCGCCAGAACACGAATTCAGCCATATTTTGCCGATTTGTTTGCTTTTTATCGCCGAGCCTCGCAAGTATCATCCAAATGTTGCACTTTAACACAATGCTGATTTACTAAAGAATAATTCAACCAAGTTTCGTCGGGTTTTGGAGTAGTGCCTGTATTTTATCTTTAATTTTGTGTCCTTCGACATTTCCTCAATTATTTTGCCATTGCAATGTCTCGCCGCTTCTCTGCCCGATAAATGCCACTTCTTCGTCTACATCTGTATTTATGTTACAGTATCCAAAAATAATTGACTGTAGAATTGTCCCAATCGAAAATTGAAAGCATTAGTCCCACTTGGGAGTGAAATCAAAAACAAATGGTTCAAAATAATTTGAAATTATCGAGCAATCTTCACGAAAACTTCTCGTGGGCAACATTACAGGGGGGGTGAACATTTTCACGAATACGTTTGTTCGCGACCACAGCAACCCAAGTAGAGTTCGTGTGTTTAACTGTTTATATGTTTTATGACAAAATAAGCAAATATTCGTTAATTTTGTATTTTCCTGGTTTCTTTTAGCTATAAAAAAAACCAGAGACTTACGCAATCTTTTTACACCATCCTTTTAAGGCTATTCTGTGTAGACGCCTTTACGTTTCAGCCCTCAGACTTTATCTTTGTCTTAGTGTAATATTTTACAAGAAAATGACCAAGCACCACCCCAGGTCAACTGCTAATTATGCATGAAATAACTAATATACCTGGCAGAGATTAAATTTTTTTATTTCCCAAAAACAATTATCATGGGATGAAAAAATATGCTTCATTTAATATAATTATTGTAGATTTTATAAGGATTGACATTGCTTTGTTTAAATATAATACATTTTATTTCACTTATCCCCCAACAAAACACGATTTCAGCCATATTTTGCCGTCTTGTTTGCTTTTTATCGTCGAGTCTCGCAAGTATCATCCAATTGTTGAACTTTTACATAATGATAGATGGCCAAAGAAGATTTCAACCAAGTTTAATTTCGTCAAGTTTTGAAGAAGTGTAGTGTATTTTATCTTCGATTTGTGTCCTTCGATATTTCGCCAAATATGCAGCCATTGCAATGCCTCGCCCGATAAATGCCACTTCTTCGTCTTCATTTGTATTTAGATTACAGTATCCAAGAGTACTTCATTGTAGAATAGTCCCAATCGAAAATTGAAAACATTAGTTGTATTTGAAAGGAAAAAACCTCCCATAACTCATTTAAGATCAGAATCAAAAACACAGTTTAAAAATAATTTGAAAGTCACGCGCAATCTTCGCGAAAACTCCTCGTGGGCTACTTGACAGGGGGGGGCGATATTTTTACTAATGAAAACTAATGTTTTCAATTTTTCGATTGGGACGATTCTAAAAAGAAGTACTCTTGGATACTGTAATCTAAATACATATGAAGACGAAGAAGTGGCATTTATCGGGCAGAGAAGTGGCGAGGCATTGCAATGGCGGTATATTTTACGAAATATCGAATAACACAATATCAAAGATAAAATACACTACACTGCTTCAAAACTTGACGAAACTTGGTTGAAATCTACATTATGTATTATGTAAAAGTACAACAATTGGATGATACTTGCGAGACTCGGCGATAAAAAGCAAACAAGGCGGCAAAATATGGCTGAAATCGTGTTTTGTTTGGGGGGTAAGTGAAATAAAATGTATTATATTTAAACAAAACAATGTCAATCCTTATGAAATCAACAATAATTATATTAAATTAAGCATAGTGTTTTTATCTCACGATAAAAATTTTTAGGAAATAAGAAAATTTAACATCTGCCAGGTATATTAGTTATTTCATGCATAATTAGCAGTTGACCTGGGGTGGTGCATGGTCAAATTCTTGTAAAATATACTTTTTCCTTCCAATAACCACCCCTAAAAGCAAACTGTTCTCAACACTATAAGCACTTCAGAAATGCTGTCGCTTTTGCTTTTCGGAAGTTAGAGCTATGTCGGCACTGCCGTTTCAGGACGGGGTCATTTTCAGGACTTTCGTCCCGGATTCAGGTTTTGGCACATATTCCATGTTGACCGCCATGGTCATTTTACCCTAAAACAGTTGAAATTGCACGTGCTAAATGAAACGTATACAAACTCCTATACAGGTCCTAGACACTGATCTAATAATAGACTGGATATAGCTTCTATAGGTGGCAAAAGTGAAGCCACATTATATATGCGAAAATCACTTCCGGGGACCACGGAGTGATACAAATTTGTATAGAAATGTATGGCGGACAACGTGAACGAACGTGAATTTTCGCAAATTTAAGACACTTCGCGATCTTGTACTAACCTCATCGTTCTACCATGGATAAAAGATGTTATATTAATGCTTTTAAAACTAAAATTATCTACATTGCTCTAAAATATCGGCATTTGTGTTCGTTCAAAGTTGTCCTTGCGGGAATAATATTTTATCGCCACGATCATATGAGAAGACAATTTCTAGTTTGCTTTCCAAATATGGAGGCAGAATAAGATCCACTCTACTCAAAAATACTTTGAAAGTAAAGTAAGTAATTTTGTTTTATCATATATGTTTAATCTTGATCAACAAGAGGTTTACAATTCCCTCAAATGACCAAGCCTGTATAGATATTTGACACGTTTAATAGTACTTGTTTTGATTTATACTATAAAACTGGAAGCCTGCCCAAATATAGCCTTTAAGCCTTTTGCGGAGTGAATCTATGTTTATAATGCAGCCGAATTTTGAACTTGCAACCATGAAATTGATCTTAAATGCAGAGTGTGTTGTTCCAATTTTCCAGTTATTTCCACCAACTCCCAGGATTTGTCTGCAGTTTGCAAAAGAAACACTACTGTTTAATGCTCCATTTATACACTTGAGCCTTGTTTCCATTTGGTCCAGCATACGATATATTACGGTTAGAAATTTTGATTTTGCATGATTTGTTCTCCAACACGTCACTGTTATCCGTACGGCATTTAAACCAAACATATATCTTAATCCTCCCGTCCTTGCAAAACTCTACCTGGAACGGCGCAGGATAATGTCCATTTCACTGAGTTTTCATTAGTATCTCGCCTCATTCGATTCAGTACTCGTCATCATGCATGTACAATTTATCCATGCTCAGTTATTCAGTTATAAGCTAAGTTACCTGGCTTAGGTGTCAATTTGTGAACCCAATATATATATGCTTACCTAAAGTACTTGTCGCTTGAGAGAAACCGTCAGAGAATTCGCAATTTTTCAGCATCTGTCCTGATCCGGAAGCTGTAAAACACATACATACATTTTTATGATTTAGTTGAGTTCTGTTAAATTTAAATACAGCGTTCAAAACTCGTACAAATCACATTGTAAACTGCTAATTTGTCCTAAATAAACACGTCTAGATCGCATGGTTTTGATTGAATCCGTAAATCTGGACCAACATTAGTGGGTTCGCGGTATATTTTTCACAAAAACAACCAATCATAAAATATTGGGACATTAATTGCAAGACTATTAAAAAAAGAATTTCCCACTTCTTGCATGCAAGGTAAAACGCAACCGCTCATATCTGAGTTTACAAGATGCTATTAAAATTTTAAGAATGCATTTTTAACCTCTTAAATTTTTTTATCTTAATGTTGCATGTAAATGTAAACTTGTATTAATTTTCATGAACAGCTGGTAGAGTCTTGAAAAAATTGAACAAAGAAGAAACTATATCTAGCTAGACGATGTTTTAACAATCATATTACATTAAAAACAAGGTATAGATTCAAATATAATAGAAGAATGTAAAAGAATAATAGCACAACAAACTTTAAATGCCATAAGTGTTTAAATCTCCAAACCACAAGACGGGAAAAGTAAAAAGTACTAGATATTTAAATTGTCAACAGCAGCTGATACTATTATTTGGCATTCTGGGTTATATCGTTATGTTACGCAAAATAGGGTTAGGATTGGGGTCAAGATCAACGAGAAATGTATTCCTGCGCGAAACATAACGATATTACCACATTTTGTTTTAAACCTCAATTTTTACCTCAATTTTAAAGGAATTTGAATGACACGCTTGTCAACTAATACTTTGGGGTATTTTTGCGTAGAAAGATACGAGACTGCACGGTCCATACTATATTTAGCTCAGCCCATTCTCGTAACCAGAGCCCGTCAATGGAGTGCGGCGAGGGGCGCTGGTCAAGTCCAAATCAGAAACGAATATGATTGGCCACGCTGAAGGTTATTATATTCTGTCAAAACATATCAAAAGAGCATTTATTTTATTTTTAGAATGTGTGCTATTTAGAGAATCAATCGCATTGAGTTAAAACTACATGCTGGGCGCGTGTATTGCACGTGCTGTACAATTACAGCAATAACAATATAAAAACATTTCCAAATCTATTAATGGATATAGTGCATGTTTGTGAAATCAAACTACTCTATTTTTACACATGCAAAGTCAATTTTACTTTAATTTTTACAATTCCTAAGTGTATTGTTTAGGATATAAGCGAATCATTATTGGTACTAGAAGTTACTGTCGCAAAGGTAGTGCTGCCGAAAGGCGTTTTCAGGAAAGCTATTATAAAATTGGAAACATGCAATCTTCTTGCAAAGGGGGAATCAGGGAGTAGAGCAGGTTACCGTTAGCCTAGAAGTCAGGTAGCCAAGGATTCAGGCTGCCAGACACTGTGGCAGCAAGGTCACGGGGCACCTGCGGAGTTGAGCAGCTAGGAGGTGGAACAGCTGGGAAGAGGGCAGCTTGGAAGTGGGGCAGCTGGGAGGTAGGCAGCGGGGAAGTGAGGTACGTGATCTACCGACCTGCTGAACACCTTCCCCCATCTTACACACCCTATTGCCCCCTGACCTTCTAAATGTGTTTCACCATCTTTACCATCTGACACAACCTTGCATCATACAACCAACTCAGAACAGATGACTTTAGTTACTCATTCGCATTATTGTTTGCTCAAAGAAACCAGTAAAGACCTCCCCCAATAGTCTAGGACCTGTAAAGGAGTTTGTATGCATTTCATTTAGGAGAGATTATCTCAACTGTTTTAGGGTAAAATGACCATGGCGGTCAACATGGCATATGTGCCATAACCCGAATCCGGTGCGAAAGTCCTGAAAATAATCACACCCAGAAAAGGCACTGTCGACATAGCCCTAAATCATGAACCGCCAATTCTACAGCCTTTCTAAATAATATTTTACGAATAAATTTTGCCCACTATGATTAACAAGTAATCACATAGTTCCTCGTAAAATTAAGGTCTAATTTCACTTGTGTTTTCAAAGTTTCACAAATTGTGAAACTTTGAAAACACGCGTGAAATTAAACCTTAATTTTACTCGGCCCCATGCGAGTACCTATACAAATTACTCATTCACCTGGCATGAGATATAACACATTTCATTTCACTTACCCCCCGCCAGAACACGAATTCAGCCATATTTTGCCGATTTGTTTGCTTTTTATCGCCGAGCCTCGCAAGTATCATCCAAATGTTGCACTCTAACACAATGCTGATTTACTAAAGAATAATTCAACCAAGTTTCGTCGGGTTTTGGAGTAGTGCCTGTATTTTATCTTTAATTTTGTGTCCTTCGACATTTCCTCAATTATTTTGCCATTGCAATGTCTCGCCGCTTCTCTGCCCGATAAATGCCACTTCTTCGTCTACATCTGTATTTATGTTACAGTATCCAAAAATAATTGACTGTAGAATTGTCCCAATCGAAAATTGAAAGCATTAGTCCCACTTGGGAGTGAAATCAAAAACAAATGGTTCAAAATAATTTGAAATTATCGAGCAATCTTCACGAAAACTTCTCGTGGGCAACATTACAGGGGGGGTGAACATTTTCACGAATACGTTTGTTCGCGACCACAGCAACCCAAGTAGAGTTCGTGTGTTTAACTGTTTATATGTTTTATGACAAAATAAGCAAATATTCGTTAATTTTGTATTTTCCTGGTTTCTTTTAGCTATAAAAAAAACCAGAGACTTACGCAATCTTTTTACACCATCCTTTTAAGGCTATTCTGTGTAGACGCCTTTACGTTTCAGCCCTCAGACTTTATCTTTGTCTTAGTGTAATATTTTACAAGAAAATGACCAAGCACCACCCCAGGTCAACTGCTAATTATGCATGAAATAACTAATATACCTGGCAGAGATTAAATTTTTTTATTTCCCAAAAAAAATTATCATGGGATGAAAAAATATGCTTCATTTAATATAATTATTGTAGATTTTATAAGGATTGACATTGCTTTGTTTAAATATAATACATTTTATTTCACTTACCCCCCAACAAAACACGATTTCAGCCATATTTTGCCGTCTTGTTTGCTTTTTATCGCCGAGTCTCGCAAGTATCATCCAATTGTTGAACTTTTACATAATGATAGATGGCCAAAGAAGATTTCAACCAAGTTTAATTTCGTCAAGTTTTGAAGAAGTGTAGTGTATTTTATCTTCGATTTGTGTCCTTCGATATTTCGCCAAATATGCAGCCATTGCAATGCCTCGCCCGATAAATGCCACTTCTTCGTCTTCATTTGTATTTAGATTACAGTATCCAAGAGTACTTCATTGTAGAATAGTCCCAATCGAAAAATTGAAAACATTAGTTGTATTTGAAAGGAAAAAACCTCCCATAACTCATTTAAGATCAGAATCAAAAACACAGTTTAAAAATAATTTGAAAGTCACGCGCAATCTTCGCGAAAACTCCTCGTGGGCTACTTGACAGGGGCGATATTTTTACTAATGAAAACTAATGTTTTCAATTTTTCGATTGGGACGATTCTAAAAAGAAGTACTCTTGGATACTGTAATCTAAATACATATGAAGACGAAGAAGTGGCATTTATCGGGCAGAGAAGTGGCGAGGCATTGCAATGGCGGTATATTTTACGAAATATCGAATAACACAATATCAAAGATAAAATACACTACACTGCTTCAAAACTTGAAGAAACTTGGTTGAAATCTACATTATGTATTATGTAAAAGTACAACAATTGGATGATACTTGCGAGACTCGGCGATAAAAAGCAAACAAGGCGGCAAAATATGGCTGAAATCGTGTTTTGTTTGGGGGGTAAGTGAAATAAAATGTATTATATTTAAACAAAACAATGTCAATCCTTATGAAATCAACAATAATTATATTAAATTAAGCATAGTGTTTTTATCTCACGATAAAAATTTTTAGGAAATAAGAAAATTTAACATCTGCCAGGTATATTAGTTATTTCATGCATAATTAGCAGTTGACCTGGGGTGGTGCATGGTCAAATTCTTGTAAAATATTATACTTTTTCCTTCCAATAACCACCCCTAAAAGCAACCGTTCTCAACACTATAAGCACTTCAGAAATGCTGTCGCTTTTGCTTTTCGGAAGTTAGAGCTATGTCGGCACTGCCGTTTCAGGACGGGGTCATTTTCAGGACTTTCGTCCCGGATTCAGGTTTTGGCACATATTCCATGTTGACCGCCATGGTCATTTTACCCTAAAACAGTTGAAATTGCACGTGCTAAATGAAACGTATACAAACTCCTATACAGGTCCTAGACACTGATCTAATAATAGACTGGATATAGCTTCTATAGGTGGCAAAAGTGAAGCCACATTATATATGCGAAAATCACTTCCGGGGACCACGGAGTGATACAAATTTGTATAGAAATGTATGGCGGACAACGTGAACGAACGTGAATTTTCGCAAATTTAAGACACTTCGCGATCTTGTACTAACCTCATCGTTCTACCATGGATAAAAGATGTTATATTAATGCTTTTAAAACTAAAATTATCTACATTGCTCTAAAATATCGGCATTTGTGTTCGTTCAAAGTTGTCCTTGCGGGAATAATATTTTATCGCCACGATCATATGAGAAGACAATTTCTAGTTTGCTTTCCAAATATGGAGGCAGAATAAGATCCACTCTACTCAAAAATACTTTGAAAGTAAAGTAAGTAATTTTGTTTTATCATATATGTTTAATCTTGATCAACAAGAGGTTTACAATTCCCTCAAATGACCAAGCCTGTATAGATATTTGACACGTTTAATAGTACTTGTTTTGATTTATACTATAAAACTGGAAGCCTGCCCAAATATAGCCTTTAGCCTTTTAAGCCTTTATGAGTGAATCTATGTTTATAATGCAGCCGAATTTTGAACTTGCAACCATGAAATTGATCTTAAATGCAGAGTGTGTTGTTCCAATTTTCCAGTTATTTCCACCAACTCCCAGGATTTGTCTGCAGTTTGCAAAAGAAACACTACTGTTTAATGCTCCATTTATACACTTGAGCCTTGTTTCCATTTGGTCCAGCTGTCATGACCAAGTCATGGTCACTGATACAAAATAGTCTGGATCTTTCTTCATGTGTTTTGTCAGTTTGGGTGCTGTATGTATGCAAATCAGTTTACTGATTGCAAAGATGTACTGACACCGTGTTATATCAGCTCCCTTCTTGACAATGTCAAAACAGCACAACTGATCATGGACACCAGGCTGACAAGGTGGATGGTAGAAAGGTTCGACACATGTGTATCAGCAAAATAGTGTGTAATGAAAGAGTTATGAACAGAAAAATAACACAACCTCAATTGAATGTCAACCAGGGTTGGTTCAAGCTGGTCTGGGTTGAAAACAAATATCCAGACTCCAGTGTTGCAGCCAACCCGGGTTATAATGTGAATGCAATAAAAAGAAGCCCCACGGGGTCTTCCAACCCGGGTTGAAGATGTGGTCTTCCAACCCGGGTTTTCGAGGGACTGGTTAAAAATTTCAAGGGACTGTTTCTCCAGTAATTGGCCAAGGTCCTTCTTAAGAAATGAATAGTTATGACTTATGAGTATTCGTTTTGAATATTCTCTATACCAAACTTGACCTATTTCAATTCCTAATGAGTGGGCAAGAGTGGACCATTGACTTACAGGCATGGCAATCCATCATTCATGGATTAAATGGTAAATATATGTGGTGTATAAAGGCTATATTTGGGTTGCCATCCAGTTTTAAGTATAATAAATGAAAACAAGTACTGCAAACAACTAAACATGTACAAATATCTATACAGACTGAGAAGTATATTTGTAAAGGCTTGGTAATTTGGGGAATTAAAAACCTCTTGTTGATCAAGATTAGACATACATGATAAAACAAAATTATTTACTTTCCTTTCAAGGTATTTTTGAGTAGAGTAGATCTTATTCTGCCTCCATATTTCGAAATCAAACTAGAAATTGTCTTCTCATATGATCCTGGCGATAAAATATTATTCCCGCTAGGACAACTTTGAACGAACACAAATGTCGATATTTTAGAGCAATCTAGATAATTTTAGTTTTAAAAGCATTAACATAACATTTTTTATCCATGGTAGAACGATGAGGTTAGTACAGGATCGCGAAGTGTCTTAAATTTGCGAAAATTCACGTTCGTTCACGTTGTCCGCCATACATTTCTATACAAATTTGTATCACTCCGTGGTCCCCGGAAGTGATTTTCGCATATATAATGTGGCTTCACTTTTGCCACCTATAGAAGCTATATCCAGTCTATTATTAGATCAGTGGTCCTAGATTATTGCGGCTATTCTACAATCAACTATTTTTGGATACTGTAATATAAATACAGATGTGGACGAAGAAGTGGTATTTATCGTGCAGAGAAGCGGCGAGACATTTCATTAATTGAGGAAATGTCGAAGGACACAAAATCAAAGATAAAATACATGGCACTACTCCAAAATCCGACGAAACTTGGTTTAATTATTATTTAGTCTACTAGCATTGTGTTAAAGTACAACATTTGGATGATACTTGCGAGGCTCGGCGATAAAAAGCAAACAAATCGGCAAAATATGGCTGAAATCGTGTTCTGGCGGGGGGTAAGTGATATGAAATGTGTTATATCTCAACAAAACAATATCATTCCTTATGAAATTTATAATAATTATATTAAAATAAGCGTATTTTTTCATCCTATGACAAAAATGTTTCGGAAATAAGAAAACATAGACTTTGCCAGGTGAATGAGTAATTTGATGCATAATTAGCAGTTGACCTGGGATGGTGCATAGTCATTTTCTTGTAAAATATGATACCTAGACAAATTTCACCTTCCAGTGACCACCCCTAAAAGCAACAATTCTAAACACTATAAGCAATTCAGAAAGGCTGTAGCTTTGGCGGTTCAGGATTTAGAGCTATGTCGACAGTGCCGTTTCTGGGCTTGGTCATTTTCAGGACTTTCGCCCCGGATTCGGGTTTTGGCACATATGCCATGTTGACCGCCATCGTCATTTTACCCTAAAACAGTTGAGATAATCTGTCCTAAATGAAACGCATACAAACTCCTTTACAGGTCGTAGACTACAATTGAAATTTTAGTTTTCTCTCTCTTGTAGATTGCAATCTGCTCGACTATATTTATATAACCAACGCACTGAACGCAGATTGTCTCATCATGAAAATATATAGTTTTCTGCATTGTACAACAATAGCAATGGCAAGCTTTCACTTAATGCTTTTCATTGTTTTTGCTGCTTAATTTATACAACTACTTTATATTACTATAGCATGGGAAAGGTTATTACGTGCACTGAAGCTGAACAGCAGGCTATACGCCTTTTCGGGGTTCGCGGCGCCATCTTGCCAAGTGGGGCAAATACAATGGTAAAAACATTGCCTCGTCCCAATGGGAATAGCTTCGCTGTTTTGTTAACAAAACAGTACGTGAATGCAAATCCAAATATTACGAGTCCTTGATAAAAGAAAACAAAAATAATCCCTCTGGCCTGTGGAAAACTCTCAATGAATTAACATCGCGCAACACACATTCTTCAGCACCGACATCTATCATATCGGACGGCGTTGAAACCAAGAACCCACAATCTATATCATCTCTTTTCAATAATTTCTTCACTAGTATCGGAAAGACTTTGGCAAACACAATCAAGCAAAGATCTTCATCAAACATATTCTCCTCTAATCAACTACCACAATTTAATTCCACATTTGAATTCAAAGAGATTGAGGTTGCGTCTGTTTTCAAACAACTATCAACTCTTAAAACTAATAAATCTACTGGCCTCGATGGTATCAGCGCCAGACTACTGAAAGATGCTGCAGCAATTATCGCCCCAACCCTAACTGACATATTTAATCAATCACTAAAATCTTCTATCTTCCCCAAGATCTGGAAAGACGGAAAAGTAACACCAATATTCAAGTCTGGCGATCGCTCTAATATGTCAAACTACAGACCCATAACTGTTCTGCCAAACCTGAGCAAAATTTTGGAACGTTTCGTTCACACGCAGATTTACAGCTATTTATCTGAAAACAAAATCCTCTCACAATCTCAATTTGGCTTTAGACCTAAGTTATCTACCAGTACCGCATTGGCATTCTTCACCGATACTATTCTTGAAAATGCTGATAACGGTCTTGTCACAGCTTCTGTTTTTCTGGATTTTAGCAAGGCATTCGACACGGTTGACCACGTTATTTTGTTGCGCAAATTGAAATCATTTGGCCTGGATAATAAGTCGTTAAATTGGTTTGAGTCATACCTTACCAATCGTCAACAGAAAACGTCAATTAACAATACGTTATCCAGCTCATTACCTCTGTCAGTTGGTGTTCCGCAAGGTAGCATATTGGGTCCCTTACTTTTCATTATCTACGTAAATGACATGCCCAACATTGTAAAACACTGCAAAATAATACTCTACGCTGATGATACTCTCCTATATTATTCCTCTAATTCGGTCAAAAACATTGAGCAATGCGTTAATGAAGATCTTCATTCAATCTGTAAATGGCTTGATGAAAATCTGCTAACACTAAACTGTGCAAAATCCAAGTTCCTCCTTTTTGGCGGTAACCGTCGCCTAAAAACATTCACCAATATCTCCATATATGTTAACGACCAACAACTTGCCCGAGAACAAACTTTTAAATATCTAGGAATCACCTTTTCAGAGAATTTCACTTGGTCCGATCACTTAAGTAACGTAACGATAAAAATCAACCAACGTATTGGATTGCTTAGAAGAGTCAAAGTCTTCATCCCATTAAAAGCTCGACTTACAATCTACAATTCTCTCATCCTCCCATTATTCGACTACGCTGACATTATTTGGGGTGATAAGAACAACACCACCATCATGGATCAACTACAAATCCTTCAGAACAAGGCTGCGAAGACGATTCTTGACGCTCCTTACCTATCCTCCTCCACTGAAGCTCTCTCAAACCTACACTGGCACCCACTTACCCACCGGCGTTACTTACATCGAATGCTGACCATTTTCAAATTGAAAAATAACCTGATAGATTATGACTTCGACCTACCTAAAACCATCCACATGTATAACACGAGACAAAGAGATCACATTCATCTCAGCAAACCGAATACCAATTGGGGAAAGCAGAAACTTCTTTATCAAGCTTGTAAGGAGTACAATAATTTGGACAATAACATCAAATCAATTAACCAGCTAGCTAGTTTTCATAATGCACTTCTTAAATCTCCACAGTATTAATATAATCGAAAGCATTTTGCAACTAGCTTTTCTTTGTAATATATAATTATCTTAGACTTAGTTCTATATTTTAAACTTTTCTTGTAAATAGTACATATCGTATAACCTGCATGCATATTATTATTGTTTTAATCTTTTGTATTTCTATAGTTTCTCAGGGACCTTCTGAAAAACACAACTTGTGATGTTGGTTTTCCTGAATAAATACTATTATCAATCAATCAATACTTGTCTCTAGAGTCGTGCTATTGTTGCTCTATTGTGTTTGCCCCACTTGGCAAGATGGCGTCGCGAACCTCGAAAAGGCGTATTAATTATTCAAAACACTTCATCAATTATTATTTCACTTGTTTTCCTTAATAAACCTATTGAGTATTATTTGGGTTTAGTGAATATAAATACCTTATTCCGCCTCAAGGATTTTCGCACAACATAATACTGAATTAAAAATTTGATTTGATTTAAAACACCTTGAAGAAGTCTTACAAAGCTTACCAAACTAAAGATGTAAACACCTAAGAAATAATTTTCCCCATGAGATCCAATGAAATCTTAGCACACGGCCAAATGTAGCTCATTAAGGAGCTGTGTCTCAGCACGTCAAGCACTTATTCTATTACTGACTTGTGTACAATCAACAGAATACTTTCATTTTACGGGTGAAAAATCACACATAACTATTTTTTTTAACAATGTTAATTGAGAATTCGACCGTATAAATAACAGGTCTATAAAACAACAATTAGTTAACTTAGTAGAATACCCAAATGAAGAATATAAAGCACGAACGGGACATAAATTCCCATGCAAGGTGCTCACCATTTCTATACAACATAGAAATATACAAATCAACACAACACAATACAACACAACACAACGCAACACAACATACAACACAACATACAACACAACATACAACACAACATACAACACAACATACAACACAACATACAACACAACATGCAACACAACATACAACACAACATACAACACAACATACAACACAACATGCAACACAACATGCAACACAACATGCAACACAACATGCAACACAACATACAACACAACATGCAACACAACATGCAACACAACATGCAACACAACATGCAACACAACATGCAACACAACATGCAACACAACATGCAATACAACATGCAATACAACATGCAATACAACATGCAATACAATATGCAATACAATATGCAATGTAATAGCCATTGCAATGCAATGCAACACAGCACAACACAACACAACATACAACACAACATACAACACAACATACAACACAACATACAACACAACATACAACACAACATGCAACACAACATGCAACACAACATGCAACACAACATACAACACAACATGCAACACAACATGCAACACAACATGCAACACAACATGCAACACAACATGCAACACAACATGCAACACAACATGCAACACAACATGCAACACAACATGCAACACAACATGCAATACAACATGCAATACAGCATGCAATACAATATGCAATATGCAATGCAATGCAATGCAATGCAATGCAATGCAATGCAATGCAATGCAATGCAATGCAATGCAATGCAATCATCAAACATAAATAGTTAAGTTCTATGACATGGACAGTCGCGCACGAATGACCAGGTGCATGGCATTTCTATGTCAAATATTGTCCCAAGTTTTTTTAATGTTTCTTTTAAAGGACGAGAGGTTGGCGATGCTGGTAGGAGGTGGAAGCTGGTAGGAGGTATTTGTTTACCATGAAAGTCATATGCGATCAATGGGCTTTGGGCTGTTAAAATAGCCGATAAACCCATGAAAGCGCATTGCTTGCCTTTAGATTGAACACTAAAAGTTGATCGCCTTGATGTACGTTGATCTCGCGTAAGACGGGCTCTGGGTACGAGAATGAGCTCAGCCAGTGCCATACCGTTTCTATTGTTTTTGTCTGCGCGGTTAACACAAGGCTGCAAGGAGTGTTGTAAACTTTTGCGATTATTATGCCGGTTTTATGAACTGATAATTTCATTAGTGATATACGATCTGTTAGAAAAACCTGGAATGGGCTTTCTTCCATTATTCCCTGAAACGGCGTCTATTATTAGTTCAAAACTTATAATATCCAACAAATAATATCTTACCATCTACTTTACGCTCCGTCATTTCTGAAAAATAAAAAAAACAGAAAAATATACATTTACTTGAATTCGGGTCTACATCGTTCAAATTTTCTGTTGCAACAATCCCCTTACCATTTTTACTTTAAATCGCCAAAATACTATTCATACACGCGTGATAATAAACCTACGATGGGCCTATATTATTTTTTAGCGACATGAAAGGAATTTACTTTAATTTTTAAATATCAAGAAGTTTCAACTCACTGAATAGTGGGTTGAACACATCATTGCGAGAGCGTCGCGCGGGACGATTCACATATACACAAGCACTTTCCATTTATATATTTTTACGTTATGATGATTTAATATATTTTGAGCAGCTAGCGTTAATCAGCATTAACCGCAAATTCATGAATATATATGGGAGGGATGCCAGTATATGGTATATGGGTAAGATTTTAGTATTTACCCATTTCTTGCATATCTACTTTGTTTTCCCCTAGGAAACAATTTCCATTCTGTAAGAAAAAGAACAATTTCTTGAGATGTTAGTCTTTGTAATATATTTGTATGAAATCCAACTACAATAGCCCATATTCTCCCATATTGTTTACACGCACTTTCACACGATATTGTAACACGCGAATTCCGCGAAACCCGCGGGAATATATTCGGCGTTCGGAATCAATCTTCGTAGCCAATTTCCGAAGCACCTTGGTTTGACGCATGTCAGATTGCGCTTTCCTATTGTTTACTTTGTTTACCATTGATAAATACGATCATTATTATTAAAATGACTGAAAAGCTTCCCAGACTTGACGGTATGTCTTTTTGGTACGTTTCCAAGAAGCTACTTAAACCCCCAAAACAGATATTGGAACAAAAGATCATGGAAAGAGGAGGCGCATTATTTATATAGAGCAAACAACGAGAGGAGTCTGTTTATGTACTATTTAAAACACGAGTAGCAGTGTTTTATCAGGTATAAAATCCGGAGGTGCAGCCGAGGGATTTTATGCCTGATAAAACACGCGATACGAGTGTTTTGAACAGCTTAAAATACTCATTAATATTCAATAGACGTTTTGACTAATCGAGATGGAAACACATGAAAGTTTAGTTCATCTGGGACTCGAGACAATAAAAGTGAATTACAATGCGTAACTAATTACAATGCGTAACATCAATAATTTTTGTTGACGTGAAATCAGTTTAGTCCTTCAAGTGCTCCAAAGTGAATAACAACATGCCTCCAAAGCGGCGGTCAGGCCACCGAAGTCTGAACAAGAAGAAAAACAGACATTGGAAGAGTGTATCCCTAAGTCTACACGAAGAGCTACAAGGTGAGCTTTCAAACTAGTTATTTTCCGAAGGGCAAATTGTACGAGTGAACAAAGATCCAGAGCAACAACTAGTGCAGCTACCGCTACAGCTACAAGTAGTTCAGCTGAAACAATTAAAGAAACTTCTTCAAATATTCTAGAAGACGTTGAATTGTTAAATTTTGAAATGTCAAATGAGTGGATACGGGACATCGTTTCACCAGATACTAGTAATCTATTCTAACTGCAACAATGCTTCCATAGGCTTACAGGAAGAGAGTTATGGGAAATGCGAGCCCGTAAGCCTATAAGAGTGATGCAGGTACCAGACGTTGGTAGGCACAGACAGATTGTGCTCGGCAACCTTTTGGCAACTTTTTGAATTTTGAGCAACTTTTTGGCAAACGAGCAACTTCGAGCAACTTTCCCTAAAATGTGCATACTTTAGCAAAAGTATGGCCGGCCGGGGCCTGGGCTCTATGAGAGGCCAATTTAATTTATTCCAGCATTCACAAAATTAATATTTAAAATATGGCGGACGCATCATCATCAAGCGAGGAACTGTTGAAACTGAGATTGAACTTCCATTAATTTTCTCATTACAGTTCCTGTGAAGTGTGAACACTTGTTAAGTGTTGTTTGTATTGAGCGCATAAAACCTGTGATATAAAATACCGAATACTGTACATGCTCGTTGATGATGTCAAATGTGTATTCTTGTAAATATAAGCAAATAAAGCAGACAACCAGTCAATTTCTGTGCGGAAAATACTAAATTTTAGGAGCATTTTCCCCGACTTTGGCAGCAACATGTTCCATTTGTAGCAACTTTTTAGTGTTGGAGCAACTTTTCGGATTTTTTTGAGCAACTTTTTCGCAATTTACTAGCACAATCTGTCTGTGCCTAGTCGTTGGGGAGGGGAGGGTGGGAGTGAAACGAAAGCACCCCCCCCCCCCAAAAAAAAAATAACAGAAAAACAAACACTACATCAAACTAAACTAAAGATTATATGGACAATAAAGAACAGCCAATATTATAACCTTCCCCCGTTAGGTCAATCACGCCGTACCCAAGAGCGTCTCGTTTAACAAACTGACCCAGAGTGAATGTAGACTCAGTCTTTTACACCCTATGTTACGCATGGTTACACTTAGAATAGTAATCTATTCTAACTGCAACAATGCTTCCATAGGCTTACAGGAAGAGAGTTATGGGAAATGCGAGCCCTGTCGCCGGACTATGCGGATTAGGATTGTAATTTGAGGCTGGCCTCATCTCACCCATACAAACCTAACCACTACCCGTAACTTAAACCCATACCAAAACCTCATAACCCAAAACTTTCTTCCCCAAAACTCTCCTCAAAAGCGTCTATAAAAACGCCAGGAACAAATGAGGAACGGTCACGGAAAATTACGCCCCGTGGGCTAGGTAAAACCTGTCCACGCGACACCATCAGCGGAGACGGTCTAGGGCCGACATTAGACACGGACGAGCCCTGCCAATCACAACATTGGATACTTGGCCTCGGGTGATGCCCACTGCAAAACGACTGGTCGTTACTAATTCTTTGGCGCTTTGGAGCGGAAGTACCCTTAAGAAAAATAGGACTCCGGTAAAAGCGAAATATCGACCCGAGATCCGGTGAGTTCGCCCACTCCATTGTCGGCCCTAGGCAACCCCTCGCGGGGCATACGAGGCTGTAGAAAGCCCGCACCTAGGTCCAGCAATGGCGAGGAGAAACACAAAGGAAAAAATTCGTCCCACGGAAATCTTGCTGGATTAAGTCAAAACTTGCAGAGGAAGATTCCTTATCCAACGTGTACGGATGTTTTAGGCAAAATGTACAGGTAGGGGAAAATAAACAACAACCAAAACTGCAGCCCAACCATTCGACATGACGGTGCCGGCAGAACCAGGCCAACTCAATCAATACAATCATGTGCAGACGCAGAAATTAAAATACCAACCTAATGTATTAAGGAGGATGTATGTCGCCCTATTATAAAGCGTAATCTCAACAAAACAAGCACTCCCATACTCTCATCAACAAAAACCACCCATAGCCAAATAGAAAATAAGCCACAGGCAAATGATCAAGAATATATTGTCAACAAAAACGTTACAATTCCTGAATGACACACACTAATGTTCAAAGTAAGCGTTGGAATTTCGCGCCGGGCAATGTCGTTGGAAATGACAAGTATGGCCACTATTAAAACACACTGATGTTGCAGGATTCGCACCACCGCGACCTGAACGCCAACCAAGCCCTCGACCTCTAGTCTGGCGACAATATGGGTGGGCTGGAGTCTGTCGACTGGTGTTCCTCGTCATCTTTGCGATGGTTCACGCAACAACAATCTCTTCTTTTGTGCCAAGCAACCTGATGATTACCTCCCCATACTCTGACCAATAAATCAAACGGCCTCGTCTGGCATGGCGCAAAATGGCTTCAAATTCGGCCGCCTTTGGATTTTCTGCACACCTTGCCTGGTCAGCTAAGGTTTGAAGTGCTGAGGCAATCATATCGTCGGATCCCGAAGCCTGAGAGGAGCCAAAGCAAGCTGGCGGACAAATTGTAATGCAGCATCCACTCCTTCCGACGGAGAACGATCTGCTCTTAAGGTCTGGCCCTCTTCTTTCAAAACCCTTAGTTGTTCCTCAATCTAAGAAGAGGAAAACCCACGCTATAGCTTAATGTACATAAACTCATAGTACGGCTCCCCACCAGCCATGGCAACGCTGTTAAAACTGGTCTAAAAACCATACCTAAATCATGCCAAATCCAAAACGAGAAAAATTGCCGTAACCAATAAGCACTATGCACACACAACTAAAATTGTAACTATCGATGTACATATAATTAAGTTAGGAATTAGCCTCAAGAAACCGGTAGATAACGATAGGGAATCCAACAGCCAAACATAAACCAAAAGTGGCCGTAGTTAACCAACGACAAAGGCACTAATTAATTCCACGAATTACTTCAACAATTCACGAATTAATTCAACGGGTCCCCAAAGAAAATTAACATCAACTCAAAAGTAAAACAACTGTTATAACTCAGATATTCAAATACCATTACAATGTTGCCTCAAACAAAGCGTGAAACGCATGCCCAGCTTTAATTAGGCTCAACCATTCAATACAATATATTATTATATGGCAAGTGCTTGTTTTGGTGAATCTCGCAATCTGATTGGTCGCTGACGAGGCAGGATTTTCCCGTATTGCCCACGGGCAATACGGTATTCTTATTGCCCTGCGACGACTTGAACACATTTCAAACCAATAAAAGCATTAAAAAATCCTTAAAAATAATTTAAAACAATGAAAAATAAACGGAAAATACGGAAAAGGGATAACTACAAGGGATAAAATCAAGTTTTGTTGGCTCAAGTCGAAATATTAAGGTAAATTTTACGATGTTTTTTAACTAAAACAGTCAAGAATATTTTTGTTTTTTCGAACATGCAAAGTTGTTTTTGTCCTTGATCCGATAGCTCAATATCACTATATTTTCTATTAATTTTATATTTTATTCTATAAATGGTACTGTAGAGTAGTTTTACCAAGCTAAGATTAGATAAATTTGTAAAAAACTAAGACAAATTCGTATCATTGAAATTATTTTGACATTTGAAAATGACCGGCTTTGAGTTTCGGACTTTGTACTTTGCCCTCGCGTGACCAATTTTTGGCAAAATGACTTGTTTTTTGTTGTCTGAAATGCCATATAATAAACAACTTACTAACTTCGACTGTTCGGTCTGTACGGTAAAATATCAAGCCTCGGTCTTGCTGTATTGACCTCGCTATCGCTCGGTCAATACAGCAAGACCTCAGCTTGATATTTTACCGTACAGACCTCACGCTCAGTCAGTAAGTAGTTATTCATGACTGTAAACAGCCGCACCAATTGAACGTCTACACAATTTGAAAATTGCTCTCACCAAGTACATGGTACTCATATACCAATATGTAAACTGGCGGCAAACACACGTTATTTACGTTCAAAGTTGCAAATGGTCTGAACCAATACAGTATATGATAGACTAATATAGGACCAAATATTGGCCTCAACGAACACATGATTTTCATACCCAATACACTATTAATATTGGTTCCCAGCTGTAAATTGGCCACAGCCAATACATTATACAATTCCATACATAGTTGTAAATTAGCCTCAACCTAGACACTTTCTTTATACACAACTGTAAATTGGCCTCAACCAATCCATTATACTTTCATGCACAGTTGTAAATTGGCCACAACCAATACACTGTATTCATACACAACTGTAAATTGGCTTCAACCAATACATTATACTTATACACAGTTGTAAATTGGCCACAACCAATACACTGTATTCATACACAACTGTAAATTGGCCTCAACCAATACATTATACTTTCATGCACAGTTGTAAATTGGCCACAACCAATACACTGTATTCATACACAACTGTAAATTGGCCTCAACCAATACATTATACTTTCATGCACAGTTGTAAATTGGCCACAACCAATACACTGTATTCATACACAACTGTAAATTGGCCTCAACCAATACATTATACTTTCATGCACAGTTGTAAATTGGCCACAACCAATACACTGTATTCATACACAACTGTAAATTGGCTTCAACCAATACATTATACTTATACACAGTTGTAAATTGGCCACAACCAATACACTGTATTCATACACAACTGTAAATTGGCCTCAACCAATACATTATACTTTCATGCACAGTTGTAAATTGGCCACAACCAATACACTGTATTCATACACAACTGTAAATTGGCCTCAACCAATACATTATACTTTCATGCACAGTTGTAAATTGGCCACAACCAATACACTGTATTCATACACAACTGTAAATTGGCCTCAACCAATACATTATACTTTCATGCACAGTTGTAAATTGGCCACAACCAATATACTGTATTCATACACAACTGTAAATTGGCCTCAACCAATACATTATACTTTCATGCACAGTTGTAAATTGGCCACAACCAATACACTGTATTCATACACAACTGTAAATTGGCCTCAACCAATACATTATACTTTCATGCACAGTTGTAAATGGGCCACAACCAATACACTGTATTCATACACAACTGTAAATTGGCCTCAACCAATACATTATACTTTCATGTACAGTTGTAAATTGGCCACAACCAATACACTGTATTCATACACAACTGTAAATTGGCCTCAACCAATACATTATACTTTCATGCACAGTTGTAAATTGGCCACAACCAATACACTGTATTCATGCACAACTGTAAATTGGCCTCAACCAATACATTATACTTTCATGCACAGTTGTAAATTGGCCACAACCAATACACTTTTTTCATACACAACCGTAAATTGGCCGTAACCCAATAAACTATGTTCACGACCCATCGCAAATTAAACTGAACAACACTCAACTAGCACTAAGGCACGACCGGGGCGGCCCTAACGGCTAGACAACGGATCGTGGTTCTTAACTGTAGCGGGAGATGAAACATGAAACCCATGATTCATGTGAAAGGAACCCGACTCACTTATTGCAAAAGGTACAGAAAATGAACGATTCAACCAAGCATAACTAAACCCATGTATGTAAAATGCGTAAACACGCAGCTACAATCCATTAGAATACTGAT
The DNA here is from genome assembly GCA_016169945.1 of Trachythela sp. YZ-2020. Lineage (NCBI taxonomy): Eukaryota > Metazoa > Cnidaria > Anthozoa > Malacalcyonacea > Clavulariidae > Trachythela > Trachythela sp. YZ-2020. Next base: position 403,352 of record JADLSH010000212.1, on the reverse strand, counting down.
ATACTGCACACTGTATTATCCAACTATCTGCACAAATGGTCGTAACAAACTGGAAAAACCGTGTTTCGCTCGCAGAGTAAATTACCGCAAGACTAACACACTAAGGTAAGGCCAAATCAAACAAATATTTTACTATACGATACGCATGGGCTCCGCCGAGATAGCAGGAGAGCGAAGCGGAACAGCTTAAGTCAATTGCGTAATGTGCTTACAAGACCAAAGACATGACCTAGCGCCTGAAAAATTTCACTTCGATAGGCGTCCGATCGCCCTGGAATTGAACAAACGCCTGGCCGATTCGAAACGCAAAGCATAAACCAAGAAAAATACAAGATACACGTGCCGAGCAGCCTCACACAGGCAACAAATATCCCAAAGTGCACGTAAACACTTCTTGAAACAACAACATACCTGTTCTGGCTGTGCCTGAGGCTGAGGTTCGGCCTCGTGCTGTCCCACTTCAACTGCTGATGGGTTCTCGTCTGGAGCTGGATTAGGTAGCTGTGGTGGCAAAACGACTGGTATACGTCTACGGGTTCGGCCATGTCCAAGAATAGAGTGACACCCGGAGTCTCGTTTAACAAACTGACCCAGAGTGAATGTAGACTCAGTCTTTTATACCCTATGTTACGCATGGTTACACTTAGAATAGTAGGCCAGCAAACGTTATGATGTCGGAGTCAGTGTTCAACAATTGTACGTTTAATTTTGGCTAATAATTTTTGTGTCAGTGTTTAACAATTGCACCTTTACTTTTGACACATAATTTGTGTGTAAAAACTATCGTTGTGTTCCTGAGATAAAAAAAAATATTGGTGTGTTTTCGTTTGATTTCATATGAAATGCAAATGAACATGAAAGATTATATAATGCTACATGTGCCATGATAATGCTTCATGTTCATTTGCATTCCATTGTTCTTCTATTGTACACCACTATTTCCCTGGGGCCTATTTCAAATCTCTTCTCGGGCTTTAGCAATGTAGAGTGTTTTATTGAGTATAGAAGCCTACGCACGTGTCTAAAGAAGGTCATCCGATTGGTCAAAACGACTATTGAATATTAATGAGTATTTTAATTATAGTTCAGTAATATAAGGTAAGGAAACTCTCAATGTTCAGTTTAAATAATATACTAATAGATGTGCAAATATATACAGATTTTCTCTATCTATGCTTTTGATAAAGGATTATATGTTTATTGAGTGTATTAGACTTAGACTACAAACACCTGTCAATATTTGGTCAGCTACATTTCATTGATTTCAACACTAGTTGACAAGTTCTTCAATAGCTGTATATATACAATAGATATTAATGGATTAAGAGCCAGAGTTTGTTTTAAGCTTGCCCTTCCTAATAAGAATATATGCATGGGACTTTCCTTGAATATATGGGAAACTAATTATGCCTAAGATTAAGTACAACTTGTTTATCAGTTTTGTGAGGGAATTGTCACATTTTTAGTTTTTAAGTTATACTAAATCAAACAGTCGTACTTTTTTTTGCCCCACCCGGTATATATACATATATATATATAGCCAATTCAAAAAAGGTTGTCCTTCAAAATATCTTAAACCTTAAACATTGAGCACGCAAGGTATGACGGGTATTACTTATTTGGAGCCTTAGATTGGACATTAGCTTAGTAAACCAAATATCCCTGTCGTAAGTGTTTATTATTTGCCTTTGCATTGTTGCAAAACAAATTTCCCGAGTTAAAGATTCTAAATAGGAAGTTATCCATCATCCCTAGCGCGCTCAATGTTTAAGGTTAAGATTTTTGAAGGACAACCTTTTTTGAATTGGCTGTATATATAATATTCAATTTATGCAAAGCCAAAAATTAAAATTAAAATTAAAAAAGTACCTTGTTTAGAACAAGGCGTTTATTCTCGTGTCCTGTTAATAAATATGAAATATGATAAGAACTTGAACTTTGGAAACTTAGCATGTGAACAACTGATGCAAACTTGGGTCTAACCAATCAAAGATTTCTCCCAGAGATAGCTGTCACCATCATGCATACAATGGCCCTCTTTGTACTAAAGGCATTTGGGTACAGTTTATGCGTGTGCTGCTCATTCGCAAGATTTCCTTCAGTGTGTAAACAGTGTTAGTGAAATTTTTTCAAAGTTTGTTCAAGGTATCAAATCTTGTACCACAAAAAAAACACCCAACAACCTCCCCAATGGCAGAGCCGAGTAGTGATCTATCAATTAAATTTACATGCTCAAATATATTCCAAGATTATCTATATGTAACTTAAAATTTGTAACTAAATTGTTCAAAGAATTGAATTAAATAAAAAATGGCAGGGAAGTGCTGTCCTTTGGGACAACACTTCGCCACGTGAAGTGCATTTTACAGGTCATTCAGGTCGTAAATGCGACCTAATGACCTGACCTAGAGACTCAATGGGTCAGTCATACATAGTTGAGTACCCTGCACCAATGGTTGGTCACCAAGTCCAACTAGGACTCAATTTCAACGAGCTGACTGACCTGAACGGGGCCGCCGTCCCCGTTATCTAGAGGGTATTCAATTTTGAGTGTAGAAACAAGTAATAATGAACATAAAGTTCAATAAGACTTTAAACCGATTTTTCAAAGCTGAACTTTTACTTTAAAGAACTGTTTACCACGAATGCGGATTTAACTATAGATGTTTTGGCTTATTTGAAAGAGCTCTTGTTCCATTGTTGCGGCTGCGAGAGCGGATTTTGAAGTTTATGAGTTGCATAACATATTCTTAAAATCAAGTATTAATCGATGGTTTTCCCTTTATCCATTGAACGTTTCTAAAAAGCTTAATAAGCTTCACCCCAGTACATTGATGGATTGAAGATTATTTGTAATATTGTCGGTAGCGGTGTATTTATTGCTCATAACATGCATGGTTAAAAGCATACTTCTTTTACCAAAAGATATAACGTTATACATATATAGTAGACATACATCAACGCAAATTCCATGCTATGGATGGTGTTGCAATTTTACTCTGAAATGCATGAAACTCAACCTGTTTAATATTTTATATTTCGGCAGTGTAACATGAAAATATCGAGGGGGTTCTTTCTTTAGAGCCTTAAATATATTGTGTTACCATTCTGATTCATACCGTTGAACAGAAAACATAATTGTAAGTTTCACTATACTTTTTCGTTATTCAAGCACCATATCTCATAAGTAACATTTAAGTCAAACAATTTCAACTTGTTTTAAGGCGATGTTACATGGGACTACTTTTAGCAACAAGTTGCAATGCAAATGAGGTCATACGAAATTTGATTGGTTTTTGAACGATTTTCATTGCGAGTAGTCGCTAAAAAATGTCGCGTGTATAACATCACCTTTACTTTCCCAATATAAAGACTGAGCAATATTGAAAATGGTGATGAATACCTACAGATTAATATATAACGATTCCACAAAATTATTCACCTGTCACAACATTTTTATATTCGAATATATACCAAACATTTTTTAACCACATGCAGTTTCGGTTATTTTAAATGCATCCAGTTATAGCATAAATGGCGAAACGGACATTTCTATATTCTGACAAAAATAGACACATCGCAGAAAATTCTCAGTTTATTTAAAATTAAAATTGAAAACAAGTTCAAGCCTCGTGTCCATGTTTAGGTTTATTGAAGGAGAACAGCTGGTTCGAGGTTTCTTACAAATTATCATTCTCTATAACCTTATATAAAGAAATTCACTATTTTTCAGCAACCCGAAAATAGCATATGGAAACGCGCGCATATTCAATATACTATTCCAAACGTGTAGTCCAACATAGATATTATTCGACAATAATTTGCTGAAGTTTGTATCTGAACTATACCCTGTATAAAATTAAATATTTCATTTCATTGAGACACTATGCAGTATTGCAATACTGCAGCTTGTTTAAATCATTCGCATCTGTAGCTATAAGTCTTCTCTCATATGAGGCAGAACAAATGGTTCGATTCCACGGTAAAAAGCTGAAAAAATGATATTTTCAAAACACAACGAATACCCAACTCTTTGCTTAGAATTCTAAATATTATATTAAGTTTAATACGGCGTTTTAAATATTCAAATATTTCAAAATTTAGAATATCATAAAGTCTAACACTGCCACAGTCCACTTGATTCAATAAATATATTAAAAGAGTTACACAAGGCTCAGCTAACTCTGAGACAACGTTATATGTGTTAAAAGTCATGTACATGCATGCACAGTTTACTTGAAAAAAGTTGCAAGATAAACTAACGTATTGGACAAAAATAATGGCAACTTGTGACAAAAATTTTATTCAATACTGCGATCTGCAGCCGTATAATATTAGCCCATCCATTAAATAAGACTATAAGACTTTTGGAATCAATATATCTTTACTTCTTTCAAAGCATGCGGTCCCATCATAGGCTGAATTTACTGTTCTTGATAAGAAGTAACCTAGAGGCAGGCTAACCTTCTAGCTGTAGTAGGGCACGACATGCCGCAATCGAGTTTGAAAGGGAAGAATATACTTCTTGACGTTTCGAGCAAAGCCCTTCGTCATTAGAATTTTTATGTCTTCCTACCAGCTCCCCTGAAGAAGAGCCATTGCTCTTTTTGATTGAATAGTTGTCGTGTACGCCCAAAAGCGCTTCGTATTTATCGGCGCGGCCATCGCTACACACCAAAAGTGTGTAGACTTCTCATTCTATTGTGTATTGGTGTGTACTAGACGTCTCATTCTTGCATGTGTATTTCATTTTACAATAATTCTGCTCAAATGAACCTGTGCAACGTTAAAACAATATGCTTTAGCAAAACCTTCAGAAGTAATGAAATTGGTAGCTAAATGCTAGGGCACCGAACGCAATTTAACATCGCAGTTCGTTTTTTTCTTCACTGGAAAATATTTTGCTGCTAATTTGGTTGATGGATTGAAAATTTTGTAGCATAGAATAGTGTGGCGAATCGTTCACGGTTTGACTCACAATTAAAGATTTAATAGATCTCGCTAGCCTTGTCCAACCGCCCCTCGTTGCTGTGTGTGCAGGACAATAACAAATATATGCAGTCGTTTGAAAATAATTTTATGTCGAATTCAAACATATATTCTGAAGAATAAAGTTACTTCAACACGGTACATAAATTCCGTGCACCATGCCCATGTTGTTGAGGTAAGATATTATAGATGTTTTAGGCGCGTGCAAGATATATTGTGCTTTTGTAAATAGAGAATACAACTACAAGTAAATATGAATTAAGCAATTTTTAAATGAATGTCATCCATGTACTGTCTCACATCTTGCCCTCTTAAAATGTTTTTATTTTTTCGCTTTTGTTTCATATTTATTAAGTTTTCATAATGTATATAAATGTATCCACAAAATACTGTATATATTTATTCACTGCAATGCGCGTTAGCTAATATGTAATATATCGTAGATTCAAACGTACAATTTATGGCAAACACAATATAATATTATTGGTTTTAATCTATTTAATAGAAAACAGCGTTGTTGGTTCGGTAGCACATATTAGCACATATTAATATATTGCAAACAAGTCTGAAATTTTTCTTACCTTAATTTGGCTGTTGTGTTTCTTTTAAAGATAGTATTATTTCTTCTGTATAGGCAATATTATTTCACACTTATATACGCCAGCTGCCTTGAAGTGAATTTGAGTGAACGTTATGCAGTTACTTGTAATGAAATCTAGCTATGCTTGAACGCCTACTTAAAAGAGAAAGTGCTCGATGGATTTTAATAAAAACTTCTGACAACGCACTTAAACTATACATAACGACGGAAAAACTCAAATGTTTTCACCGCCAACGGACGAATACAAATGCGTAGTTTTCGTGATTCAAGCAATGAATGAATGCATTGTTTTAATATTATTTTACTTTTCCGATAAATACTGTACAATATTGAAAATGGCGATTTCAGCAACGAGCAGAAAAAATATAACTCTCCGAAAATGTACACCTGTCACAATTTTCTCTTAATTTACATAAGTTAAAAGGATGATCAGACCAAAAACTAGGCGAATAAATACAGAATATACACATTGTAAGAATTTTTAGCCTATTTAAAGATACTCATGCCTCGTTTTTATATCGGGGGTTATTTTCACTAAGCCCACTGAACAGTTGTTTTGACAGAATAAGACGATTGCTTCCTGGTTAGTATTTGAGCTACTTGTAAAACGTTAAATCAGTCTCGTAGGAATAATTCATTGCGAGTAAACTTACTGGAGAATGGAAGGCATAAGATTTGAAATATAAAAAACTCTTTAAACCGATCAACCACGTGTGCCAGTGATTCATGATATTCAAATTTTTTTGCAATTACTTGCGTATATTCATCATTTTTTGAAAACGTCATATTTCGTACGGTGGAAAAAAGATTTTGTTTTAGTATAGAATAATATATGAATGTTTTAAGCAAACAGCTTGTATCTAAATGATTATAAACTTCGGGTCTTTAAGATCAAGTTATCCAAAAAATTCAATAAAAACTTCGACGTCTCGAGCGATGGCCTTTCGTTGCCACATTCTACTTCAATCCGTAATACAACTATCCGCAATTCATTGTCCGCAACTCTGTTTCTGCAACTCTTTGCTTCCGCACACCGCATGATTAAAATTCGCATTTATTAACACCAGATTTATTTCACTTCGTGCAAATTAATGTTGCAATTAAAATCTGGAAACTTTTGTATGGCTGACAGACATCGTCGAAGCTGGGAAGACGAGCCAAAATATTCATTCAAAATCATCCTTTTGGGTTAAAAAGGTGTAAGAAAATCAAGCCTTCTGAAAAGGTTTCAATTTGACGAATTCGAACGTGTTCCATCGCATACGATCGGTGTGGGTTTCTCTACACAGAGCTTGAGAATTGGCTTGCCCTCTGAATTGGCTTGGCCATTATCATTATTCATTACTGAGAATCCAAAAATAATAATATTAATTTTGTCATTATCTGGACTCAGGATAGTCCATTGCAAAATACTTTTCTTGCAAAACAATGGATTAGAAAACAATGGATAAAATTGGTATATTTTGGCATAATGCCATAAGGTAGACAAGATGTCAATAACGCAAAAATTACGCGGTCACTTCTTGAAGATGCGGGCAGTGGACGGGAAACTAAAGTCTACGTAGGAGTGGCCGAATGGGTTAACAAGAGACGCTGGCAGAAAGTTTTGTAAACCCATTAACTACCAGTGGTGAGTAAAATCGTCTGGCGTTAGGCAGAGTAAAATCCTAAAATAGGGTGCATCGATCTGGATGCATTGTAAGCTAATGGGTTAAATCCATTAATGGCCAATACTTACGAGTAACATGCCCTGGCTTTAGACTATAAAATTAGGTTTAAAAATTAGGAAGCAATACGGTGTATAATTTCTCTGTGACTTGTCTATAATGGGTAAACAAAAGGGTAGACAGATCCCTATTGGGGAAGAAACTAAGATAGATGGTAAGTAGATAAGACCCCCCATCCAGCGCCGGAAGTGACGTCAGCATTTTGAGGATCTCGCCATATGACGTCATTTGCGTAGATACGCGTAGATACATGTATATACATGTGGATATGCGTAGATACGCGTAGATACATGAAGATGCATGCGGATATGCGTAGATACGCGTAGATACGCGTAGATACGCGTAGATACATGTAGATGCATACGGATATGCGTAGATACGCGTAGATACATGTAGATGCATACGGATATGCGTAGATACGCGTAGATACATGTAGATACATGTAGATACATGTGGATATGCGTAGATACGCGGGTTTCTGCGTATCTACGCGTGTTTCCGCGTATCTACGCGTGTATGTCATCATTTTCCTGAGACCTGATAGGTTTAGGATGGCAAGAGAGAGTATAAAATTGAGCCAATGTGGGATATCTGTTATTCTGTATACGGCTTTAACAAAGAGAACTTAACAAAATGAATTGTTTACATGGAAAACCTGCTGCCTATTCCACATGGTAATTTATATATTTTTCATAAATATCAGAGCGTTTTATTGTTTGTTTAGATATGGATTTAACAACTAAAGTGCTTGAATGTCAAACTGTAGCTGAACTATCAGCTCTTGAAAGCCTGTACGTCTTGAACGAACAAGAACAAGCTTTAATATTTGAAAAGAAAGTGGAATTAATTGGCCGTTCGCTTGAATGGGGGATCGAAAATGAACAGCTAGGGCTTGTTGTGAACCTTATGGATTCTTGGACCCCTGAACAACGGGAAAATTTTATGATGGACTGGCAAGACGACGAACCCCTGTTACAAATGGGCCGTGGCGAGAAAAGATCGTTCGAGGACGATGGCGCTGAGACGAGCATGACTGAAAACAACTTTACTGTGACGAACGTCAAACAAGTTAAAGTGAAAAAGTTCAGCACGACAGGTGTGGATTATACGGTACAATTCACGGACACGTTTGCTCATTTGGAGCTTTCTCAGTTCCACGACCGTCTCCATGGTATATTTGAAAGTTTATTGGATACCATCACACGAGACATTCCAGAGCATGATCAAGTACGTTTTGTGTTGCATTCACCTCAGCTTGAAACTCCTATCTCTCTTCCTTTCATGGCTCTTTCTCGTTTGACAACAGAGCGGGTTTTAGCTCAAATTGAGCGCATCATTCAATCCAACCATGAATTTCGTCTAAACGATAGTGTCAAAGTGAATTTGGTCCATGTTGAAATGCCCAATGGCGGTACCGGAACAAAACGCAGTGAAATTAATTTGGAAAAGCATTTGGCCCAAAAAGGCTCAATTGTTCGGATTCAGAACAAGGATTAATTATGTTTAGCTCGATCACTCGTTGTTTCGATTGCCAAAATTGAAAAGGATAGTCGGTATAAGATGATAGCCGACCATCGGAAACCTTTGCAAACACGTTTAGCTTATGATTTGCACGAAAAAGCCGGTGTTCCTATAGGTTCTTGCGGTATAGACGAAGTCAAACAATTTCAAGCGTATTTGACCGATTATCAAATCAACATTATTTCAAAAGAGCATCAAAATTCTGTCATTTTTTCCGGACCTGATAAAGAGAAAAGGATCTATTTGTTTCTGCATGACAATCATTTCGATGTGATTACAAGCATGCCGGCTTTTGTTGCTCGTAAAAAGTATTGCCATACTTTTAAAAAGGGGTATGACCATCAAAGAAATCATTTATGCGGAGATACGTGTAAACTGTGCTATTTTCAAAACTGTCCTATTGTTTCGTGGACTCCATGTAGTGATTGCAACCGTTTTTTTAAAAGTCAAGAATGTTTCGACAGGCACAAACAAAACGTAGGAAATGCAAAATCGATCTGTTCCTCTTCTGCCAAATGTCCACATTGTCATCTTGTTTTCACTCGGAGTCAACTGAGGCCTGATTTGCATCACTGCGGACTGAAACGTTGCTCGACCTGTGAAAAATACGTGGGCGTCGAAGATCACCAGTGCTACATGCAACCTGTCAAAGAAAAACCTGCATGCGAGACTAGTTTGTGTGATGACGAAGCGGATGAGCACGTCCACGAAAGCGGATACAACGAACTACTGTTCTTCGATTTCGAGTGTATTCAAGAGAATGGTACTCAAGAACCGAACTTGTGTGTGATACAAAACGAGGCTGATGACGAGTGGATGTTTCAAGGAGATAATACCAGGAACGAGTTCTGCGAATGGCTGTTCACGAAAGAGCATGAAGGATGCATCGTGTTGGCCCATAATTTCCAAGGTTACGATGGTTATTTCATCCAGCAATACCTACACGAGAACGGTGTTATTCCTGAAGTCATTATGCGTGGTGCCAAGATCCTTACGATGTATGTACCTATGCTCAAGATTAAATTCATCGATTCTTTGAGCTTCATACCAATGAGACTGGCTGATTTTCCCAAAACCTTTGGTTTGAACGAGTTGGCAAAAGGATATTTCCCTCACCTCTTCAACAGGAAGGAAAATCAGAATTATGTTGGACCCCTACCACCGAGTCCTTATTACCATCCCAATGGAATGAGTCAATGGTGGTCGAACCAACGCAACGAAACTCTTCCACGAATGCAAAGAGGATGAGAAAATAAGGTACATTGTTATATTCTTACGACAGAGTAAATCGGTTGATGACGTCAGAGTCTAATTATGACGTCATTTTCTTACAGATACCTAGATTACACCTCGCTCTATCCCTGGTGCAATAAGATGACCAAAACGGTCGTTGGTCGGCCCCATATCATCACCGAAAACTTTGATGATATTTCCACGTTTGGTTTGATCAAGTGCACGGTATTACCACCTCGTGGACTTTTCCATCCTGTCCTTCCCTATCGAACCCAAGGCAAACTGATGTTCCCCCTGTGCAAAACCTGCGTTGATACGTGTAATCAAGCCCCCTGTACCCATTCCGAGCGTGAAAGAGCTATCCAGGGGACCTGGTGCAGCGTGGAATTAGAGAAAGCCCTGGAGAAAGGTTATCGTATCCTACAAATGCACGAAGTGTGGCATTTTCCCGAAACCTCTGACGCGCTGTTCAAAGATTATGTGGACACTTTCCTCAAAATCAAGCAGGAGGCGAGCGGGTACCCGAAGGACTGCGTCACCGAAGAAAAAAACAGCGTTATGTGGACGAGTACCTAGAGGTTGAGGGGATACAGCTGGATCGAAGCAAAATTGAACACAATCCTGGATTGCGTGCATTTGCTAAGTTGATGCTGAACTCGTTTTGGGGTATGTATTCTAAACCCATAGTGCCCCCATAACAATTTTCTAAGTACGATATGATGAGATAAGATACTTAAGATATGATGAGATGAGATGAGATACTTATGGCTGCTTTTCCCCTTAGGAAAATTCGCGCAACGGTCCAACATGGCCAAGATGGAACTGATTAAAGATCCACAGGTATATTTTGACTATCTATCGTCGGATGAAATCAATGTTCTCGACGTGAGATTCGTAAGCGACGAAATGGTCGAGCTTCGTTACGAGTACAACGAGAATTTCGTCGAACCCAATGCCAAAACGAATGTAGTCATCGCCGCCTTCACCACTGCTTATGCCCGTCTCAAACTCTACGGGGTGTTGGATCAACTTCAGGAGCGATGCCGGGTTTTTATAGATTTTTTCAAATTGTTACATTTTTTTTTGCTTATGGAGTGACTTTCATTTCGTCAAGAAACTTTCCCATTATATCGTAATCTTCAGAAATATACCCATGCTTGACACATGCATACCAAACCTTTTCAATAAACTCTTCATTAGTATATACATATCTATCTTCGTCGTCATCATAAACAGGAACCCCTTTCTCAAACTCTTCATCTGTCAAATCGTTTAAGATTTTATTTTCAAAACTAGAAGCACACATATTGACACGAAGCACAAGTTGATTCTTAGCCATGAACAGTATGTCGATAGTCATGTTGTGTGCTATGACGCTGTCGAGCGATTATGATCAAAATCAGACTTGACGCAGTGTTTTTATAGGGAATTGCTACATTTGAATGCTTCCACTTGATTTTAGATCAATGTTTATAACCTTACAGAGAAATAAATAACAGCAGAAAGTAATTATTGTTTCTGATTTTAATTACATAACTTTACAATGTTCATTTAGTGTTTTAGTATAAGAAGTTCTTTTTCGATTCTTTTACATGTCTTTCCTGCTTTTTTTTAATCACCACTTTGGATCGTTTGAACATCGTAGAATAGTTGTCTGTTCGTTTACGTAAGGAGTCCACCATTCTGTATGATGTGGTTTTATTCTGACGCGTAACATTTTTTATGCTTTTCCTTTGGCCCAAAATGACTCTTTTTCGATTGTTTCTCTTAACTGGTTCATTGCGTAACGAGCCAAAAACGTTTCTCTTTGACGATCTCTTACGGGAACTGTGTTTACTCTTTCCAGGCATATTGCAAACTGAAGACACATTTTAAAACGGTGTTACTTTATACAATCATGAATGTTACACTTCCTGTTCAGTTACAATAACTTAAAGGTCTCTTGTTTTAGCACCCGTCTCTGATCTGCACAAAAGACAGTTCTACAATCATTACACGTATACTTGAGCATTTCAAGACCATTCACTCTAGGTTTAATATCATTCAAACTTTTGGTAAAAGTCTCTATGACATTTGCTTCTGAAATCTTTTCCAAAGCATGGTCAAAGTATAAACATGACTGCTCATCCTTTTCCATCATGAGGCACTGATGTTGTGTTTGAGACGGATGATCAATGATACAACCATTGCAGTTTTCAACAACAAGGCGAGATATAATTGACGCGATTTCTTCAGCGTAACTTTTCAACAGTTTCTTTTCAATACGTTTCTGACGATGATGAAGAACTAATTCTTTATTGTCAATGTCGAAATGTTTAGACGAACGATACATGATTAGCTCTTTACTTCCCGACTATCAGAGAATGTTTGACAGTTTTTCGTAAGTTGAAAAGGTTTTATACCACCCGTACAAGTCTGGTATCTTCAGAGTATGGTAGAAGCCATCGCGTAAACATGGGTCACTCTGCTAGCAAAAATCCAAAGATTAATAAAAATCATACCAAACAGAAAATGTTTAGAGTAGGTATAAGTGTTGGTCGCAATGATCTCAATCTCGAAGGACATTTGCAGATGGGATATAAAGTAAAACTATCAAAACTACAAACCTGTTGAAAACGATGCTTTGACAAATGACGAACACATTAACAGTATTCATAATGTCGAACACACCATTCAAAACGTCGAAGAATAAAATATTTCTCTCATTCTATGCTTGGACATGGATGATTACTTGTCTAGTGTCTATTACGATCCAAAACGTTCAGGGGGATATGGTGGAGTGGATCGTTTGTACAATGACGTGAAAAATTGGGGAAATTTGATATTAGCCGTAAGCAAATTAAAAAATGGTTGATGAAACAGGATGCATACACTTTACATAAACCTATTCGTCTCAATTTTAAAAGAAACCGAGTGATCGTGGGTGGCATCGACCAGCAATGGCAGATGGATTTAGCGGACACACAGTCCATGCAAAAGTTTAACGATGGATATCGATATCTGCTCGTTTGCATTGATGTATTTTCAAAGTATGCTTGGGTAGTTCCTTTGAAAAATAAAACAGGTCCTTCTCTGGTTGAAGCTTTCAAAATCATTTTGTCTTCTGGACGCAAGCCTGAAAAGATCATGACTGATCAAGGAACTGAGTTTTTAAACAAACATTTTCGAGCGTTGATGAAAGAAGAAGACATAGAACTGTATAACACGTACAACGAAACGAAAGCCTCTATCGTGGAACGTTTGATTCGTACTCTGAAGACGAAGATGTGGCGATACTTCACAGCGAAGAAAACAATGAGATACATTGACATGCTGCCTGATTTAGTGTATTCTTACAATCATAGTGTTCATCGCAGTATTAAAACAAAACCAGCAGATGTAACTGTTGAAAACGAAAAGAAAGTGTGGCACACTTTGTATGGTGATCATAATGGTGTGAGTATAAGTTTAAGTTTAAGATTGGTGATCAAGTTAGAATTAGTAAAATCAAACGTAAATTTGAAAAAGGTTACTTGCCAAACTTTTCAAAAGAAATCTTTACCGTAAGCAAACAAATACCTCGTGATCCTCCCGTGTATAAGTTGAAAGATTATGATGGTGAGGATCCTACTGAAAGGAACGTTTTACGATAAAGAGTTGCAAAAGGTTATCAAGCAGGATGACGTCTACGACGTTGAAAAAGTTTTGAAGAAACGTGGTACAGGCAAAAATGTACAATATCTTGTAAAATGGCTAGGGTACCCGAACAAGTTTAATTCGTGGGTACCTGCTTCTCAAATAAATAAGATTTAAACCAGCGTCTGTGTTGTGTGTCTTTTATTCATACTTTAGTAGTGACAATGAGTGGAACACATTTTTATCTTACGCTTCCTAGCAATGCATCCCTGGATGTCTTTCCCGATAACAAAACGACTAGTTATCGTGTAAAATTACCACAAACCATTGATTTGAATGGCGATTGGGAAGTTGGTTTGTATTCCATCTCTTACCCTAACTCGTGGTATACTTTAACAAGGGGATTCGACAGTCATATCTATTACGCGGACAGAGGTGGATATTTTTTGACGACAGAAATTGATTACGGTTACTACGAAACAATGCAAGATCTTATCAACGCCATCAATAAAGCATTGGCAAAAGATGTTAACGACAACATTAAGTTAACGTTTAATGCTCGCGCCGGCAAAGTGACAGTTCAATTGAAAACTCCATACGAACTAGCCTTATATAAAAAAATGTCGATTATCTTGGGGTTTGGAGGAGACGTAAAAATACTCAAAAAGACGACCGAAAGTCCTTATGTGGCAGACTTGTTTGGGATGACGACCATCTACGTTTATTGTGATATTGTTCAACCGCAGATCGTCGGAGATACGAGCGCCCAATCACTCAGAAGCATTCCCGTTGAGGGAAAGTCTGGTGACGTCATTACTCAAACTTTCCCAAACATACAATACGTACCTGTCCAAACCAAATCATTCGAAGACATGGAAATTCTTTTAAGGAACGACACAGGCGATCCTGTGCCATTTGAACACGGGAAGGTGGTGACAACACTGCACTTCAGACAGCATACTTATTTTACCTAAAGATGAATAATCCATACGTACGTTACTATCTTGATCAACAGCAAGGACTTGGGATGCCTGTTTTCAGAGGCAGTCCATGGCAAGTGGGTCATGGACAAATGGGCTATGGACTCGGTGGCCTGTTTCGTAGCGTTGCAAGAGCAGTCATGCCCATGATTAAAACTGGAGCAAAAGCTATTGGTAAAATCGCTTTGAATGCTGGCGCTAATGTGCTAGGAGACGTTGCTTCTGGAAGAAATCTAAAAGAAGCAGTAAAAACTAGAGGGAAAGAAGCTGTAAACGTCGCAAAGGGAAAAGCCGTTAATCGACTTCAAACTTATGTCAAACAGGAAGTGGAAAACGTACAAAGCAAGCTAAAAAGAGAAAGGCGTCTACTACCAGAAGTAACCAGACCAAGAAGCGGAAAACAGTTAAAAAGAGAAAGGCATCGGCATCTATTACCATAAGCAGTCAGACCAAGAAGCGGAAAACAGCTCCTGACATATTCGGATAAACATGTATCTCGTACATTCCAAATCGCAAGAATGCACAAAGACAGAACTCGATCTGTTCTCTATACCTCCAACACAAGTCAGTTTGGAAAAAGGACATTGGATAGATCATCAACCTGTTTCCAGTGTATCAGACGGTGGTCCAATCACGTTCCTGTCTCCAGGCACTGAAGATTATGTCGATTTATCAAAAACGATTCTTGTGGTGAGAGCAAAAGTGACTAAAGCAGACGGTGCAAATCTTGACGCAGACGAAAAGGTCGGAGTTGTGAACAATTTCCTACACAGTCTGTTCAAACAAGTCGACGTGTTTTTGAAAGAAAAGCAAGTGACACAAGCCACTGGAACTTACGCGTACCGTGCATATCTGGAAACCCTCCTCAATTATAATCCGTCAGCGAAAGAGTCACAAATTACCAGCTCTATGTTTTATAAAGACACGGGAGGGAAAATGGACGTTGCCGATCCTACACTGGCAGGTGCCGCAGCCAACCTTGGTCTTAAAGCAAGATATGAATTCAGCAAGACAAGTGGAACTATTGAAATGACCGGACCTATATTCAGCGACGTATTTTTCACCGAACGTCTCCTGCTAAGTTTTGTTGACTTGAAAGTTATTCTGAATCGAAGTAGCAAAGAGTTTTGTCTGATGGCGTCTGAGGACGATGTTGATTACAGAGTAAAGCTAATCGATGCCTACCTCAAGATACGTAAGGTGAAAGTTAGTCCAAGCATTTCCGTGGCTCATGAAATTGCATTGAAAAAAGGACCGGCTATCTATCCTGTTCGTCGCGTGGAGTGCAAGAGTTTCATTGTTCCCGCAGGAAATCCCTCCCTGAGGAAAGATAACATCTTTAATGGACTTGTACCAAAGTCGTTTGTCTTTGGATTGGTCGATAGCGCAGCGTTTAATGGCGCATACAAGAAGAATCCGTACAACTTTCAACATTTCAACGTGTCCTCTATTGGAATAACCGTGAATGGAGAAGATATGCCGTTTAAACCGATGCAGCTTTCCTTTGGTGCAAACCCCAGATTTGTTGAAGCATTCAGTACATTGTTTTCTGGTACGGGAAAAATGTATTACAACACAGGGAACGATATAACATGAGAAGAATTTCCAAAAGGATATGCAGTTTATGCTTTCGATCTGACTCCAGATATGTGTGGGTCGTCACCTCATTTTAATGCTGTTCAACGAGGAAATCTGGCAGTTGACATCAAGTTCTCTGCCGCACCGGCAGCAGCTGTGAGTCTCGTCTGTTACGGGTAATTTGAAAACCTGATTCAAATTGATGCTGAGAGAAACGTCGTTTACGATTACTCTGGATAGATGAATACATTACAGATAACTCGTGCACTGGAACAAGATCCTATAACAAGCAAAAAGTTTTGCGGCGTGTTTCCTAGTGATAAATTACCTCAGACGATCGATAAATATCCGTGTGGATTTATCGCAAACACCGATCCGAGTAGTGAACCTGGAACGCATTGGGTGGCCTTTTACTTTCCATCAGAAGAGAAAGGAGAATTCTTCGACAGTTTTGGGCAACCACCAGATTACTATAGGAATTCGTTTGGAGACTTTTTAGAGTCTTATGAATGGGAATTTAACACTCGTAAACTACAAAGTGCATGGTCAGATGTGTGTGGCCAGTATTGCATATTTTACCTTAGCCATAGAGCACGAGGACAAAGCATGAATAAGATCGTGCAGTTGTTTAATAATGATACTATGTTAAATGACGCAAAAGTGTCTCAGTTTGTTAAAACTCATTATAAAGGTATGTTAAAACAGCCCTATGTTGGCCTTAATCAACTTAGTAAAAAACTGTTTGAAAAAATAATGTTATAATAAATGTTAAAAACCCAAATGTATGTGTGTTTTGATTTCTAGTCCCACAGTGCCTTTAGCGCTTTAAAAAACAAAAATGACAAGAAGAGTCTTATTACCGTGCCAAAAATGACAGGAAAACATTTATTAACTTCAAAACAATTACATGTTGTTTATTTAATATCTAAGCCATCGTTTTTGAGGTTGTTCCGGTTTTTCTTCACGTTTCTTTAGAAAGGTTTGCAAATACTTTAAGGGGGTTGTACGCTGTGAGCTTGTACCCCGCTGGCTTGCACGTTGCGGACTGCTGTAATGAACCTCTTCCTCGCCAGACGAACTGTCCATTTGGGCTTGTCTCCATCTTTCCTCATTCCTTACAATATCTGTAGGCATATTCATCTTTGATAAAGCACGGAAAAATTCCTTCGAACCTGTAGGATTAAAATTCTTTCTCCCTCTCATGGCATCGCTGATGAGATCTGATATGTTTGACTGTGGAATTTTCCTACCGTCCAGGTTGACTTGTCCAGATTCATCCCAAGAAATAACGTCCGGTCTTGCTTTCAAACGGTTTAAAAGTGCCGTAGCTCTTGGACGCATTGTTTTAGGTATATGATCGACAATGGTCGCATCAGGCAACTGTGCCCTCTCTCCAGGCAAAATCCCTTCTTTGTTTTCAATGTGAGGTGCTATCCGAACGGTTGGTATTTGACTGTCCTTTTGACGTCTTAGATCTAGATAACGTTCCATGTTCGCATAGTATAGTTTTTGCCATATCCGTACGTTGGAGAATATTTGACATTTCCGTATCTTTATGCATCATGTTGGCCATAAGCGGTGACGTTTCAAGCCTTTGTTTCTGTTCGTATCTATGCAACACATCCTCAGGGACCAATACCATTCGTTTGGTATGTTTCATTTTATAAGTAAGCTACTGAGCACGCTTAACACAGGCGGCAGTAAGGCAGTTAGTAGGTTCCCTCCTTTCTGATTAAGGTGTTCCTTCTTTTGTTTTCTTGACACCTTTTTATTGGCTAAGGCACGGAGATGTGTCTTGTAGCATACCAAACGTCGCTTTTGACGAGGTGTTAGAAGGATAACGCCTTTAAGTAAATTCAGTGAACACTCGCAAATAGCCGTAATGACATCCGCGGGAACATTATCGATAAGCAATTTTCGCAATTTAGGTTTACATTTCACTATGACTTGAAGATAGGGAAGACTTCCTTTCATGTGCTTCGACATCTCGCAAATGATGGGTTTAGGTGACACACGCAACTTAAGTACGTTTCATGTAAACAACTTGTCTTTCCCCTGGAAGAATGCTTGTTCTAAGACGTACGTTTTCTGGTGTCAACTGATGACAATCAATCATTAAATATCCATATGGTTTACTTGTAGCATCGTTAAATGATTCTAATAGGTAATTCGTGTCTCTTGGATACATTTGACGTGCCAAGGTTGCAATACCAAGCGAATCGCGCGGGTTTCGGAATATCATCATATAGTGGGAATTTAAACTGATCGTTCGTGACAATTTACCAGGTGGAAATAGGTTTTGGGTAACGAATAAAACTGAAATTCCACGGTGATGAGAACCACGAGTAAATAGATCCGACATGCGTTGATCATTAGAGCATTGAGACATCAAATCATCCAGTATGACTAGAGAGTTTTCACACCCATCGGTCATATCGTATAAATCGCTGGGAAAACCTTCCATCAATTCAACGTTTGGTAGGGTTCTCGATAACTCATCAAATTCTTTTTGATATTCTCCATAACAATATATCACTTTGACTGGAACAGGATAAAACAATTCTTCCATATGATGTAGCATAGAACGAACCAAATACGATTTCCCACTCTGGCTTTGTCCACAAATATAAAAATTTGCAGGTGTTTTAAATCTCACATCCATCGTGTCCACAAGCAAACAACATAATAAGTTTTATTTCATAGGCCCCTGTACTTTATAGCGAAAATATGCGTTTAGCGAAAGAAATCATTTTGCGGAAAAAACTTTCTTCGATCTTGAACTTTGTGAAATCAATGGTTTTTAAAACTGATGCAACTAGTCGTACAGCTCTACGCGTAACGTGTTCGGAGCAAGAGTCATTCATCACATAAACCATTGTTAGGTAAGCTACGGCACGACCAAAATTGATAACATTCGTTTCGTGAAAAAGCGTAGTTAGATCACAGGAATAAACACGCGTTGCCATTTGTTCATACAGTGTTTTGTGATGTTCAAGACAAATATTTATATGATGCGATAACGTTTTCATGTCAATGTCAACGTTATTTTTCTGAAGCTCATCCAAAATCAAATCCATCTTTCCCAACACAACAACAGTAAATGAGCACACACACTGTGAAACATTTCAATTATATATTTTGAAAACAGAAACAATACAAATTTACTATACGTTAAATGTTTACAAAATAATTTTCATACAAAATTTATTGTGACCAAACAATTATAAGAAATTGTTACACAATGCAAAAACATATTAATTAGCTCGTTAACAATTTGTCTGGAAGTTCAACTGCTGTTCAAAACGGGTGAAAATGCCCTCTAGGGTCTCCATCACATGTCCCATCTGGATTTCTTGTACAATATCCTGTGGAAAGAGACACCTCTTGATCCCCTTCATTCTGGACTTCAACACTTGCTAGGTACTGTTCCTCTGGCTCCCTTAACGATGATTTCACAAAGTTCACACTCTGATAAGGTACATGGTTCGGTTCGTCAGGTACCCACTCGAAAAACCGACACGAACTCTCCTTGTCGTTTGGACAGCAAAAGAACATACGATCCTTGTTGAGACCTTCCTTCTTCACCTTCCGAAACGAACATCGAGATCCATGATGACAAACTGGTCCCGTTATTGTTTGCATATCACCCCACGTCCAAAAGGAACAAGGACTGTTCTTATCAGAACACACGAAAAATGGTCTCCCATAACTTCCTTTCATCAGATCTTTGACTACACGCATCTTCGTAAGCTTTTGATGTTCGTGACATCGAGAATGAGGCTGACCCGTAGATCTCCAGGCAGTTATGGCTTTCTCAAACAAATAACCATCGTCTTCAGAACAGAAGAAATTACAACTCGGGTTTTGACCACAGAACCAAAACGATCCATTTTTAGTTGTCGAACAAGCAGCTGGCTCACCATGTAAACACTTCATCTCTCTATGCAAACTGAACAAACTATACATTCACTCACCCAAAGATCTCATTTTATACTCTCAGATAATTTTAAAAAGCCAATCAGATCTCACAACCAATCATGTCTTCGCACACGTCCGCCCCTATTAGTATTCCAATTTTAATCCATGTAGATACATGTAGATACGCGTATCTACGCAAATGACGTCATATGGCGAGATCCTCAAAATGCTGACGTCACTTCCGGCGCTGGATGGGGGGTCTTATCTACTATGGTAGATAGTCTGGTTATGACTATTTTCTCTAAAATTAGATGCAGTTAAATGACAAAGTAGAGCACAGCTTTAACAAGTGACATTGACAGATATAATTCCTTAACCTTAGGGGTCCAGCATCTGCCGCAGCATAGAATATAATAACCGTTTTGTGAAGTACATGACTGCCATTTAATTTAAAAGAGATGAAAATGCTTCTTGATGTTTCAAGCAATTAGGCCCTTTGATGGGAATTTAGTTAACAGGGACCATTGAGAAATAGAGCATTGACAAAGAGATTTTTCCCGCTTCGTGGACTTGGTTCAAACCAATCATGGAACAAGTCTGCAAAGCGGGTCGAAGTGGGATCTTTCGTGGGAAAATCTTCAGCGTGCATGATGTACAATTGCGCATCACCTTTTACATGTTATTATCAAAACAATTCATTATTGATTGAATTGTTCTTGCTTGGCTACCTTTGTGAAAACAAATTATGGTAATATCGAACTATAATATATTCAAAATTAATCTGCTTGGGCTGAGAAATCTGCCTATTATATATGTATTCACCTGCATGTGACTGGCCATGCACTGACTAACAGAGTCAGCTTATTCAGCGTAGAAGTGTATTTTCACTTATTCTCAATGTTATAGCTGACATTATGGGACACTGCAGGCGAGGAAAGATTCAAGTCGCTGACGAGTCAGTATGATAGAAATGCTGATGCTGCGATTATTGTGTTTGATTTAACGTCAAGAAAATCATTTGAAGAAGTGAGGGATCATTGGATTCATGCTTTTAAGAGAGTTGTTGGGTGAGGAAAGAATTGATGCTTTATTTGTCATATGAAAACTAAACCAAACTCACTTTTAGGTATACTGCATTGCTCTATTTCTTCCAACGCTCTATCAGTTCTAAGCTGTAATCTTCGTAGAAGCTCGGTATGGACCAATTCTCTTATGCATAGTGAGAAGTAATTAATAACCTGAACGAAACTAACCTCATTTATACTGCATAGCTCTATCAGCAAACCAGTAATTCCCCTAGACTAAGAGTCCAGTGGGGATAATATGGCCCGTTTAGGGGGGTATGCATGTCGCTTGTCAGATTTTCAAATGTTAAGTAACATAATGATTAACAAATTGAGGGTTGCTTCGCGTGTGCCTAAAGGATATACAAAATCTCGACGTTTCGAGCTAAAGCCTTTCGTCTACTAATTTCTCCTTGCGAAGGGCTTTACCCTTCGCAAGGAGAAATTAGTAGACGAAAGGCTTTAGCTCGAAACGTCGAGATTTTGTATATCCTTTAGGCACACGCGACGCAACCCTCAATTTGTTCTATATGTCCGTGGCCGACGCTGAATGAAAGTCTAGCATAATGATTGCTGTTTTAAAAACTTGCCTGCTATTTACCCTATATCATAATATCCCTTACAAAGGATTATTTCTGTTCAATATATAGAGGCACAACTTATATTGCACTAGTTGGAAACAAACGTGACCTTTTAGAAGAGAGGCAGGTTGACCAGGACTTGTTTGAGGTATATTGAATCACTACATTAAATCATTTATAGTCAATACTAGCTACATTGCATTAGCTAACTCTATTTAAGCTGTTCTCCCTAGAGCACAGTCTACTGTTTGTCTAGTTTTACTACAGACAGAAACTGACTATTAAGTATATCTAGAAAAAACCTTTGGTATTTGGTTACTTAGAATCAAGCAGGACAAACAATCTCTTTTAACATATGAAAACTGAGGGAAAATTATAATCAGAAAACTGCATAATGAAGTAATCAAGCACAGTCACAGTCAGGGAAAAGGAACGTCTGCTTCAGGTTCTTCAAAGAGTTATTTCATGATTTTTTCCCAAGTTTTTATAATGTTCTTTCGCACGTTCGTAATATGTCAGTTTCAACACACGAACAGCCTCCACAGCCTCCAAGCCATACATTAGCCATCCTTCTTCCTTCGATAACATAAGACACTCGTGTCTTCTTTGACTAGGGTGATTCGACTCACAACCTAAACACTTTTCTTTACAAAGCTCTCCGACGTCGCAGGCAACAGCTTCGAAAAATATAGCATTCATCATATCACACACGTTTTTCACCTCTGCTTCGTCCACAATTAAATCGCTGGCCGTGAACACCTCTTCTTCCTTTGGGGAAATACTCATAGCATTCATCAAATCACGTAAGTTTTCCATCTCTGACTGCTTAAAAAGTCTATATGAAAAAAATAATCTTTCCTTTTCAATTTATACTTCACTATGTACACTCATTAGTATGCCATTTTGGCGGGAAATCCTGTTTTTGTTAAAAGTCTATTTATTCGCCAAAGTTTACATAAAGTTTGTTAAACAACATACCTTTAAAAGCAGGTCTTTCGAAGCATAACTTCTCACGAAACGAATATATTCAGTAAAGTTCTCTCTGTGAACAATATACCGTGTTGTAAATGTGTAATATTGATATTTCGCAAGAGATTCCAAGTTCAACCCTAGAGGTTTAACGCTTAATTTATGTTACGCAACGCTTTATGTTACGCAACGCTTTATGTTACGTCACCTCATTAGTATTCTAATTACTTCCGGTCCTGGATGTACATGTTTACCTACTTAAGATAGGGGGAAAAGCAGCATTATTTTTCTCTCTAGAAATTAGAAATTTTGAAAGTCTTAGGGGCTGTTTAAATGGAAGCGGGGCTGGCTCGCTTACCAGGCCAGCCCGCTTAGCGAGATCTCGCCATGTAATCAATTTAATAGTAAAAATTACCTTGCGTTTATATGGACAAACGGGCTGGCCCGGTTCTCGAAATCTCGCTTGAAAAAGGCGAGATCTCGCTTACCGGGATGAAAATTTCCCCATATAAACTCTCACTAACCAGGACGAAAGATCAAAGAGACGCCGCCGCCAATTTGTCTGCGAGCTATTTTTAAGAACTGTCTAAACAATTTTAAAAGTCAAAACAACAAAATCATCCCGCTTGCCGGGATAAATTATCTCATATAACACAAAACAAATTCATCCCGCTTACCAGGCTGGCCCGCTTAGCTAGGCAGCGCGCCTTCCATATAAACAGCCCCTTAGTCATAACATGACTAGGATTCATAAAGCTCTTACTGATGTCAATTATTTTTGTAATTACGCATACCTACTTGCGCGAGAGTTCTAATTCTGCTCGGATAAAACAGGTGGGCATTTTGCAAGCGCATGCGCTTGTTTATGAGCGAAACTCGGCACAATCAATATGGCGACGTATGGAAGGAGTGTTTCGTAGATTTCTCTACTTTTCAAGTTGATAAAACAGCATTGCAATCAAAAGAAACTTTGCAAAAATTAATCGAAAACATTTAGCAATGCTTCCCAAAGGTTTTAAAATGTTAAAGAAGTCATTTTGCTCCGTTTATTATCTTCTTGTGCTTTGAAAAGAGGCAAGCTTGCTCTTTTTGAGAAATCCATCAATATTCCCCAAGTTACTTCCCCATCATTTGTTTAAATTAAACAGAAACAGATTAAATACTTAGCTATATAAGGAATAATAATATTTTTCCCTGATCTGAAAGATTCCAGTATTTTAGTACTAATTTAAGCAAAGGAATTAGATGTAATTTAATTCAATCTAAATATGCATATAAATAACAAAAATTATACAACATGTTTGTCGACTTTTCAATACTTTTTTAATCATTTTATAAGGCTGATATATAAATATGGGATTACTTGTGTTAATGGTATAAATACAATTAAAGTCAAATTTACTTAAATTATTATTCTAAAGTTTGTAAACACACCATGCAGGTCTAATTCACATAAATACTGTTAGTTTCTCAAAACAATTTGTATAATCATAAATTTGGCTAACATTACTAAGTGCACTATGAATGACTGATAGTAAGCACTGACATAATGACCTCAGAACACTGTTTTGAATAAAGTACAATCGCCATACAAAATGTCAATGTGTAACCATTTCCTCATCATTGAGAGCTTACATAAAAGAGCACATTATGTGAATATTATATTTCCAAAAGACCCAAGATGATTAATAAGAGCCTTTTACAAGACTTGACAGTGTTATATCAACAACATGGAAGAATTTATCTGCAAGAAATAATATAAATCTTTGCAGAAATGGCCAAAAACATGGGAAATGTAAGGCAAATGTAGGCCAATAATGCCCAAGGTGTATTTAAAATCCAAGCCAAAATAGAAAATGATATGCCAGTTACTCTACCAAAAATTTTGTAAGCACAAAACAGTAGGATATGAATCAATACCAAATTGCTATAACATTTTCTCAAGGGGGCTGCAGTTGGTGATGGCTGACACACCCATATTCCGAGCTAAAAATTTATATCACGCTCATTTTTCATGGTCAAATAACTGGCTTTGCTACAAAACCAGGTAAAAAAGCAATTAGTAAAATATGGTTTTGAGTGACGAGCATAGTCAAATTCTTGATTTATTAAATTATTAAAAGTATTTATTAAAAGTTTTTCCAGATAAACAGATTCATCATTAAGCTCTATTCGGGACCTCATACAATCCAAAATATTGTTGATGGAACAGATTTTTTTCAATTTTCTGTGATTTACAGAACACTGGTTATAATTTAAGGATCAACCAGTATTGTTGAAGACATATTTTCCTTCCAGAACACCTTTTCAAAATACTAACCCAAACATGTCAAAAATAGTGTACATTTACAAGGGCAATTTCAACCCTTTGGCCCATTTTTCCCATGAATAATTTTAATTCTAATAAAAATACTATAGATAAAAAATGATGAGCATATCCTAACTTTCAAGCTATACTTCAAAGAAGATGGATCAATTCAACATAAACATTGAAATATGGGCATACTGACAGCTCTGTCACCCGTTTAGTTTGGCATTAGGAGACCTTCTGAAACATTTTAATGAAAGTATAATTCACAAAGTTCACATTTTCACTTACTTTTTAACATCTGTTTAAATCCAACTGCTAGCTCTGTAGCCATGGGCAAAATCTTGTGATTGATGTCAGCATCCATTTATTTCATGTTTCCCCGGTGAAAATATATTCTATTCCAAACCCGATTTCGACGTACTTTAGCTTTTCAGAAACCATTGGCCTTCCTCAGTAAGATTATCAACTGTTTTATAACCATATTTGATAGTAAACAGCTAAAATATTCTCCGAAATTTTATACTTTTGCTCTTCGGCGCGAAAATGGCAACTCAAGAAGAAATGAGCCCGCTGTTTTCGGTCAGCGTCGACAAATTGCCCACCTGTTCTCGGATAATGGACCCTACCTTATGGACGGTTTTCTTTGGCCGAGAGAAAATTGGTAACTATAATCCTGGCCAAAAGTCCTTGGGACACCTTAACTTTTGTTATATTTCTTAAAGGAAACCAGGGACGTAGCCAGGGGGTGCCGAGGGAGCCGCGACTCCCCCGCTTTGGTAATATTTAGTGCTAATACTTACTGCAAAACCAGGAATTATGCCCCACATATAGCCACAACTACCTTTAATCCCCACAGGGCTCCCCCCCCTTTGAAAGCTCTGGCTACGTCACTGAAGGAACAGCATTTATCGGGCAACTGAATTTCCTAAACACTCCGCCCCCCCATCCCCCCCAAACAATGTTGGATTTACGGGAATGTTGAAGTGAAATTTGGCAAACTTCCAACATTGAAAATGGGTGGCGGAGGGGAGGGGAGGGGAAGGTGACTTTTGAAAATTAAATCTATAAAATGCTCAGTGTCCCAAGACTTTTGTCCAGGATTGTCTTAAAATAGTAAAAATTGTAATGTGCAAAAATTATATATTTTTATGTGACATAACTGCATAACTGCATTTGTCATTGTTTACATTATATCATATTTTGGAAGTATTATATTGTACAATTACTATATGTAATGTCAATCAATGTTCCGGAATGTATGAATATTAATCTTAAAAATAATATACGATCGTTACAGGAAGGATTGTTTAATAATGTTTCACTTTGTATTTCGATCTTTTTCTGACCCATGTTAAGACAATCCTGGCCTAAAGTCCTTGGGACACCTCAACTTTTGTTACATTTTATTGCAATCTTAAAGGAAACCAGGGACGTAGCCAGGGGGGTGCCGAGGGAGCCGCGGCTCCCCCGCTTTGGTAATATTTAGTGCTAATACTTACTGCAAAACCAGGAATTATGCCCCACATATAGCCACAGCTACCTTTAATCCCCACAGGGCTCCCCCCCCTTTGAAAGCTCTGGCTACGTCACTGAAGGAACAGCATTTATCGGGCAACTGAGTTTCCTAAACACTCCGCCCCCCCATCCCCCCCAAACAATGTTGGATTTACGGGAATGTTGAAGTGAAATTTGGCAAACTTCCAACATTGAAAAGGGGTGGCGGAGGGGAGGGGAGGGGAAGGTGACTTTTGAAAATTAGATCTATAAAATGCTCAGTGTCCCAAGACTTTTGTCCAGGATTGTAGCAACTTCATGATCGGCTAATACAACGAATTTGTTTTTCAATGTATACGTCAGAAACTTAACTGCAACTTAACTTTTGTATTCGTGAGTTGGAAATAGCACAGACAAATAAAGTTTCCAAAACAATATTTGAAAGGACTTTCACTTGTTACAGTCAACAGGAGAAAAAAGAAGTCAAAAGGCCGAAGAAGGACAAAATTTTCGAGTTTTATACGGCCATTGCCGTATTGTCATGCAGTATATTTTGTGGATTTTCAAATCCGTAGATCATCCTTTCGGTGAATACATCATTGATTATTCTTAAAAAGTGTTTTGGTATTAATTCAAACACGTTATAGAATAAGAACAACATATATATTATTACCATTTCAATGACAGGCGAATATAAAAATACTGTTCAAAAACAGTTTTGTGTGATGTCTATTAAGTTTGAATTTTACAAAAAAATAAAGCTAAAATTGTACATATCATACCTACTTTATATAGTTGGACAATTGATAATTTTATAGTTAAAAGTCCAAATCTTGTCACTATTTCAGTTACCGGCGTTTTGTATAAAAAATGAAAGAAATATACAGACATACAGTGTTGCGTGTTACCATGGTTACAGTAATCGGCGGGAGCTCAGTACTTCATGTTACAATAACGTTTGTGGAATATAATTGCTTGATTCAAATGGGCGAGGGTTTTCTGCTTGCATGTATTTCAAGTAAAGTTGCTAGAAATACATTCATGCAGAAGCCAACACGTTGGAATTTTGAAGATTGATGTTATCTACGCTGTAAAAATTGAAGGAGAAAATTTGAGCAAGTCTATATCAAATATATAGATCCGCTACGGGTCATGAGTTTCCTTTGTATTTTGCTTATGAATAATTAATGAATTTTAGAAGTAATATTTCCAAGCTTTTCCACATTCAAAGATTGAGACCTCAAACCCCGGCCTATCTTGCCGAGACGTCATCATTGATTATTAACCGGCAAATTTAAGATACCATCTTTAAATCGGGTAAAGCCTGCTTAGTAATCGCTTAGGTCTAGATTAGTTGCCTTTCTTAATACAAATGCTCATACCTGGTCGTGCAACCCTATCGCGTATATCCACACACCAGCAATACAGGCAAAACAGAACGTAGAACGTGGGAATTGAATCATAGCTGTAAAAACTACCACATATCCGACTATCGACGCTCCATCTGCACAACTGTTAGTACAATTACCGTCCTGCAACAACCACTTAGTAGCGAATCCAGCCCTATCTGAGTGGTCATGCAACGAGAGCCGAAAGAGATCAGCTAGGGGCATGCTTCAGGGAACATTTTGAAATATTGACTCCCAGAATTGCCATTTGCAGAAATCTGGGCATCAAATTTTAGGAATAGCTTGACCTAATAAAGGAAAAAAATGTTGAGAATTTTGCATATTTCAGAGAACAATAATGAAGGTCGACACAAAAATAGGAAAACCCATTCAGAATAATATCTAAATTTTGACTGTTTCGCTCAATTGAAATGTCAGAGCTCATCAGTTGTCCGAGCGTGCGCCGACAATACCGGCTTCGCAACAAAGAAAGCATTTTCACGAGAATTGCCCTAAAAGGGCTAGATTATGTCGTATTGTAATAAAAATGTATTCATTTCAAAGATATCACAAAGACCCGTCGAATGGTGGTATGTAGCGTGTAAACCAAAGGTAGGAAAGCAAAATGAATATTTAATTAGTTTATATTATTGATATATAATTTCTAAACAAAACAAAATTCATGATCAGAGTGTTTAAAAGCGGCTAAATTGGCCGCATAGCGTTGTAAACAAACACAATTTACTTCTCTAATGAGATCGTAAAACGCTGAACCGAACGGTGGTATTGCCATCTACATAACATGCACGGAACCGAAGATATGTCCCCTGTGGGTCAAATAGTATTTTCTTGACGAAAGATCTGGCGTTGGCCGCTGCTTAACAATAATATTCGGTTCAGCAGTAGCCCAAGCAGAAAAGGATTTTTCACCAACTCCGAAACAATATCGTTAACTTCAAGTGAAGAAGAACTCGAAATTCCTGAATGACGCGCATTTGATCATATTTACATGAAATTTGCGCAGAAGAAATATTAAATTATTATTATTATGTTCATTCAGGCTGAAAGCTTCGAGCAAAGAGGCTGTGATCAGGTTGGGCTGCCCGTTAGTCATCAAAATCGAAAATTGCATGACCATAGCGTCAAAAACAACCGCATTGCGCGTACGGAAACATCGTAAGCCAATCAGAAAACAAGGAACCTAATATAAAATAATATTCGCTAGTCATGAAATTCTGAAAATGCATGACCAAAACACGCAGCGGGCAACCACGCAGCAATTCCACGCACTCGTTTTCCACTCGTATTACGCAACCGGTCATGCACAAGGCAACAAAGCCGAAATCAATAACATACGAGAATATTCAGCGAAAATATCGCGTAAAGACCATTGATTTATGTCAAGAAGTATAGCATAAAGCAGCTGAACGTAGAAAGGCAAAGATCAAGCATAATTCTATCTTAGACAATTTTACTGAACTGATTTTTAAAAATTTTGGGGGAAAGTTTTAGTCATGGACTGCACTTTAAAACTCCACTGGAAAGTTGAAGGTTAGTATGCATTAACTTAACTATTTTGTATCTGATATTATAACAATACCCCCACCCCACCTCCCAAGGCGTTATCTCGTGTAAATCAAAATTATGGCATATATTGTTATCTTGTACAGCCATTCAGGTATAACGACAATAATGACAATGTTGTGCAGAGGAATTTAAAACTCAAATTTGCACGTTGCCTTTACTCTAGTTCACATTGGACATGTGCATTCCTTCGTCGAACAGGCACTTATATCATAAATGTGAATGAATAATTTTTTTCTTAATTTAGGTAGTTTTTATGATTAAATGTTTTAAATAAGTGACATAATAATTATATGTGTAAATTATTACTAGTATTCCCTTACAACAGATAAGAGTGCCTGCTGTCTCCCTCGTTCCCCGTTTCTGTTCTATTATGATCAATTCTATCAACGGAGTCCCCTCGCATAAACGCAGTTTTCCAGAAGGGCCTCAGGGCAATTCGCTTACCAATATACAAAATATATATTATGCACAATACAAGGTTATGACAAAGGCCAAAATGTATAAGAAAACACATAATACATAACTTTTTTATCACACTTGTGAGGGTGGGTTTTACTTAGCATCGTGGTACAGCAGCCTAAATTATGGTAATCAACCGGTACTGTACTTCTTATTATTTTAGAGTGAAAAAATAGTGTTAATAACCTTGTATTTGCTGGCTTACAAAATACACCAAATGCATTAAAATGTTTAATAGTCATAAAATAGTCATAAATCTTTAGTCAGAAAATATATCTATAAATGTCGCGGATTCTTTCCACTTTGTGACAAATCACGCTGAGTTGGTTCTTAACTGGTTTCTATTTTCCATTCAAAAATAATTACTTCTTTTGCACAAACACCTGTTGATGAAAAGCCTGCCATTTTTATAAAATATTAATGCGTTGAACACTACTAAATAACAAATTTAGTATACTCCAGTATATATAACATACTTCTACTTCAACTAGAGTACAAAAGTAAATATTTTTTTGGACTACCTGTCCCTGTTTGTATGATTATTAGCAGAACTGACTTTGTGGATGAGGGAACTATCAGCCGACGGGTTTGCAATTTGTCTGAGCATGCGTTAGAATTCGTGCCGTAAATAGAAATGAAACCTGGGGCGTGCAAATTTAGCTATTGAATTTCCGAGTGTTTTGCAGAGATTTTATTCTGGTATTTCCTACCAACCGAAAATATTTAATAGATTATTTGACTGAGGCAAGGAAATAAAAAGTTTTGTAAACTTAAAATTAAAAAAATTATTTTTTGCGTATCGGGAAACTCGGGTAACTCTCCGAATTCGGCGGAAAATCCTCAAAATGTTTCCCCAATATAATAATGTGAATATATGCTCACAGAAGTATTTTAAACCGAATTTGGTGTTGGGCTATCGGCAAAATTTAGAGATAATTAGCTTGATTTTTTACAATCTTAGGTTCAAAAATTGGAACATATATCATGTAATAACCATGTTTACCTTGGAACACAGTCACAGTTACGGAATCACTAATTTCTTCCAAAATATCGTATGTACATTCTTCATTTGACTAACATTAGAACGAAAATCTTACCCACTTTTTACAGACTTTTAATTTGTTTTGCTTGTAAGCTTTGCCTTCCTAAAGTGATGAACTGTTATGCCTCCCCCAATTAATTAAGATTCTGGACGAGCTTTGACACAGTTTCAGAAGTCATAAACATTCCGTCAAAGTTTGGAGGAATAATATTTGATTTGTTTTTTTTCCGTTTTATTATATAAACAAACAGATAATATTTTGCCGTTGTCTGTTCAGTTATAGATATACAGTATGACACTATAACTTGGTAAGATTTTTTTTTTTCTTACCACGTTATGACGTCATACTGTGTATCTATAACTGAACAGACAACGGCAAAATGTTATCTATTTGTCAGCTACACAATGTCAATATAATGCTGTTGCAACCTCGATTCCAGGGCTTTTCGATGGGGTGGAGGGAAAAGGCCCTGGCGTCGGCTGGTGAATTCTGTCTTATGATTGGCTTGTGAATTTTGAAAATTTATGCAAATTTGAGAATAATTTATCCAAATTTCAATTTTATTTAATATGCATATTCATGATGGAGAACAAAGGGGTGACAAAGTCACACCGACTAAAATTACAACTAGAAACCCAGTTTGTAGATTCTGTGGTGGTTGTCAAGAGACGCGTCATATGGTACGCTTATTTAGCAAAGCTGATACATCAATAAATCTTTGTGTGAAGATGAAGAAACTGTGCGGTGTAGAAGTTTCTGAAGAAGATGGCTACTCGAAAGTGCTATGTAGGCAGTGCGTCGCGTTCATAAATAAGATTGAAGATTTCATTGTTAAGCTCAATCTTTGCAAGAAAAACCTCGCGATGAATTCTCTGTTAAAAGATGCATGTTACAGTCGCCAACACAACAGCCTTCGAAGCGTGCTCATCAAATAAATCAGTCACAATTAAGTTCGGCAAAGCAATTGTTTACAACAATAACAACAACCGAGGCTGACGTGACCGTCGAAACTGAAGCATCCTCAAACACACAAAGTCAAAGTGGAAATAGGCAAGCCGTAAATATTTTGCCTAAACAATCTTCAGAAGCTGGGTGTTCGTTTAATAATACGCTGGAAGCGGCTCAATCTCTTTTAAGCGAAAGGCAACAACAACTCATAACACGAGCGTCTAACACTAGATATGCTACTGTACTGGCAGGTATTCTTGCAGAACACTGTCCGACTGTCGTCAATTCAATTAAAAAGCTGATCTGTAAAGATATAAGGAAGTCTTGCGAGAAATTATGCAGGCGTTCACAATGATCAGTTTTATTTGGAAAAGATTATCAGAGCTTACAAGACTTCGACTTCAAGAAATCTGGA
Source organism: Trachythela sp. YZ-2020 (assembly GCA_016169945.1). Lineage (NCBI taxonomy): Eukaryota > Metazoa > Cnidaria > Anthozoa > Malacalcyonacea > Clavulariidae > Trachythela > Trachythela sp. YZ-2020. Next base: position 370,931 of record JADLSH010000212.1, on the reverse strand, counting down.
ACGAACTAAAAACAATATTATGCAAAATTTAAGTATAATTATGCAAATTAGGAAATTTATGCAAAATTTAAGTATAATTAAATTTTTAAAACACCCACTATATCTGGGTGTTTTTATGTCACGTGACCGGCCGACGCCAGGGCCTTTCCCCTCCCCCTCGAAAGACCCTGGGTTCGAGGTTGAATGCTGTTGGATATTTAAATCCTATCCCTCCATCCCCCCACCCTGAACAACGTTGCTGGTATAGTAAGCAATATTTTTTTGTCATGGACGTTGGACGGTTTTTTAAGTTATGCGCATGCGCGAGAATTGACAGAAAAAAAATCGAAGTATTTAGTGAAAAAATAAATCATTAATTTCAAGAACGATATATTATTAAGGTAAGCGATAACAAATACACTTTTTTTCTCCCCGAAGCAGCGTTTTCCTCGCTGTTGAAATATACATGTAAACTTTTTCCGTACGGCTCAAGTGATTATATACTTATAGTTTGTAAATTATTCACTTTATCCTCGTTTATATTGTTATGTGTAGTAAAAATATTGCGTAGATATATTTTTAAAGCCATTCTATTTTGTATATGAGCCATTCCAAAGTATTTTTCACTCACGAATTTGTTGTGTTTTTTTTTTCTTCGATATATTTTTTACACTCGTGAGTATTGTTTTTGCCTGCATGTTTATAACCGGCCATTAAGTTAAGCGCTGCATGAATTTTGTACTGTATATTAACCTTTTAAACTGGCCTCATAACTTTCTGTCTGTGTTTTTCCCTTTCAAATTTCTACTAATTCGCCTTCGGCTCAGTGATTATACTCTATAGGCTTGTATTTCCTCGCCTTTGGCGACTAACTGGCGAGGGGATTCTGCATGAATGTATTTCTAGTTAATTATACAATGGCGTCACAGAACAAGAACAGGCAAAGCGAATTTTTTTAAATTCTGCATATTTTGTGTCTACATAATAACAAGTAGAAACATGGCTTTGTTGTCGTTTAAGTCCAGTTTGCATAGTACATTTTGTACTTTAAATTTGATATAATTCAGTCCCCTGCGCGGCATTGACATCACATTTCTCTTTTTAAATACGTTTACACGTTATGTCGCCTTTACGATTGAACTTGGCTGATTTATCTCTATAATTTTCGTACGAGAAATGAATAGGCGGAATGGCCGAGTGGTTAATGCTATGCATTTAAGATCCATTATACGGATACATGCGCGAGTTCGATTCCTTCTTCCGACAAACCTTGCTTTATACTGTATTTTGTACATAGCGGTCTAGTTCCTTGTGTAACCCAGAACTCCAGTCATATAGTTTATATTGTAAGAGGGCGAAAAATATATTTAGGAGTTTATTAAGTGTTATCCAATTTGTATTACAGTGTTTATAAATATTTTATTGCGCGGGCGTTATAACTCACAATTCTGGCATAAGCATAACTTGCTGCTAAAAGGTCGGGAGCTAGCGTTACGAGCAGGAAGTAAGAACTATATTTTGGAAAACAGATTTATTTTGATTTGGAACTTACAAGTAAATATAATCTTCTTCTAAGAGTATACAGTTTATAGGTAGTTCATTTAAACGTACCCAAGACAAGCACAAACAAACAAACAAACAAACAAACAAACAAACAAACAAACAAACAAACAAACAAACAAACAAACAAACAAACAAACAAACAAACAAACAAACAAACAAACAAAAAAAAAAACAAACAAACAAACAAACAAACAAACAAACTATAAACGGTCATTGTCACTATTTTCGTGTGTATCAGAATAATGCTGGTCTCTGAAAATTATTTTCAAAACAAATTTTCTCTTACCAATAGCAGCCACTAATGCTTCTTCTGGTTCCAATCGCATAGACGGCAAAATTACTCCAATTTGATATGCTAATGAGCAAGGCATTTTTTGTTAATTCAGGGCAAAAGTACTTGTACCTGATTAGCTGAAGCGCAAGCGCGGGAAGTTTCTTGTTTTAATATTCAATAAACTGAAACAATGGCTAATTCTCGCTTCTTCGTAGCGGATATTGATGTTATTGAAGAATTAAAAACTTCTAGTGAAAACACAAACACTAGAAAACGTACAAATTAAGGTCTAATTTCACTTGTGTTTTCAAAGTTTCACAATTTGTGAAATTTTGAAAATAAGCGTGAAATTAAACCTTAATTTTACTCGGTCCCATGCGATTACCTATACAAAGTTATCATTGCTCACAAATGCATGCCTCGTTTCCATAATCTTTTTCGGTGTTTGGTCTCTCTTAAGCTCTCTTATATATCCATACGTTCCAGATCAATATTCTTCAATTCTTTACGAAACTTTAAGCAGGATAAGTAACTTACTTTTAGCTTCTTCTTCTGCGAGACCATCTGCAGTAAAGTTCTGCATTAGCTCTTCGAATTCTGCTAAATTTTATTTTGATACTTCCTCTTTTAAAGGTGCCCATGGATGGCTTTCATATTCAGAATATACCTCGCTGTCCGTATTATCTAAACTATCCAAATCAAGCTCTGACGTAGACCAGTTTCCACTTCATTGTCAGATTGTGGGGTCCTCCCCACCCAAAGACAACAGACATGTGGTTTTGAAAAGCATATATTTACAAAGTTACTATTTACACATACTTAAATATCTAGTGGTTTAGTAGAAGAGTAGCATAGTAGGTACCGTTCGACCCGGATTTTTGGGGTGGCACGGGGTGGTACGTGGTCATTAGCATATGAGGGTGGCGTGTTACGCAATTAACATAAAAAAGGGTCCGCAACTCATCATTAACATAAAAATCATTAATTATACAACTCGGTCCTACTCCTTTGGGATATGGCGCATCATTACATTGACCCTTTTAAAGTAAAAAAATCTAGTCATAATAGCGTCGCGCTACCGATTTACATTACAATAGAGTAGCGCTACCAAGTAGCGCTACGAAATAGCGTCACAACAGAGTAGCGCTACCAAGTAGCGCCATCAAACAAAGTAGCGTTACCAAAGAATATAAACACCAACACAATAGCTAAACGTTCCTATATATTTTGCCAAGCGTTGTGTTCCAAACACAGTCCGTTTCGACAACGAGTAAATAGATTCTCGTATCTAATAACACCTTATACGAAACGGCTTAGACAACTAATATAGCGACGCTTAACCTAGTAAAATATTATTGCCTTAAGTTAATAACAAGCAGAAATATAGCTTTCTAAAACGAGAAGATCTTAAAGTTTAATCGGCATAGCTAAGGTCTTATAGAGAAATACAAATAAATGTTTGCCAAGCGAATGTATAAACATAGTTCTTAAAGGGATTTAAACCCTACAAAGTTTCTACTACAAAATTTCTACTTACAAAATTTCTACTTACAAAGTTTCTACTACTTTTTAATGCCTAAGACCTAGTAACAGCATACAGTTGGAGAGATCCTCAGTTAGCAATACATTTCAGGACCAAACTTCACACCTATTTAACACATTACCCAATAATGTGAGATCTTGCCCTGACTTTAACACTTTCTGTAATGACACTAAAACCCCGTGCCACCCCGTGCCACCCCGTGCCACCCCGTGCCACCCCGTGCCACCCCGTGCCACCCCGTGCCACCCCGTGCCACCCCGTGCCACCCCGTGCCACCCCGTGCCACCCCGTGCCACCCCGTGCCACCCCGTGCCACCCCGTGCCACCCTGTGCCACCGTGCCACCCCGTGCCACCCTGTGCCACCCCGTGCCACCCTGTGCCACCCCTGTGCCACCCTGTGCCACCCCGTGCCACCCTGTGCCACCCTGTGCCACCCTGTGCCACCCCGTGCCACCCCGTGCCACCCCGTGCCACCCTGTGCCACCCCGTGCCACCCTGTGCCACCCCGTGCCACCCTGTGCCACTCCTGTGCCACCCCGTGCCACCCCGTCGGGGTGGTACGGTGGTGAGAAAGTAAAAGATCCTAAACGATATGCTTTTGAACTATATGAACGCAATAGTCTATCGGCAAGCAGATATATTTGACACTTACGACATTATTTTTCAAAATTTCAATAGATTTCGGCTGTAATGTTTTGTTCCTTCTTTTAGTTTATATACCTAGCTCTATTCGGTTTAATACATCTGCTATTTTCAATTCACATGACATACTGTAAGACTGATAGATCAATTCAAACTATTTTGAGGAAGGTCACGTAATTTTGAAAACGGACGTAATTAATATAATTCATCTTGCGTCAGCGGCGAAAAACGTGCGTGAATTTTCTTGCCTAACAGAAAGACGTCTTTGAATATGACCATAAACCGAAACGTGATTAATTAAACAATTTACTATCAATTTGGATTAACATTTAACTCCTGAATGGCACTTTTGTGTTTAAGCACTTTGTTTACTAGAAGTTTAAAATAGGCTGGTTCTTTATGCTGAGAGAACTACTGAGAAGCAGTCTCTTCCAAAAGTATTTCAAGACAGAAATCATAACAAAAGCAAGATGTACGCTAGCTTGATATTCATTTTGATAGTGTACAGTTTGTACGGTAAGTCTTTGAATATATATTATTGTATATATCCTGAATCAATAAATGTTTGACTTTCGGTAGAATAGCGTGTTTTGCTCAGTATCGGAAACACCAAGTCAGAACGAGTTTCAATTCAATATGGCAATCGACGATATATATTATTGGAACGTTGAACTGTTCTGTAGATGAAAATTTCGAGCAAATATATACCGGATATTGTATACATATCGAACAAACCAGGAGCAATTGCGATAAATGCAACAATATAGCAGGAATTGATCATGTGGCCTTGCGATTCCGATGCAGCGCTCTGACCGCTAAGTTACAGAGTCCAGTTACCAAGAGCTAGCCACAAGTTCATGTATACAGGGTGATGGCATGTGTTAAAATTTAAATTTCACTAAATATTTCAAAGTCGTATTATACTATGCTCTCTATGCACTGGTTTTGCCATGATTGTGTAGAACAAGTTCGTTGTGTCTAAATAGACTGCTAGGTTATTTTGCATGGCACAATTATGTTAAATGATTAGTGATTATGTAATAGATTAGGTGTAGAAAATATGCATTTATCTGATATGCTATTCAAAATTTTAGTAACAAGCAGTGCAGCAACACCAGAACTCTGTTCATTGACAGAGGAGACGGGGCCATGCAATGCTAAGATACCAAAGTATCATTTCGATCATCGCCGAGGGATATGTGCTATCTTCCTGTACAGTGGTTGTGGCGGGAATGAGAACAGATTTGCAACTCTTGAAAATTGCCAAGATACTTGTCAAGGAGAAGGTAAAGCTTTCGTTTTGACAACGATATAATTTCAATTCTGAATTCAACAATTTTAAATACTACTACATATATATATATATATATTTATATATATATATATACGTGTAGGTTTAGGTCTACGAAACGCAAAGAGTGCTCGACAACATATAGTTAGAGCAAATTATAGATTTTCGCCACTCAAAACTTGTCTGCAACAGGCTGTTTCATCTGTAAAAGAATCATCAGGTGAAACAGATGAAACAGCCTGTTGCAGACAAGTTTTGAGGTAGTGAAAATCTATATATATATATATATATATTATAATATATATATATATATATATATATACGTGTAGGTTTAGGTCTACGAAAAGCAAAGAGTGCTCGACAACCTATAGTTAGAGAATTATAGATTTTCGCTTATCAAAACTTGTCTGCAACAGGCTGTTTCATCTGTAAAGCCTGTTGCAGATTGTTTGAGGTAAGCGAAAATCTATATATATATATATTTATATAGTTTTCACTTACCTCAAGGTATCAACTTCAGTCTGTTTCACGCAATAAGCGATCATCAAGTGGCGAGCCATTTCGAGAATCTGCACCCATATATAAAATTCACTAAGGCACAGTAATTCACTAAGGCACAGAATTAGTACCGGGGAAAAAGAATATACACAATCGGATGTTAAGTATTTTACACTGGCTAAAATAAGACGAATTTACTTGTGAAAGGATAATCGTGAAAAGCATATCGTTTAGGATCTTTTACTTTCTCACCACCGTGCCACCCCGTGCCACCCCGTGCCACCCCGTGCCACCCCGTGCCACCCCGTGCCACCCTGTGCCACCCTGTGCCACCCCTGTGCCACTCTGTGCCACCCCGTGCCACCCCTGTGCCACCCCGTGCCACCCCGTGCCACCCTGTGCCACCCCGTGCCACCCTGTGCCACCCCGTGCCACCCTGTGCCACCCTGTGCCACCCTGTGCCACCCCGTGCCACCCTGTGCCACCCTGTGCCACCCCGTGCCACCCTGTGCCACCCTGTGCCACCCCTGTGCCACCCTGTGCCACCCTGTGCCACCCTGTGCCACCCCGTGCCACCTCAGCCACCCCTGTGCCACCCTGTGCCACCCTGTGCCACCCCTGTGCCACCCCGTGCCACCCCACCTGTGCCACCCTACCAGCGCCACCCCGTGCCACCCCTGTGCCACCCCGTGCCACCCCGTGCCACCCCTGTGCCACTCAGCCACTCCCGTGCCACCCTGTGGGGTGGCATGGTGAGAAAGTAAAAGATCCTAAACGATATCCTTTTGAACTATATGAACGCAATAGTCTATCGGCAAGCAGATATATTTGACACTTACGACATTATTTTTCAAAATTTCAATAGATTTCGGCTGTAATGTTTTGTTCCTTCTTTTAGTTTATATACCTAGCTCTATTCAGTTTAATACATCTGCTATTTTCAATTCACATGACATACTGTAAGACTGATAGATCAATTCAAACTATTTTGAGGAAGGTCACGTAATTTTGAAAACGGACGTAATTAATATAATTCATCTTGCGTCAGCGGCGAAAAACGTGCGTGAATTTTCTTGCCTAACAGAAAGACGTCTTTGAATATGACCATAAACCGAAACGTGATTAATTAAACAATTTACTATCAATTTGGATTAACATTTAACTCCTGAATGGCACTTTTGTGTTTAAGCACTTTGTTTACTAGAAGTTTAAAATAGGCTGGTTCTTTATGCTGAGAGAACTACTGAGAAGCAGTCTCTTCCAAAAGTATTTCAAGACAGAAATCATAACAAAAGCAAGATGTACGCTAGCTTGATATTCATTTTGATAGTGTACAGTTTGTACGGTAAGTCTTTGAATATATATTATTGTATATATCCTGAATCAATAAATGTTTGACTTTCGGTAGAATAGCGTGTTTTGCTCAGTATCGGAAACACCAAGTCAGAACGAGTTTCAATTCAATATGGCAATCGACGATATATATTATTGGAACGTTGAAGTGTTCTGTAGATGAAAATTTCGAGCAAATATATACCGGATATTGTATACATATCGAACAAACCAGGAGCAATTGCGATAAATGCAACAATATAGCAGGAATTGATCATGTGGCCTTGCGATTCCGATGCAGCGCTCTGACCGCTAAGTTACAGAGTCCAGTTACCAAGAGCTAGCCACAAGTTCATGTATACAGGGGTGATGGCATGTGTTAAAATTTAAATTTCACTAAATATTTCAAAGTCGTATTATACTATGCTCTATGCACTGGTTTTGCCATGATTGTGTAGAACAAGTTCGTTGTGTCTAAATAGACTGCTAGGTTATTTTGCATGGCACAATTATGTTAAATGATTAGTGATTATGTAATAGATTAGGTGTAGAAAATATGCATTTATCTGATATGCTATTCAAAATTTTAGTAACAAGCAGTGCAGCAACACCAGAACTCTGTTCATTGACAGAGGAGACGGGGCCATGCAATGCTAAGATACCAAAGTATCATTTCGATCATCGCCGAGGGATATGTGCTATCTTCCTGTACAGTGGTTGTGGCGGGAATGAGAACAGATTTGCAACTTCTTGAAAATTGCCAAGATACTTGTCAAGGAGAAGGTAAAGCTTGTTTTGACAACGATATAATTTATATTCTGAATTCAACAATTTTAAATACTACTACATATATATATATATATATATTTATATATATATATATACGTGTAGGTTTAGGTCTACGAAACGCAAAGAGTGCTCGACAACATATAGTTAGAGCAAATTATAGATTTTGTTATTCGTAAAACTTGTCTGCAACAGGCTGTTTCATCTGTAAAAGAATCATCAGGTGAAACAGATGAAACAGCCTGTTGCAGACAAGTTTTGAGGTAAGCGAAAATCTATATATATATATATATATATATTATAATATATATATATATATATAATATGGTATTTTTAAGTGTATGTTTCAATTAACTGCGATCTACTAGAAAAGCTTCTAGTTATCCCTAAAATAAAGCATAAATGTAAATAATAATATACCATCAGCGCACTCATCCGATTCTCAAAGGTCGGGATGTCTAGTTACGATCTAACAGGCTTACACCCTTTCCCGCAGTTAGTTTTGTACACACATATACAGAGTGCACAAGCCGAAGCGTGCAAATATATCACGGTATTTAGTGTTTGTTTCACGAAATTAATATCCAGATTATACATGATTAACTTATTGCAATATTATTAGTCCACTCACCAGTTATCTTAGAATTATTAAGACTCCAGCTCTTGTGAGACTGACGGCGGTTTAAAAGGCGGAAGGCTCAAAACAATTATTTTTAAATGAATGTTTGAGCTGATACGGATGTACGTAGTATCAAAATCAATATCGCGTGATGTTGTTCAGGTCATGGTCATGATAATTCGATAATTATTAATTTATACATGCGCATACCAAAGTGCACGAACTAATTAAAGTGTGCTAATATAATATGGTATTTTTTGTATGTTTCACTCAACTGCGATCTACTAGAAAAGTTTAGTTATCCTAAAATAAAGCATAAATGTAAATAATAATATACCATCAGCGCACTCATCCGATTCTCAAAGGTCGGGATGTCCAGTTACGATCTAACAGGTTACACCCTTTTCCCGCAGTTAGTTTGTACACACATATACAGAGTGCACAAGCCGAAAGCGTGCAAATATATGACGGTATTTAGTGTTTGTTTCACGAAATTAATAATATCCAGATTATACACATGACACTTATTGCAATATTATTAGCCCTCACTCACCAGCTATCTTAGAATTACTAAGACTCCAGCTTCAGACACTGGACGGCGGTTTAAAAGGCGGAAGGCTCAAAACAATTCATTTTTAAATGAATGTTTCGGTTTGATACGGATGTACGTAGTATCAAAATCAATATCGCGTGATGTTAAGTTCAGGGTCATGATAATCTGATAATTGTTAATTTATACATGCGCATACCAAAGTGCACGAACTAAATAAAGTGTGCTGATATAATATGGTATTTTTAAGTGTATGTTTCACTCAACTGCGATCTACTAGAAAAGCTTCTAGTTATCCTCAAATAGCATAAATGTAAATAATAATATACCATCAGCGCACTCATCCGATTTCAAAGGTCGGGATGTCTAGTTACGATCTAACAGGCTTATCTTTTCTCGCAGTTAGTTTTGTACACACATACAGAGTGCACAAGCGAAGCGTGCAAATATATGACGGTATTTAGTGTTTGTTTCACGAAATTAATAATATCCAGATTATACACATGATTAACTTATTGCAACATATAGCCCTCCACTCACCAGCTATCTTAGAATACTAAGACTCCAGCCCTTGTGACACTGGACGGCGGTTTAAAAGGCGGAAGGCTCAAAACAATTCATTTTTAAATGAATGTTTCGGTTGATACGGATGTAGTGTAGTATCAAAATCAATATCGCGTGATGTTAAGTTCAGGGTCATGGTCATGATAATCTGATAATTATTAATTTAAAATTGGGTGTACGAACTAATAAATGATATAATAGCGCGTATCTGGTTTAAGTTCATGTCATGGTCTAGTTAATCTCAAGATAAATATTAATTTATACAGCGCATACCAAAGTGCATAAATCTAATAGCGTGCAAATATAATATGGTATTTTTTAGTGTTATTTCACGAAGCTCACACATCCAGATACTTACACATGATTAACTTATTGCAATATTATTAGCCCTCCACTCACCAGCTATCTTAGAATTAAACCGCCGTCCAGTGTCACAAGGGCTGGAGTCTTAGTAATTCTAAGATAGCTGGTGAGTGGAGGGCTAATAATATTGCAATAAGTTAATCATGTGTATAATCTGGATATTATTAATTTCGTGAAACAAACACTAAATACCGTCATATATTTGCACGCTTCGGCTTGTGCACTCTGTATATGTGTGTACAAAACTAACTGCGGGAAAAGGGTGTAAGCCTGTTAGATCGTAACTAGACATCCCGACCTTTGAGAATCGGATGAGTGCACTGATGGTATATTATTATTTACATTTATGCTTTATTTTAGGGTAACTAGAAGCTTTTCTAGTAGATCGCAGTTGAGTGAAACATACACTTAAAAATACCATATTATATTAGCACACTTTAATTAGTTCGTGCACTTTGGTATGCGCATGTATAAATTAATAATTATCAGATTATCATGACCATGACCCTGAACTTAACATCACGCGATATTGATTTTGATACTACGTACATCCGTATCGAAACCGAAACATTCATTTAAAAATGAATTGTTTTGAGCCTTCCGCCTTTTAAACCGCCGTCCAGTGTCACAAGGGCTGGAGTCTTAGTAATTCTAAGATAGCTGGTGAGTGGAGGGCTAATAATATTGCAATAAGTTAATCATGTGTATAATCTGGATATTATTAATTTCGTGAAACAAACACTAAATACCGTCATATATTTGCACGCTTCGGCTTGTGCACTCTGTATATGTGTGTACAAAACTAACTGCGGGAAAAGGGTGTAAGCCTGTTAGATCGTAACTAGACATCCCGACCTTTGAGAATCGGATGAGTGCGCTGATGGTATATTATTATTTACATTTATGCTTTATTTTAGGGATAACTAGAAGCTTTTCTAGTAGATCGCAGTTGAGTGAAACATACACTTAAAAATACCATATTATATTAGCACACTTTAATTAGTTCGTGCACTTTGGTATGCGCATGTATAAATTAATAATTATCAGATTATCATGACCATGACCCTGAACTTAACATCACGCGATATTGATTTTGATACTACGTACATCCGTATCGAAACCGAAACATTCATTTAAAAATGAATTGTTTTGAGCCTTCCGCCTTTTAAACCGCCGTCCAGTGTCACAAGGGCTGAGTCTTAGTAATTCTAAGATAGCTGGTGAGTGGAGGGCTAATAATATTGCAATAAGTTAATCATGTGTATAATCTGGATATTATTAATTTCGTGAAACAAACACTAAATACCGTCATATATTTGCACGCTTCGGCTTGTGCACTCTGTATATGTGTGTACAAAACTAACTGCGGGAAAAGGGTGTAAGCCTGTTAGATCGTAACTAGACATCCCGACCTTTGAGAATCGGATGAGTGCGCTGATGGTATATTATTATTTACATTTATGCTTTATTTTAGGGATAACTAGAAGCTTTTCTAGTAGATCGCAGTTGAGTGAAACATACACTTAAAAATACCATATTATATTAGCACACTTTAATTAGTTCGTGCACTTTGGTATGCGCATGTATAAATTAATAATTATCAGATTATCATGACCATGACCCTGAACTTAACATCACGCGATATTGATTTTGATACTACGTACATCCGTATCGAAACCGAAACATTCATTTAAAAATGAATTGTTTTGAGCCTTCCGCCTTTTAAACCGCCGTCCAGTGTCACAAGGGCTGGAGTCTTAGTAATTCTAAGATAGCTGGTGAGTGGAGGGCTAATAATATTGCAATAAGTTAATCATGTGTATAATCTGGATATTATTAATTTCGTGAAACAAACACTAAATACCGTCATATATATATATATATATATACGTGTAGGTTTAGGTCTACGAAAAGCAAAGAGTGCTCGACAACCTATAGTTAGAGCAAATTATAGATTTTCGCTTACCTCAAAACTTGTCTGCAACAGGCTGTTTCATCTGTAAAAGCCTGTTGCAGACAAGTTTTGAGGTAAGCGAAAATCTATATATATATATATTTATATAGTTTTCACTTACCTCAAGGTATCAACTTCAGTCTGTTTCACGCAATAAGCGATCATCAAGTGGCGAGCCATTTCGAGAATCTGCACCCATATATAAAATTCACTAAGGCACAGTAATTCACTAAGGCACAGAATTAGTACCGGGGAAAAAGAATATACACAATCGGATGTTAAGTATTTTACACTGGCTAAAATAAGACGAATTTACTTGTGAAAGGATAATCGTGAAAAGCATATCGTTTAGGATCTTTTACTTTCTCACCACCGTGCCACCCCGTGCCACCCCGTGCAACCCCGTGCCACCCCGTGCCACCCCGTGCCACCCCGTGCCACCCCGTGCCACCCCGTGCCACCCCGTGCCACCCCGTGCCACCCCGTGCCACCCCGTGCCACCCCGTGCCACCCCGTGCCACCCCGTGCCACCCCGTGCCACCCCGTGGGGTGGTACGGTGGTGAGAAAGTAAAAGATCCTAAACGATATCCTTTTGAACTATATGAACGCAATAGTCTATCGGCAAGCAGATATATTTGACACTTACGACATTATTTTTCAAAATTTCAATAGATTTCGGCTGTAATGTTTTGTTCCTTCTTTTAGTTTATATACCTAGCTCTATTCGGTTTAATACATCTGCTATTTTCAATTCACATGACATACTGTAAGACTGATAGATCAATTCAAACTATTTTGAGGAAGGTCACGTAATTTTGAAAACGGACGTAATTAATATAATTCATCTTGCGTCAGCGGCGAAAAACGTGCGTGAATTTTCTTGCCTAACAGAAAGACGTCTTTGAATATGACCATAAACCGAAACGTGATTAATTAAACAATTTACTATCAATTTGGATTAACATTTAACTCCTGAATGGCACTTTTGTGTTTAAGCACTTTGTTTACTAGAAGTTTAAAATAGGCTGGTTCTTTATGCTGAGAGAACTACTGAGAAGCAGTCTCTTCCAAAAGTATTTCAAGACAGAAATCATAACAAAAGCAAGATGTACGCTAGCTTGATATTCATTTTGATAGTGTACAGTTTGTACGGTAAGTCTTTGAATATATATTATTGTATATATCCTGAATCAATAAATGTTTGACTTTCGGTAGAATAGCGTGTTTTGCTCAGTATCGGAAACACCAAGTCAGAACGAGTTTCAATTCAATATGGCAATCGACGATATATATTATTGGAACGTTGAACTGTTCTGTAGATGAAAATTTCGAGCAAATATATACCGGATATTGTATACATATCGAACAAACCAGGAGCAATTGCGATAAATGCAACAATATAGCAGGAATTGATCATGTGGCCTTGCGATTCCGATGCAGCGCTCTGACCGCTAAGTTACAGAGTCCAGTTACCAAGAGCTAGCCACAAGTTCATGTATACAGGGGTGATGGCATGTGTTAAAATTTAAATTTCACTAAATATTTCAAAGTCGTATTATACTATGCTCTCTATGCACTGGTTTTGCCATGATTGTGTAGAACAAGTTCGTTGTGTCTAAATAGACTGCTAGGTTATTTTGCATGGCACAATTATGTTAAATGATTAGTGATTATGTAATAGATTAGGTGTAGAAAATATGCATTTATCTGATATGCTATTCAAAATTTTAGTAACAAGCAGTGCAGCAACACCAGAACTCTGTTCATTGACAGAGGAGACGGGGCCATGCAATGCTAAGATACCAAAGTATCATTTCGATCATCGCCGAGGGATATGTGCTATCTTCCTGTACAGTGGTTGTGGCGGGAATGAGAACAGATTTGGTAACTCTTGAAAATTGCCAAGATACTTGTCAAGGAGAAGGTAAAGCTTTCGTTTTGACAACGATATAATTTCAATTCTGAATTCAACAATTTTAAATACTACTATATATATATATATATATATATTTATATATATATATACGTGTAGGTTTAGGTCTACGAAACGCAAAGAGTGCTCGACAACATATAGTTAGAGCAAATTATAGATTTGTTACCTCAAAACTTGTCTGCAACAGGCTGTTTCATCTGTAAAAGAATCATCAGGTGAAACAGATGAAACAGCCTGTTGCAGACAAGTTTTGAGGTAAGCGAAAATCTATATATATATATATATATATATTATAATATATATATATATATATATATATACGTGTAGGTTTAGGTCTACGAAAAGCAAAGAGTGCTCGACAACCTATAGTTAGAGCAAATTATAGATTTTGCTTATCAAAACTTGTCTGCAACAGGCTGTTTCATCTGTAAAAGCCTGTTGCAGACAAGTTTTGAGGTAAGCGAAAATCTATATATATATATATTTATATAGTTTTCACTTACCTCAAGGTATCAACTTCAGTCTGTTTCACGCAATAAGCGATCATCAAGTGGCGAGCCATTTCGAGAATCTGCACCCATATATAAATTCACTAAGGCACAGTAATTCACTAAGGCACAGAATTAGTACTGGGAAAAGAATATACACAATCGGATGTTAAGTATTTTACACTGGCTAAAATAAGACGAATTTACTTGTGAAAGGATAATCGTGAAAAGCATATCGTTTAGGATCTTTTACTTTCTCACCACTGTGGATCTTCTCACCCCGTGCCACCCCGTGCCACCCTGTGCCACCCCGTGCCACCCTGTGCCACCCCGTGCCACCCCGTGCCACCCCGTGCCACCCTGTGCCACCCCGTGCCACCCTGTGCCACCCCGTGCCACCCTGTGCCACCCCGTGCCACCTCAGCCACCCGTGCCACCCCTGTGCCACCCCGTGCCACCCTGTGCCACCCCGTGCCACCCTGTGCCACCCTGTGCCACCCCGTGCCACCTGTGCCACCCCGTGCCACCTCAGCCACCCCGTGCCACCCTGTGCCACCCTGTGCCACCCTGTGCCACCCTGTGCCACCCCGTGCCACCCCTGTGCCACCCTGTGCCACCCGTGCCACCCCGTGCCACCCTGTGCCACCCCGTGCCACCCTGTGCCACCCCGTGCCACCCCGTGCCACCCTGTGCCACCCTGTGCCACCCCGTGCCACCCCGTGCCACCCTGTGCCACCCCGTGCCACCCTGTGCCACCCGTGCCACCCCGTGCCACCCTGTGCCACCCTGTGCCACCCCGTGCCACCCTGTGCCACCCCGTGCCACCCTGTGCCACCCCGTGCCACCCCGTGCCACCCTGTGCCACCCTGTGCCACCCCGTGCCACCCTGTGCCACCCCGTGCCACCCCGTGCCACCCCGTGCCACCCCGTGCCACCCTGCCACCCTGTGCCACCCCGTGCCACCCCGTGCCACCCGTGCCACCCTGTGCCACCCCGTGCCACCCCGTGCCACCCCTGTGCCACCCCGTGCCACCCCGTGCCACCCTGTGCCACCCTGTGCCACCCCGTGCCACCCTGTGCCACCCTGTGCCACCCTGTGCCACCCCGTGCCACCCCGTGCCACCCCTGTGCCACCCGTGCCACCCTGTGCCACCCCGTGCCACCCTGTGCCACCCCGTGCCACCCCGTGCCACCCGTGCCACCCCGTGCCACCCCGTGCCACCCCGTGCCACCCCGTGCCACCCCGTGCCACCCCGTGCCAACCCGTGCCACCCCGTGCCACCCCGTGCCACCCGTGCCACCCTGTGCCACCCCGTGCCACCCCGTGCCACCCCGTGCCACCCCGTGCCACCCCGTGGGGTGGTACGGTGGTGAGAAAGTAAAAGATCCTAAACGATATCCTTTTGAACTATATGAACGCAATAGTCTATCGGCAAGCAGATATATTTGACACTTACGACATTATTTTTCAAAATTTCAATAGATTTCGGCTGTAATGTTTTGTTCCTTCTTTTAGTTTATATACCTAGCTCTATTCAGTTTAATACATCTGCTATTTTCAATTCACATGACATACTGTAAGACTGATAGATCAATTCAAACTATTTTGAGGAAGGTCACGTAATTTTGAAAACGGACGTAATTAATATAATTCATCTTGCGTCAGCGGCGAAAAACGTGCGTGAATTTTCTTGCCTAACAGAAAGACGTCTTTGAATATGACCATAAACCGAAACGTGATTAATTAAACAATTTACTATCAATTTGGATTAACATTTAACTCCTGAATGGCACTTTTGTGTTTAAGCACTTTGTTTACTAGAAGTTTAAAATAGGCTGGTTCTTTATGCTGAGAGAACTACTGAGAAGCAGTCTCTTCCAAAAGTATTTCAAGACAGAAATCATAACAAAAGCAAGATGTACGCTAGCTTGATATTCATTTTGATAGTGTACAGTTTGTACGGTAAGTCTTTGAATATATATTATTGTATATATCCTGAATCAATAAATGTTTGACTTTCGGTAGAATAGCGTGTTTTGCTCAGTATCGGAAACACCAAGTCAGAACGAGTTTCAATTCAATATGGCAATCGACGATATATATTATTGGAACGTTGAAGTGTTCTGTAGATGAAAATTTCGAGCAAATATATACCGGATATTGTATACATATCGAACAAACCAGGAGCAATTGCGATAAATGCAACAATATAGCAGGAATTGATCATGTGGCCTTGCGATTCCGATGCAGCGCTCTGACCGCTAAGTTACAGAGTCCAGTTACCAAGAGCTAGCCACAAGTTCATGTATACAGGGGTGATGGCATGTGTTAAAATTTAAATTTCACTAAATATTTCAAAGTCGTATTATACTATGCTCTCTATGCACTGGTTTTGCCATGATTGTGTAGAACAAGTTCGTTGTGTCTAAATAGACTGCTAGGTTATTTTGCATGGCACAATTATGTTAAATGATTAGTGATTATGTAATAGATTAGGTGTAGAAAATATGCATTTATCTGATATGCTATTCAAAATTTTAGTAACAAGCAGTGCAGCAACACCAGAACTCTGTTCATTGACAGAGGAGACGGGGCCATGCAATGCTAAGATACCAAAGTATCATTTCGATCATCGCCGAGGGATATGTGCTATCTTCCTGTACAGTGGTTGTGGCGGGAATGAGAACAGATTTGCAACTCTTGAAAATTGCCAAGATACTTGTCAAGGAGAAGGTAAAGCTTTCGTTTTGACAACGATATAATTTCAATTCTGAATTCAACAATTTTAAATACTACTACATATATATATATATATATATTTATATATATATATATACGTGTAGGTTTAGGTCTACGAAACGCAAAGAGTGCTCGACAACATATAGTTAGAGCAAATTATAGATTTTCGCTTACCTCAAAACTTGTCTGCAACAGGCTGTTTCATCTGTAAAAGAATCATCAGGTGAAACAGATGAAACAGCCTGTTGCAGACAAGTTTTGAGGTAAGCGAAAATCTATATATATATATATATATATTATAATATATATATATATATATATATATATATATATATATACGTGTAGGTTTAGGTCTACGAAAAGCAAAGAGTGCTCGACAACCTATAGTTAGAGAAATTATAGATTTTCGTTATTCAAAACTTGTCTGCAACAGGCTGTTTCATCTGTAAAAGCCTGTTGCAGACAAGTTTTGAGGTAAGCGAAAATCTATATATATATATATTTATATAGTTTTCACTTACCTCAAGGTATCAACTTCAGTCTGTTTCACGCAATAAGCGATCATCAAGTGGCGAGCCATTTCGAGAATCTGCACCCATATATAAAATTCACTAAGGCACAGTAATTCACTAAGGCACAGAATTAGTACCGGGGAAAAAGAATATACACAATCGGATGTTAAGTATTTTACACTGGCTAAAATAAGACGAATTTACTTGTGAAAGGGGAAATATTAAGGTAGAATACGTTTAAATAGTAGAATAAGGCTATAGTTTGAATTTTACTGAATGAATTGTCAACTTTCAGAAGTTTGTGACTTGATAAAAGATGCTGGCCCCTGTTCAAAATACACTGCACGGTGGTATTTCGAGAATATTACAAAGTCATGCCGACGTTTCCTGTATTCCGGTTGCGGTGGCAACGGCAACACTTTTAAATCCAGGAGTGAATGCCAGGAGAAATGTGGTAAGTGTATTAATGATCCTGTGATTGTCAGATTTATTAATATTTTCATGAACTCCTTGGATTTTACTTGGTGATAGGGACTATACTGTTTGAAAGAACTTTTTCATGCATACAAATCTCATGCGAAAAATGTGAGAAAAATCACTACAAACTATCATCGGGGAACAGCAGCGATTATCTATTATATTCATTATGAAATCATTAGTGTTTCATGCTATCTGATTGGTAGAAAGTAGTGCCATTGCAGTAAAATTTAATCCAAAATCGCACTATGTTGAGCTTTGCTAGAATCATCTTGAGCTTTTCTCACATCATTTTTAAGCCAATCAGATTCAAGATCTGAACCACAACAACCAATCAGATTAAACTATGAGATTCAATATATTTAATCAATTTTTAGAAAATGATGTATGACCAATGACCAAAACTTGTCATCATGGATAGAATGTATTAACAAATGGTCAATACTTTAGACTGCATCACTGCAGAATCTTCTATTTGGATTAACAATTTATATAGCCAATGAAACCGTAAACAATAACATATAATTTTTACAAATAATAATGAGCATATTATTGACGAAATTTTCCATGAAACATTCCATTAATTTGTGAAAACGTCAATCGTTTCAAATTTTGCCAGTCCTCTCTAAATATATAATAGAATTTAGTTTGTCGCTTTTCGGAGTATCGTGAGAGTACCGATTTAGTCAGACAGATAGAGGGAAAAAACTAACCATATCGAGGGGCTATTTCTTTTTATGATAAAAACGTTCTTCTAAACCTCCTGAATCCATTTCCGGATGTCGACCGGTCAAATTTTTCTTGTGGGACTTGTCCGACAAACTTTTCCGTCCTCTTCGAACAATATTTACAAAACGCCATTTTGTTTAGAAATTTCTCGGAAAGAAGTGAGCCATCGGTATTTATGTCCTGCGCAGACGGAGATACTTCAGTTACGGTAAATGTAAGGCCTAAATCATTCCTTTGCATGTACTGCGAAACAGGAGATTATATTTTAAAACGATGGGATGTACGAGTTTTTAAACCGGTTTGTTCTACATCTATAAGGAATTAATTTATTTTGGTACCTCAGATCATAATTAAAGTTGTGTTCATATTGAATGAGTTCAGACAATATATCCGACTGTTGTAAAACATTTTTCCCGAAAAAGGACGTGCAGAGTAGGTTTCTTCTGGTAGCTAAGGTTGGTAGATTATATTTTATCAACACGTCGGTGTATGATAGAGATTTTTAATAATAATTTTTTTTTTAATAATTTTATTTTATTAATTATCCATCTTTGGCATATAGAAATACAATGGATTTACAAGTTAAAAATATTATACTAAAATACATGTATAACCTATGAAAATGTAAAAATTAGAAAGTTTAAGAAATTTTTATTTACATATATACAATGATCTAATTTCATGAGTTAGTTAATCTACACGCCCTTGGGATAAAAGACGTACTATGCCTGTGTGTTTTTGAGAGCTGTCTTGGAGTGCTGTCTCTGGTCCTTCTCAGTTCGTAAGTGTGATTCTTTTTACCAGATAGGAAACGATTACATGGGTTGTTTGGGACTTCCACGATCCTTTTCAGCTCGTTGCATGTTGCCTTGTCCCTTCTTTCTTTTAGTGTAGGGAGGGTATCTTTCTCCAATCCTAGGATTCTCAAGCTTCTTTGTTGAACACGTTCAATTTCTGCTTCAAGATATTTAGGGATTCCACCCCAAACTGGAGAGGCGTATTCAAGTATTGGCCGGATCTTCGACGTATATGTTAATAAACCAATCTCGGGTGGTAGGAAGGATTTCCTGCACTCTCTAAGAAGGAATAATAGCTTATTTGCTCTTTTTGTTATTTTACAAACATGGGTATAGAGATGAATCTATGTTAGCAAGATTCTTGAACGCTCAGTAAGCAGCAATCTGTACAACCATATATCTCATCTAATCGCTGATGAACGGCATGGCTTCATCAGAAACCGATCGTGTGTAACACAACTTCTGTCTGTTTTCCACGCTATCGGCAAGAACTTGGACAAGAACATCCAAACAGATATTTTATATTTGGACTTCGCCAAAGCATTCGACTCAGTTGACCATGACATTCTCCTTGCCAAACTAAAATCATATGGAGTGAATGGAAACTTATTGAATTGGTTTACCGACTACCTGCACGGCCGTGTTCAGAGAGTTGTTGTTGATGGTGTAGCCTCTGATTGGGCGGCTGTAACGTCTGGCGTTCCCAGGAAGTTTACTTGGTCCTATACTTTTCGTTATTTTTATCAATGATTTCCTAAAGTTGTGTCTGATACGTCACAGACAGCACTGTATGCTGATGATTCCAAACTTTACAAGAGCATATCCAGTCTCGGTAGCTGTGAAAGTTTGCAACAATCCTTGAATCGTCTAGATACGTGGAGCCATAACAACAACATTAGTTTCAATGCATCGAAGTGTAAGATATTGACAGTAACCAGGAAAAGCAATCCACTATATTTTGATTACCATCTTGGAGATACAACGCTGGTCCATGTTAGAAAAGAAAAAGACCTTGGATGTATCATTACCAACCACCTCACTTGGGATCAGCAAGTCCTCGCTGTGGTGTGCAAAGCCAACACGATGCTTGGTCTCTTACGTAGGACATGCCCCTTGCTGACCAACACGAAAGTGCGGCGTTCTTTGTATCTCTCCCTGGTCAAGTGCCACCTCGATTACGCTACTCAAATCTGGTCTCCAGCACTGACTTCACTGAAAATTAAAGTTGAAAATGTTCAAAGAAGGTCAACGAGGTGGATCCTGAAGCAACGAAAAGTTGAACAGTCGTACAAGGAAAGACTGGTGATCCTGAAGTTACTGCCATTATGTTACGACCGCGAAGTAAAGGACCTGGTTTTCTTTTATAAGGCAATGCACGGGCATATAAAATTGGATATCAATAACTATGTTTCCTTTGTAACACACGGTCGCACTAGGTTAAGTAAAGCGATAACTCTAAAGACTCCGTTCTGCAGTACAACCACTTTCCAAGGATCGTACTTCAATCGTATAATTAAGCTCTGGAACAGTATTATGATCAATCCCACTTCTCCAAGCTTTTCCAGCTTATCATTGTTTAAAACGTTTGCTAAAGACATATTTAGTTTAGAGCTGTACAGAACCTTTAACGTAGACATGACGTGCACATGGAGTCTAGTGCGGGACTGCTCTTGTCATAGGTCATAGAGTAAACGAATTATTTAGAAGTAAAACGTTCAAATAGGAACGGATGATGTTTCGTGCGTCAACTTTTACCAAATCACTCCTAGAGAGTTGACTAGCTCTATCTCTAAATCATCATTCGCTCCTGTTTGATCATTTTGCTTATTTCATTGTTTTCATATTTATATTTTTCATATTTTCATATAAATGTTACTACTTATTAGAGAAGGGAGGTGCCTTGCATGGGACTTCTATATAGTACTTTATTTTAATGTAATTTATGGCACCAATAAATTTGTTAAATTAAAAATTAATCTATTATTCTCATGGCCCTCAACTGGATCCTTTCAAGTTCCACGCATAAGTAGTTAGGAAGATTGTAATGCCATACTTGCGCACCATGCTCCACAACTGGCCTTATACAGGTTACGTAAACTGATAGGAGAGTCTTGGTATCAGCACGTGCACGTTTTAGGAGCCTCAACATATATAGACGTTTCGATGCTTTTTTAACAATTTGACAAACATGTTCATTCCATTTCAAATGGTCGTTGAGAATTACTCCAAGTAACTTTGCAGATTGCACGACTTCAATCGAATGATTATTGAGCTTTAGCGGAGGTACATTTGGTTTATTTTTCCAAAAACAAACCAAAAGTTCCTTACATTTCTTAATATTCAACAACATATCGTTTTCTCCGCACCACTGGTTAATAACGTCTAAAATAGATTGTAACGAAGATGGTTGGTCTCTAGTGAGGGTTTCTGATAGTGTAGAGTCATCGACATATTTCCATCGATCACGATAATTCGTTAGCAGGTCGTTTATCATTATGAGGAACAATAAAGGCCCCAAAACTGTTCGCTGAGGGACACGTCCATTTACTGGTTCCAAACTAGAAAAACATTTCCTATTCTTACTCGCTGCTTTCGTCCAGTAAGGAAGTTTCTTACCCATGCTATAAGGATTGGGTCTATTTCCACTTCTTCCATTTTCGTAATCAGGATCTGGTGGTTTGTCCTATGGAATACTTTACTGAAGTCCAATAACAGAATTCATACACATTTAGCAGGTTCCTCAGAAAGGCTGTAGAGATTGTGGAAAAGGGACACAAGTGCATGAGTTGTGGATCGTCCCCGTAAGGCTCCGAATTGTCTTCGAACAAAGAGACGGTTAATCTGTGCCATAATCCAGTTAGCTACAAAATGTCCCATGGTCTTTGAAACATTGGGGTAAGGGAAATGGGTCGTAAGTCATTTTCAGCTTCTTTGATTACATTTTTCTTCGGGATTGGGATCACTTCAGCTTCTTTCCATAGATCAGGAACTAAAGTCTCCCGAATAGATGAATTAAAGATTTCAGCAACTGGTGAGGAAATCTCAAGAGCAAAATATTTTAAGATCCAGCTTGATATATTGTCAGAACCTGGTGCTTTCCCCTTTTTTAGACTCGAAAGTTCCTTGTAAATATCTTGAGCAGATATATGGTATTTCGTTGGGTTGTAGTCTACAAAATTTGTTTCGTTATTTTCCAACTCAGATAAAGGGGCCATGGAATTTGTAGTGGAGAGAAAACTTTGGTTAATATGAGTTGCCAATTGGGTCCCTCGAATTTCTTCTCCTGACACAATCATACTTGATACGATCCTATTTGTTGAGCAACCAGCAAGTAGATTAATAGACTTCCACCAGAGCGTTCAATTATCGCAGTTTTTAACTTTCCTTTCGAAGAAGGAGCTCCGTAATCTATTGTTAAGTTTATTTACCTTATTCCTTAATCTCTTGAAGGTTTCTGTGTCCTTAGATATTGCTTGTTGGCGTTGTACTATAAGGATCTTTAATTCAGGAGTGATCCACGGTTTATCCGCTGGGTGTTGCTTGTAGCTTTTTAAGGGGAAGAACTTGTCAATAGCGAAACATAACAGCTCATTAAAAGCATTTAGTTTTTCAGTACAGTTGGGCAGCATTTCCAGGAAGGACCAATCTGTACTTTAAACCCATCTCCCAAAACTGGTCTTCGAGCTTGGTTTCACAGCTTTTCTTAACACCTTTTCAGCTCTTGCCTTTTTAGTAATTGTAGAGGGGCGTGTAATGAGGGAATTATGGTCGCTTAACCCGATGCCGGGCAAAATTTCGGGCATGCTGTAAAAGCGCGAGAGATTTGTAAAGATAAGATCAAGAATTGCATTCCCGCGAGTTGGATTTTTTACGATTTGTTGTAGATTAGAATGATTACAAAGGAATTGATAATCCAGGCGGTTAAAATTACCGACCAACATCATTACTGCATTAGGAAACCGGGCCAAAACTGAGTCCAATGATGTAATCAAATATATTCCATGCAAAGAGCATCATCTTCTTGCGGGGGGTGGTATATTACCCCAATTATAATACAAGAAAAGCCTCGGGTTAATCTGTGTGGACGAAGATATAACCATGTCGCTTCGAGTGAAGGATTATGCAATTCCTGTAGAACTGTAAAACCAATGTTAGATTTAATATACGCGCAAACACCCCCACCCCGTTTATCTGACTTCCGATACATCCTTACCAACGAGTAGTTTTTTTATTTCAACCACTAAGTTTGGAATAGATTCAGTTAGCCAAGTTTCCGTTATACATACAATGTCCGCGTTATTCTGATTTACAACAATCTCCAAATCTTCTATTTTACTAACCAAAGATCTGGTATTTGATAGGAAAATTGACGGTAGGTCAACCTTAGAATTGGTATTGTTCAAAAGACGCCTGCTGGTTTATATCTTTAAACAGCAGCGCACCAGAAAAAAGCGATAATGTTTGGTTCACAATCATTATGCATGAATCAATCAATGGAAATATTTTCCTTCATTTCGTTGCAGAATAGCTCTATACACGTTTTACAGAAATTCATAGAGATTTTATTCTCCGCGTTTTTCAGCGGTAGCAGGCAGCTCGACAAAAATATTGGGGGTGCAAACTTAGGTTGTCCACATACATTTGTCCGGCCACTTTTAGTTTTGTAATATTATCAAACATTCATGGTTGAGAACAGCAATATTGGGCAGAAGGGTCGCTGCCCCTCCTCTAAATGAGCATTTAGATGGCTTCTTTCGACTTTCGCGCCGGCTTCTTGGCGAACGCCCGAGTGAAAACTCACTAATACACGGCTTGTGAGTTTAAATATAGAAAACCGACCGTACAACAGCGATTATATCGAAGAAAAGTTTCAAGTCATATTTGGTTCATAAAAAGACTGAAGGAAAAAGGCACAAATATTTTCAAACTGTAACTACATTTCAATGGAAAAAAAACATGAAATTTTATAGCTAAATGAATGAAAACATTCTTAAATCAAGAAAATGCTTCAAAGGCCAAGAAAATACAGTTAAATAACTTCAAGCGATTCTGTTTTCAATGATTGTACATGCTGTTCATAAATTCGCTAGTCACTTTCATATCCAAAACTGTAAAACTACGAGTAAAACGTCAAAATTTTACTTTTTTGGAAGCAGTTCCAAGATTGTTTGTTAATTTTTATTCCACAATAAAGAGTAGGACATTTTGTGAAGTTATTTTTCTTAATAAAGCATCTGATTGTCAAGTTTTTCTCTCCCTCTCGCTGCTGGTATAGGCTAACGCGTTCTTGTCCTCTAGTAGAGAACCAATCAAAACGCAGGATTTGTAATAGCTTACTAGCAGGTTTATACTTAAGAAATAGAAAACGAGCCCGCGTGCTTTATGGTGTGATAAACACGAGGGGAATGTTGGGAGAAGACGAAAGAAACGTGTTTTCCACGCTTCTTCTCTCCTGTTCTCCCAACGTTTTCCGAGTGCTTTATCACACCATAACAGCACAAGACGAGTTTTTCTGTTTCTTTTATGTTATAAGTGGTATATAAGCACAGTAAACAATTTTGTTAAAAGATCAATATTGATATTCTCCTAACATGTAATCACTGACGTCGCTCACAAGCTTTTCAATGTTTTCATTGCTTAGAAACAACTACAAGCTTGAATTCTGACAGGCGAAGGAGTGAAAAACGTGCAACTCAACAAAAATTAGGGATTAAAAAGGCGCAAAAATAGTCCACAATGATAGACAGATTGGTTTTTCATTGTTCTGCTTCACTTTTGTCCGGGATTCGCTATAAAAGCGAAGGTTTTTTGTCAAGCTGCTTTGACGACATTGGCTTGTCAAGTTGGATTTTTCAGTTTGAACCAAATGTATTACGCAGTTTTTGTTTGAAGGTACTGTTTGAATTTTTTTGTGTGTTCAGTGGTTGGTGGCAATAATTTTCTCAGACAAACTGTTAAGAAATGCATAAACATGTCGTATTTGTGTAGGTTTTTGTCGTTGCATCTTGACAGCTTAAAAACTATAGATATGGACATTGTGTTTATATCTAAATCAATGTCAAAATGGCTCATTTTAATTTTTTGCACATAGAACTGTGGATAAATTTGGTTTTACTTTGTGTTTAAATAGAGTTTTTGTATCTTTGAATGTCAAAATAGCCCAGATTTTTGCGTTGAATACGAACTTTCAAGCAAAAAAGTATATTTCAAACTCAGAAACAGCTACGAGCAATTTTGGTAATTACGCGTTGTTTTCAGACCAAATTGCCTCCACTCAGTACAACTACCATTAAATATGAAGTCTGGCTGTTTAAATCTGTCTATTTTCTCTGAACTTTACTTTTTAATGAGCCGCTTTCTTTAGTCATCATGGATAATACCGAGACCGGCGTCTGGTGAGAGAAAAAGCAAAAAAACAACAGATTGTTATTGTGATTGATTTGCATTGTGTAGATGTGCATGCTAGATTTTTAGTTAAGGGATTTCGTATATGATTATAGAGTCATGTTCTCTTATAAATTATATACAATTGTGTGCAGTGGCGTAGCTAGCTTGAAATGAACGGTCCTGCCATAGAACCACGCTTGTGCCGAAGGCGTTAGCGTGGCCGAGGGCCGAAGGCGCGAGCTTTCTAGGGAGACTTGGTGGCATGCCCCCCAGAAAATATTTGATTTTTTAAGCTTGGAAACGCTATTTGCAGCATTCTGAGGGCTGCTTCAACCAAAAATTAACCTCATAAAAAGTGACAATCATAACAATTTTCAGTCTCACTGACTCTCGCAACTCACTCCTCAGGGAAACTTAAGGAAAGGTTCTTCCTGAAATGCCATATAATGCTATTTTTGGAGTCCAGAATTTTAGGCAAAAATAGCTGCAATTAAAATGGGCATTTTTTAATATCAACCGCAACTATTTATTGGTATTCGATTCAATAAACAAATGGCTAAAAAGACAGGCACTGTTGCACTCATCACGCTCAAAAATAAGTCAGAATAGCAGTTAGCAGAAATGAAGTTCACGTAGTTCACACAAATACACAATCACACATATTGAATATATAGGGAGTTAATTTTCAAATGTATTTGTTGACTGTTGTATTTGTATAGGTGGAGAGGATCACCACATCTATATCCACGTCTATGTGGATATTTCCCCTAGGGCCTAGAATATATCTGAATATTAGCTACATGTTTTCTAAATGCAAGAGCACACTATGGACTGATCATACATGAATTAAAATACATTCAGTTTGAACATGGCCACTCACACACCGGCTCCATACGTTTTCCAGGTCTTAAAAGTCTTTTCCCCATCGTTGTTACTGTTAAATTCAGAGTTGGTCGCTGCTTAACAATAACATTTTGTTCGGCAGTTGGTCGAACAGAAAATTATTTTTTCAACAAATCGCTTATGATATCATGGATTCGCCACACTTGCTCAAGCCATTGTATAAACACTCAAAGACAATTTCAAATTTTTATAATAATTACTCACCTTACACAACGTGTGTCTCTTCACGCAGAAACCTCGCTAGAAATACAGTACAACTCCTACTTTCTCGAGATAGCAGGAGTTCGACTCTGTAAAAAGCCGTTTTGAGCATGCGCTAATTATCCAATCAGAAAGCAGGATTTCTTGTCTTAAATATTATAGCAACTCCTGCCTTCTGAAAATAGCAGGAGTGAAACACGAGTCGCGTGTGAATCAATATATTGCCCGGAAATGAGTTATTGTAGAGTTGCAGTTGCTAGGTAACAGACACGGCAGGCTGTAAAATTGCGTAGATGTAATAGAGAGCGGATTAAAAAAAATAATAAAAAAGCCCAGAAAAATGACAATGATGAATTTTTAAAGCATCAGATAAACAAAGAAATGTTTTAGTTGGATTTTGAAAAATCATTTCCTTATATTGTGGAAATGTTTAGTCCTGCTGGGCAGGACGAGCAGGGCCGCTAGCTACGCCACTGATTTTGTAGCCTATTTACGTGTACTGTAGTCTTCTTCTTTTGCCGTATTATGTTAACCATTCAATTTTTTATAATAATTGAGATAGAGGCACATTTATCTAAACAACACCGTCTATACAGGGTGTATAGATTCAAATGATAATTTCGAAAAGACTACTACAATAAAACATTTATATTTATATTATTTCAAAGCTTAGACATTTGGCTTTTAAACGGTGGCTTTGGCTTTAAATTGGAACGATTCGTTCGCGAATTATATAATTTTAAGTGATCGGGATTGGAGAATTGGAAAAATAGAGAAGCTAGCCTCACATGGAAGTTGAAGTTTGATTGAAATTATATGAGCCGTCTACAGAGCTGTCCACAGTTACATGCATGGTATTTTAAGGATAGTGGCCATGCACATGAGAATCCTGGTATCGATGTGCTTCCACAACACGCAGGGAGGTAATCCAATGATGGGACGGCGTGTAATCTGTGTTCTGCAGATGGTTGATATAATTTCAATCAAACTTCAACTTCCACGGAAGTCTCGCTTAATTTTCTAGTTCTATCAGCATCTATTATTATTATTATTATTTAATAATTTATTAAAAACCTCTTGCAGTATTAAACTGAATTACAGGTAATATCATAGTAAAATTAAAATGATATAAACATTAACAATATTCGATATACAAGACTATATTATGGACAGATAAAAATAAAATAAATAACTAATTAAAACTCTTCCCTAAATTTAACTGTTACAAAGTTCTGAAATCGATCGGTTCGAATTATTGTTGGTCTGTCTATTCTTTCAGTTCTCAAAGAGTAGGTGTGGTTCAGAATAGGGAACTGATTGTGGATAAGAGGGTAAAGCGGATTGCCTGGTTTAATATTTGCAACAAATTTCTTACAAGCTGCATCTCTACGAACACTAAGAGGCTGAATACCCGCCAAGGATAAAGCTTCTACATACGAGGAGGACGGATAGATAATTGCCAATGCACGTCTTTGAACTCTTTCCAGATCGTTGCTTAACATTTGTGGGAGATTTGCAAAAACTACCGAAGCATACTCCATCACTGATCTAATAATAGCACAATATACAGTCACAATATCCGCACTAGAAACACCAATCTTCTTCAATTTTCTCAAGGCATATAATCTTTTGTTAGCTTTCTTTATTATATAGTCACAATGCAAAGACCATGTTAAATCACTAGATAGATAAACTCCAAGTAGCTTGAACCCTGATACAACTTCAATTTGTATACCATCGGTAACGATAGGTTGCCATTCAATGGCATTGTACTGAAGGAAATCAACAATCATGTCTTTACATTTCTCTGGATTTAATTTCATGTTATTATGCCGAGCAAATGTTTGGATATCAGAAACAGTAAATTTCATCAGTGAAGGAGAATTTCTCGGAACAATCTCCATGGTAGTTAGATCGTCAACAAATTTAGCTCTTGGGCCCCATGTAGATATAAGATCATTGACCATAACAGCAAAAAGTATCGGGGCAAGCTTAGTCCTTTGAGGAATACCCCCATTGATATTTTGTACAATAGATGTTGAATTACAAATGCGTACAAACTGAGATGTCTCTAGGAGAAATGAACCAATCCACCTTAACAGGCTATTGTGGATGTTAAATTTAGATAACTTTGCCAACAGAATCCTGTGATCTATCAAATCAAATCCTTTGCAAAAATCAGCAAAGAACAATCTCAGTGAACAGTTACCCTTATCCAGGGCCTCTAAGGCTAAGTGAAGGATATATACTATGGCTTGTTCAGTAGATTTCGCCACAGCAAATTGTTTATTATCCAGTTGAGGTAGTATGGTAGGGAAAACTCTAGTTAAGGTAAAACCTTCCATTACTTTGGCAATCTGACATGTCAATGATATAGGTCTGATATCCTTTTCGATGGCATTAGGTGGTCTTTTCTTGGGAATTGGGGTAACAGCAGCACACTTGAGTAAGGGTGGTAAATAACCTTCACGTAAGGATGCATTATAAATGTCTGCGATTACTGGAGCAAGTTCGAAGGCAAATTGTTTTAATACGATGTTAGGTATTCCATCCGGCCCAGGAGCTTTCCTGACCTTCAAGCTGCGCAAAGAATTATAGGCTTCCCAGGTTGTCACAAAAGTTCCTCTGGAATATTTTCCACAGGTATACTAGATATGTTCTCCATTACTAGTGGGATAAAGTCAGAGGTAAGACTAACGAAGAACTCATTAGTTCTCTCGCACAACTTATCAGTTGTGTCTATAGTGACCCCATCAATAAGATTTTGAAACCACTGTCCCTTCGTATCTGCCAAACCAGAGAGATTTTTAACTTCTTTCCACCATTTACTCGCATTGGTATCCTTTAGTTTTTTAACGCTAGTGTCATAAAATGATTTCTTAGCATGTTTAATTGCATATTGAACTTTATTTCTCCATAACTTGAATAATGGAGAATCCTTGCCATGCTGAGCCAAACATTTTTGTCTTCTCTTGATCCAGGACTTAATCTTGGTATTTATCCATGGCTTATCAGAGCTATGTACTCGCAATGTTCTAGAGGGCAGGTGTTTATCAATTGCTTTGGTAAGAAGTTGATAAAAATTCTCAAATTTACTTTGACACGTATTCTTGGTATAAACTTCTTGCCATGAGAATGATGTTATCCATTGGCCAAATTCACGAATACAGCTATCCCTAGTGTCACGTTTGACGATAACTTCTTTACTTGCTGTAGGTCGAGTCAAGTCACCTTGTTTAACCAAAAAGCTATAGTGATCACTAGACCCAATTTTGGGCAATTGTTTAGGTGAAGCCATGAATTTCGGCTGATTAGTTAAGCACCAGTCAAGGGTTCCTGTATCCCGAGTAAGAATTTCTACAATTTGTGTCAAGCCACACTGGCGTTTAATGCGCTTCGAAGAAATATTTGTCGAGTTAGGATTAAAGTCACCCACAATGCAGATCAGGCTGTCAGGGTGATCAGCTAGATACGAGTCAACAGTCTTCTGAATATAGTCATATAATTTACTATTATCGTCAGTCGAGGCTTGAGGAGGATGGTAAATAATTCCAATTAATATTGAGGATATTGTTCTTGGAAGGCGAGTGGGCCTCAACTGTAACCATAGGGCTTCAGCTATAAAATCTGGGGGATCATCGACAACAAGCCTTTTACACTGAATAGGTGACTTAACGTATATGGCTACTCCACCACCACGTGTAGGTCGATCTTTACGAAACAAAGAGAAGTTCGCTAATGGAACATAATTGTCAGGGATTTCTTCAGATAACCAAGTTTCAGTTATACAGACAACGTCTGCACTGTTTAGGTTAGTGACACATTCCAATTCATCAATTTTTGGAGCAAGGGATCGTATATTACAAACAAGAATTGTCGGGATACCGCAGAGATTCACGACATTTTATAGCCACATGGCCAGAAATGTAGGACAGCATGGCGGCTGGCTCGCTAGAATATTCGCACAACGAACTAATTTTACGAATTCAAAATGGCGGAAATGCTTAACTTTAATAGTAGAGAAATATAAAATCGATGCGCATATACCGAACTAGAGTCGAATTTTGAAAGTGCCCACGTCTACAAATCTATAAATTACCTCAATAATGTTGTCTTGTAAGCTTTTGACGTCTCACGTTTGCCATTAGCCGGTAATTCTCCATTTAACGATTTTCCTGGTAATGTAAACTCCTTTAAAACAAGCGAAATTCCCTCCAGGTGCAATGTTCAGTGTAGTGTTGTTCGAGGAGCAATCAGACAAAATGCGCACGTCCATGTTTATCGCACGATGTTCAAACTGTCATTTTGGGTTGATTTAAAAGCCCCTTAACTTGTATTCGTACGGCTAAATGGTTTTAAAATAGTCTGTTTTTTGAGCAAACTTGAAGCTGGGTTACCATTTCTGTAGACCTTGCAGGGAAGAAAAAACGGCGAAAATCTCCCAAATTTCGACCGTACAACCGTGTTCTTTCTCGCCATTTTGTAAACATTAATGCTCATAGCCGCTGGCAGACAAGAGGAGGTAAACGAGGGCTCGAAGTAGCGGGAAATTTAATCTATAGCGCGATTAATATATTGTGCCATGGCCGGTAAAGCATATATATAATTTTTGTATAGAGTACATCAGGCAAGGATAGGTAATCTTCGGTAGATTGTGTGGGCGTGCTTAATTTAAATATAAATTGATATTAGAAGAATGTAAGACACTTTCAATATTTATCTTTCTTTTCCCAGCACAACTTTGGCTATATTTGACGCCCGCGATGCGGTGCGCTGACTTTCCTCCATTTCTGGCCATGATATGGGCAGTAAACCATATACGTACATAAACAGCATATAAGCGATTTCATTGGTCGAGACCTATCAGAGGAGGGACGCATGGAATTACCATCAAACATGCAAACATTGCTTTGTGTTTTCCCGAAAGTTCAACGCACTTTGTTATAATGAATGAGCAACTAAAGATTTCGAAACAAATTCAGGTCAAATTTTTGGCGTCTTTGGAAAGCAAAATGGCCGCTTTGCTAACAAAGAAATCCTGTTGTTTGGATATAATTTTGCGGCCTTGGATTCTTAGTTTTATTATTATTATTATTATTATAAGGTATATCATACACATCTTCGCATAATAAAATGAATTACAATGTGTGCACAGGTTTTAGACTTAAATTACAAATCAAACTTAAGACATATGTGTAATAGACTAATTAAGACCTACAAGTTATTATTAAAAATACGAGTCATAGTGGGAAAAAAGCTATTATAAAATCTATCTGTTCGACATTTAAATTTTATTGGCTGGCCAAAAGCATTATTCTATTTGTAATATCATGTACGCGTGATATTTTATAAATTTCCCAGAAGCTTGGCGCAATATTCTTATTTATGTAGGCTATAAATATGGTTTGAAATGTATTTTTTACGTTTGCTATTTTCTGTTCGCGTGACATAAAGCTGACATGTCAAACTATTTTCGGGAAGCCGGTCACGTAATTTTGAAAACGCACGTAATAGATACAATTTACCTTGCGTCAGTGGCGAAAAACGTACGTAAATTCTATTACCTGACAGAAAGAAGTCTTTGAAAATGATCATAAACCGAAACGTGAACAATTAAACAATTTATAGCGATAATATATCTCACTAAAAGCGGTTTCAATTTTAGAATGACACTTTTGTGTCTAAGCATTTAGTCAACTAGAAGTTTTATAATAAACGGTCTTTTGAATGGAAGAACTACTTTGAAGCAGTTGATTTTAAAAGTCGGGCAGAAGAGTTATAGATAGACAAAGTATTTTAAGACAGAAATCATACCAGATGCCAGATGAACGCTTGTTTGATATTTATTTTGATAGTGCACAGTTTATACGGTACGTACTATGTTTGATTACACCCTATAACTCATAACCTATTTATCTTATATATTCATATTCTATATCTATATAGATCGTTGACCTTCGGTAGAATGGGGTATTTTGTTCAACATTAAAACTACCAAGCCAGAGCGAGTTTTACTTTAGTGGCAATTGCATGGCTATATAATTCGCTGCGAGTTTTTGTAGGTAAATATTTCGAGCGAAAACTTGACCGGAAATTTTTATTCGTATCGTTGGCCATTTTCGATCGCAATGATACAAAAATATATACTTAACTTCGTTTTAGTAAAGCTAGAACCAATTGATAACGTCAGTTCTGCGCAATGAACTGTGTTAATATACCATTGTCCCAAAGTAATTATGATCATAATCGGCTAACATCATCACTTAAACTTTGTACTATCAATGTTAGATCTGTTAAAAACAAAATTGCTGATTTTACTGACTATGTTTGTTCTTGTAAAGCTGATTTGTTTGCTTTGACTGAAACATGGCTGACTAACGACGATACTGCTCACAAGAAATAAATTACACCAGAGGGTTATAGCCTAATTAGTCAGTCTCGAGTTAACCGAATGGGGGGCGGAACAGCGCTGTTGTCAAAATCGACTCTAAGTGTAAAACAAGTTGCAGCAGCTGAGCGGAGATCTTTTGAATATCTAGAATCGATTGTTTCCTTGGGTACTTTTAAAGTGCGGTTAATCGTCGTTTATCGTTCCCCATATTCACAACATCACCCTGTCACACTGGCAATGTTTATATCAGATTTTACTGAGTATTTGGAATCCATCATTTTGTCGTCTGAGCCGCTTATTATAACTTGCGATTTTAATATTCATGTCGATGATAAACAGAATCTTGATTCGGTCAAATTTCTGGATTTGTTGGATTCCATGGGCTTAGAACAACATGTCAATAAACCGACACATGAACATGGGCATACTCTAGACCTGGTTATAACTCGTCAAGTAGACAATTTATTAGTTCGATCACCAATGACAGACAGACTATTTTCTGATCGCATATCGGTAATAACCACGCTAAATTCTACTAAGCCTTTAATAACAGTTAAGGAACATAAATACAGGAAAATTAGGTCCATTGATATTAATTCCTTAAAGAACGACCTTACGGCGTCAGACTTGTGCAATCACACTCCTGATGAACTAAATGATCTCGTTGATCTTACCACTCCACATTGAAAACATTATTAGAGAAACACGCCCCACTACAAACAAAACGTGTTTCAGTTAGACCTGAGTACCTTGGTACAACGAAGAAATCTTGATGGCCAAGAGAAATCGTAGGAAAGCGGAGAGAAGGTGGCGTGCTACTAAATCTGCTGAAGATCTTAAACGTTACAAAATGAGTAGGAACGTTACAACAAATTTAATGAATAAAGCTCGTACTGATTACTACACAAACCTTATAGAAGAAAGTAGCAATGACCAGGCTAAACTTTTAAAATAACGAAGCAACTGCATGTTCACGGAATCAAAAGATGTACAGCTCCCTCCCTATTCAGATATTGGTGAGCTTGTAAATGAGTTTGGGAATTACTTTGTTGACAAAATTTCGGTAATTCGCTCCAGTCTTTCTGATTGTCATGACGTTTGTAAGCAATCTGATGTTATTGAACAATCTGACTGTAGCTCACTTGATAACATGAAATGAGATTTTTTATGGTTTTCATGTTTTATCTGATGAAGACGTCCGTGATATTATTATGAAGTCGTCTAAAAAGACATGCGCATTGGATCCTATGCCAACTTCTCTTATTATAAAGTGCATAGATGTTCTTCTCCCTGTTTTAACTAAGATGGTTAATATGTCATTACAAAATGGCAAGTTTGCAGATAATTGGAAAGAGGCTTTAGTTCTTCCCATTCTAAAGAAGATCGGATTAGAACTTCTTTTTCAGAATTATCGGCCTGTTAGCAATTTACCGTTTATGTCGTTACAGAGAGGGCTGTGTTTGATCAAATTCATCACCACATGATGTTAGACAACCTTTATCCACTTCTTCAATCAGCTTATAGGCAAAATCACAGCACGGAAACAGCATTATTGAAAGTTAGGAATGACATACTCATGAAAATGAATTCTCAGAACGTTGTGCTCTTGGTATTATTGGACCTTAGTGCTGCGTTCGACACAGTCGACCATACAATACTCTTAAATAGGCTTCAATCTTCACTTGGTGTAACTGGTAAACCCCTGGATTGGTTTACATCGTATCTTTCAAAAAGGAGCCACCGCATCTATATTTCAGGTGTATTATCTAACTATTTTCAGTCAAACTGTGGTGTCCCTCAGGGATCCTGCCTAGGACCCTTGCTCTATATTATCTATGCATCGAAGTTGTTTGACATCATTGAAAACCATCTTCCAGATGCTCATTGCTTTGCGGACGACAGCCAACTATATCTATCATTTAAACCGGACAGCCAACTTGCTCAAGATGAAGCATTAGCTTCAATGGAAAACTGTATACGAGATATTCGCTCATGGATGAGGAATAACAAACTTTTACTTAATTAATGATCCAAGCACATTATATACTAAAATTCACCGGTAATTAAATTAAACACACGCCAAATTTGTGGGAGAACGGGTTCGGGGTGAAGACTGAAGTGAACCAATATTTATACTCTGGTCAACCCAAAGACTCATTCTAGCCTTATGTTTTCATCCCGCGGGTGTATACATGAGACCCGCTACGAGAGACTAAATGTCCTAGGGGTAAAAACCCCGATAGAGCCCTGTCATCAAGGTTGCGACCCTCTCCGACATTACCTGAACCAATGGGTGATAATCCCCTTGGACAGTCCTTACGATTCGACTATGTCTATGGGCAATGAAGTTGACCATTTGGAACACTTCAACCCCGAACCAAAGCTTGATTCAACATCAACAAGTTTAGATATATACAACATGATCATTCACAACAATAAAATTGTTCGTGTTTTCCTCTTGGATTAATTATCCAGCATAACTAAAGCAAGACCACATCCAGCATAACGATACAGCAAGAACATTTCCAGCGATACGATAGAATTGATCGTTTGTTCCTCTTGGATTACCCTGCATGAAAATAACTATATAATGAGATAGATAAATATATCGTCCATTAGATTAGTTCCTCCAACATGTAAAATAGAAGGGTGGGTGGGTGGAAATTTTTATTCTTGCAAAATTTCGTGTTTATTCAGTTGAAACATTCGGCAAAGTGACACGCTTGACGTTATATAGCGCGCTTTACCTATGGTCATTGAAATATGATTGGCAATAGAGTCATTCGATTGGCTAAGCAAATTGCATACGTATTGCACGTGTCCGGACATACTTTGAACTTTGATCAGAGATATTTTCTTGTGAATTTAGTGGGTGTTGACAGGCTTTTCCCACTTGTTGTATAGTAAAACAAACCTCAAGTTAATGTGTTGTCTCATTAACTTAAATTTATACATTGTGATCTATAAATTGGCTTTAATGATCCAAGCACATTATATACTAAAATTCACCGGTAATTAAATTAAACACACGCCAACTTTGTGGGAGAACGGGTTCGGGGTGAAGACTGAAGTGAACCAATATTTATACTCTGGTCAACCCAAAGACTCATTCTAGCCTTATGTTTTCATCCCGCGGGGGTATACATGAGACCCGCTAGGAGAGACTAAATGCCCTAGGGGTAAAAACCACGATAGAGCCCTGTCATCAAGGTTGCGACCCTCTCCGACATTACCTGAACCAATGGGTGATAATCCCCTTGGACAGTCCTTACGATTCGACTGATTATATTTCCATGAAATAATCTGAGTCTATGGGCAATGAAGTTGACCATTTGGAACACTTCAACCCCACAAATACACTGCAAGTGTATTCCCCATAGACGAAGAAACCCATCTCCCAAAAAGCTGTAGTCATAGAGAAGACAGCTTTTGCCTGATGATAGTTGACTTCCATTCGAGCATTACCATCACTCATACTACAGCTGATATGTCAGGGAGGCCAGGAAAAACCTGCAGTACAGGAAACCTGGATGGGGCCCAAGACATACAGCAGCTCCCCCACGAAGCTTTTTATCTCACAAATTCATAATTGGAGTGTTGGTAACACGACCAACAGAGCTGACTAACAAGGCATGTTTGTTTTGTTATTTTCTATTTTATTTAATTATTTATTTTTTAATTCATCTGACGTAACAGTCTGGTATATGTAACTCGGAGCTATACGGTAAAGGGTCTCTACATTTGAACAGCAACAGGTTCAGTATACAGAGAATGTGATTGAATAATTGAATTACATACATTAACAAGCAAACAGATTTGTGTATCATATATAAGGTTCATTTGACCCCCGATTATCCGAGATTTGTTTTCTAAAGGTTAACATTAAATTGGCACCAACTGTATTTCCCTAAACTGTGATAACAGTGATGTATGTAGTATATCGACTCAAGCTTGAACACAACAGTGAAAGCAGTCACATGCATGTTGAGATTTGCACGAGCTAATATGAAATATTATCTGAACATAGTCTACAATGTTGGTAGTACTATGTAGTATATAAAGAAATTGCAATCTGAAAATAACATATAATGAACTGCCACATTATTTCCATGATATCTTTTAGTAACTTTGACAACAAGCTTAGCCTTTGACTTAACTGCATATACCAATAGAATCAAGTAGGTTAATATACAGTGGTGGACATTTGGTGAAATATTGGGGTACTGACTTAGGTTGCCAACCTACAGCCACCCTTTTGTTGCTGCAAATCTGAGTGCTTAAAACCTTTGGCCTAAATTACATGAAAATTTTAATTAAATTATAGCCTATCAAGGCTTTCCTGGTTGAAAATCATTGATGTAACTTTCTTACATACAGTTAATCAGCTATAATTCAAAGACTTTGACCTTGCTGTCAGTAGAAGTGGTGCCTACCAGGAACTAGATATATTGACAATGAGACAATGCCAGTGCGACATATACTGCTCAAATTGGACATACCGGCCTGTTAACCCAAATTATATATAATGGCAAGATGCCAAGATGGCAATAATCCTGAACAACTAATAGACGTTCACGTGAACATACGCCAACGCACGCTCGAGTGCAGGGGCGGATCCAGGATTTTTCGTACGTTAGTCAAAATATCTGACAATCCAAGTTTGCGCCGCAGGTGCAAAATTGGCCGAGCGCCGAAGGCGTGAGCAACCTAGAGGGGTCTGGGGGCATGCCCCCCGCAGTAAAGTTTTGATTTTTGAACCTCGGAAACACCATTTGCGGCACTCTGGGAGCAGCTTCAGCCAAAAATTAACCTCATAAGATGGGACCCATTTAGCAATTTTCAGTCTCACTGACTCCAACAAATCACTCCTTAGGGATTTCACTTCACTTGATCAGACATTTAAATATTTGAATCATTGAATGTGTGCTCTTTGAAACTACGTCTGTGGCTGTGGATTAAAAACATGAATTTCACAAAATAACACATGATCGTATTACACATTTACACCAAGCTATGCCATGTGGTATTGTCTTTGTATATTGCTCCATATACATTATATAAATCCATTATAGATATAGATAATATTAAACTAACATTAGTCCACAAAAAGCATAAACAAACTTCCGATTCGCCTGGGTATTAAACTTGGTTCGCTGTAAATCTTATCTATAAAGTATATTATTATAAAGCGTCGAGTCAAAGTCTTGACCTCAATATTATGTAAATCAGTTCACCTCATCACCTACGCGGGTCAATACTTTGCGCACAAATAAACAGTATAGGACCTTACCTTAGGGCCGTACAACAGTTGCTCTTTCGATCTCGAACGTACTTCGGGATGTATATGATTCGGCACCAAAATTTCTCCCAAGGCAAAAGCTTGTGTTGTTGATGGCGCTCACTAGCTCTTCAACAGAACTCTTCGGTGAAGCGTCTATTCGCTTCTTTAGATCAACTTCAATATCTTGAAGATATCGATAATATATAAATATATTCAGGCTGATCAGGCTGACCAGGCTGACTCGCTCTGATCGGTAAAAATTATGCAGCCAATGAGAACTCAGATATTTTTTAAGATTGGCCAATGGCAGAGCTTATATTTCTGCCCCTGATGAGTTGCCCGGTCAGAACTCCCCGGAAAGTGGTCAACATCGCTGCTAACCAATCAAATGACCAGATTTGCCACCAAGTCGGTCAAGATTCAAGCGGAAGACCGCTGTTTTGACTGATCATCATATTGCTTTACATAAACCTTTACCGCTGAACGCAATGTAATTACTGGACTACAAACTTAAATATGCTGACGCCACTGAACCAATTTGATAACTGGACCGCGATTTGAATTCGAATTAATTAACTTCGCAATTTTTTACCCTAGTCGCGTGACCGGGTTGACTACCCCTAGATCCGCCCCTGCTCGAGTGCACGTGTCCTAATTCCGAACCAAATTTTGACAACTGAACACTGAACTATATTTTATCGTAGTATTTAATATTCATTAACAAAATACGTGTTGCCGATTTAACGATAATGGTATTCTTTTCTATAGCCGTAAAATTTTACGGTAAATACAAATATTTTCAAGCCTCGAGACAAGGATTAAACTTTGGACATCAATATAACAATAGGATATATTACAGAGATATATCATGTTATAATTTATACATATATGGTACCAGAATACTATGATATCGAATGGCAATTGAGAGATATACTAAAATTGGTTGAAAAGAGATATAACATTCGTTTGAGTCAGTTGCTGGCAATACTTACGACGCCCCGCATGGGCCACATGCGAGGCAACCAATTGTGTTATATTCAGCACGTCGTGTTCGTCGGATCTGTTGACTGGTTGGCGTCTGTCCATACTAACTTTATAGCGGAATTGAGCTGGCATATTTCTTGGACCATGGGAGGAATAATATACCACAACTGTCATGCTTGCTCTGCATCAGTGAGTTCTGATTGTAGATATAAAACCACGTCGTTATTCGCCATGCTGCCCGTCGTTCGCATTAATCTTGTTGGGTCTTGTTCTTGTGCCGAAGGAGGTCTCGCATCGACATATTTAGCATTCGAATCGCCTAAGTTCTCGCACCGTCCATAACACCGTCCAAAGCACTTCGCATATTATGTAAATTTTTATTCTTGCAGAATTTCGTGTTTATTCAGTTGAAACATTCGGCAAAGTGACACGCTTGACGTTATATAGCGCGCTTTACCTATGGTCATTGAAATATGATTGGCAATAGAGTCATTCGATTGGCTGAGCAAATTGCATACGTATTGCACGTGTCCGGACATACTTTGAACTTTGATCAGAGATATTTTCTTGTGAATTTAGTGGGTGTTGACAGGCTTTTCCCACTTGTTGTATAGTAAAACAAACCTCAAGTTAATGTGTTGTCTCATTAACTTAAATTTATACATTGTGATCTATAAATTGGCTTGATGAAAAAACGGAATTTCTTATCATAGGTACCAGACAACAGCTTGCGAAAGCCGTATTTCTCATATCAACATAGGTGATTCAGCTGTGTATAAATCGACGAGCGTTAGAAATTTAGGGTCCTGGTTTGATGAAAGATTCACCATGGAAACACACATTAATAAAGTATGCAAAACAGCTTTCTATCACCTGCATAACATCAGAAGGATTAGGAAATATCTGTCTCGTGATTCAGCAGAGATTTTGGTTCATGCATTCATTACTACATGATTGGATTACTGTAACAGTCTATTGTTTGGTTTGCCACATTATCAGCTAGCCAAACTACAACGGGTGCAGAACGCAGCAGCTAGGCTGATTTGCAAGTTACCTAAGTTCTGTCATATTTCACCTGTCTTGGTTACTTTGCATTGGCTTCCGATTAATTATCGTATCGAATTCAAGATCATTTTAATTACATTCAAAGCGATTCATGGTATTGCTCCTGATTATATTTGTAATATCATCAAAGTGAAAAAGTGCTCTAAGTATAACCTACGTAATAATGGGGTGATATTACTCTATCATCACCTGGTAAATCACGTGCAACATTAGGTGACAGGCCGTTTGCGTTTGCAGCTCCAAAGCTGTGGAATTCCCTGCCTAAGGATATTAGAAACATTCAAATGTTATCAACTTTTAAGAGTCACATCAAGACCTTTCTTTTTAAACGTGCTTTTAACTTATAATCATGCATGCTCTATATATTTGTAATGCGCCTTTGATCATTTTTTATGTAATTGGCGTAATATAAATGTAATTTTATTTTTATTATTATTATAAATAGCAGTAAATTAGATGTTAGTGCAGATTTTAAGATTATTTCAATACAGTACATATGTTTCAAAACAATATATGTAAAAAACCCACGTCCATGTACATTCTATGAGTAAAACGGATTTGATTGCAGCTTTAAGAAAAACATAGAGGGACCAGTAGAATTTTCCTGAGAAAATTTATACTGAAACTGATTTCCTGGTTGTGTACTGTAAGTGAGGTTCGTTTTGGTTAACTTTCTTACTTGAGAGCTGAGATGTTAACACTATTGAGCGTGAACTATGTAGCGTTTCTGTAATGTATTAAGGGACTTGTCAGAAATTACCAGGGGGGGAGGGGGGGGGAGAAAGGGGGAGGGTCTTAATTTTTTCAGCCCTTCAAAAGGGTGGGTCATTAAAAACTGAACCATTGAAAAGGGAGTGTCATAAAAATTTAAGTCATAATTTTCATAAGGGAGGATTTTGCGCAGCAGGAAGGTGATGGGTCATGAATTTTTTTGCCCACGGCCAAGAGGAGGGTCACGATATTTCATGCTCGTCCTTGCTGGGGGGTCACAGTTTTTCAACTTATTTTTTTAAGTCTCCACCCCCCTCCCCCCCCTGGTTATTTCTGACAAGTCCCTAAGGAGACAATTTCCTGTTCTCTGATATGCTATTCACAATTTGACATTTTAGCAACAAGCAGTGCAACAACACCACAAGACTGTTCATTGAAGAAGGAGACAGGACCATGCCTAAAAAGTATACCAATGTATTATTTCGATAATCGTCTAACGCAATGTCGTATCTTCATGTACGGTGGTTGTGGCGGAAACGAAAACAGATTTGAAACTCTAGAAGATTGCAACAACACCTGTCAAGGTAAAGTTTTTGTTTTGTGAACAATGTTTAAATTTTGGATATTTTAAATGGTTTATACATATATATATATATATATATAATATAATGCTCTTTGCTTCACTCGTTACCTCTATATTTGGCATATTTGCACATGAGTCGCGCTTGGGTTGTCAATTTGGGTTGGGTTTTCTGTTGGCCCAACAAGTAGGTTTGAAATCAGGAAGAAAAAACACAAAAACGAACAGCAGGAAGAAATAGAAAAATGAAAAAGGTATAATGAA
This sequence comes from Trachythela sp. YZ-2020, assembly GCA_016169945.1. Classification (NCBI taxonomy): domain Eukaryota; kingdom Metazoa; phylum Cnidaria; class Anthozoa; order Malacalcyonacea; family Clavulariidae; genus Trachythela; species Trachythela sp. YZ-2020. The sequence goes on along the minus strand of JADLSH010000212.1, from coordinate 328,528 downwards.
GGGGAAAATAGAAAACAAATACGAAAGGACAGAAGGAAGGGAAAAAGGGCCAAAACGAAAAACCGAACAAACTCAACAAATCAGCAGCCCAACAAACCCAACAGACTCATAAAAACTCAACAAACCCAAAACGTCACAGCCTCTTTTTATTGGTTTGGTTGTGCTGTTTGATCTGTTGAGTCTGTTTAGTATAGTTAAATATTAGCAAAAACCAAATTGGTATAAGTTATGAGCGGAAAAAGGAACACATGCATGGACAACGACATTCGGGATATCGAAAGCTCTTAAGGAGAGACAAACATATTAAGTAAGGATTCATATTTATAAAATTTCTTTCTTTCGTGAAAATATATTATATCAGGTCTGTTGATACGGCGGGATTTCTATTCACCCATCTACATACGGGGGCCAAGAGTATAATAGCTACCCCCTGGGCGAGTTACATTTCTTGTGTTTGAACTACCGTTGCAATTCTGTTTGAACTACCGTGAACTACCGTTGCAATTCAAAATATAGTAATGCTCTGTTTTACTGCACAATTTATGATTTAAATTACGCGTAATACTGAAGACATAGAGAAAACTAACATATATACTTTCATTACGTGTTTTCTTCTTCAAATAGAATTGCATGGATAGTTAAACTTTTGAAAAACGTGCAGCTAGCTAAATCTGCAACTCTGCATATAAACATCACGGATATCAACTCCTATCACGCATTGCAGGAGAAAATCAGCACTGTAGCTAGGGCTGCCTCGTTTCCGCAAACACCATTAAATGACTTCTGTCAGTAGAGCTCATCTAATTTCTCATCAAGTCCAAAATCGTGTTTATCCGGGCAAAGGTTCCAATGATAACCCTGAAACAGACAAATTAATACTTTTGTAGAGCTAAAGCCAAATTTGACATAGATGCTGCGAGATCTTCATTTTGCCTTTCTAGAAGGGCCAAGAGTAATATAGAAATGCTATCCACTGCATGAGTTATACATTAACTATGTTAAGTTTGTCTTGTAGATTGCCTTATTGCCTATTATTTTACGCGCGGACATGCATTTTTTGCTTGGCTATAATTTAGATCACGTAAACGTTAACGGTGGTACAACTTGCCGAGGGAAATACCATCACTGGGGATAATATTTCGCCGAATCCACCGAGCAAAGGATCGATAAATGATACGTTATACCGAAAGTTAAACAACCAGCTTATTTGAGAATAAACTGACAAGCTGCCACTACGTGGATATACAATGTAGGCTAATATTTTCTTATTTACGTGCGCTTTTGCCGAATTCCGTTTATATATTAATAATATAGATGAAAAAATTACTCAATTCTGATTGGCTAAGAGCATTGCAATTATTTTTGAAATTGCACACTGTGCAATTACAGCAGTGCAAATTAACAAAACAAGATCAGAGCCTGGAAACCAGACAAGAAAAATCAACATGGCGGCGTATATTAGCAATGTAAATTTTCACTTTTTGACGACTTTTTCTACACTTTCAATGGAAAATCGTACGTGAATACAACAATTTAAGTTCAAGGAGCACATAGACTGAAAAAGTTTGCTAACAAGCAACGAAAACAATGCTTAAACGGCGTAGGTGAGTGCACAAGTGTTATCAAAGCGTGTAATTTTTCATGTATATTATTAATAAGTAATAGTATGGTTTCTCGTGAAATTTGGAAAAACAAACACTCGTGAGTTTTTAAAGACGTCAAATTGCACTCGTCCTTCGGACTCGTACAATTTTGATCGTCTTTGAAAAACTCACTCGTGCATGTTTTTTCCAAATTGCACTCGAAACCATACTATTACCTATACTAATTGAGATCTGTATCTTTTAGAAGATTGAAGGTAACATACTTCCTAATATTCACGTCAAAATCTTCAATGAAAACTTGGATTCTTTGCGGATAAAATGATCAAAACTCATAGCTCTTTATGTTGTCAGCCATCATTTGTGCGCCGCGTGATCGCCACGCGTAGTTTTCGCGAAGCATAACACCACGTGATATGAAAAAATCAGGGTATATCGTCATGTTTAGCTCACGAATGTATTTTTTTATTTAATATTGGTCTTAACCCTGTTCATTACCCTATTGTTGACGAATATGAAGAGCAACAAAAGACACCAAACGAAAAAAGCCGATTTGCTAACGTGGAAAATAACGAGAGTAGTAGTGTAGGTACCGATCAACCCGGATTTTTAGGGGGGAGCAGGGGGGAGCAAGGGGGGAGCACATCATTAAAAATGCAAACATCATTAGCATATGGTACATTAACATACAGGGGGGAGCAGCGTCATTAACAGGGGGGAGCAGCGTCATTAACAGGGGGGGAGCAGCGTCATTAACAGGGGGGAGTGAGGGTGTGCGAGGGTGTGCGAGAGTTTTGAGGGTGTGCAACATCATTAACATAATTATGTATTGACGTCATAATGATATGCAAGGCGAGTTTGGGCGAAACAGTCAATATGTTGAGTTTTGAGAGTGTGCAACATCATTAACATTCATTAATTATGTATTGACGTCATAATGATATGCAAGGCAAGTTTGGGCGAAACAGTCATTATGTTGAACTCAGCATTTTCGTCACAAAAAGAGTTAATCCTTACGCTTTTTATCACAATAGCTATAGCGTCCTTATATATTTTACTAAGTGTCGTGTTCCAAACACATTCCGTTTCGACAACGATTACAGCAGCAGCTTACTGGTTTTAGTACTTTGGATTTTACTCGTGAGAAGAATATACAATGACTATCGACATACTGTTCATGGCCAAGAAGCAACTTGTGCTTCGTGTCAATATGTGTGGTTCTAGTTTTGAGAATAAAATCTTAAATGAATTGACAGATGAAGAGTTTGAGAAAGGGGTTCCCGTTTATGATGACGACGAAGATAGATATGTATATACTAATGAAGAGTTTATTGAAAAGGTTTGGTACGCGTGTGTCAAGCATGGATATATCTCTGAAGATTACGATATCATGGGGAAGTTTCTTGACGAAATAAAAGTCACTCCATAAGCAAATTTTGACAATGGGGAAAAGTATTCGAAGAGCCAAGACCTATATGTCAACATGCAATGGTATACTATGAACGAAAAGTCAAGAAAGATGGACCAAACCAAAACCGTCTATTTTACTGTTGCCCCAAAGAAGACGTTTGTGGTTTCTTCGAATGGGAGAAGCAAGACCTCGTGATCAATTCTGGCATCGGACTTTTCAGTAATCCACTACAATACCGATACAAGATTGAAGAAATAGAAGAGATATTTAATAGTACTAAATCTAACACTAAAGAGGAATATACGCGGAATATACATTTCTTAAATCTGTTAATGCTTTAACAAGTGAACTTGAGGAAATAGACATCTTTTAGCTGTATTTATATATGTGACAATAAATATGTTGTAAAAAACACTGTGTTGTATGCTTTTTCGTTGCTATATGCGTCGCTAAGTCATTATAAAGCGATCCACGAATTTACATATTATTGAGATACCTCACTTGCCTTTTAACCTTTGTGGTGAAACGGTGAAATGGAGAACATAGATATAATTTATGACGAGTTGAAACGAAATGAGAAAAGTGTCTTACAAATACATGTTTGCGAACCGAATATATAAACGTATAACTCTAAGTCAAAGCTTTCATTTTATTACCAATAATACATTTAACAAGCAATTAAATCTAGTTTTGCATAGTACATTTTGTACTTTAAATCATTAAACCGGTGATTAACACAGCCAAACAGTCATCTCCCCAGACATGCCTGAGCGAACACAAACCAGATAACCTTAAGCAAACAGGCTTTACTTTTGTAAGATACTGTATGATGTCCTAAGATAGTGTATGATATCTTAAGATACCGTGTATGATATCCTAAAATGAGATCTTAAGATACTGTATGATCCCTTTCTCTAACCTTAACCCCAACCCTAATTCTGATACTTAAACCATTTTCATTGACCTCACAAAGTATAATTATACTGAAATCGAGAAATTCGTATATATCTTTTGATAATTTGGTGGCTCTGAAAAGAGCCGGTTTGGTTGCGCTATGCCTTTACAGACTTAGCCATATACCACCACAATAACCACATTGAAAATAAACAGACAAGGCGGTGTCTCCGACCCCATGTTGGACACTTTCAATGCACGAAATGTGTACTCTTGAGTGACAACAAGAGGTGGTTTTGCTGTCTTGACTGTTTATTTTTCTCACACAGAACATACAGTGGTGATCGAGCTGTAATGACTGCCTGCAAAGAGCACAGCGCGTGAGCTCTCCAGTTCTCGAGAAGGCCTCTATTTTCCATCTAGCCAGACACCAGCTGTGGCAAAGATGTCCACAGCAAGGCGTCGTTACGATCATCGTCGTTCCACAACGGATCTCTTCGAGGCAGAAATGACATTCCTCGTCATTTTCTGCCTTACCAATGATACCAAAAGTATCGACCAATCTTCGCTCTTCTAATTCTTGCTCTGGCGATGGTAACTGACCAACCTCTTCCATGGTCGAAATCTCGCTTGGACTTTTAGGAAACCACTTCGCTTTTATGTGTTCAACTTCAATGTGTCCTTTTCGGAACGATAATTAGACCATTTAACGCTCTATTATGTTTCTTTGTGAACTTGTCGGAACGAAAATTATCATCATTTGCTGATTATCCTCAAACGCCGCCCTGATAGATCCATTATTTTCACCGACACAGATTATCCTCAAACGCCACCCTGATAGATCCATTATTTTCACCGACACAAGGACGTCCGCGCGTTGTAGGTTTAGAGAGTGTGTGTTTTCAAACACTTCCTCCACAATTCCTAAAATGTGAATTCCAAAAAACTCTGTAGAAATATTTACCTTGACAATGAGTCAACGTTTCTGTGTGGTCTATGGTTTGATTTTTTCCCATTCTGTTAAACACGCTATAACCTTACTATACACTATATGTCTTCATCTTTGCTATAATTTACACCCACAAAAATCGATTAGTCAATGATGATGTAGAATAAGGTTTGTCATTAGTAGGAATCAAAACTACGCATTTGCCAAGAGAGGGGTTCGAACCCTCGCGTGCTGAATGCACATTGGAACTTAAGTCCGATGAATGTATCAGCGTTAACAGGGACTCCCAGGACACAAAAAGTCCCGCAGGGACATAATTCAAAACAACCCTGCGGGACTTTTGTGTCCTGGGAGTCCCGATACGCAAGATTTCTGGGGTACTCTCCACCCAACGATAATACACGCATGTGGTTTTGAAAATTTCTATCTTTTACACACACTTAAATATCTAAAGGAATAGTGGAAACACCGTCCTCCAAAACTTTGTGTTTTGGATAAAAATAACTAAAAGCTGGGCGTGCAAGGTATGCCCGACCAAGCATCGGGCCATCGGGCCTGATAGTGCATAATCGGGCCTGATAGTGCCTAATCGGGTAAAATCGGGCCTGTTCGTTCAGGCCATTATGAATTATGTATAAGCATAATTATAAAATGTTATGTTGTTCTTAAAATGAAACATTCACTGGTTAGCTTCGATGAAGGTAGGAGCTATAGCTATCGCTTAATCGTTGGTTTAACATAATAAGACGCGAAAGGAATACTATATACTCTGCGAGATCACAACTCAGCAGCAGAATCTGACTCAGATCACAGTGTAGAGATGGGTAGAAAAAGAAAGTACGTAGAGTCTGATGATGATACGTCAGAAAGCGATTTTAATAATTCAGATAATACAGACAATGAAGTGGAAACTGATGCTACGCCAGAGAGTGATTTGGATAGTTTAGATAATACTGACAGCGAAGTAGATGGTGAATATGAAAGCGATCCATGGGCACCTTTAAAAGAGGAAGCATCAAAACGAAATTTAGCAGAGTTCGAAGAGCTAACGCAGAACTTCACTGCAGATGGTCTTGCTGAAGAAGAAGCTAATAGTAAGGCGTATTTACTTATCCTACCAAAGCTTCGTGAAGATTTGCAAAATATTTATCTGGAACGTCTACTATGGATAAGAGAACTTAAGAGAGATGCAATACACAAAAAGATTATGGAAACGAGGGATGCATTTGTGAACGATGATAACTTTGACCCTGAAGAAGCATTAGAGGCTGCTATTGATAAAAGAAAATTTCTTTTGAAAAGAATTTTCAAAGACCAACATTATCCTGATGCACACGAAAAGAGTGACAATGACTCTTAATAAGTCTTGTACACGCTTAAATAAACTACCTATAAACTGTATACTCTTAGAAGTATATTACCTTTACTTGTAAGTTCTAAATCGAAATAAATCTGTTTTCCAAAATATAATTCTCTGTTTTTTACTTTCTTCTCATAACCTCAGAAATCTTGCGTATCGGGACTCCCAGGACACAAAAAGTCCCGCAGGGACATGGCCCGAACGAACAGGCCCGATTTTACCCGATTAGGCACTATCAGGCCCGATTATGCACTATCAGGCCCGATGGCCCGATGCTTGGTCGGGCATACCTTGCACGCCCAGCTTTTAGTTATTTTTATCCAAAACACAAAGTTTTGGAGGACGGTGTTTCCACTATTCCTTTAGATATTTAAGTGTGTGTAAAAAATAGAAATTTTCAAAACCACATGCGTGTATTATCGTTGGGTGGAGAGTACCCCAGAAATCTTGCGTATCGGGACTCCCAGGACACAAAAAGTCCCGCAGGGACATTTTGAATTATGTCCCTGCGGGACTTTTTGTGTCCTGGGAGTCCCTGTTAACGCTGATACATTCATCGGACTTAAGTTCCAATGTGCATTCAGCACGCGAGGGTTCGAACCCCTCTCTTGGCAAATGCGTAGTTTTGATTCCTACTAATGACAAACCTTATTCTACATCATCATTGACTAATCGATTTTTGTGGGTGGGTAAATTATAGCAAAGATGAAGACATATAGTGTATAGTAAGGTTATAGCGTGTTTAACAGAATGGGAAAAAATCAAACCATAGACCACACAGAAACGTTGACTCATTGTCAAGGTAAAGATTTCTACAGAGTTTTTTGGAATTCACATTTTAGGAATTGTAGAGGAAGTATTTGAAAACACACACTCTCTAAACCTACAACGCGCGGACGTCCTTGTGTCGGTGAAAATAATGGATCTATCAGGGTGGCGTTTGAGGATAATCTGTGTCGGTGAAAATAATGGATCTATCAGGGCGGCGTTTGAGGATAATCAGCAAATGATGATAATTTTCGTTCCGACAAGTTCACAAAGAAACATAATAGAGCGTTAAATGGTCTAATTATCGTTCCGAAAAGGACACATTGAAGTTGAACACATAAAAGCGAGAAGTGGTTTCCCTAAAAGTCCAAGCGAGATTTCGACCATGGAAGAGGTTGGTCAGTTACCATCGCCAGAGCAAGAATTAGAAGAGCGAAGATTGGTCGATACTTTTGGTATCATTGGTAAGGCAGAAAATGACGAGGAATGTCATTTCTGCCTCGAAGAGATCCGTTGTGGAACGACGATGATCGTAACGACGCCTTGCTGTGGACATCTTTGCCACAGCTGGTGTCTGGCTAGATGGAAAATAGAGGCCTTCTCGAGAACTGAGAGCTCCTTACGCGCTGTGCTCTTTGCAGGCAGTCATTACAGCTCGATCACCACTGTATGTTCTGTGAGAAAAATAAACAGTCAAGACAGCAAACCACCTCTTGTTGTCACTCAAGAGTACACATTTCGTGCATTGAAAGTGTCCAACATGGGGTCGGAGACACCGCCTTGTCTGTTTATTTTCAATGTGGTTATTGTGGTGGTATATGGCTAAGTCTGTAAAGGCATAGCGCAACTAAACCGGCTCTTTTCAGAGCCACCAAATTATCAAAAGATATATACGAATTTCTCGATTTCAGTATAATTATACTTTGTGAGGTCAATGAAAATGGTTTAAGTATCAGAATTAGGGGGGTTAAGGTTAGAGAAAGGGATCATACAGTATCTTAAGATCTCATTTTAGGATATCATACACGGTATCTTAAGATATCATACACTATCTTAGGACATCATACAGTATCTTACAAAAGTAAAGCCTGTTTGCTTAAGGTTATCTGGTTTGTGTTCGCTCAGGCATGTCTGGGGAGATGACTGTTTGGCTGTGTTAATCACCGGTTTAATGATTTAAAGTACAAAATGTACTATGCAAAACTAGATTTAATTGCTTGTTAAATGTATTATTGATAATAAAATGAAAGCTTTGACTTAGAGTTATACGTTTATATATTCGGTTCGCAAACATGTATTTGTAAGACACTTTTCTCATTTCGTTTCAACTCGTCATAAATTATATCTATGTTCTCCATTTCACCGTTTCACCACAAAGGTTAAAAGGCAAGTGAGGTATCTCAATAATATGTAAATTCGTGGATCGCTTTATAATGACTTAGCGACGCATATAGCAACGAAAAAGCATACAACACAGTGTTTTTACAACATATTTATTGTCACATATATAAATACAGCTAAAAGATGTCTATTTCATCAAGTTCACTTGTTAAAGCATTAACAGATTTAAGAAATGTATATTCCGCGTATGCCTCTTTAGTGTTAGATTTAGTACTATTAAATATCTCTTCTATTTCTTCAATCTTGTATCGGTATTGTAGTGGATTACTGAAAAGTCCGATGCCAGTATTGATCACACGAGGGTCTTGCTTCTCCCATTCGAAGAAACCACAAACGTCTTCTTTGGAGCAACAGTAAAATAGACGGTTTTGGTTTGGTCCATCTTTCTTGACTTTTCGTTCATAGTATACCATTGCATGTTGACATATAGGTCTTGGCTCTCCGAATACATTTCCCCATTGTCAAAATTTGCTTATGAAGTGACTTTTATTTCGTCAAGAAACTTCCCCATGATATCGTAATCTTCAGAGATATATCCATGCTTGACACACGCGTACCAAACCTTTTCAATAAACTCTTCATTAGTATATACATATCTATCTTCGTCGTCATCATAAACGGGAACCCCTTTCTCAAACTCTTCATCTGTCAATTCATTTAAGATTTTATTCTCAAAACTAGAAGCACACATATTGACACGAAGCACAAGTTGATTCTTGGCCATGAACAGTATGTCGATAGTCATTGTATATTCTTCTCACGAGTAAAATCCAAAGTACTAAAACCAGTAAGCTGCTGCTGTAATCGTTGTCGAAACGGACTGTGTTTGGAACACGACACTTAGTAAAATATATAAGGACGCTATAGCTATTGTGATAAAAAGCGTAAGGATTAACTCTTTTTGTGACGAAAATGCTGAGTTCAACATAATGACTGTTTCGCCCAAACTTGCCTTGCATATCATTATGACGTCAATACATAATTAATGAATGTTAATGATGTTGCACACTCTCAAAACTCAACATAATGACTGTTTCGCCCAAACTCACCTTGCATATCATTATGACGTCAATACATAATTATGTTAATGATGTTGCACACCCTCAAAACTCTCGCACACCCTCGCACACCCTCACTCCCCCCTGTTAATGACGCTGCTCCCCCCTGTTAATGACGCTGCTCCCCCCTGTTAATGACGCTGCTCCCCCCTGTATGTTAATGTACCATATGCTAATGATGTTTGCATTTTTAATGATGTGCTCCCCCCTTGCTCCCCCCTGCTCCCCCCTAAAAATCCGGGTTGATCGGTACCTACACTACTACTAACGAGCTTTTCCCAAAGTTTGGAGGGATAATAATATTTGATTTGCTTTTTTTCGCTTTTTATTATATAAAACAAACAGATAATGTCTGTTCAGTTATAGATACACAGTATGACGCCATAACGTGGTAACAACATCAGTTACCCACTCGCCCGGCAGCTTGTGGGCCACTTTTTTGTTCTTACCACGTTATGACGTCATACTGTGTATCTATAAATGAACAGACAACGGCAAAATGTTATCTATTTGTTAACTACACAATGTCAGTATAATGCTGTTGGATGTATAAATCCATCCCTCCATTCCCCCCACCCTGAACAACGTTGCTGGTATGGTAAGCAACATTTTGCGCGATTAATTTTCCCTTCAACATTGAACGGGGAAGTGGGGGGTTTAGTATGTTGAACTCAGACGTTATTTTGATGCTTTGTCCAAAGAGTTTTGTCATTGATTGACTAAGTTGCTCGGAGCTGTTTGGTCGGTTGCCAGTTGACCGTCATTTCCATTCTGATGTTGACCACCCAACAGTGGCGTAGCCAGCCCGCCGATTTGGTCCCCTCTTCAAATTTCAAATCATTATCATTATTCATTTCTTTAGAAATTGATTGTTTTCACCGTCAATGAATACGAACAAATTTGAATAGCGGGACTACATCGGCGTGCTGGCTACGCTACTGCCACCCAATAAATACGTATACACAGGATATCAAGAAGTAAGGTAGAGGTTAAGGTATTTACGATCAGTTGCTTCAAATGTAAATATATCCAGACGTGTTTACTCTATGGCCACAGGACACGCATCATTCGATAGCTTGTGAATTCCTCTTTTTAAGGATATCTGGTTTGGCCCGGTTCATATTACATATCCAAATTATTTTGCATACATCAGGCATAAATTATCTAAAAATGTTACAATTTGAAATAAATCGGAATTGCCAGAGCAGGATTTATTATTTTCGAGCAAGTGTTACCACACAAATTGTAGCGCATGTACAAAGGAATATTATTGGAAAGTTTCATTGCATTTAAAGAAGTAAAACTTAAGAACTATTTGAAAGTCGCATACGAAATGCCGAAACCGTTGAAATTTGATTCCCGCACGCGAAATAAATTACGAAATGCCATATAAGGTCAGTGTTGCTTGCTATAAACCAATGAAAATCCGCCATCTAGGCAATGACTTTCAAGACGATAGGATGCAAGATCACTGAGATTTAGCTTTCCGAAGTTGTCCGAGCGTGCGCCGACAATACCGGCTTTCTAAACAAATAAAGCATTTTCACGAGAATTGCCGTAAAAGGGCTAATTTATGTTCTATGATTATAAAAATGGTATCAAACTAAAGGAATTGGAAATCCCCGTCGAATGATGGTATTTACGAGTTTGTAGTGTGTAAATCAAAGGTAGGAAAGCGAAATGAATATTTTATTAGTTTGTATTATATTTATTGTTAATTTGTAAACAATACAAACTTCAGAGGTGTTTGAAAGGGGCTAAATCGGCCGCATAGCGTTGTAAACAATTTACTTCTCTAAAGAGATCGTAAAACGCTGAATCGAATGGTTGTATTTTCATCCACATAGCATGCACTGAACCGAAGATATGAACCTACAAATTTGCTGCAAAAATTAGGTCGATATCGCCCTAATCAATTAGCACCCATCGATCAGAACTGTGTGATCACCGCATGTCACCAGAGGAACTGTGTGACCACCCTTATATTATAATTTAGTATGTTTATAAGTAGTAATATATGTACCGTTCAACCACCTTTTGTGAGGGGCATCATCATTGGCATATGAGGGGAAATGATCATCAGTATATCAGGGGTGCCGCATGATCATTAGCATATGGCGGTCGCATAATCATTAGTATATCAGTGGTGCCGCATCATGATTAGCATATGAGGGGGCGCAAGTAATTATACAACTTGGTCTCCTTTGAGATCTCTCAACCCTCATTAATTATACAATGCCGTCACAGAACAAGATCAGGGAAACCGAATTTTGCTCAATTCAGCATATTTTGTTGTTACATAATAACAAGTAGAAATATGGCTTTGTTGTCGTAAACATTTTGATTTATAAACTCCTTATTAGTAATGAATTCATAGCTAGTATCGCCTTATACGAAACAAACGGCTTTCTTAGACAACAACTATAGCGACGCTTAACCTAGTAAATTATTATTGCCTTATGCGAAGTAATAACAAACGGCTTTCGGAGTCGACCAATTTAGCGACGCTTAAAGGAAGGTTACAGTCGATTCTGCGCATGCGCGGGCTGTGTTTACATATTTTTTTTGAAACACATTGACTATATAACATGAAGTATATAATAGGTGTTAGGAACACGATTCAGTACATTCGACATAATTTGCGACGTAAGGAGTGCAATGTTTCACAATTTGTACTTCACTGAATTTTTTCTACACTTTTAAATCCCCATACGACCCTTAATTGAAAAATCGTGAATAAAGAGGCCGCTTTGAACCTTGTGTCGTCAGCTAGATCAAAAGGCAACAGCCAGAGCGGCGAAATCCCGAAAGTGCGAGTTCGATCATTGAATAATAATTTGTGTTTACTTTTGGAATTTAATGACTTGGAAGTGTTATAAATTTATATAATCATGAAAAATATTTCATGTGGTATCTCTCGTTCGAAACATGTTCCCAGAGTTGTTGTTGCAGTCATGGCAGAACCACTGGAAGAAAGCCTCTCGCTTGACGAATTCGAAACAAGTGTGATCGAAAGTGTTGCTGCAGTGCCCAATGTAGACAACAATATCACTACATGTTCTTGTCGCGAAGCAATATTCTTATTTATGTATAAATATGGTTTAAAATGTATTTTTTACGTTTGCTATTTTCAGTTCGCGTGACATAAAACTGACATGTCAAACTATTTTCGGGAAGCCGGTCACGTAATTTTGAAAACGCACGTAATAGATACAATTTACCTTGCGTCAGTGGCGAAAAACGTACGTAAATTCTATTACCTGACAGAAAGAAGTCTTTGAAAATGATCATAAACCGAAACGTGAACAATTAAACAATTTATAGCGATAATATATCTCACTAAAAGCGGTTTCAATTTTAGAATGACACTTTTGTGTCTAAGCATTTAGTCAACTAGAAGTTTTATAATAAACGGTCTTTTGAATGGAAGAACTACTTTGAAGCAGTTGATTTTAAAAGTCGGGCAGAAGAGTTATAGATAGACAAAGTATTTTAAGACAGAAATCATACCAGATGCCAGATGAACGCTTGTTTGATATTTATTTTGATAGTGCACAGTTTATACGGTACGTACTATGTTTGATTACACCCTATAACTCATAACCTATTTATCTTATATATTCATATTCTATATCTATATAGATCGTTGACCTTCGGTAGAATGGGGTATTTTGTTCAACATTAAAACTACCAAACCAGAGCGAGTTTTACTTTAGTGGCAATTGCATGGCTATATAATTCGCTGCGAGTTTTTGTAGGTAAATATTTCGAGCGAAAACTTGACCGGAAATTTTTATTCGTATCGTTGGCCATTTTCGATCGCAATGATACAAAAATATATACTTAACTTCGTTTTAGTAAAGCTAGAACCAATTGATAACGTCAGTTCTGCGCAATGAACTGTGTTAATATACCAGTGTCCCAAAGTAATTATGATCATAATCGGCTAACATCATCACTTAAACTTTGTACTATCAATGTTAGATCTGTTAAAAACAAAATTGCTGATTTTACTGACTATGTTTGTTCTTGTAAAGCTGATTTGTTTGCTTTGACTGAAACATGGCTGACTAACGACGATACTGCTCACAAGAAAGAAATTACACCAGAGGGTTATAGCCTAATTAGTCAGTCTCGAGTTAACCGAATGGGGGGCGGAACAGCGCTGTTGTCAAAATCGACTCTAAGTGTAAAACAAGTTGCAGCAGCTGAGCGGAGATCTTTTGAATATCTAGAATCGATTGTTTCCTTGGGTACTTTTAAAGTGCGGTTAATCGTCGTTTATCGTTCCCCATATTCACAACATCACCCTGTCACACTGGCAATGTTTATATCAGATTTTACTGAGTATTTGGAATCCATCATTTTGTCGTCTGAGCCGCTTATTATAACTTGCGATTTTAATATTCATGTCGATGATAAACAGAATCTTGATTCGGTCAAATTTCTGGATTTGTTGGATTACATGGGCTTAGAACAACATGTCAATAAACCGACACATGAACATGGGCATACTCTAGACCTGGTTATAACTCGTCAAGTAGACAATTTATTAGTTCGATCACCAATGACAGACAGACTATTTTCTGATCGCATATCGGTAATAACCACGCTAAATTCTACTAAGCCTTTAATAACAGTTAAGGAACATAAATACAGGAAAATTAGGTCCATTGATATTAATTCCTTAAAGAACGACCTTACGGCGTCAGACTTGTGCAATCACACTCCTGATGAACTAAATGATCTCGTTGATCTTACCACTCCACATTGAAAACATTATTAGAGAAACACGCCCCACTACAAACAAAACGTGTTTCAGTTAGACCCCGAGTACCTTGGTACAACGAATAAATCTTGATGGCCAAGAGAAATCGTAGGAAAGCGGAGAGAAGGTGGCGTGCTACTAAATCTGCTGAAGATCTTAAACGTTACAAAATGAGTAGGAACGTTACAACAAATTTAATGAATAAAGCTCGTACTGATTACTACACAAACCTTATAGAAGAAAGTAGCAATGACCAGGCTAAACTTTTTAAAATAACGAAGCAACTGCATGTTCACGGAATCAAAAGATGTACAGCTCCCTCCCTATTCAGATATTGGTGAGCTTGTAAATGAGTTTGGGAATTACTTTGTTGACAAAATTTCGGTAATTCGCTCCAGTCTTTCTGATTGTCATGACGTTTGTAAGCAATCTGATGTTATTGAACAATCTGACTGTAGCTCACTTGATAACATGAAATGAGATTTTTTATGGTTTTCATGTTTTATCTGATGAAGACGTCCGTGATATTATTATGAAGTCGTCTAAAAAGACATGCGCATTGGATCCTATGCCAACTTCTCTTATTATAAAGTGCATAGATGTTCTTCTCCCTGTTTTAACTAAGATGGTTAATATGTCATTACAAAATGGCAAGTTTGCAGATAATTGGAAAGAGGCTTTAGTTCTTCCCATTCTAAAGAAGATCGGATTAGAACTTCTTTTTCAGAATTATCGGCCTGTTAGCAATTTACCGTTTATGTCGTTACAGAGAGGGCTGTGTTTGATCAAATTCATCAGCACATGATGTTAGACAACCTTTATCCACTTCTTCAATCAGCTTATAGGCAAAATCACAGCACGGAAACAGCATTATTGAAAGTTAGAATGACATACTCATGAAAATGAATTCTCAGAACGTTGTGCTCTTGGTATTATTGGACCTTAGTGCTGCGTTCGACACAGTCGACCATACAATACTCTTAAATAGGCTTCAATCTTCACTTGGTGTAACTGGTAAACCCCTGGATTGGTTTACATCGTATCTTTCAAAAGGAGCCACCGCATCTATATTTCAGGTGTATTATCGAACTATTTTCAGTCAAACTGTGGTGTCCCTCAGGGATCCTGCCTTGGACCCTTGCTCTATATTATCTATGCATCGAAGTTGTTTGACATCATTGAAAACCATCTTCTAGATGCTCATTGCTTTGCGGACGACAGCCAACTCTATCTATCATTTAAACCGGACAGCCAACTTGCTCAAGATGAAGCATTAGCTTCAATGGAAAACTGTATACGAGATATTCGCTCATGGATGAGGAATAACAAACTTTTACTTAATTAATGATCCAAGCACATTATATACTAAAATTCACCGGTAATTAAATTAAACACACGCCAAATTTGTGGGAGAACGGGTTCAGGGTGAAGACTGAAGTGAACCAATATTTATACTCTGGTCAACCCAAAGACTCATTCTAGCCTTATGTTTTCATCCCGCGGGGGTATACATGAGACCCGCTAGGAGAGACTAAATGTCCTAGGGGTAAAAACCCCGATAGAGCCCTGTCATCAAGGTTGCGACCCTCTCCGACATTACCTGAACCAATGGGTGATAATCCCTTTGACAGTCCTTACGATTCGACTGATTATATTTCCATGAAATAATCTGAGTCTATGGGCAATGAAGTTGACCATTTGGAACACTTCAACCCCGAACCAAAGCTTGATTCAACATCAACAAGTTTAGATATATACAACATGATCATTGACAGCAATAAAATTGTTCGTGTTTTCCTCTTGGATTAATTATCCAGCATAACTAAAGCAAGACCACATCCAGCATAACGATACAGCAAGAACATTTCCAGAAATAGAAGGGTGGGTGGGTGGAAATTTTTATTCTTGCAAAATTTCGTGTTTATTCAGTTGAAACATTCGGCAAAGTGACACGCTTGACGTTATATAGCGCGCTTTACCTATGGTCATTGAAATATGATTGGCAATAGAGTCATTCGATTGGCTGAGCAAATTGCATACGTACTGCACGTGTCCGGACATACTTTGAACTTTGATCAGAGATATTTTCTTGTGAATTTAGTGGGTATTGACAGGTTTTTTTCCCACTTGTTGTATAGTAAAACAAACCTCAAGTTAAAGTGTTGTCTCATTAGCTTAAATTTATACATTGTGATCTATAAATTGGCTTGATGAAAAAACGTAATTTCTTATCATAGGTACCAGACAACAGCTTGCGAAAGTTAATATTTCTCATATCAACATCGGTGATTCAGCTGTGTATAAATCGACGAGCGTTAGAAATTTAGGGTCCTGGTTTGATGAAAGATTCACCATGGAAACACACATTAATAAAGTATGCAAAACAGCTTTCTATCGCCTGCATAACATCAGAAGGATTAGGAAATATCTGTCTCGTGATTCAGCAGAGATTTTGGTTCATGCATTCATTACTACATGATTGGATTACTGTAACAGTCTATTGTTTGGTTTGCCACATTATCAGCTAGCCAAACTACAACGGGTGCAGAACGCAGCAGCTAGGCTGATTTGCAAGTTACGTAAGTTCTGTCATATTTCACCTGTCTTGGTTACTTTGCATTGGCTTCCGATTAATTATCGTATCGAATTCAAGATCATTTTAATTACATTCAAAGCGATTCATGGTATTGCTCCTGATTATATTTGTAATATCATCAAAGTGAAAAAGTGCTCTAAGTATAACCTACGTAAAAATGGGGAGATATTACTCCTATCACCACCTGGTAAATCACGTGCAACATTAGGTGACAGGGCGTTTGCGTTTGCAGCTCCAAAGCTGTGGAATTCCCTGCCTAAGGATATTAGAAACATTCAAATGTTATCAACTTTTAAGAGTCACATCAAGACCTTTCTTTTTAAACGTGCTTTTAACTTATAATCATGCATGCTCTATATACTTGTAATGCGCCTTTGATCATTTTTTATGTAATTGGCGCAATATAAATGTAATTTTATTATTATTATTATTATTATAAATAGCAGTAAATTAGATGTTGGTGCAGATTTTAAGATTATTTCAATACATATGTTTCAAAACAATATATGTAAAAAACCCACGCCCATGTACATTATATGAGTAAAACGGATTTGATTGCAGCTTTAAGAAAAACATAGAGGGACCAGTAGAATTTTCCTGAGAAAATTTATACTCAAACTGATTTCCTGGTTGTGTACTGTAAGTGAGGTTCGTTTTGGTTAACTTTCTTACTTGAGAGCTGAGATGTTAAAACTATTGAGCGTGAACTATGTAGCGTTTCTGTAATGTATTATTAAGGAGACAATTTCCTGTTCTCTGATATGCTATTCACAATTTGACATTTTAGCAACAAGCAGTGCAACAACACCACAATACTGTTCATTGAAGAAGGAGACAGGACCATGCCTAAAAAGTATACCAATGTATTATTTCGATAATCGTCTAACGCAATGTCGTATCTTCATGTACGGTGGTTGTGGCGGAAACGAAAACAGATTTGAAACTCTAGAAGATTGCAACAACACCTGTCAAGGTAAAGTTTTTGTTTTGTGAACAATGTTTAAATTTTGGATATTTTAAATGGTTTATACATATATATATATATATAATATAATGCTCTTTGCTTCACTCGTTACCTCTATATTTGGCATATTTGCACATGAGTCGCGCTTGGGTTGTCAATTTGGGTTGGGTTTTCTGTTGGCCCAACAAGTAGGTTTGAAATCAGGAAGAAAAAAACAAAAACGAACAGCAGGAAGAAATAGAAAAATGAAAAAGGTATAATGAAGGGGAAAATAGAAAACAAATACGAAAGGACAGAAGGAAGGGAAAAAGGGCCAAAACGAAAAACCCGAACAAACTCAACAAATCAGCAGCCCCAACAAACCCAACAGACTCATAAAAACTCAACAAACCCAAAACGTCACAGCCTCTTTTTATTGGTTTGGTTGTGCTGTTTGATCTGTTGAGTCTGTTTAGTATAGTTAAATATTAGCAAAAACCAAATTGGTATAAGTTATGAGCGGAAAAAGGAACACATGCATGGACAACGACATTCGGGATATCGAAAGCTCTTAAGGAGAGACAAACATATTAAGTAAGGATTCATATTTATAAAATTTCTTTCTTTCGTGAAAATATATTATATCAGGTCTGTTGATACGGCGGGATTTCTATTCACCCATCTACATACGGGGGCCAAGAGTATAATAGCTACCCCCTGGGCGAGTTACATTTCTTGTGTTTGAACTACCGTTGCAATTCTGTTTGAACTACCGTGAACTACCGTTGCAATTCAAAATATAGTAATGCTCTGTTTTACTGCACAATTTATGATTTAAATTACGCGTAATACTGAAGACATAGAGAAAACTAACATATATACTTTCATTACGTGTTTTCTTCTTCAAATAGAATTGCATGGATAGTTAAACTTTTGAAAAACGTGCAGCTAGCTAAATCTGCAACTCTGCATATAAACATCACGGATATCAACTCCTATCACGCATTGCAGGAGAAAATCAGCACTGTAGCTAGGGCTGCCTCGTTTCCGCAAACACCATTAAATGACTTCTGTCAGTAGAGCTCATCTAATTTCTCATCAAGTCCAAAATCGTGTTTATCCGGGCAAAGGTTCCAATGATAACCCTGAAACAGACAAATTAATACTTTTGTAGAGCTAAAGCCAAATTTGACATAGATGCTGCGAGATCTTCATTTTGCCTTTCTAGAAGGGCCAAGAGTAATATAGAAATGCTATCCACTGCATGAGTTATACATTAACTATGTTAAGTTTGTCTTGTAGATTGCCTTATTGCCTATTATTTTACGCGCGGACATGCATTTTTTGCTTGGCTATAATTTAGATCACGTAAACGTTAACGGTGGTACAACTTGCCGAGGGAAATACCATCACTGGGGATAATATTTCGCCGAATCCACCGAGCAAAGGATCGATAAATGATACGTTATACCGAAAGTTAAACAACCAGCTTATTTGAGAATAAACTGACAAGCTGCCACTACGTGGATATACAATGTAGGCTAATATTTTCTTATTTACGTGCGCTTTTGCCGAATTCCGTTTATATATTAATAATATAGATGAAAAAATTACTCAATTCTGATTGGCTAAGAGCATTGCAATTATTTTTGAAATTGCACACTGTGCAATTACAGCAGTGCAAATTAACAAAACAAGATCAGAGCCTGGAAACCAGACAAGAAAAATCAACATGGCGGCGTATATTAGCAATGTAAATTTTCACTTTTTGACGACTTTTTACACTTTCAATGGAAAATCGTACGTGAATACAACAATTTAAGTTCAAGGAGCACATAGACTGAAAAAGTTTGCTAACAAGCAACGAAAACAATGCTTAAACGGCGTAGGTGAGTGCACAAGTGTTATCAAAGCGTGTAATTTTTCATGTATATTATTAATAAGTAATAGTATGGTTTCGTGAAATTTGAAAACAAACACTCGTGAGTTTTAAAGACGTCAATTGCACTCGTCCTTCGGACTCGTACAATTTTGATCGTCTTTGAAAAACTCACTCGTGCATGTTTTTTCCAAATTGCACTCGAAACCATACTATTACCTATACTAATTGAGATCTGTATCTTTTAGAAGATTGAAGGTAACATACTTCCTAATATTCACGTCAAAATCTTCAATGAAAACTTGGATTCTTTGCGGATAAAATGATCAAAACTCATAGCTCTTTATGTTGTCAGCCATCATTTGTGCGCCGCGTGATCGCCACGCGTAGTTTTCGCGAAGCATAACACCACGTGATATGAAAAAATCAGGGTATATCGTCATGTTTAGCTCACGAATGTATTTTTTTATTTAATATTGGTCTTAACCCTGTTCATTACCCTATTGTTGACGAATATGAAGAGCAACAAAAGACACCAAACGAAAAAAGCCGATTTGCTAACGTGGAAAATAACGAGAGTAGTAGTGTAGGTACCGATCAACCCGGATTTTTAGGGGGGAGCAGGGGGGAGCAAGGGGGGAGCACATCATTAAAAATGCAAACATCATTAGCATATGGTACATTAACATACAGGGGGGAGCAGCGTCATTAACAGGGGGGAGCAGCGTCATTAACAGGGGGGAGCAGCGTCATTAACAGGGGGGAGAGGGGGTGCGAGGGTGTGCGAGAGTTTTGAGGGTGTGCAACATCATTAACATAATTATGTATTGACGTCATAATGATATGCAAGGCGAGTTTGGGCGAAACAGTCAATATGTTGAGTTTTGAGAGTGTGCAACATCATTAACATTCATTAATTATGTATTGACGTCATAATGATATGCAAGGCAAGTTTGGGCGAAACAGTCATTATGTTGAACTCAGCATTTTCGTCACAAAAAGAGTTAATCCTTACGCTTTTTATCACAATAGCTATAGCGTCCTTATATATTTTACTAAGTGTCGTGTTCCAAACACATTCCGTTTCGACAACGATTACAGCAGCAGCTTACTGGTTTTAGTACTTTGGATTTTACTCGTGAGAAGAATATACAATGACTATCGACATACTGTTCATGGCCAAGAAGCAACTTGTGCTTCGTGTCAATATGTGTGGTTCTAGTTTTGAGAATAAAATCTTAAATGAATTGACAGATGAAGAGTTTGAGAAAGGGGTTCCCGTTTATGATGACGACGAAGATAGATATGTATATACTAATGAAGAGTTTATTGAAAAGGTTTGGTACGCGTGTGTCAAGCATGGATATATCTCTGAAGATTACGATATCATGGGGAAGTTTCTTGACGAAATAAAAGTCACTCCATAAGCAAATTTTGACAATGGGGAAAAGTATTCGAAGAGCCAAGACCTATATGTCAACATGCAATGGTATACTATGAACGAAAAGTCAAGAAAGATGGACCAAACCAAAACCGTCTATTTTACTGTTGCCCCAAAGAAGACGTTTGTGGTTTCTTCGAATGGGAGAAGCAAGACCCTCGTGTGATCAATACTGGCATCGGACTTTTCAGTAATCCACTACAATACCGATACAAGATTGAAGAAATAGAAGAGATATTTAATAGTACTAAATCTAACACTAAAGAGGAATACGTACGCGGAATATACATTTCTTAAATCTGTTAATGCTTTAACAAGTGAACTTGAGGAAATAGACATCTTTTAGCTGTATTTATATATGTGACAATAAATATGTTGTAAAAAACACTGTGTTGTATGCTTTTTCGTTGCTATATGCGTCGCTAAGTCATTATAAAGCGATCCACGAATTTACATATTATTGAGATACCTCACTTGCCTTTTAACCTTTGTGGTGAAACGGTGAAATGGAGAACATAGATATAATTTATGACGAGTTGAAACGAAATGAGAAAAATGTTTGCGAACCGAATATATAAACGTATAACTCTAAGTCAAAGCTTTCATTTTATTACCAATAATACATTTAACAAGCAATTAAATCTAGTTTTGCATAGTACATTTTGTACTTTAAATCATTAAACCGGTGATTAACACAGCCAAACAGTCATCTCCCCAGACATGCCTGAGCGAACACAAACCAGATAACCTTAAGCAAACAGGCTTTACTTTTGTAAGATACTGTATGATGTCCTAAGATAGTGTATGATATCTTAAGATACCGTGTATGATATCCTAAAATGAGATCTTAAGATACTGTATGATCCCTTTCTCTAACCTTAACCCCAACCCTAATTCTGATACTTAAACCATTTTCATTGACCTCACAAAGTATAATTATACTGAAATCGAGAAATTCGTATATATCTTTTGATAATTTGGTGGCTCTGAAAAGAGCCGGTTTGGTTGCGCTATGCCTTTACAGACTTAGCCATATACCACCACAATAACCACATTGAAAATAAACAGACAAGGCGGTGTCTCCGACCCCATGTTGGACACTTTCAATGCACGAAATGTGTACTCTTGAGTGACAACAAGAGGTGGTTTTGCTGTCTTGACTGTTTATTTTTCTCACACAGAACATACAGTGGTGATCGAGCTGTAATGACTGCCTGCAAAGAGCACAGCGCGTAAGGAGCTCTCCAGTTCTCGAGAAGGCCTCTATTTTCCATCTAGCCAGACACCAGCTGTGGCAAAGATGTCCACAGCAAGGCGTCGTTACGATCATCGTCGTTCCACAACGGATCTCTTCGAGGCAGAAATGACATTCCTCGTCATTTTCTGCCTTACCAATGATACCAAAAGTATCGACCAATCTTCGCTCTTCTAATTCTTGCTCTGGCGATGGTAACTGACCAACCTCTTCCATGGTCGAAATCTCGCTTGGACTTTTTAGGGAAACCACTTCTCGCTTTTATGTGTTCAACTTCAATGTGTCCTTTTCGGAACGATAATTAGACCATTTAACGCTCTATTATGTTTCTTTGTGAACTTGTCGGAACGAAAATTATCATCATTTGCTGATTATCCTCAAACGCCGCCCTGATAGATCCATTATTTTCACCGACACAGATTATCCTCAAACGCCACCCTGATAGATCCATTATTTTCACCGACACAAGGACGTCCGCGCGTTGTAGGTTTAGAGAGTGTGTGTTTTCAAATACTTCCTCTACAATTCCTAAAATGTGAATTCCAAAAAACTCTGTAGAAATCTTTACCTTGACAATGAGTCAACGTTTCTGTGTGGTCTATGGTTTGATTTTTTCCCATTCTGTTAAACACGCTATAACCTTACTATACACTATATGTCTTCATCTTTGCTATAATTTACACACCCACAAAAATCGATTAGTCAATGATGATGTAGAATAAGGTTTGTCATTAGTAGGAATCAAAACTACGCATTTGCCAAGAGAGGGGTTCGAACCCTCGCGTGCTGAATGCACATTGGAACTTAAGTCCGATGAATGTATCAGCGTTAACAGGGACTCCCAGGACACAAAAAGTCCCGCAGGGACATAATTCAAAATGTCCCTGCGGGACTTTTTGTGTCCTGGGAGTCCCGATACGCAAGATTTCTGGGGTACTCTCCACCCAACGATAATACACGCATGTGGTTTTGAAAATTTCTATCTTTTACACACACTTAAATATCTAAAGGAATAGTGGAAACACCGTCCTCCAAAACTTTGTGTTTTGGATAAAAATAACTAAAAGCTGCGCGTGCAAGGTATGCCCGACCAAGCATCGGGCCATCGGGCCTGATAGTGCATAATCGGGCCTGATAGTGCCTAATCGGGTAAAATCGGGCCTGTTCGTTCAGGCCATTATGAATTATGTATAAGCATAATTATAAAATGTTATGTTGTTCTTAAAATGAAACATTCACTGGTTAGCTTCGATGAAGGTAGGAGCTATAGCTATCGCTTAATCGTTGGTTTAACATAATAAGACGCGAAAGGAATACTATATACTCTGCGAGATCACAACTCAGCAGCAGAATCTGACTCAGATCACAGTGTAGAGATGGGTAGAAAAAGAAAGTACGTAGAGTCTGATGATGATACGTCAGAAAGCGATTTTAATAATTCAGATAATACAGACAATGAAGTGGAAACTGATGCTACGCCAGAGAGTGATTTGGATAGTTTAGATAATACTGACAGCGAAGTAGATGGTGAATATGAAAGCGATCCATGGGCACCTTTAAAAGAGGAAGCATCAAAACGAAATTTAGCAGAGTTCGAAGAGCTAACGCAGAACTTCACTGCAGATGGTCTTGCTGAAGAAGAAGCTAATAGTAAGGCGTATTTACTTATCCTACCAAAGCTTCGTGAAGATTTGCAAAATATTTATCTGGAACGTCTACTATGGATAAGAGAACTTAAGAGAGATGCAATACACAAAAGATTATGGAAACGAGGACGCATTTGTGAACGATGATAACTTTGACCCTGAAGAAGCATTAGAGGCTGCTCTTGATAAAAGAAAATTTCTTTTGAAAAGAATTTTCAAAGACCAACATTATCCTGATGCACACGAAAAGAGTGACAATGACTCTTAATAAGTCTTGTACACGCTTAAATAAACTACCTATAAACTGTATACTCTTAGAAGTATATTACCTTTACTTGTAAGTTCTAAATCGAAATAAATCTGTTTTCCAAAATATAATTCTCTGTTTTTTACTTTCTTCTCACAACCTCAGAAATCTTGCGTATCGGGACTCCCAGGACACAAAAAGTCCCGCAGGGACATGGCCCGAACGAACAGGCCCGATTTTACCCGATTAGGCACTATCAGGCCCGATTATGCACTATCAGGCCCGATGGCCCGATGCTTGGTCGGGCATACCTTGCACGCGCAGCTTTTAGTTATTTTTATCCAAAACACAAAGTTTTGGAGGACGGTGTTTCCACTATTCCTTTAGATATTTAAGTGTGTGTAAAAAATAGAAATTTTCAAAACCACATGCGTGTATTATCGTTGGGTGGAGAGTACCCCAGAAATCTTGCGTATCGGGACTCCCAGGACACAAAAAGTCCCGCAGGGACATTTTGAATTATGTCCCTGCGGGACTTTTTGTGTCCTGGGAGTCCCTGTTAACGCTGATACATTCATCGGACTTAAGTTCCAATGTGCATTCAGCACGCGAGGGTTCGAACCCCTCTCTTGGCAAATGCGTAGTTTTGATTCCTACTAATGACAAACCTTATTCTACATCATCATTGACTATTCGATTTTGCGGGTGGGTAAATTATAGCAAAGATGAAGACATATAGTGTATAGTAAGGTTATAGCGTGTTTAACAGAATGGGAAAAAATCAAACCATAGACCACACAGAAACGTTGACTCATTGTCAAGGTAAAGATTTCTACAGAGTTTTTTGGAATTCACATTTTAGGAATTGTAGAGGAAGTATTTGAAAACACACACTCTCTAAACCTACAACGCGCGGACGTCCTTGTGTCGGTGAAAATAATGGATCTATCAGGGCGGCGTTTGAGGATAATCTGTGTCGGTGAAAATAATGGATCTATCAGGGCGGCGTTTGAGGATAATCAGCAAATGATGATAATTTTCGTTCCGACAAGTTCACAAAGAAACATAATAGAGCGTTAAATGGTCTAATTATCGTTCCGAAAAGGACACATTGAAGTTGAACACATAAAAGCGAGAAGTGGTTTCCTAAAAGTCCAAGCGAGATTTCGACCATGGAAGAGTTTGGTCTGTTACCATCGCGAGAGGAAGAATTAGTTGAGCGATGATTGGTCGATACTTTGGTATCATTGGTAAGGCAGAAAATGACGAGGAATGTCATTTCTGCCTCGAAGAGATCCGTTGTGGAACGACGATGATCGTAACGACGCCTTGCTGTGGACATCTTTGCCACAGCTGGTGTCTGGCTAGATGGAAAATAGAGGCCTTCTCGAGAACTGGAGAGCTCCTTACGCGCTGTGCTCTTTGCAGGCAGTCATTACAGCTCGATCACCACTGTATGTTCTGTGTGAGAAAAATAAACAGTCAAGACAGCAAACCACCTCTTGTTGTCACTCAAGAGTACACCTTTCGTGTATTGAAAGTGTCCAACATGGGGTCGGAGACACCGCCTTGTCTGTTTATTTTCAATGTGGTTATTGTGGTGGTATATGGCTAAGTCTGTAAAGGCATAGCGCAACCAAACCGGCTCTTTTCAGAGCCACCAAATTATCAAAAGATATATACGAATTTCTCGATTTCAGTATAATTATACTTTGTGAGGTCAATGAAAATGGTTTAAGTATCAGAATTAGGGTTGGGGTTAAGGTTAGAGAAAGGGATCATACAGTATCTTAAGATCTCATTTTAGGATATCATACACGGTATCTTAAGATATCATACACTATCTTAGGACATCATACAGTATCTTACAAAAGTAAAGCCTGTTTGCTTAAGGTTATCTGGTTTGTGTTCGCTCAGGCATGTCTGGGGAGATGACTGTTTGGCTGTGTTAATCACCGGTTTAATGATTTAAAGTACAAAATGTACTATGCAAAACTAGATTTAATTGCTTGTTAAATGTATTATTGGTAATAAAATGAAAGCTTTGACTTAGAGTTATACGTTTATATATTCGGTTCGCAAACATGTATTTGTAAGACACTTTTCTCATTTCGTTTCAACTCGTCATAAATTATATCTATGTTCTCCATTTCACCGTTTCACCACAAAGGTTAAAAGGCAAGTGAGGTATCTCAATAATATGTAAATTCGTGGATCGCTTTATAATGACTTAGCGACGCATATAGCAACGAAAAAGCATACAACACAGTGTTTTTTACAACATATTTATTGTCACATATATAAATACAGCTAAAAGATGTCTATTTCATCAAGTTCACTTGTTAAAGCATTAACAGATTTAAGAAATGTATATTCCGCGTATGCCTCTTTAGTGTTAGATTTAGTACTATTAAATATCTCTTCTATTTCTTCAATCTTGTATCGGTATTGTAGTGGATTACTGAAAAGTCCGATGCCAGTATTGATCACACGAGGGTCTTGCTTCTCCCATTCGAAGAAACCACAAACGTCTTCTTTGGGGCAACAGTAAAATAGACGGTTTTGGTTTGGTCCATCTTTCTTGACTTTTCGTTCATAGTATACCATTGCATGTTGACATATAGGTCTTGGCTCTCCGAATACATTTCCCCATTGTCAAAATTTGCTTATGAAGTGACTTTTATTTCGTCAAGAAACTTCCCCATGATATCGTAATCTTCAGAGATATATCCATGCTTGACACACGCGTACCAAACCTTTTCAATAAACTCTTCATTAGTATATACATATCTATCTTCGTCGTCATCATAAACGGGAACCCCTTTCTCAAACTCTTCATCTGTCAATTCATTTAAGATTTTATTCTCAAAACTAGAAGCACACATATTGACACGAAGCACAAGTTGATTCTTGGCCATGAACAGTATGTCGATAGTCATTGTATATTCTTCTCACGAGTAAAATCCAAAGTACTAAAACCAGTAAGCTGCTGCTGTAATCGTTGTCGAAACGGACTGTGTTTGGAACACGACACTTAGTAAAATATATAAGGACGCTATAGCTATTGTGATAAAAAGCGTAAGGATTAACTCTTTTTGTGACGAAAATGCTGAGTTCAACATAATGACTGTTTCGCCCAAACTTGCCTTGCATATCATTATGACGTCAATACATAATTAATGAATGTTAATGATGTTGCACACTCTCAAAACTCAACATAATGACTGTTTCGCCCAAACTCGCCTTGCATATCATTATGACGTCAATACATAATTATGTTAATGATGTTGCACACCCTCAAAACTCGCACACCCTCGCACACCCTCACTCCCCTGTTAATGACGCTGCTCCCCTGTTAATGACGCTGCTCCCCTGTTAATGACGCTGCTCCCCCCTGTATGTTAATGTACCATATGCTAATGATGTTTGCATTTTTAATGATGTGCTCCCCCCTTGCTCCCCCCTGCTCCCCCCTAAAAATCCGGGTTGATCGGTACCTACACTACTACTAACGAGCTTTTCCCAAAGTTTGGAGGGATAATAATATTTGATTTGCTTTTTTTCGCTTTTTATTATATAAAACAAACAGATAATGTCTGTTCAGTTATAGATACACAGTATGACGCCATAACGTGGTAACAACATCAGTTACCCACTCGCCCGGCAGCTTGTGGGCCACTTTTTTGTTCTTACCACGTTATGACGTCATACTGTGTATCTATAAATGAACAGACAACGGCAAAATGTTATCTATTTGTTAACTACACAATGTCAGTATAATGCTGTTGGATGTATAAATCCATCCCTCCATTCCCCCCACCCTGAACAACGTTGCTGGTATGGTAAGCAACATTTTGCGCGATTAATTTTCCCTTCAACATTGAACGGGGAAGTGGGGGGTTTAGTATGTTGAACTCAGACGTTATTTTGATGCTTTGTCCAAAGAGTTTTGTCATTGATTGACTAAGTTGCTCGGAGCTGTTTGGTCGGTTGCCAGTTGACCGTCATTTCCATTCTGATGTTGACCACCCAACAGTGGCGTAGCCAGCCCGCCGATTTGGTCCCCTCTTCAAATTTCAAATCATTATCATTATTCATTTCTTTAGAAATTGATTGTTTTCACCGTCAATGAATACGAACAAATTTGAATAGCGGGACTACATCGGCGTGCTGGCTACGCTACTGCCACCCAATAAATACGTATACACAGGATATCAAGAAGTAAGGTAGAGGTTAAGGTATTTACGATCAGTTGCTTCAAATGTAAATATATCCAGACGTGTTTACTCTATGGCCACAGGACACGCATCATTCGATAGCTTGTGAATTCCTCTTTTTAAGGATATCTGGTTTGGCCCGGTTCATATTACATATCCAAATTATTTTGCATACATCAGGCATAAATTATCTAAAAATGTTACAATTTGAAATAAATCGGAATTGCCAGAGCAGGATTTATTATTTTCGAGCAAGTGTTACCACACAAATTGTAGCGCATGTACAAAGGAATATTATTGGAAAGTTTCATTGCATTTAAAGAAGTAAAACTTAAGAACTATTTGAAAGTCGCATACGAAATGCCGAAACCGTTGAAATTTGATTCCCGCACGCGAAATAAATTACGAAATGCCATATAAGGTCAGTGTTGCTTGCTATAAACCAATGAAAATCCGCCATCTAGGCAATGACTTTCAAGACGATAGGATGCAAGATCACTGAGATTTAGCTTTCCGAAGTTGTCCGAGCGTGCGCCGACAATACCGGCTTTCTAAACAAATAAAGCATTTTCACGAGAATTGCCGTAAAAGGGCTAATTTATGTTCTATGATTATAAAAATGGTATCAAACTAAAGGAATTGGAAATCCCCGTCGAATGATGGTATTTACGAGTTTGTAGTGTGTAAATCAAAGGTAGGAAAGCGAAATGAATATTTTATTAGTTTGTATTATATTTATTGTTAATTTGTAAACAATACAAACTTCAGAGGTGTTTGAAGGGGGCTAAATCGGCCGCATAGCGTTGTAAACAATTTACTTCTCTAAAGAGATCGTAAAACGCTGAATCGAATGGTTGTATTTTCATCCACATAGCATGCACTGAACCGAAGATATGAACCTACAAATTTGCTGCAAAAATTAGGTCGATATCGCCCTAATCAATTAGCACCCATCGATCAGAACTGTGTGATCACCGCATGTCACCAGAGGAACTGTGTGACCACCCTTATATTATAATTTAGTATGTTTATAAGTAGTAATATATGTACCGTTCAACCACCTTTTGTGAGGGGCATCATCATTGGCATATGAGGGGAAATGATCATCAGTATATCAGGGGTGCCGCATGATCATTAGCATATGGCGGTCGCATAATCATTAGTATATCAGTGATGCCGCATCATGATTAGCATATGAGGGGGCGCAAGTAATTATACAACTTGGTCTCCTT
The DNA here is from genome assembly GCA_016169945.1 of Trachythela sp. YZ-2020. Taxonomy (NCBI): domain Eukaryota; kingdom Metazoa; phylum Cnidaria; class Anthozoa; order Malacalcyonacea; family Clavulariidae; genus Trachythela; species Trachythela sp. YZ-2020. The sequence goes on along the minus strand of JADLSH010000212.1, from coordinate 298,862 downwards.
TGAGATCTCTCAACCCTCATTAATTATACAATGCCGTCACAGAACAAGATCAGGGAAACCGAATTTTGCTCAATTCAGCATATTTTGTTGTTACATAATAACAAGTAGAAATATGGCTTTGTTGTCGTAAACATTTTGATTTATAAACTCCTTATTAGTAATGAATTCATAGCTAGTATCGCCTTATACGAAACAAACGGCTTTCTTAGACAACAACTATAGCGACGCTTAACCTAGTAAATTATTATTGCCTTATGCGAAGTAATAACAAACGGCTTTCGGAGTCGACCAATTTAGCGACGCTTAAAGGAAGGTTACAGTCGATTCTGCGCATGCGCGGGCTGTGTTTACATATTTTTTTTGAAACACATTGACTATATAACATGAAGTATATAATAGGTGTTAGGAACACGATTCAGTACATTCGACATAATTTGCGACGTAAGGAGTGCAATGTTTCACAATTTGTACTTCACTGAATTTTTTCTACACTTTTAAATCCCCATACGACCCTTAATTGAAAAATCGTGAATAAAGAGGCCGCTTTGAACCTTGTGTCGTCAGCTAGATCAAAAGGCAACAGCCAGAGCGGCGAAATCCCGAAAGTGCGAGTTCGATCATTGAATAATAATTTGTGTTTACTTTTGGAATTTAATGACTTGGAAGTGTTATAAATTTATATAATCATGAAAAATATTTCATGTGGTATCTCTCGTTCGAAACATGTTCCCAGAGTTGTTGTTGCAGTCATGGCAGAACCACTGGAAGAAAGCCTCGCTTGACGAATTCGAAACAAGTGTGATCGAAAGTGTTGCTGCAGTGCCCAATGTAGACAACAATATCACTACATGTTCTTGTCGCGAAGCAATATTCTTATTTATGTATAAATATGGTTTAAAATGTATTTTTTACGTTTGCTATTTTCAGTTCGCGTGACATAAAACTGACATGTCAAACTATTTTCGGGAAGCCGGTCACGTAATTTTGAAAACGCACGTAATAGATACAATTTACCTTGCGTCAGTGGCGAAAAACGTACGTAAATTCTATTACCTGACAGAAAGAAGTCTTTGAAAATGATCATAAACCGAAACGTGAACAATTAAACAATTTATAGCGATAATATATCTCACTAAAAGCGGTTTCAATTTTAGAATGACACTTTTGTGTCTAAGCATTTAGTCAACTAGAAGTTTTATAATAAACGGTCTTTTGAATGGAAGAACTACTTTGAAGCAGTTGATTTTAAAAGTCGGGCAGAAGAGTTATAGATAGACAAAGTATTTTAAGACAGAAATCATACCAGATGCCAGATGAACGCTTGTTTGATATTTATTTTGATAGTGCACAGTTTATACGGTACGTACTATGTTTGATTACACCTATAACTCATAACCTATTTATCTTATATATTCATATTCTATATCTATATAGATCGTTGACCTTCGGTAGAATGGGGTATTTTGTTCAACATTAAAACTACCAAACCAGAGCGAGTTTTACTTTAGTGGCAATTGCATGGCTATATAATTCGCTGCGAGTTTTTGTAGGTAAATATTTCGAGCGAAAACTTGACCGGAAATTTTTATTCGTATCGTTGGCCATTTTCGATCGCAATGATACAAAAATATATACTTAACTTCGTTTTAGTAAAGCTAGAACCAATTGATAACGTCAGTTCTGCGCAATGAACTGTGTTAATATACCAGTGTCCCAAAGTAATTATGATCATAATCGGCTAACATCATCACTTAAACTTTGTACTATCAATGTTAGATCTGTTAAAAACAAAATTGCTGATTTTACTGACTATGTTTGTTCTTGTAAAGCTGATTTGTTTGCTTTGACTGAAACATGGCTGACTAACGACGATACTGCTCACAAGAAAGAAATTACACCAGAGGGTTATAGCCTAATTAGTCAGTCTCGAGTTAACCGAATGGGGGGCGGAACAGCGCTGTTGTCAAAATCGACTCTAAGTGTAAAACAAGTTGCAGCAGCTGAGCGGAGATCTTTTGAATATCTAGAATCGATTGTTTCCTTGGGTACTTTTAAAGTGCGGTTAATCGTCGTTTATCGTTCCTCATATTCACAACATCACCCTGTCACACTGGCAATGTTTATATCAGATTTTACTGAGTATTTGAATCCATCATTTTGTCGTCTGAGCCGCTTATTATAACTTGCGATTTTAATATTCATGTCGATGATAAACAGAATCTTGATTCGGTCAAATTTCTGGATTTGTTGGATTACATGGGCTTAGAACAACATGTCAATAAACCGACACATGAACATGGGCATACTCTAGACCTGGTTATAACTCGTCAAGTAGACAATTTATTAGTTCGATCACCAATGACAGACAGACTATTTTCTGATCGCATATCGGTAATAACCACGCTAAATTCTACTAAGCCTTTAATAACAGTTAAGGAACATAAATACAGGAAAATTAGGTCCATTGATATTAATTCTTAAAGAACGACCTTACGGCGTCAGACTTGTGCAATCACACTCCTGATGAACTAAATGATCTCGTTGATCTTACCACTCCACATTGAAAACATTATTAGAGAAACACGCCCCACTACAAACAAAACGTGTTTCAGTTAGACCCCGAGTACCTTGGTACAACGAAGAAATCTTGATGGCCAAGAGAAATCGTAGGAAAGCGGAGAGAAGGTGGCGTGCTACTAAATCTGCTGAAGATCTTAAACGTTACAAAATGAGTAGGAACGTTACAACAAATTTAATGAATAAAGCTCGTACTGATTACTACACAAACCTTATAGAAGAAAGTAGCAATGACCAGGCTAAACTTTTTAAAATAACGAAGCAACTGCATGTTCACGGAATCAAAAGATGTACAGCTCCCTCCCTATTCAGATATTGGTGAGCTTGTAAATGAGTTTGGGAATTACTTTGTTGACAAAATTTCGGTAATTCGCTCCAGTCTTTCTGATTGTCATGACGTTTGTAAGCAATCTGATGTTATTGAACAATCTGACTGTAGCTCACTTGATAACATGAAATGAGATTTTTTATGGTTTTCATGTTTTATCTGATGAAGACGTCCGTGATATTATTATGAAGTCGTCTAAAAAGACATGCGCATTGGATCCTATGCCAACTTCTCTTATTATAAAGTGCATAGATGTTCTTCTCCCTGTTTTAACTAAGATGGTTAATATGTCATTACAAAATGGCAAGTTTGCAGATAATTGGAAAGAGGCTTTAGTTCTTCCCATTCTAAAGAAGATCGGATTAGAACTTCTTTTTCAGAATTATCGGCCTGTTAGCAATTTACCGTTTATGTCGTTACAGAGAGGGCTGTGTTTGATCAAATTCATCAGCACATGATGTTAGGCAACCTTTATCCACTTCTTCAATCAGCTTATAGGCAAAATCACAGCACGGAAACAGCATTATTGAAAGTTAGGAATGACATACTCATGAAAATGAATTCTCAGAACGTTGTGCTCTTGGTATTATTGGACCTTAGTGCTGCGTTCGACACAGTCGACCATACAATACTCTTAAATAGGCTTCAATCTTCACTTGGTGTAACTGGTAAACCCCTGGATTGGTTTACATCGTATCTTTCAAAAAGGAGCCACCGCATCTATATTTCAGGTGTATTATCTAACTATTTTCAGTCAAACTGTGGTGTCCTCAGGATCCTGCCTTGGACCCTTGCTCTATATTATCTATGCATCGAAGTTGTTTGACATCATTGAAAACCATCTTCCAGATGCTCATTGCTTTGCGGACGACAGCCAACTCTATCTATCATTTAAACCGGACAGCCAACTTGCTCAAGATGAAGCATTAGCTTCAATGGAAAACTGTATACGAGATATTCGCTCATGGATGAGGAATAACAAACTTTTACTTAATTAATGATCCAAGCACATTATATACTAAAATTCACCGGTAATTAAATTAAACACACGCCAAATTTGTGGGAGAACGGGTTCGGGGTGAAGACTGAAGTGAACCAATATTTATACTCTGGTCAACCCAAAGACTCATTCTAGCCTTATGTTTTCATCCCGCGGGGGTATACATGAGACCCGCTAGGAGAGACTAAATGTCCTAGGGGTAAAAACCCCGATAGAGCCCTGTCATCAAGGTTGCGACCCTCTCCGACATTACCTGAACCAATGGGTGATAATCCCCTTGGACAGTCCTTACGATTCGACTGATTATATTTCCATGAAATAATCTGAGTCTATGGGCAATGAAGTTGACCATTTGGAACACTTCAACCCCGAACCAAAGCTTGATTCAACATCAACAAGTTTAGATATATACAACATGATCATTGACAGCAATAAAATTGTTCGTGTTTTCCTCTTGGATTAATTATCCAGCATAACTAAAGCAAGACCACATCCAGCATAACGATACAGCAAGAACATTTCCAGAAATAGAAGGGTGGGAGGGTGGAAATTTTTATTCTTGCAAAATTTCGTGTTTATTCAGTTGAAACATTCGGCAAAGTGACACGCTTGACGTTATATAGCGCGCTTTACCTATGGTCATTGAAATATGATTGGCAATAGAGTCATTCGATTGGCTGAGCAAATTGCATACGTACTGCACGTGTCCGGACATACTTTGAACTTTGATCAGAGATATTTTCTTGTGAATTTAGTGGGTATTGACAGGTTTTTTTCCCACTTGTTGTATAGTAAAACAAACCTCAAGTTAAAGTGTTGTCTCATTAGCTTAAATTTATACATTGTGATCTATAAATTGGCTTGATGAAAAAACGGAATTTCTTATCATAGGTACCAGACAACAGCTTGCGAAAGTTAATATTTCTCATATCAACATCGGTGATTCAGCTGTGTATAAATCGACGAGCGTTAGAAATTTAGGGTCCTGGTTTGATGAAAGATTCACCATGGAAACACACATTAATAAAGTATGCAAAACAGCTTTCTATCGCCTGCATAACATCAGAAGGATTAGGAAATATCTGTCTCGTGATTCAGCAGAGATTTTGGTTCATGCATTCATTACTACATGATTGGATTACTGTAACAGTCTATTGTTTGGTTTGCCACATTATCAGCTAGCCAAACTACAACGGGTGCAGAACGCAGCAGCTAGGCTGATTTGCAAGTTACGTAAGTTCTGTCATATTTCACCTGTCTTGGTTACTTTGCATTGGCTTCCGATTAATTATCGTATCGAATTCAAGATCATTTTAATTACATTCAAAGCGATTCATGGTATTGCTCTGATTATATTTGTAATATCATCAAAGTGAAAAAGTGCTCTAAGTATAACCTACGTAAAAATGGGAGATATTACTCCTATCACCACCTGGTAAATCACGTGCAACATTAGTGACAGGGCGTTTGCGTTTGCAGCTCCAAAGCTGTGGAATTTCTGCCTAAGGATATTAGAAACATTCAATTAAGAGTCACATCAAGACTTTTCTTTTTAAACGTGCTTTTAACTTATAATCATGCATGCTCTATATACTTGTAATGCGCCTTTGATCATTTTTTATGTAATTGGCGCAATATAAATGTAATTTTATTATTATTATTATTATAAATAGCAGTAAATTAGATGTTGGTGCAGATTTTAAGATTATTTCAATACATATGTTTCAAAACAATATATGTAAAAAACCCACGCCCATGTACATTATATGAGTAAAACGGATTTGATTGCAGCTTTAAGAAAAACATAGAGGGACCAGTAGAATTTTCCTGAGAAAATTTATACTCAAACTGATTTCCTGGTTGTGTACTGTAAGTGAGGTTCGTTTTGGTTAACTTTCTTACTTGAGAGCTGAGATGTTAAAACTATTGAGCGTGAACTATGTAGCGTTTCTGTAATGTATTATTAAGGAGACAATTTCCTGTTCTCTGATATGCTATTCACAATTTGACATTTTAGCAACAAGCAGTGCAACAACACCACAATACTGTTCATTGAAGAAGGAGACAGGACCATGCCTAAAAAGTATACCAATGTATTATTTCGATAATCGTCTAACGCAATGTCGTATCTTCATGTACGGTGGTTGTGGCGGAAACGAAAACAGATTTGAAACTCTAGAAGATTGCAACAACACCTGTCAAGGTAAAGTTTTTGTTTTGTGAACAATGTTTAAATTTTGGATATTTTAAATGGTTTATACATATATATATATATATAATATAATGCTCTTTGCTTCACTCGTTACCTCTATATTTGGCATATTTGCACATGAGTCGCGCTTGGGTTGTCAATTTGGGTTGGGTTTTCTGTTGGCCCAACAAGTAGGTTTGAAATCAGGAAGAAAAAAACAAAAACGAACAGCAGGAAGAAATAGAAAAATGAAAAAGGTATAATGAAGGGGAAAATAGAAAACAAATACGAAAGGACAGAAGGAAGGGAAAGGGCCAAAACGAAAAACCCGAACAAACTCAACAAATCAGCAGCCCCAACAAACCCAACAGACTCATAAAAACTCAACAAACCCAAAACGTCACAGCCTCTTTTTATTGGTTTGGTTGTGCTGTTTGATCTGTTGAGTCTGTTTAGTATAGTTAAATATTAGCAAAAACCAAATTGGTATAAGTTATGAGCGGAAAAAGGAACACATGCATGGACAACGACATTCGGGATATCGAAAGCTCTTAAGGAGAGACAAACATATTAAGTAAGGATTCATATTTATAAAATTTCTTTCTTTCGTGAAAATATATTATATCAGGTCTGTTGATACGGCGGGATTTCTATTCACCCATCTACATACGGGGGCCAAGAGTATAATAGCTACCCCCTGGGCGAGTTACATTTCTTGTGTTTGAATTTCGGCCGTAATCCGTGAACTACCGTTGCAATTCAAAATATAGTAATGCTCTGTTTTACTGCACAATTTATGATTTAAATTACGCGTAATACTGAAGACATAGAGAAAACTAACATATATACTTTCATTACGTGTTTTCTTCTTCAAATAGAATTGCATGGATAGTTAAACTTTTGAAAAACGTGCAGCTAGCTAAATCTGCAACTCTGCATATAAACATCACGGATATCAACTCCTATCACGCATTGCAGGAGAAAATCAGCACTGTAGCTAGGGCTGCCTCGTTTCCGCAAACACCATTAAATGACTTCTGTCAGTAGAGCTCATCTAATTTCTCATCAAGTCCAAAATCGTGTTTATCCGGGCAAAGGTTCCAATGATAACCCTGAAACAGACAAATTAATACTTTTGTAGAGCTAAAGCCAAATTTGACCTAGATGCTGCGAGATCTTCATTTTGCCTTTCTAGAAGGGCCAAGAGTAATATAGAAATGCTATCCACTGCATGAGTTATACATTAACTATGTTAAGTTTGTCTTGTAGATTGCCTTATTGCCTATTATTTTACGCGCGGACATGCATTTTGCTTGGCTATAATTTAGATCACGTAAACGTTAACGGTGGTAATAACTTGCCGAGGGAAATACCATCACTGGGGATAATATTTCGCCGAATCCACTGAGCAAAGGATCGATAAATGATACGTTATACCGAAAGTTAAACAACCAGCTTATTTGAGAATAAACTGACAAGCTGCCACTACGTGGATATACAATGTAGGCTAATATTTTCTTATTTACGTGCGCTTTTGCCGAATTCCGTTTATATATTAATAATATAGATGAAAAAATTACTCAATTCTGATTGGCTAAGAGCAGCGCAATTATTGCACACTGTGCAATTACAGCAGTGCAAATTAACAAAACAAGATCAGAGCCTGGAAACGAGGCAAGAAAAATCAACATGACGGCGGATATTAGCAATGTAAATTTTCACTTTTGACGACTTTTCTACACTTTCAATGGAAAATCGTACGTGAATACAAATAATTTAAGTTCAAGGAGCACATAGACTGAAAAAGTTTGCTAACAAGCAACGAAAACAATGCTTAAACGGCGTAGGTGAGTGCACAAGTGTTATCAAAGCGTGTAATTTTTCATGTATATTATTAATAAGTAATAGTATGGTTTCTCGTGAAATTTGGAAAAACAAACACTCGTGAGTTTTTAAAGACGTCAAATTGCACTCGTCCTTCGGACTCGTACAATTTTGATCGTCTTTGAAAAACTCACTCGTGCATGTTTTTTCCAAATTGCACTCGAAACCATACTATTACCTATACTAATTGAGATCTGTATCTTTTAGAAGATTGAAGGTAACATACTTCCTAATATTCACGTCAAAATCTTCAATGAAAACTTGGATTCTTTGCGGATAAAATGATCAAAACTCATAGCTCTTTATGTTGTCAGCCATCATTTGTGCGCCGCGTGATCGCCACGCGTAGTTTTCGCGAAGCATAACACCACGTGATATGAAAAAATCAGGGTATATCGTCATGTTTAGCTCACGAATGTATTTTTTTATTTAATATTGGTCTTAACCCTGTTCATTGCCCTATTTAAAGCGGTCTTACCTAGTACGACTATAAGAGAAACCAAAATGAATATATTAAGTCTGTCTGGTCAAGCTGGCAGATTCCTGCCGCATGTCTGGTAGCAATGCTTTGCTCTGCACTCCCAGGCCACTGCTAGCGCACCCATACCGTCCTTCTCATTTTTGTACCATTTTGCGTTTACCTCTAGCAGTGGCCCCACAGGGAGTGCCGGTGTAAATAGTATTCTATCACGTTTATGTCAGCAAAACCACAATATAACCTCAAATAACCCGCTGTATCTTATGTAACGAGGTTTTGGGTTATTCAATAATACATTTTATGCTCAATTGGTACAAACCTAGCCTTCAAATTGAACACTTGAACTATTTGAGGCATACTTTATGCATTTATCTAATGTACTACTCACAATTCGGCCTTTTAACAGGACAAAATGCAACTACACCGCAATTCTGTTCATTGACGAAGGGAACGGGGCCATGCCAAGCAAGTATGCGAAGGTATTATTTCGATCATCGTCAAGGAAACTGCCAAATATTCTGGTACAGTGGTTGTGGCGGGAACGAAAACAGGTTTCAAACACTTGAAAACTGCCAGAACACCTGCCAAGGTAAAGTTTCAGTTTTGAAAACAGTAATTGAATTTTGGATATATTTAAATTATACATGTATATATAGTATATATTGACCTTTGCTTTGCTCATGAACACTATATTTTGCACAAATGTATAACGCTTTAGGAATAGCCAAGTTGGGTTAGGCTCTCTGTTGGCCCAACAAAACTTACCGTCTGGATAGTTATTACAGCATACGCTGTCAAGTAATTCATGTATGGCTCAAGGTATACTTCAGTTAAGCCTGCATGTCCCAACCAACCCAGAACACTATCCTAGAGTTTCCCGGGATAAAATAACACGCATAAACATGACGTAGGTTTCATATCAGAAAGGAAGAACGAAACAGAGGCAAAACAAAAATGTATTAAAAAGAAAAGCTGAATAAATCCAACAAGTCAACAAACACAATGGTCCAAACAAACCCGTAAGACACAAAAATTAACAGCAAAACAAACCCAACAGAACCAAGTAGTCCCAAGAGTGGAACAACCGTGAGCCCAAAAAAATATTTCTTGTTTTCCCTCTGTTTGAATTTCTGAAATACGTGCAGTCCCGTCGAAATGTAATATTTAGTAATGCTTCTTATTTGAGCTGACGTGTCCATGCCCTCAATTGATAACAATGTAAACAAAACGATAGAGTTTTAAAGTCTAAAATTTCTCGGAAAACAAGAAAAGTAGACCGAAAATGAGATGCAGGTGGAAAACGGGGAGAGAACAGCGAACAATGTTTTGCAGCTGTTTCTGAGTCTGAATTGAAATTTTTGTATTGAAATGCGACCGCCCTCAATAAACAAGAACAAAACAAGTTTATCCACAGTTCTACGTGTGAAATTGGTCAGCTAAAATTGCTTTTTAAAAACAGGCTTTTAAGAAAACGTAAAAATGGTCCAGATGTTGTCAAAACAAGCGGAGACGAAGAGAGAAAAGATTAAAAAAATAGAGGCAGACAGTGTGTCATTGCGTAATAATGGACGCTTATTAGCCTTATTATAATTATTTTCAATTGCATATGTACTGTATAATATTTACATTATACACCCACTAATACAATTTTGCATATATTTTTTTCTTAAATTAAATTTTTTCCCTTTCAATAATTTGTTAATTTATAAATTTTATATAGTTCGCTATTTTATAGCTTGTCGCATGTGTGAAATTTTTAGTGTTGATGTAAAAAAATTGGTAGAAAATATGCATTTATCTGATAATATGCTAATCACACTTTGACCTTTTAGGAACACCAGCACAATACTGTTCATTGAAGGAGGAGACGGGGCATACGCAATGCGTAACAAGTATAGCAATGTATTTTTACGATCATAGTCTTGGAAAATGTCATACCTTTAAGTACAGTGGTTGTGGCGGGAATGAAAACAAATTTGAAACTCTTGACGAATGCGAAAAATCTTGTCAAGGTAAAGGTTTTTTTCACAAAAATATTTGCGCTTTGTTTCATTCGTTAACTCAGTATAATTGCACAAATGAGTAACGTTTTAGGAATCGTTTTATTGGGTTTTGTTGTGGCTGTTGCATTGTTGGGTCCGTTAGTTTGTTGGTTTGTTGGGGCTGTTAGGTTTGTTTATCTGTTGGCACGCTGGTGTTTCTATTTATGCTTTCTAGGGAGGTCAAGAGGATAGAATTACTACCCACTGGACACGTTTAGTTTTCCTGAATTTCTTCCATCTGTGAACTACCGTAGAAATTCAAAATATGAACGACAGCATTATTTTACGGCGCATCTTATAGTGGTTTTTGATTCAAATTATATAATAAAACTCGAGGGCCTGTCTGACGTGTTCATCGTCTCAACGGTTTATGTATCCGTCACAAATTTGAAGCGATTTTTGCTGGCAGGAATCGAACCTGCGGCCCTGCGATTCCGGTGCAGCGCTCTAACCAACTGAGCAACAGAGTCCAGTTGCTGAGCATTAAACGCAAGTTCGTGTATATATATCGGAGGGATGCCAGTATATGATATATGGGTAAAATACTTAGGAGGCCTATCGTCCTCCATCACATTGAGGCTCCCAATCCAACGCATCTGATTATGTATATAAATAAGCGTTTTCAGTCGCGTGGCAATGGTGTGTGACCGGATGTAATGAGATTTAATTATTCCGTAGATATAGATTTTCGTAAAGAATTATGCAATATAAATATACAACTTACTATCCTCGCCCGTTTGGTCTGTGAATACCTCTGTATGACATCCTTATAACCTATCCATTATGCGCGGGCATGCATTTTTCGCTCATTTATACAAGTTGCACAGAATCGCTGACGAAAGATAGCCTCTTCGAAAAGTAGCCGGCTGATTGAAAGAGGCCCTTCGAAAGTATTCGTTGACGAAAGAGGCCCTTCGAAAGTAGCCGGTTGGATTTAGAAAGAGGTTCTTCTGAAAGCAGAAATAAGCTGACGAAAGAGGCCCTTCTCTCGAAAGTAGCCAGTTTTTGGCGCACCTCGAAAGTGCAGTAGCGTGTTGACGCAAAGAGGCCTTTCGAAGTAGCCCTCTGAAAGTAGCCTAGCCGGCCCTTCTCGAAAGTAGCCCGTTGACGAAAGAGGCCCTTCTCGAAAGTAGCCCGTTGACGAAAGAGGCCCTTTCTGAGTAGCCTGTTGATTTGCAAAAGAGGCCCTCGAAAGTGAGCTGGTTATCGGAAAGAGGCCTCTCTTCTGGCAGCCCTTTGACGAAAGAGGCCCTTCTCGAAAGTAGCGCGTTGACGAAAGAGGCCCTTCTCGAAAGTAGCCCGTTGACGAAAGAGGCCCTTCTTCTTAGTCAACGCTCTGCGGAAAGTCGTGAGTTTTCTCCGGGTACTCCGGTTTCCTCCCACAGGGAATGTTGACAGGGTGGGCTGGGTTTAACCCCTAACTGGCCCTTCCACCGTAGCTGTGCTCCGTGATGGCGAGCAAAAGGTGGTTGCCATATGCGCCCTATAAAGCCTCTGACTTGGTCACTTGGCCAGGTCTGTGTCTTAGCTTACCAGCTCAGCTGCAAATAAGGGTAATACTTACTTTCTACTTACCTTGCCACTTACTTACTTACTTACTTACTTACTTACTTACTTACTTACTTATTTACTTACTTACTTACTTACTTACTTACTTACTTACTTACTTACTTACTTACTTACTTACTTACTTACTTACTTACTTACTTACTTACTTACTTACTTACTTACTTACTTACTTACTTAATATTGCGTCAGAATTTTAACTGCCATTTTGCAAACCTTTTTTAAAAAGTTTTTTATACTCGGGCCATCGCAAAACACAGAAAAACAGAGTCTTCAAAACGAGTTGAATGAAAATTTTCAAATGGATCTTTATTTGTTAAAGTGAACAGGAGAAACAAATTCGAATGACCCAGAAAAGGACACGATTTTGATGTTTTGAAGCATTCTATACGGGGAAGTGTGTATTTTTCATACTTGCTATTAGCATGCAAGTTTAGTTGTGGATTGGCAAAGCCAAAGGCCTAAAGCGTAATGTCGCTCTGTACGGTTATTGCAACATAGATTAAGCTTAAAAGGTATTTTAACAAGTTTAAATTTTGATTTGTAGAAACAAGATAATCAAAAAACATTTGAAATTTTATGAAAATTTTTTTTCGCGTTTTTATGGAATGTCTAAGGTTAAATTTTACATCAAATCAGAGCTAAAAGAGTACATAATAACACACATACTTTATATAGTTGGGCAATTCATAATTTTAAAGTAGAGAGTACAAATGTATTTTACCATTTTGTACAAAAAGTAAAAGAATACACAGTCACAGAAAACAGTGTTGCGTGTTACCATGGTTACAGTTATTAATTTAATCACTGAATACTTCATGTTTTACAATAACTTTTGGGACATATAATTGCTTAGTTTGAATGGGCGAGGGGATTCTGCATGCATGTATATCTAGTACTCCATGCTATTTATTGTTGGTTCAAATATGTAAGAAATAAATAAAAGACGTTCAAAAACTATGTATCATAAAATGTTTGAAAGAAACTTATATTCAAACTTGTTTCCTGATTGTGTAAGTTAGGCTCATCTTGGTAACTTTCTTTCAGTCTTAATAATCTATTTTACTTGATAGATGTTAATACAATAGTGATTTTTTCTATAATTATTTTGACTGTATAGAGTACAGCTCTTGCATTAAAAAGACACCAGCAATACCATTTTAAAAAATTTCCTGTAGAAACTCCTTTAATGGAAGATAGTATTATTTCGAAAGTTTTTTCATTATATAGATATAAATAGCTTGATCAGATAAACAATATGCCTTTATCTGCTATATTATATATTTATTTGCTATTCAAAATTTAATCTTTCAGCAACAAGTAGTTCAACAACACCACAATTCTGTTCATTGAAGGAGGAGATGGGGCATACACAATGCCTACTAGGAATATTAATGTATTATTTCGATCATAGTGTAGGAGAATGTCGCACCTTTAGGTACAGTGGTTGTGGCGGGAACGGAAACAAATTTGAAACCCTCGACGAGTGCTACCACACTTGTCTAGGTAAAGTTATTATTTTCCAACAATATTAGAGTTTTGGGTATATTTAAAAGGTATATATATATAGTATATTATATCGTTAATTATTACACTCGTTACCTCTATATTTGCACATATGAGGCACGTTTTAGGAGTAACCAATGATAGGGATGGGGTTTTCTGTTGTCCTAACAAAACCCACCGCCTATTAACTATCTCCGAATATACTGCCAAGTAACTCCTGCATGCCTGAAGGAAGTACTTCATCTAAACTTATCTGTGATACAATACAAAACCCTGCTCTAATGGTTCTCGTAATAAAATAATACTCAAACATGAAAAATGTTTGAAATTAGGAAAGGAAAACAAAAATGGACACCAGTAAAAACAAAAAGAGAGGAAAATTAAATAGTAATGAAAGAAATAATACTAAGATCAAAAAGGAAGATCAGAGAGAAAGGAAAAAGTATTCCCAACACAACTGTTCCCAACAAACCCAATAAATTTATTCAATATCCCAACAAACCGAACAGACCCAGCATCCCAACAGATCCAACAAGACACAACAGCTCAACAAAACCTAACAGTCTAACAAAACAACAGATCAAACAAAATCCAGCACCACAACAACACAACACAACACAACACGCTCAACTGCCCAACAACACCTAATAGTCCAACAAAACCCAACAGCCTTAAAAAATCCAACAAACCCAACAGAGCAACAAATCCAAAACACACGACAAGCCCAACAGACCTAACAAATATAACAGACCCATCAAATCCAGCAAATCCAAAAAATCCAACAGACACGACAAACCAAACCCAACAAAACGCAACAGCTCAACAAAACCAAACAAAACTCAACAGTCCAACAACACCTAACCGTCCAACAAAACACAACATCCTTACAAAATCCACCAAAGCCAACAAAGTAACAAATGCAACCGACACGACAAAAACAACAGACCCAACAGGCCCAACAGATCCAAAAATCCAACATATCCAACAAATCCAAAAGACCCAACAAATCCAACAAACACGACAAACCAAACAAACCCAACAAAACGCAACAGCTCAACAAAACCCAACAGATCAAAAAAAAACCAACAGCCCAGCAAAATCCCACACCCCAACAAACCAACCGCCTAACAGACCCAACAAAACCCGCAGAAACAGCACAACAAACCCAATATTTTTTATTTTTTAACTATATTAACTATCAGAATTTTATGTGTGACAATTTTTCGTCTAGATTGCTTTTTTGCCTATGCCTTTTTTGCTTAGTTATAATTTTTCTTAAAACTTTTATTTTGGCACAACTTGCATTGGAATGATTCAAATGATGTTTACTGCATGCCCTTTTGGATCAAATAGTTACGAAAGAGGTAGATGGACTTCAAAAAGACTTATATACAACAAAATGTTTCAGAAAAACTTATTCAAACTTGTTTTCTTATGTATAGGTCAGATTCATTAGCAGCTTGTATAATAGTTGAAATGTTTGCTGATTATCTAAGAATTTAGGTAGGCAGTATACATTTATCTAATATGCAATACCAATTTGACCTTTTAGCAGCAAGCAATGCAACAACACCAAGAAACTGTTCATTGAAGAAGGAGACGGGGCCATGCCTAGCAAGTATACCAATGTATTATTTCAATAATCGTCTAAAAAAATGTCGTGCTTTCATCTTCAGCGGTTGTGGTGGGAACGAAAACAGATTTGAAACGCTTGGAGATTGCTACAACGCTTGTCAAGGTAAACCCAAAAATTCATTCTTGGATTTTGAATATTCTTAAATGGTGCATATAATGAGTCACGTTTTATGAATTTTTTAACACTTTGGGAAGTCTTTCATTTATGCCTAAAGGCTACACTTCATGTAAGGTAGTCCCCATTCAACACGAGCCCTGCCCATATCTCTCGAGATAAAATGTTACTCATACATGCAGGGGCGTACATATAACTTTTGGCAAAACGTGTAAAATCTCGAAATGAGACCAACCCATGCATCTATACCGACTCAATGAACAAAGTATTCACTTACGTAAATTATCTTTTATATTTCTATTGAACTCATATTCACAGGGGCAGATCCAGCAGAATAGGACCACCCAGTAGCGGACATTTGGCGAAATATTGAGGGTGTGAAATTAAATTAGGTCACAAATTTCCAAGATAAAAAATCATTGCAATTGTTGAACATGAAACTCGTAAGACTGCCAAATTGAAACTTGCAGTTCTTCACAAGCGACTGCAACAAAATCTTGTCACGAGATATAGACGAATGTGTGTAGCAATAAAAATTGATTTGCTCTTGAGAGAACTGACATTGACAAACCGCTCATTAGAAAGGTTGTTTTGCAGGTTACTGGTACAATACGATTTACGCATCACCTGAGTTTTTCTGTTATTTGCCACGTCATTAGCATTTACAGTAACAAGGGCAGATTTCCTTTTGAGCAAATCAGCGCGTTTCTTTACATTTTGACTCTCGACCAATTACAATGCGTGAAATGTAAAAACATAAACAAAAGGAGCGTGAAAATATTACAGTACCCTACGGCTTCCGTGAACGTCAATATTTAATGTTTTGATCTAAAACGCACAGATTGTGATAGAATATGCACAAATCTTAAATTCTGTCGTGGGAATTTCTTAATTTCGACCTACAACGCGAAAATATTGACGTTTGAATTACTGCGTTCTGCAGCGCATAACATCGTAAAAGACGATCGATTATTTGAAAAGTAACGTATGTATCTTTGGCAGATTTTGTATTTTTTACATACTTTTTCTCGCAGTTTCATAACTTAACTGCTGTAACATCATTACTGTTCCAAATAAAACAAGAAACCACACACACACGATTTTTATTCGAAGTTATTTCAAGTTATTATTATTGGGGGCAAAAGTTGTCAATCTGAAAGCCCGTGGTTTGTTATTATTATTAAAACAATATTTCACAGGGGACCCAACTCACAAACAAGTCAAACAGTGATTTTCAGTGGGGACCTGTAACAAATGTTTTAGAGATCTACATGGAGGCAGAATTGGGTAAAAACAGTCTTGCATAAAATTAACCAACTTTGCATTACATGGCACGAATAAATGTAAAGTTACTGAATTTTTAGAGAAAAGTATACAAAGCCAGATGAGTTTAACTGTAACTTTTATGTTATACAAGTGCTCAAAATCAAGTCATACAAGTTTACAGTCTACAGAAGGTTTTATAATTCTTAATTTACAGCTAACAATATTAACCCATTAACTGGCAGTACCCTACAACTGAGAAGTAAAATTGTCTGGCGTCAGACAGTAAAATACTAAAGTAGGGCGCATTGCTAGCTGATGGGGTAATGATTTTTGTTAACTCGGCAAAACACAAGTTACTCTAAAACAGGGAAGATATTTAACTTTGGTAAAACAGTACATTATGATTTATACAGCAAATCTACTGTTTTTAATATAACCTGTGTATAGCAGCCATATGTGGCAACCTTGGCAAATGTTGCATTAGTTGTCTATTAATAGTATTATTGTATTATTGTATTAAGGAGTATTATGCACAGGTGGGAGCAATTATAATCCAGCTCTGCAAATTTGTACAGCTTTTGGAGGACACAGAAATACTCTTTGGCTCATTAATATAATTGTTTTTACCAAAACATTAAAAATTAACAGACCTATAAATGTTACCAAATCCATAGAGTCACAAAAAATGTTTTGGCCCAGGGTCCTCGCTCCTATGAACCAAGACTATTCATGAGAACAAGGCTCTCAAGCCAAGGAGGGATTTGTGGCATAATTGTGCTGTATAGCCTGCTGGCAACAAGCAAACCTTGTTGGGTGGGAAGGGGGGTTGAGGGGGGTTGCGATCATCAATTAGAAACGCCTAGTATATACATTTCCTGTCTTGTAATGTGGGCAAAATGTGGTATATATGTTTCAGCTCTAGGGCATGTGCCCATCTAACCAGTTTCTGATATTCTGTATTGATGACTACCACAATATTCACACAAAGCACCGGCCTGATGCAAAGACACATTCTTTGGGAGAAACCAAACCTGAAATAGCAGAAAATAGTACCTGTTACACAATATGAGAATGTTTGATTGATAGATTCGAGCATTTGACAAAGATACCCAAGGGCTATAGAGAATGAAATACTTTATCCCTTTCGTGGATCACTCAGACTCTAGGATTACAAATGGTTATATATATTTCACTGCGAAATAGATAGAAGGGGAATTAAGAAACTTAATAAACCATTCATCATTTTACAATATAAACTTAAGGTTAAAACAGGTAGGTGTAGTCAGTGTAGAAATAGAGTAGTTGTAGCAATATTAGGAAATTCGATACCTTAATTGTCGTTGCAAGTAACAAACTTACTTTAAGCCTTTCCACCATAGAAAATGCGATTTTATAGTTAGGTTCAACAAGGAAAGCCCCCTGTGGAAAATGTTTCGTGTTGCTGGCATTCTTTCCTGATGGGTTTTAACTGACATCTGTGTTTGTCAGATTTGCCAATCTACGTTGCTCCAGAAGCTTGAGGTTCTTGGCAAGACAGCAAACGAGGCTGTTCTAAACGACAACGATTCTTTTGAAGAGAACGAAAGCGAGACAACAAGTGACGACGAACGATGACGAGCAATGCGATGATCAGCCAGAAGACGAAAACGAAAGAACAACTTTTGACATTGAACACTTTGCTGGGGGAAATTCGACTTTGGAAACGAGCTGACAACCCATGCCAATAACCATGCTGAAGGCAAAATGGCCTCCATTGACTGATTTGTGTATATGTAATGTTTCGAAGCTTTGTTATTAAAAATTATTAAAACGAAATGAGCAAATAACATTTTAGAACAGCTACAGTTCATGTACGAACAGAGCACCGGATATGATATATTGAACGCGTGGTTGACGCACTTCCGACAACGCATCGCGGGCATACATACGTTGTTTCTCAAATAGTCGATCGTCTTTTACGATGTTATGCGCTGCATGCAGAACGCGTTCTAGGCCGAAATTCCCACGACATAATTCAAGATTTATGCATATTCTATTACAATCTGTGGGTTTTAGATCAAAGCATTAAATATTGGCGTTCACGGAAGCCGCAGAGTACGGTAATATTTTCACGCTCCTTTTGTTTATATTTTTATATTTCACGCATTGTGATTGGTCGAGAGTCAAAATATAAACAAACGCGCTGATTGGCTCAAAACGAAATCTGCCCTTGTTTTTTATAGTACTTCTGCAAATATTGAACATAGGCACACCACATATGAATGATACATGCTT